>OX419641.1:4137970-5380522 GCA_948473465.1 Lithophane ornitopus | reverse complement strand
TGGTTGTGTTCAAATACATTGAAGACAAGGACGTGTTCCAGAAGTTCTACAGCAAGATGCTGGCGAAGCGACTGGTGCAACACATGTCTGCCAGCGATGACGCGGAGGTAACGTATAAGTACATAATTATGCAACTTGTCACTTCTTTTATATCCAAAAAGCGTTTATATTCTTTTTTATAGCGTTTATATTTACTTTTATATTCAAAAAGCGCTCCACGCTTTTTAATTAATTTAACTATAACGCTCCACGCCTTCAGCCACTCTTGCTTTAGGGTCCAGTTCCGTTGACATATTTCTTTAGCAAATTAAAGCACTATTTGCACAGTTTTATAATTTTAAACACAGAGCTGATTGCCAGTACGTTTGTTGACATTAGCGTCACGGAGGTAGCAGTTCAAGAGTGCAGTATTTGCAGGCATCAATGATCTCAAGACTGAAGGAGGCGTGCGGATTCGTGTACACAAGGAAACTACAGAGAATGTTCCAGGTTTGTTTTATTTCACTTAAGGGGGATGCGCTAAGGTCGCCCGTGAAATTAAAATATTTTGACGTTTTTTGAAATTTTCGTGTTAGTGTCAGGTTGTATGTTGATTAACCCGTCGTATGTCGTAATTACAGACACAATTAAAAATCCATTGTGTCTCAACGAGATCTACGTTCCGACATACCAAAGGTTAAAAAATGACTCTTACTCGTTACAGAAGCTTTTATTACGCTTCATAATCAGCCTATAATGTTCCCACTGCTGGGACACAGGCCTCCTCTCTCCGCGGAGTGTGGGCTGTAATCTACCACGCGAGCCCAGAGCGGGTTGGTAGATATCACATATGTTTTCGAATTTTTGGTTTCTTGGACATGCCGGTTTCCTCACGATGTTTTCCTTCACCGTTTTGAGAGCAGTGGTGATGAAATTATTTACACAAAGTAAATCGCCTGTCTGGATTCGAACCCACGACCTACAACTCGTAAGTCGTGGCCGTTGCCATTATCACTGGGCCACCACTGCTCTTATTACGCTTACGCGTATAATAAAATATAATCCAGACTAATCCATACTCCATACTATAATATTATAAATTCGAAAATAACTCTGTCTGACTGTCTGTTACCTTTTCACGCCTAAACCTATGAACGGATTTCGACAAAATTTGGCAAGGAGATAGATGGCATCCTGGGGAAGGACAGGCTACTTTTTGTTAAAAAGATAATCCTTTTATGGGGTGATATAGGGAATGAAAGTTTGTATAGGAAGCCCAGCATTTCCGGTAGTACGTTCCCGTGCGACGATATCCGACATCCACGCGAGCGAAGCCACGTGCAAAAGCTAATAATAATATATAATAATTCATTACATTAAAAACGTCTATCGGGCCTCTGCGAGATGGCTTCGGCCCCTCGTACGCCTTTTAAAAGATCGGGACTCCATGCTCCCGAGATATGTAACTATCTAACTAATATTATAAACGCGAAAGTTTGTTAGTATGGATGGATGGATGTTTGTTTCTCTTTCACGCAAAAACTACTGAACGGATTTTGATGAAATTTGGCACACAGATAGATTATAACCTGGATTAACACATAGGATACTTTTTATTCCGATATTCCCACGGGATCGGGACTTACGCTGGTGAAACCGCAGAGTGCAGCTAGTATACAGGGTGTTAGGGTAGACACCGTTATCCTTGAATCTCGTGGTTTGGTATCATCTATAATATACTTTTTCTACGGGACCAACTTTGAAATCGCAAAAAAAAATCAGCTGTTCCATACATTTGTGTTCACTTAAATCGACAAAATGTATGGAACAGCTGATTTCATTAAAATATTTTTTTGCGATTTCAAAGTTGGTTCCACTAGTTTTAAGGATAACGGTGTCTACCCTAACACCTAGTATAATATTACTTATACCACCCAGTAGTATATAATTTGGACGACGTAAATAACGCCTTACTGCAGGTCCATAGATGGTTCACTGCTAATAATTTAGTATTAAATGGGAAAAAAACTAAATGCATAAGATTTGCTTTACCGAATGTTAAAAGTAGTGATTGTGACATAGTATTGGATAAGGAGAAATTAGAATTCGTCGATAAAACTGTTTTCTTGGGGATCACCCTCGACTCAAGGCTGCAATGGGGTCCTCATTTAACATCTCTTGCAGGACGGCTAAGTTCAGCAGCATATGCTGTGAGAAAAATCCGTCAATTTACTAATGTAGATACCGCGAGGCTAGTTTATTTCAGCTACTTTCATAGTATCATGTCTTACGGTATTTTATTGTGGGGACGGGCTGTAGATATCGAGTCTATATTATTATTATAAAAGCATATTATCCTTCCATTACCGTCACTATACATATTTGAAGTAGCGGCTTTCGTTAAACAAAATCCTCATTTATTTACTTTAGCATCTACAGCTTTCAATCGGACCCAAAGGGACGAAAGTCGTCTGTGCGTTCCAAAAACGAATACTGCCTTGATGTATAAAAGTGTCTTTCACATGGCAACAGTTCTATTTAATAAATTGCCAAAAGAGCTAAAAAATCTACATATTAACTCATTTAAACTGAAACTAAGAAGTTTGCTATGTCAAAAGTGTTATTATAGTGTATCGGATTTTTTATCAGATAAATTTTGACATGTTAATCTAATTTTTGTAATGTAATGTAATTTGCTTCTTTGACTATATTGTAATCATAAATCATAATTAATTATTTAAATCTGAATTATTTTTGACATTTACCTAACAAATTATTTTGACTTTTGTTCCTTTATTAAAATAATACAGTCATTTATGTAGTTGACTTGTAGTTTAGAACGAGTAAGCTCTTTATTTGCATGTGATAATTGTAATTAATTCTTTTTGTATGCCTTTAATAGGTTGATCATAGCGCTCATTAACCTAAAACATGTCCAACCACTGTACCTACCTATGTATCACAAATAAATATTTCTGATTTCTGATATTTATTCTGCAGAAAAGAGCCATCAGAGCAATATATGGGCTCCGCAGGCGCGATTCTAAGAGAACTGTTTAAAGATATTAACATCATGACGGTACCTTGTCAATATATGTATGAAAACATCATGTAAGTAAGGAAAAATCTAAGTCTTTTCAGTAAAAGAGGTGAAAGACACACTTATAGGACTAGAAATAGGGACCAATTAGTTCAACCGGGTTTCAGACTGGCTAAAGTAGACTCATCCTTCATGGGGTACTGTTTAAAATGTTACAATAAAATACCTCCCCACATACTTTAACTGAATGAAACGAAATTTATATCTTGGGTAAAACGCACACTATGCCGCCAAGCATATTATAAATTGGGGGATTACATCGCTGACAAAAATGCTTGGCTTAGCGCTGCTCCAGCTCCACCCTAGCATTTTAAGGACGCATAAACTAATTGAATGGCATTCGAAAATATTGTTGGAGCTGCTGAAGATTGTAAAGACTATCTTGGCATTGTATAAATTCAATCTCCTAGTATTGTATAATTTCATAGCACATATGTGAGCACTATGTACTAACCTACCTTAAAGCTACCATTTACTAGGTACGTCGTTCATTGACTTGAATGGCGGCAGAGAGTATGTCATGCTCACTCAAATGTCTCGCTGGTGGTGGCGTGTGTGTTGGATCATTAAGTTCCCTTCAAAATGGTTGAGCTGAATGGTGCTGATCCATGCGTCATGTTCGTGAAAGGCGCCGCCAGTAGGGACTGGTCATCTCTAAGCTGCCACGGCTTATTTTTAATTAAATTTAATTTTTGAATTATTTTTTATCTTTACGGACGCTTTTAACGCACGTCTCTTTTTTTCTTTTTTACATTGTTCTCACATGTTTAATTTCAAATGAATGATGTTACCAATATATTGTAACAAAATTTTGATTTAAAAGAGTGTCCGTGGAGTTTCTTGCCCGTTCTTCTCCATAGGAACCTACTAAGCTTTGGAATGGGCAACTAGCTTCATTTTTTTTGACTGACCGACCCCTTAACAATTCAAAAGTACTTGTAATTGGTTTATTTGAAATAAATGCTTTGAGTTTGAGTTTGAATAAAATAGTTACTACTTCAGAGCCATTTTACCGAAAATGTAAACTTCAGCTAAGGAAATCTGTAAAATGATTGCAATCACACAGTTGGGGGTACGATAAGACGTGCAAAGGTTTTATAAACCCATTTATCGAAGATGTTTTAAAGGTTGCATAGTTTGGGTTTTCAATAGAAATACTAAATATTTTCTGATTACCTTCCCCAGGACATAGGCGTATCAAAGGATCTAAACGCAAGCACATGTCGAACAGCTCGGAACAGCCGCTGCACATCGACTTCAGCATCCAGGTGCTGTCCTCTGGCTCCTGGCCCTTCCAGCACTCCTCGTGCTTCCAGCTGCCCGCTGAAGTAAGTATGACATCACGCCTGTATTCCCCGAAGAGATACGCAGAGATGTTTAGCTTCGCCAGTGTCTTTTAAACAGGAGGATGTTCTCATTTATTCAAATTCAGATCCCAGGCTAGCTGCTATTGGGCTGCCAGGGTTGCGGGAAAGTCCGAAAGGGATACCGGGACCTTGGCAACAGGCAACTGAAGGAACACGGGTGGGTTTTAGTCAGTAAAAGTCTGAACCGCTCTCCAGAGCGGGAGAAGTCATATGAAGATTTCCCAGCTTAAAAAAAAAGGCTGCTTTTGAGAAATTCCTACTGGACAAACCCAAACATACTTTTCCAGATTCGGGGTTCGGAATAAATATTACGTGAACAGTAGTAGTAGATTTTGATTTAGAATTCATAATTATCTACTATAGGCAACCTTCGGTAATGTAATTTTTCAGTACTAATATTGGTTGTATTGTGTATTCCAGTTGGAGCGTTCAGTGCACAGGTTCACAACGTTCTACTCGTCGCAGCACTCGGGCCGCAAGCTCAACTGGCTCTACAACATGTCCAAGGGAGAGCTCGTCACCAACTGCTTTAAGAACAGGTTGGTATTGTCGTATATAAGCCCAGCCGGACTTACCAATAACTATGACACTTAAAACCAGTCAAAATCGAGCAGTCAGTTGATCAAGTATAGACCTCTGCAGACCGTTAAATTAGTCGAAAATCGTGTGAACGATTTTTTTTAAAGTAAGTTCTAGTGTCAGCACTTGGCAACACAGAGCCGTGCACCGTGAGTTTCTCTGCGTCCGGCGCTCGGCGTGGCTACACGTAATGTTCGGGTTCGCGACAAGTCAATCGTCATACTGAATGTGAATTTGTCCCCAACATATTTGGTAATTCTCCTCACAGATACACGTTGCAAGCCAGTACGTCCCAGATGGCAGTTTTGCTGCAGTACAACGACAACACTTCGTGGACCGTCAGCCAGCTCGAGCGGCACACAGGCATCAAAGGATACTTCCTTGTACAGGTACAGCCAGAGCAACAGAAACATTGTTTATTCTGCACAAACTAAACGCTCAATACAAAATAAAGAATGACATTCTAAAAAGTACAAATTAGCCAAAAGCCTTGTATTTAATAGTAAGAACTTATAAAAGTTTGACAAATTTTATATATTGCTTGATGAGACGCAAAAGAAAATGTAATACTCCCGGTGTCCTGGACGAGACTCCTGTGGCGTCTCTCACTACTCTTGCAGAGTAGTGGTGGGTAGTGTTGGTTATTGTGCAATAGAAAAACCGCAGTTCAGATCGAATTACTTATAATTTACTATTAACTACTTACATTAATCGTACTAGCAATTGACACACTGTAGGTACACGACACAACTATACGAAACGTGCGACAGTTTCTAAACGTGCTCACTGCTTGACAGCCACCGACAAAATCCGCTTACCACCGGCCGCTCCGAGCGTTATGTTGTAGACTCTGTCGAAGGCCGCTAGGCGGCGCTGGCGTTCCGATTACTTAGTTAAATCATTGACGTATAATTTCCGACATCATTATAATATAATATTTATATTATTCGATTAAATTGTATTCATAATGAATTATGTTTCATTTGTCAGGTGCTACAAATCCTGCTGAAAGCAAAGCTGTTGGTCTGTGCGGACGACGAGTCTGAACTGTCCGAGTCTTCCGTCGTCGATCTGTATGTAGGTTATAAGAAGTACGTGTACATCAGTCTTTATTATAAAGTTATTATTGATTTCCATCCATCATTGTTCCGAAAGATTTATGCATGTAATAAATTATTATTCAACTTAGATATAGCATAGACATCTTGATGTTTATTCATGTTGTCACATCAGTATATCGCAGTCTTACGAAACAGGGGGCTAGTACAGTAGGCCGCACATCAGTTGTTACACTTTGACCTTGAGCTGGCCTTTTATTACCACTGTCATTCGGTCTACCGTACATATATACTTCTTCTCGTCTCTGCTGTGACTGTTTCTATTGTATCAGAGCTCACACTCGCGACCTGAGCGGCTTTACTTGGCCCCGAGCCCGCGAATATCGGTGAAAAAATCAAAGCTGTGACAAGAATAACTAAACGAACTGTATGCCCGTTACAGCAAAAAACTCCGAGTGAACTTAAACATTCCGCTGAAGACGGAGCTGAAGGTGGAGCAGGAAGCCACGCACAAACACATCGAGGAGGACCGGAATATACTCATTCAGGTAAAATTATAATCAACTAGCTGCTGCCTGCGGCTTGGCCCGCTTGGAGGTCAGAAATAGTCCCACAAGAACGTACTACCGGGATAAAAAAGTAGCCTATGTCCTTCCTGTTAGGTTTAGGCGTAAAAAGGGGAAAAAGGGACCTCACCAAGCTAAATCCTTATGAGAAACAACCAACAATTCGCTTTAAAACTAAAACATTATTTTTTTTGTTTCCAGACCACAATAGTGAGGATAATGAAGACCCGCAAAACACTGAAACACCAGCATTTAGTGGTGGAAGTACTCAACCAGCTGTCTTCACGGTTCAAGCCAAGAGTGCCAGTCATTAATGTACAAAACAATTGTTATTGTTCACACGGCTACACATCAAGCTATACATTTCCAGTTTGTGCTGATCTCGCTTTGCATAGGATTTCCGTACAATCAGAGGTCAGCTTATACTGAAAATGTATAGCTTGTTGTGTAGCCTTGTTTACATAACTAGGCTTAGGAAAAAGTCCGTCCACGAAGCTACGGGCCCGTCCGAACGTAGTTCGATACTTACTTCGGAGTGAATCCAACTCGCGATTAATTAATTATCTTTTCGGACGGGCAATAACACATCGGGAGTACCTACACTACTGTTAAAAAATATTTTTGTTTCGTTTTCCAGAAATGTATACACATCCTGATCGAGAAGGAGTACATAAAGCGCACGGAGGGCGAGAAGGACACATACAGCTATCTCGCGTGATTGCGCCGCACGCCCGCACTATGTAATAAATGTTAATTAATATTATTGTTGTCTACAAGACTTTTGTTTCATTACCTGGCTTTAGAAAATACGACAATACATTTATTTAGCACTGACAAAAAGACTATGTTCGGGCCGGCTTCCAGTAGTTCTAGTCTAACCGAATGCAGATAAATACCAGTCTACATTATATTTGGCATGCATGCGCTGAGAAAACTATTGGTCATCATCTGCCTAGCCTTTTCCCAACTATATTGGGGTCGGCTTCCAGTCTAACCGGATGCAGCTGAATACCAGTATTTTACATGGAGCGACTGCCTATCTGACCTCCACAACCCTGTGACTGGGTAATATAATACCCCTTGGTAAGACTGGTTGTCCGACTTTCGGGCTTCTGACGACCCGTAACGACTGTCAAAGATCCACATATGACAGCCGACCGACAGAATTATAAACATTAGAATCAGCAATACAACTCTCTAAGTTCATGTAAGTGCATTGAATGAAAATTTCATGAAATCGTCATTCAATGCACTTACATGAACTTAAAGAGTTTTATTGCTGATTCTAATGTTTATAATTCTGTAAATCCATATTTATTTTTATATAATATTAAAATCAACATACAACCTTATACTGACCTGCAAATTGCAAAAATCGTGAGAAAATTTGAATTTCCCGGGCTACTCTAGCGCATCCACCATAAACCCTAATTTGGGAAGCCTGCCAGTCAGTAAGTACTTGTCAATCTTGTCATGCTATTCTGAGTCATGTCACTTTGGCACGTTTGGTTGTCCGATTGACAGCAGAAACGTCATGTTTTTTTTATTGGCGATGTTGCCATACTCGAATTTTATTGTACTACCATTTCTAACAATTATTTTTATTTTCATAATATAAGTTCTGATGCAGAAATGTATTTCCTATGTAGGTATTTAGATTGAAATACGTAAACCAAAGCATTATTATGTAATTTGACCAAGATTTATTTTACATGGCAATATTAATTAGCCAGTAAAATAGCCAGAGGATGCGCTAATGTAATCCGCGAAACTCAAATTCTCTTACGTCATAAGCATACGCGTACTTGCTCGCACGTCTATCACTCCTTTAAGACCTATCGTCGCGATCAATGATTATTTGGTAGGTATAAAAAAAATACTCTGGTAACACTGACATCTGACATCATGGCGTAGGTGTCATGGCGTTCTGTCTATTGTTTTGTGGAGACGCCTATCGCATTTTAAGTTCACTAGGTATTTCACAAGTTCTTAATTTCTAAGTAACTTAATTTCAATATGTTTGTAATCTAAACAATCATTTGAAATCACTTAGTGTCAACAGGACACAAATTACTTATTTTCAATTTAATTTTAGTACCTAATAATTTACCAACGATCTTTCCTGTTTGTTAAAAGAATGTTTGGTCACCTTAGTAGAAAGAGATAAACACACTCTCCTCTCTGCTCGTGTTTTTGGTACGAGATTTGTAGAAGTCCATGTTCCAAATGACCTTGTATTTTAGGATGCGTTCCTAGTTACGCTGTAATCGATTTGAGCGTAAAAAACACCCGTTCCGAATCAATAGCGATAACGATGTCCCATGAATCTTCATAGATGACGTCATGACATGCGCCATCTTGCGCTAGCGCCGTCCATGCCTATTATTAGCACCGTGAGCGCTGTCAAAAATCACAGTTGTGCTGTTTTGTTTTCATGACAGCCCTCAACTGTTTTATTTGTGATAATTTTATTTTCGGAACGCAAACGCTACTAGCGGATATATGTTCTAATTCGGAAAGCGGCCTTATTAAAGATAAGATAAAGATTTATTTCTAAAGAAACACTTAGGTAGTCTGTGTTTCTCACAACGACATAATTATATTTTATTTAGGTTCATTTTCCATTTCAATTAAGTATGTGGGACTGGTACACACAGCTACACATCAAGCTATACATTTCCAGTATACGCTGATCTCGCATTGTTTAATGATTTCCGTACAATGCGAGGTCAGCTTATACTGGAAATGTAGGTATGGCTTGATGTGTAGCCGTGTGTGCCTAATTTAAGCTAAATCTGTATTTCAGGACACCAGGTGACCAGCCCTTCGGAAACTGTTGGAAACTGTTACAATTATTTAGGATTATGCACTCAGAGTATTCGGACACAGATGCGGTAAGTTATACATTATTTTTTCTTTATGCTAAACCTTGAAAAAAAAAATCTGCTGTTCCATACATTTTGTCGATTTAAGTGAACATAAATGTATGGAACAGCAGATTTTTTTTTCGCGATTTTAAGGTTGGTCCCATAGATATTTTTTTTCAAAATGATGAGTACAATGACCCCTTTTCGGGTTTAGCATAAAGAAAAAAATAATGTTGTATTTTATATAACTAGGAAAAACCGGCCAAGTTTGGGTCGGATTCGCGCATGAAGGGTTCCATTATCTATAAAATCATTATACATTTGTGTTCACTTAAATCGACAAAATGTATGGAACAGCAGTTTTTTTTTTGCGATTTCAAGGTTTGTCCCATAGAAAAAGTATATTATAGATGACACCAAACCACTAGTTTCAAGGATAACGGTGTCTACCCTAACACCCTGTATTACTGCTGCCGTGAATTTTTTCACATATCCAAAACCAACCATTTAGCTGGCAGTGTGGGGGGGGGGGGGAGACACTTGGCTCTAACAAAAATAAGCACTTTAAAACTTAATATTTCGCAAACGGATATTTTTAAACGACCATTCCAACGATGCACACCATGGGATCGACGAAAAAAACCATCCCCACTTTACTCACCTTAAAAAAAAAAATCCCCGTATCGTTTTACCCTTTGGGTACGGAACCCTAAAAACGACATCAAGCGATACATTTTCAATATAAGCTGATCTCGCATTGTATAGGATTTCCGTACAATGCGAGGTCAGTATATACTGGAAATGTATAGCTTGATGTGTAGCCGTGTATACCTAATTTAAACCTATATTGCAGAACACCAGGTGGCCAGCCCTTCAGTTATAATTATGAATAAGCGCTCGAAGTATTCGGACACAGATGCGGTAAGTTATATTTTAACCAGAAAAAAACACATTACAATGGTGCCGATTCTGTTGTTCACAAACTAAACTAAATTTAAGTTTAGTCAGGACAGAAGATAAATTTTAGTTTAGTCCTGTGGCGGTATCTACATCGCCACATGCGAACTACGCATCAAAGACCTGACGTCAGACAGACGTCACATAAATCCTGCATCGCGCAATTAAAGTTTACCGTGCAGTGGACATATATACGAGAACCCAACATCAATCGTTGGGCAGTTGCCCGCCAGACACAACACCTGTCTGGTCGGAGGATCCTCCCTTTTCTATGGAGTATGAGTGAACTTTACACCCTGTTCCTCATACTCCTAAATTGGTGACCCCGAATATGAACGTCAACGCAGCCTTCGTGCAACTACTCCAGCGTGATGTCATCATCATCACTCCCGCAAGCTTTCAGTGAGGCGAGTCACACAGCCAAGCCACACCCGAGGCGTCAACGGGTATCCTGACCACCAGCATGCAGCGAACGCGCATTCCTGGTCATCACGCTCAGCCTCATCACCCCGACCCACTGGGGTATCACCTCAATCAACTCATCACCCCGACCCACTGGGGAATGACCGCAATCACCTCAATCACCTCATCACCCTGACTCACTGGGGAATCACCGCAATCACCTCAATCACCACAACCGCCGCAAACAGTTCCGACCCACCGCGAACAATGCGGCACCCGGTTCCGACTCACTGGAACCACAACTGGCACTGGCAAGCATCGCAAGATACAAGACTCAGCCCACTATCGACCTCCGGTCTCCGGAGGGGAGTGATGTGGCGGTATCTACATCGCCACATGCGAACTACGCATCAAAGACCTGACGTCAGACAGACGTCACATAAATCCTGCATCGCGCAATTAAAGTTTACCGTGCAGTGGACATATATACGAGAACCCAACATCAATCGTTGGGCAGTTGCCCGCCAGACACAACACCCGTCTGGTCGGAGGATCCTCCCTTTTCTAAGGAGTATGAGTGAACTTTACACCCTGTTCCTCTTACCCCTAAAGTCCTGTCAAACTGTCACTACTCCATACAAGTTTAGACGCGATTAAAAACTTGCCTACTAAAATTACGTCAATTTACGCCAGGCGCTGATTAATTTGACAGGACTAAACTAAAATTTATCTTCTGTCCTTTTCTTAATGAAAAAAATGCAATTAAGAAAAAGATGCAGTGAACTAAAATTTAGTTTAGTTAGTGAACAACAGAATCGGTACCAATATTGATTATTTCATATCTACTGTGTGTGTGCGGTGTGTTTGTGTGTATAAGGAAATATGATAAGAAAGGTAAAGACCATGAATTTTAAAATTTGATGTGAAATTTTGTTCAGAAAAATGGACTACTTTATATTCAACAGGAAGGGACTCATTTTGAGCATTTAATAAATTGATTAATTTTGTATTAAAAATGTTAAAAATCATGGTCTTCATTTTATTTGTGACTCTATGTTATTTAGCAAAAAATAATCCTTATGATGAAGCCTTTCGATCAGTATGAAAGAGCTACAGGGGGATTATTTTTCTCATGTAACGGGTTCGATTCCCGGTTCAACCATGTAATTATTTAAATATCCATTGTTTTTTAAATTCAAATAATGTCTTCTTTCAGTAAAATGTTCCATCTGCAATATTCAAGGTACTTTCCCTCCATGTGGCATATCCGTGGGACGCCCTGTATATAGGTATAACGGTATTGTTGCAGTTGTGGAGCGAACTACAGGAGGGTATCGAGCAGGTTTACAAGAGGCAGCACTTATCAAGGATCAGATATATGGAATTGTATACGTATCCTTTTCAAAAATCAGCTTACTGTGAAAATCTGGCGCACGAGTAAAGGCTCCGCTCCACAGCTGTGGCACACGGTTCAACTACGCACGTGTAGGTACTATTAGATTCGCTTTGTATGAAAGTTTCGGCGGGAAGTCGGAAACGTACAGTCACGGACTTTAATTGATGAGCCACCTGGCACTGTTCGTATTTTAGCCGTGTAATGCAAATCGGGTTTATTCGGTTCCCGACACGGAAAGTCATAATGTCTTCGTATTAGTAGAAGAAAATTATATTTAATAACTTTACCGATTGGCTAACCTGAGAGCCAGAACTACAAACTTGACAGCAGAGTGACTACCCAAATTCAACCGATTGCAGGTCTAGCAACAGTAACCTAGCAACGATTGTTAAAGCGTAGCGATAGTAACGTTAGCGTACGGAGAAATATTAATAGTCATTTCAGCAACTTCGAAATTAACGTCTCTGACATCGACATTTCAACTGTCACTGTCTTCAGTTATGTTTTCAGAATAACCGAGTTAATGAGCTCTGATTCAAAGGAGGTCAGTATCAAATAGATTGGATAACCTTAATGCAACATGTTATTTATTTTTATCATTGAGAACTTAATAGTTAACCTCTATGGATAAGACTATTTCCGATTATAAGTAATTTATTTGTCATCTTGTTTACGAGCGTGCGGTGTGAGTTCGTGTTTAATCGTGTGAAACTGTAAAATTGAAAAGCTTGAAGGTGGCTTATCAATTAAAGTCCGTGACTGTACCTACACTGCGATCCACGGCCACGCTTCGCACGGATGCGTGGCTGGCAAACAAATGAACCGCATGTAAAAGCTCGTGCACAATTCTTAGTAGTTGTGGACGGTCCGCTTAGGAGGAAACGCGGCGAGGTGGTCGTCCATTCCATACTAGCGTATTCCTCTGTTTCCCCCCTGCTATCTAATTGTGTAACTTATTTTCGTAACCGAATACGACCAATTTTATTTCATTTTGACAGTTCAACAACAATCCATTGCGTTATTTACGTTGTTGAGCAGATTTTTTTTTCCAACTTATGAAGCAATGAATTTGCTATTTCTTTCAAACCGACTTAGATTGTGATTGATCGTGTACTACGCAATTAGGGTGCTGAGGGCCTAGACAAGTGACAATCGCTTCGAAAGCGTTTCGTATTTCTACAACGACATTCAACAGGACTGACTTATGCTATCGAAAAGCTTATGTCAATTCTGTTGAATTTCGCTCATTGTAGAAATACTCATTTTTGCCTCATGAGATAAGGAACCCTAAAAAGGAGCATAAAACAAAAAAAATATTGTGAAGAGACCAAAAAGGCTCCAATTTCAGCATAATGCTGCGATATTTAAAATGATGATGATGATATTCTCGTTGTTGCTGTTGTTGTTGATGATGGTGATGATTTATTATTCTTTATTATCTTAATAAAACCCTGAACAGAATACAGTCACGTGTACAATTACTGTGAAACTAATGAGACCGCCAACAGTGAGTCCCGTCGTCGAGCCGGTAAACACAACACGGTAAGAAAATTATAATTTCGCGTGCTACCCTGAATCATTCGCCATAACGATTAATCTTAAAGCATAATCAGCCTATAATGTTCCCACTGCTAGGACACAGGCCTCCTCTCTGTGAGAGGAGGTCTCTCTCCTTTCTAAAAAAAACTACTTGTCGGTCCTATCATTACCTACAGGAATGCATTGTTGTTGTATAATTTTATTGTTTTTTATGTTGTGCCTAATGTCACCTACCTTTAAATTTAAATTTATATTTTTTTAATTTGTTCTGTTGTGGACATTGAAGATTGATGTACTTACTTTAAATATTTTATGTTGCCATGCCCTAACGGGTTTCATGTTGGATCTTACCTTAAATACTTGTAACAGCTGATGTACACATGAATGCAATAAAGAATTTGAATTTGAGTTTGAGTTTGAGGGAGCGGGCCGTAATCCACCACGCGGGCCCAGTGCGGGTTGGTAGATGTCACATGTCTTCGAATTTTTGGTTCTAGGACATGCCGGTTTCCTCACGATGTTTTCCTTCACCGTTTTGAGAGCAGTGGCGATGAAATAATTTACACAAAGTAAAGCGCCTGTCAGGGTTCGAACCTACGACCTACAACTCGTAAGTCGTGGCCGTTACCACTGGGCCACCACTGCTCCTCTGATCAATCGTATACGTGATTGTATTTATTAAAATAGAAATAAAAGCAATTTAATGAAACTTGGCACGAATACTTATCTGAGTAATAAAGGTTGTCATTTTTAGTTTTTCTAAACTACCCCCTCACCATTGGTGGTGTCTAAGTTTGTATAGAAGAATTTTAACGCCGATTAACTCGAAACTCAGTATTTATACTGAAACCAAAAATAAAGAATAATGTGTAACAGGGTTTTTCAAAAATCTACCCCTAACGGGGTGAAAAGGGGCAGTCTATACTACAGCTCAAACCACAAAACGGATTGGGTTTGGCACACAGATAGTTATTAGGACGTAGGCATCCAGTAAGAAAAGGTTTTTGGAAATTTGAATTTAAACGAAATCCCCCCTGATTTCGTTTGTATGAAAAATGTTATGCCTTGAGTTAATAGACTTGAAACTTGACACGAATCCTTATCTAAGTAAATTATATAGTTTGTCATTTTTTGTTTTTCTAAATTGGGGGTAATTTAAACGGGGTTTGGGGGTGTCAAGATTTGTATATAATAAGAATTTTAACGCGTGGTCCGATTAGATCGAAACTCAGTATTTATACTTTTTTCGATTACCTACCGTGCATAATATTTATAATATTCATCATCACATGATTTTTGAAAATTCATCCCCTAAATGGGTTAAAATAGGGAATTAAATTTTGTATGAAAGTTCGTCATTTTGCAAATTAGAAATCACAACGGGCACAGGACTTGTAAATTAATAAATGTAATTTCCTAGTTCTTACGAGATCTGTTTGTGTTCCAGTCACTGGTCCCCGAGTATGTCGGCTTCGAATTGTACAAGAGACTACAGGAGTCCCTCAGGATTTATGTCATCAATTTGCTTCAGGTTTGTTCTGTGCTCCTAGTACTATTCATCCTGTACCACTTCTTCGTCTATACATACTTAGAGGCTTTAAATCTATTTTTTTTTAAATTGTCAAATTTTTGTTTTAGTTCACCTCCGCTCCTCGTCAGTTGGCGAAGTTATTTTTTCTCGTCTACCATATGGTGGAGGTGTCATTGGAAAGGTCGTTCAAAAATATTTTGAGTATGTGAAAACCATTTTTGAATTCAGGGATCTGATTGCGAAATATTACAAGCTTTAAAGTGTTAATTTTTCTTAGAGTCAAGTGCCCAAGTGGCAGAAGGGGTGCCACAATAAATGGTTGGTTTTGGATATGTGAAAAAATTCACTACAATAATCGACCAACTTACATTTGCAGTTTCAAACATGTTTTTCAACTACAAGCCGTTATGTTTGTTGATTTGTTCTTGGGATAAATTCAACCCAACGAACGCGTGGGTTAACAGTCTTGACAGACAACCAGACGGACGGACAATAAAGTGATTCTTTATTCTTCTGAACTTCAGTGCGGAATTTGATGCGGTTTTCGCCATTGTTTAGAGAATTCATTTCGGAAGGTTTTAGTATGCATATAATCTAAAATATATGATAAAGAGGTAAAATTGATTAGTTTTAAGAGGTCATGGTCTATATATTTCAGCCAAAAGACGTCCACTGCTGAACATAGTTCTCCCCCAAGCACCGCCACTTCGACCGGTTCTGTGCTTCTCGCATCCAGCGGATTCCTGTGGTCTATAATATATAATTATAATCCTCCTTTGGCTTTGCCGTAGTCGGGTAAAAACTAAAAAAGCATATAACAAAACATGTTCTTTTTTTCAGAATGGCGCAGAACTAATAGGTGAGGACTTGCTATCGTTCTACATTAAACAGCGGGAAGAGTTCGAGTTCTCAGCCAGGGTGTTGAACGGCATGTACGCCTTCCTTAACAGGCACTTTAGCGAGCGCGAACGCGATAAGGGACGGAAGGTAAATACTAATCAAGCGGTTGGGAATCCGCTCGTTGCGAGAAGCACAGGACGAGTCGATGTGGCGACGCTTGGGAGAGGCTTATGTCCAGCAGGGGACGTCTTTCGGCTGAAATGATTATGATGATGAGCCACAAAATGTATCTTCTTAATATTTATCATTTGATATTTCCAGGATATCTACGAGACCTACCAACTGGCGCTGGTGACGTGGCGAGAAAAAATGCCCCGGCGACTGCGTAAGAAACTCACCAACACGGTGCTCAAACTGATCGAGAGAGAACGCAACGGAGAGACTATTCTCACGAAGTTTGTTTCTGGAGTAAGTAAAAAAACATAAGTATATAAAATCACACCTTCTCCCCATGGGGATTGGCAGAAACTACAGACACCGCCTCCTTACATACTCCTTCTGCTTCGATGATGTATTTCTGTTGCCGCTATAACAACAAATACTAAAAAACAGAATAAAATACATATGTAAGGGGGCTCCCATACAACAAACGTATTTTTATAGATACGGAACCCATCGTGCGCAAATCCGATTTGCACTTGGCTGGTTTTTTAAAACACGATATATACGGTTACGCTACAGGTCCGTGTCTAAGTTTTTGTGGTAAGACCCTAGCGTTTGCAATTTTCCAGCAAATGGCGTCACTGGAGCGTTATATATTAAAGTAAGTGTTGGTGTATTTTCCTAGAGAGCGTTTTTGGACACGATAAACTCAAACCAGTGCCATCATTTTCATGACAGCCGTTACTGCGGCCGTTTTGTGACGGCCACCGCTCTTCTAGGAAACCGTAGCTTAACTGTACAAAGTAAAAGCGGTTCCTAACTTTAAACTTCTTTTTACAGGTAATCAACTGCTACTTAGCCCTAAGCCTGAATGACCTCCCGTCAAAGCTCGGAGGGAACACAGACACAGGACAGGGCCTAGAGGTGGACAGATACAAGGACTCGTTCGAGGACGTGTTTCTCGAAGAGGACACCAAGGAGGACACCGGGCGTTTCTACGGCAGTGAGAGCTTTGACGAGGACTTAGAGAAGGTAATATTATAACTGGCTGAAAGAAAACACGCAGCAGGCTCATCAATGTCATCTTGGTTAAAGGGCATTGACCATCCATATATGGGAGTTGGGCCAAGTGCTGCCCAGAATGGACACATAGTGCATTATGTTCCTTAGGCTTATACTAGTCTGTAAACCAAAGCTCAATAAAATCTATCCGAGGAGTTTTAAGAAAAACTATTTTTTATTGAGTGTTTTTTATTGATGAATAACAACCAACCAATGGCGGAGGAGGAGTTGAGGAGTTCCTATGGGTACCTTCCGGCTCCATCATCAGACCCTGGCTACAAACTTGGGCTATACTAGGTACTTGTCAAGACAAAGCCAATCTTGTTTGGTTGAGGAGTTCCTATGGATACCTTCCGGCTGCGTTATCAGACCTTGGACACCACCTAGTGTAATAGGACTTTTCAATACGTATCCAATGAAACCAGATACGACGGAGCTATCTGGTTTACTTGAGGAGTGCCCGCAACCACCCTCCAGCTCCATCATCGGACCCTGGACACCATGTGAGACTATAGCATTTGTCAAGATAAACTCAACGAGTTCAAACTCAACGACGCTATCTTATAGATTTCCAATAATTAAGTAAATAAAGCTAGGTAGGTACCTGAAAAACATTAACCTCTCTCAGGCAATAACTTTTTAACCTTGGGAGCGATTTTTTTTTTTAATTTTTGTACGTATAAATTGATGCAAGGAACCATTTGGAAGCACTCCCATGTCTGAGCAGCATTTGGTCCAAATCGGTCAATATCCTTTCTTCTTTGTTTAACGTTTTATATAGAATATTGGTCAGGCACGGGCCATAGTCTTTCCATACTCCTAGATAACCAGTTCACTTAGCCTCTCAAACCCGTGATCCAATATCTTTGTTGCCATCCTGCAATAGTCCTGCACCAACCAGGGGTTGTCCTTCGCACCTGCAACACCTGTTTGCACTATCGTCGCTCGGCATCCAATACCGCGAATGCAACGTTCATCAAATTTTACAGGAGACAAAAAAAACTTGCGTGTTGCACTTGCGATGCGTGTGGCGGCACTGAGGGACTAAAGCATATTCGCGGATTTGGTAGCGGAATGTTAAGTTCGCGGTTTTGGATGACTCAAATAACAATATGACTGGATAACATTCGGTCAATTTTAAAATGTAGGAACACGTATTTGAACGGGTAGACTGAAATAAGATAGTTAATTGATTCAGGCGTGACTTTGCGGAAATCCATTATAAAATACAATAGACGTAGATATATTTAGTAACCAATTCCGCTTGACTATTCTTCAAGAGTCCTAAAAAACCCTGTAAGAAATCGACACGTGTTTCACCTCTCAACGAGGCATCCTCAGGATGACGATTGACCAATTGCAAACCAGAACGCGACGTGTTACCACACCGAGCGCTGGACGCAAAGTGAATCAAATCGCCCGTCACCCCCACTTATATAGGATTGCTGCTCGACGCTAATTGGCTAGAATCGTTATCAGTGCGATAAGCGCGATAAGGGGCGAACAATCGCAACAAAGGCGACCTTGGCATACTGGTATTTAATTCGTTCAACAGTGTAACGTTCGCTGTATTATTTTTAATAATTTCTAAACTCTCTAATACTGACATTTTAAATCCTTTATCACAAGTATGTAAAATTTTGAAAGTGTTATTATTATTTAATGAATGACCTGAATCTATTAAGTGTTGAGCAAAATGAGATTTTGCTGGACAACTATTCCTATAAGCTGCAATATGTTCCTTATATCTTGTTTGGAAATTACGACCAGTCTGACCTATGTAAATACCATTACAATCATCGCAATTTAATTTGTAAACACCAGATTTTTTATGGTTTTCTAACCGATCTTTTCCGTTACAGATCCGCCTTAAAGAATTATCTGTTTTAAAAGCTACCCTTATTTCATTTCTAAACAAAGTTTTTGAAACCCTATCACTAATTGACCCTAAGTATGTCAAACTACGTATATATTGATTAGTTTTTTCTGGAGGCAGTGGATCAAATCGCCCGTCACCCCCACTTATATAGGATTGCTGCTCGACGCTAATTGGCTAGAATCGTTATCAGTGCGATAAGCGCGATAAGAGGCGAACAATCGCAACAAAGGCGACCTTGGCATACTGGTATTTAATTCGTTCAACAGTGTAACGTTCGCTGTATTATTTTTAATAATTTCTAAACTCTCTAATACTGACATTTTAAATCCTTTATCACAAGTATGTAAAATTTTGAAAGTGTTATTATTATTTAATGAATGACCTGAATCTATTAAGTGTTGAGCAAAATGAGATTTTGCTGGACAACTATTCCTATAAGCTGCAATATGTTCCTTATATCTTGTTTGGAAATTACGACCAGTCTGACCTATGTAAATACCATTACAATCATCGCAATTTAATTTGTAAACACCTGATCAGAGAATCTGAAAATTTTCAGATTTATAGAAAACCAACTTATACAGACGTCACGATTCCTGCGTCATCTTGTCACCCAATTCAGCATAAATTAGCAGCTTATCGTAGTTTCACTCATAGATTGATGTCAGTACCACTATCCCAAGATAATTATAACAGAGAACTAACCATTATTTATCATATAGCTGAGAGCAACGGTTATAGTAGGAAAATGGTTAATGATTTGATACAAACGAAACGCCGTAACATAGTTCGTTCTCTTTTGTATCCACTGCCTCCAGAAAAAACTAATCAATATATACGTAGTTTGACATACTTAGGGTCAATTAGTGATAGGGTTTCAAAAACTTTGTTTAGAAATGAAATAAGGGTAGCTTTTAAAACAGATAATTCTTTAAGGCGGATCTGTAACGGAAAAGATCGGTTAGAAAACCATAAAAAATCTGGTGTTTACAAATTAAATTGCGATGATTGTAATGGTATTTACATAGGTCAGACTGGTCGTAATTTCCAAACAAGATATAAGGAACATATTGCAGCTTATAGGAATAGTTGTCCAGCAAAATCTCATTTTGCTCAACACTTAATAGATTCAGGTCATTCATTAAATAATAATAACACTTTCAAAATTTTACATACTTGTGATAAAGGATTTAAAATGTCAGTATTAGAGAGTTTAGAAATTATTAAAAATAATACAGCGAACGTTACACTGTTGAACGAATTAAATACCAGTATGCCAAGGTCGCCTTTGTTGCGATTGTTCGCCCCTTATCGCGCTTATCGCACTGATAACGATTCTAGCCAATTAGCGTCGAGCAGCAATCCTATATAAGTGGGGGTGACGGGCGATTTGATTCACTTTGCGTCCAGCGCTCGGTGTGGTAACACGTCGCGTTCTGGTTTGCAATTGGTCAATCGTCATCCTGAGGATGCCTCGTTGAGAGGTGAAACACGTGTCGATTTCTTACAGGGTTTTTTAGGACTCTTGAAGAATAGTCAAGCGGAATTGGTTACTAAATATATCTACGTCTATTGTATTTTTTAGACTGAAATAAAACAAAAATCTGATTTTCGTCAAAAATTTCATATTCGCGGTACTGGATGCCGAGCGACGCTATGCTACTGCACAGCATAGTGCGAACAGGGATAATCGTCGGTTGGTGCCTCATTTCATCTAAAACATCTAACGGGCCTCTGTGCAGTGGCATATTTTAAGATTCAGCGCCCTGGGCCTGTAAGGTTTGCCGCCCCATAAATTAAAGGAAAAAAAAGCAACGAAATCAGCCCCGAATCGTGACGGAGTCCGACCGACAAGCCGCGCTGCCGCCGCGCCGCCGGTCAGTAAAACTCGGGTGCTTGGGGGTTCGCGGCAGCCGCGCTGTCATCGTGTTCACACACAGCGCGGGCGCGTGACGGCATCGGGTCGGGTGCGGGACGGCATCGGGTCGGGCGCGGGACGGCAGCGGTTTGGACGCGGACGTACCTAGCCAGGCGGCGGCAAACAAATACGACACGCTCCGCGCACGACCCGCGCCCGCGTTCTGTGTGTTGACATCCATATTATTATAATTCCTTGAATTACAATTTATTACGCCCGTCGTACTCCCACGCCCGTCCCGCGCTGTCTGTGGTGGTGGAAGGCGGGCGAGGCTCCTGCTCCCGTCCTGCTCCGCGCCCGACCCGCCCACGCGTTCTGTGTGTTGGGATCCATAAAATTCTTTGAATTACAATTTATTATGCCTGCCGTACTCCCGCGCCCGTCCCGCTTCCGACATGCTCCCGCCTTGTGTGTGTTTTGAGCTTACGATAGTCCCGTGTCTTGATGTCTACCAAACTTACAAATGAGTTTGAATTTTTGCTAAGTGGGCTTATTTCTAATTTTTTCAAAATGGAAGGCTAACAAAGCTGAGCGTGACGTGCGGCTTGCCCCGCCCCTCGCAGCCTACCGCTCCGGGCCATGGCCCTTTTGGCCCTAGGGTAAATACACCACTGCCTCTGTGAGTTGGCTTCGGCCCCCCATACGCCTTTCCAAGGTTTGGGATCCTAGGTTCATCTTTCGAGGATGCTAAAAACTTATTTTTACAGGTAATCAACGACTACTCAGACTTAAGGCTGAATAAAAAGTACACGTCAAAGCCCGGACGGGACCCAGACACAGGGCAGGAACTAGTGGTGTACAAGGACACGTTCGAGGCCGCGTTCCTGGAGGAAACCGAGCGCTTCTACATTAGAGAGAGCACCGACTTCCTCAAGGACAACCCCGTCACCGAGTACATGATCAAGGTAATCTTGTAACTGGCTGAAAGAAAACACGCAGCAGGCTCATCTTGGTTATATTTTCATTTTTGGTTAATCTGTACAGTCCCTCTGCTGGGTAATCTCCCCCAAGTCCTTTCAGAAACTCTTGTTCCGCGCCACCTTGAGCCCTCACGATACTGGTCATCACACCACCTCTTTCTTGGTTTAAATTTAAAGAGAAAATATTGGAGCCATAACATAACCGAATGGAAGTAGTTAAGAACGCATCAGAAGAAAAAGACATCAGAGGGGCAATTCTCGTATTTTTAAGAACGTTCTAATATAAGTACGTTCTAGTATCAAAAATCTGTCATAAATTACATAAGGAGGAGGAGCTCGTGGCTAAGTAATAACAGCCGCACGGGTCGATCCATCAGGTTAAGCTACGCTTGTGGGGTTGGTCCGTGGATGGGTGATCATTTTTACATATAGAGACTCCGCCGTGCCTCGGAAAGCACGATAAACCGTTGGTCCCTGCTGTCATTTGCGGATCTGTGACAGTGGTTACGAGTCGCCAGAAGCCCGAAAGTCTGACAACCAGTCTAACCAAGGAGTATCGTATTACCCAGTTACTGGGTTGTGGAGGTCAGATAGGCAGTCGCTCCATGTAAAATACTGGTATTCAGCTGCATCCGGTTAGACTGGAAGCCGACCCCAACATAGTTGGGAAAAGGCTAGGCAGATTGAATCTGTCAAAAAAACAGAACAGAAAAAACTATACGAAGGTAGAGGTTGTTTAATTTAATTTTTGTAAACTTTTAGACATTGCTTGTCGCTGAGATGAGATCCGACTTACCCGTTTAATTGTTAAAAAAGTGCCAAGTGGTTTTTATTTTATTAATGGAATTTTCAAATATTTTTTAATAACTTTGAATAGTTTTTGACATATTATGTACCTACCTACTCTTAGAAATGAGTTTCATCATCAAAAACTTATTATCTTATCTTTTTGTTGGAACAGATGCTTCACAACTATTAAAAAGTAATAAGTACCTAGATATGGCATTTTAGATTTTACTGCACACAGTATTTATTTATTTATTTATTTAACTATTTATGCACACACATATAAATACAGACAACAAGAAAGGAACAGAAAAATACGTACAAAGGCAATGCTTATTTCTAAAGAAATCTCTTCCAGCATACCTGCGATAGGAAAGTAGATAGAAGAGATGTAGACAACGTGTGTAAGAGTAGAAGAGAAACAAAATACATAAAATAAGAAACAATTCACTAATTTAAATATAAATATACAATATGAGAATATACTTACATACATACTCCTAAAATAAATATCACAAAAAAAAAAAAAAAAAAATTACTATGTACTTAATTTAAAATAACTATGCAACTATGACGAAATGGATAGGTAGTGTTCTTTCACTCTTCTTTTAAATACTGCAACAGTTTGGCAGTCCCTGATCTCAGGCGGAAGTGAATTCCACAACCGAACCGCGTGCACAGTGAAAGAGTAGGAGTAAAAGTCAGTCGAGTGGGGAGGGGATTTAAGGAGGTGTCTAAGATACGACCTGCAAGGTGCATCAAAAGGACGGGCGTAGGAAAAGCGTTCCAGCATATAGGATGGGGTTTTAGGGCTGTGAAGGATGTTCAAAAGCAAACACAATATCCGAGAATTCCTGCGAAGTCGAATAGGGAGCCACTTGAGTATTTTGCGAAAGTTAGAAACGTGATCATACTTTTTAAGGTTAAACACAAAACGAATACAGATATTTTGCAAACGCTCAAGTTTATTTAAAAGCTCCTCGGTGGCATCCAAATAACAGGCATCAGCGTAGTCTATGATGGGCTGTATGAGAGTTTGAGCAAGGAAGATTTTGGTGTTCAAGGGCAAAAAACTCAAGAAGGCATTTCAGCGAATGGAACGTGTAGTGCACTTTGCGACTGACTTGAGCGACATGGCCAGTCCACGATAAGTGAGAGGTCACCCCCAGGTTTTTAACCGTAGTTGCGTATTCTATCTGAACTCCATTCAAACAGAGCGGAGACAGCGACGCAACATCGAGCCTAGTCCGCATATACTTGCCGCCGATAATTATGGCCTGGGATTTCTTAGGGTTGATTTGCAGTCCAAAGGAGCGCGACCACTCGCTAATAGAATCCAGGTCTCTGTTCATGGCAGACACGGCGGCTTCCGCATCTTGCCTTATGAAACTATTGTAAAGCTGCAGATCGTCGGCATAGAGATATTATAAAGAAATAAAGAATTTAATTTGAAAACGTATAAACATTTTTAGACTGTGATTATACATATATATAAATATCACTTGTGGCCGCTTTTATAATGCACTCTGTGTTTTTTTTTTAAATCCCATAACTTTAGGGTATTAATGAGGCCATGTCAAAGAATCAACTGACAAAAGTTTTTTTTTTTTCGTTGCTCAGTAATAGTAATTCGACGATTATTTACGTAAAAAAGTAAAAAAATACTGAAATCATGACTGTGTTCATAAAAAAAAAATATAACAAAAAAAATATGTCAACGTCGCATTTTCTTGATTGGTTTGAATAAAAATGATTTACTCGTAAGTTAATGAAACTTAGATACACACATCGAGAGTTTAATGTTACTACAGTTGATTCTTTCACATGGTCTTAATAATACCCTAAACTTGCGACGACCTAAGAAGCCCGTTTTGACGTTTCTCATCATACATGCCGCAATAACTTTGTATGAACGTCTACGTAAGAGATCGAAAAATCAAATTCATAATCCTAATTAATTACTATGATATCCATACACTATAACAATGAGTATCATTCGAAAGCACCAAGTTTCACTTTATATTGGAAAAATGCCCTCAAAACACGAATTAATCGTTGATTATGATTCTGACAGGCTGATATTACAATGTCATGTCATTGGGTTCGTTGGTATGGCAACGGTAGTGTTGTGAAGATTTGAACCCGTTTTTTGACCGAATAAAATCGATGTTCTGAAAAATCGATACTTTTACAAACATTACATTTAGAAAAGAGAGTAAAATAACACATAAAATCTGATCACGTATAATATTTTTAACTTTCTTTTGATATTTAATATGTCATTAAAAGAAATGGTTAAAGGTTAATGTTATATTTTCTGACTCAGCTATTATATGATTTTGGTGTTATCGTGTAAACTCGTCAACATGTCTAAAAGAGGAGCGACGATCTTCGCAGGGTGTTTTGTAGCAGCTAGATGAGTTACCGAGAATCGAGCTGAATGCCGTGCACTTGGAGAGGTCCAGTAGTAGACTGCTGTAGGCCGATGATAATGATAATGACAAAAAATAAAACGATATGTCTCGAGAATCGGTTTTTAAAACAACCGATTTTTTTCCTGCATCACTACTAACAGTATTTTGAAAGGTGTCGAAGCGGGCTTCTTAGATTGTCGCGAGATTAGAGATTAGGGATAAAAAAAACACTAAATAGGTAGGTAATCTTCTTTTTCCTTTGTCGACAGGTTGATCAACGTCTCCAAGAGGAACAGCGACGCGTTTACCTACACGAGACTACAATGAAGCGGCTTGTGAAGATCTGCGATGAAGTGCTCATAGAGCATCATCTCGAGACCTTCCACGCCGAGTTCAAGGTAATTATACTGAGTGTAGAGAGAGTAAGATAAGTGTCTGCTGTAATAACAGCGACGATTACACGACCCTAAAATCGAGCGACTAGCGAATACCTGCGACAGAGTGCTCATAGAGATCCACACCGAGGTCCAGGTACGTACCTGCCTACATACATATGGTTCAGTCCTATTTTCAAATCCGTCTGACAGCTATTACGGCCGCAAGATCGATCACTTACGACTGACGACGGCCTGAATGACCACCCCCTGAAGCGAATCGTCCACAGTCAATGACCACCGCCTGAAGCGAATCGTCCACAGTCAATGACCTCCCCCTGAAGCGAATCGTCCACAATCAATGACCACCCCCTGAAGCGAATCTTCCACAATCAATGAAAACCCCTTGAAGCGAATAGCCACAGTCAATCACCACCCCCTGAAGCGAATCGTCCACAGTCAATCACCACCTCCTGAAGCGAATCGTCCACAGTCAATCACCACCTCCTGAAGCGAATCGTACACAGTCAATGAACACCCCCTGAAGCGAATCGTCCACAGTCAATCACCACCTCCTGAAGCGAATCGTACACAGTCAATGAACACCCCCTGAAGCGAATCGTCCACAGTCAATCACCACCTCCTGAAGCGAATCGTCCACAGTCAATGACTTCCCCCTGAAGCGAATCGTCCACAATCAATGACCACCCCCTGAAGCGAATCGTCCACAATCAATGAAAACCCCCTGAAGCGAATAGCCACAGTCAATCACCACCCCCTGAAGCGAATCGTCCACAGTCAATGAACACCCCCTGAAGCGAATCGTCCACAGTCAATCACCACCTCCTGAAGCGAATCGTCCACAGTCAATCACCACCTCCTGAAGCGAATCGTACACAGTCAATGAACACCCCCTGAAGCGAATCGTCCACAGTCAATCACCACCTCCTGAAGCGAATCGTACACAGTCAATGAACACCCCCTGAAGCGAATCGTCCACAGTCAATCACCACCTCCTGAAGCGAATCGTACACAGTCAATGAACACCCCCTGAAGCGAATCGTCCACAGTCAGTGGCCGCACAAACCAAATGGTTTCCGCATCGCGCACTGAGCCCGCAAAGACCAACTGGTTGCTCGACGTGCTGTCCGATTAATTGCGGTAAAACTTTGTATACTTTACTATAAACGACCGCATTTTGGTCGAAGCTTCTGCGACCAAAGTTGCGACTAGTCGTGGTCGTGGACTCGTGGGTGTGGTTTTGCAGACATTTCAATTGATTTTGTTTTCAGTTTAAGTTTTTTTTTTTTTAATTAATGGTTTTTTTTTTGTCTAGAAACTGCTGGATGGCGAAAAGAACAGTGACTTAGAGCGAATGTACGCTTTAGTAGCGCGCATTCCTGACGGTCTGTGCGAACTGCGCCGCCTGCTGGAGCACCACATCCACGCGCAGGGCCTGCAGGCTATCGACAAGTGCGGCGAGTGTGCGCACACGGTACTGTACCATAAGAGGAATGACGGAGCGAGCGAAGCGACTCTGTTTCATAAGTTGACAAAAATAGTCTAAATTATTTTTTATTCTTTGGGGAGGAAAGGGAATGTGTTACGTAAATAATCGTGACTTTGTCGAGTTATCTTTGTATGAAAATAGAAAAAAAAAGTACGCCAGTTCATATTTTGACATGGTCTCATTAATACCATAGAGCAGAGTTTTTCAATCTTTTAGAATACGCGTTTGTTTATTTCCCTTTAGAAGTTAATAAATTCTAGCGACCCCTTAGGCCCTAGGGTGAAATTGTATTTTTAATTGAAGTGTAGGACCTAGAAACACTTGCCATTTTTCTTTTGTCCACGACCCCCTGAGTAAGGGTGACCCACAGGTTGAAAAACACTGCCATAGAGTTATGGATGTTGTGTATCCATACTTCTATACTAATACAAAGCGTGCCGGCGGTATTGACGACATTAATTTAACACACGTATACGGTTTCGCGTATTCGTTTTATGAAAATATTTTCATAGCATTATACATTATTATTTACCATTTTCTAAAATAGCATCTTGGAGCAACCTGTACTTAAAGAACTGTCTGTAGTGCAGGGGTCATTTATCGGGGTCACGGATCATAAGTAGGGGAATTGAAGGAAGCCGCGCGATTTCTTAGAAATTATGCCGTCATAGGATCGGACCGATAAAACGTAAGCCAGCTGGTAAGTGGCTTCATGAATGAACACAGAGTGATCTCAATTTTGGTTATTTTTTATTAAAATCTTTTCAATTTACGAATTATTTTCTTTTATTATATTTTTTATTATTACTAGCCACGAGCCCCACCCGTATGTTAAATTAATGTCACCATTGTAGCGCCACGTTGTATATCAATATAATACTACGTTGCGAGACTTGCATTTTTTACGTGTGGATTCTGTCTTTCTGATACCTTTTCCCGCCAACGCATAGTGACCACCTAGCATAAGGATATGCTAATCTTTGGGAGTACGTTCCCGCGTCCAAAAGCTAGTTAGCTAATAAACAATTTATTGTCTCCCACAGGATCCCAAAGTCTACGTATCAACAATAATAGAAGTTCACAAGAAATACAACGCACTCGTCCTGGTCGCGTTCGACAATGACGCTGGCTTCGTGGACGCACTCGACAAGGCTTGCGTGCGGTTTATTAACAGTATGTTTAAGTAAATCATACGCACAGTATACAAAATTACTACACTCCATTTGACATAAGATTAGACATTTAAATAAGCCTTTTTTACAGTCCGTTCAACCGATTTTGACTTCTATTGCGTTGGTGGCACGACAAATGGCAGCTGCAGTAGACAGTTGGTATTG
Source organism: Lithophane ornitopus (assembly GCA_948473465.1). Lineage (NCBI taxonomy): Eukaryota > Metazoa > Arthropoda > Insecta > Lepidoptera > Noctuidae > Lithophane > Lithophane ornitopus. The sequence goes on along the minus strand of OX419641.1, from coordinate 5,351,979 downwards.
TGTAACTTTTTTTACCTACGATATTGAAGTCAAAATCGGCTGAACGGACTGTAAAAAAGGCTAATGTAACTGTCTAATCTTCAAAAAAAAAAATCTTGAAAATAAGGAGCTAATTGAATGCCCCCTGTTAATTTGTGGAGGGCAGTCCCTCCACAAATTAACAGGGGGCATTTAGCTCCTTATTTTGAATCCTATTCCACCGAAATTTTTCTTTGATAAAATTAATCTGACGCAGATTTTTAAAACAAGAATGTTAGTTTTAGTTTTCTTTGTTGTCATTGAAGATTTTTATTTACATTTTACCTTCTAAGTTTTAATCATGTGCAAACAATTCCTTGACAACAATTATGTAGTGTAATCTCTTTTTTCTCACTACCTATTCTTTAAGATGTTGGTGTAACTTTTTGTTTTCCTGAATGATTATATAATACACATATTCAGCATAATCCCAACAAACCCTTTCTCCCAGGTAACGCAGTGACAAAAGCAGCGAACTCCTCATCGAAGAGTGCGGAGCTCCTGGCGAAGTACTGCGACCTTCTGGTGAAGAAGTCCAGCAAGGACCCCGAGGAGAACGAACTTGAGGACACGCTCAATCAAGTGGTATGTAATATGGACTACCTGGAATTGAATATAAAGAAATTATGACTTCAGGAAGTGATGCACGAAAAATGTATTTAATGACGTTTCCGTCACACCAGCAGCGGGCGTAAAAATGTAAATGTTATCTTATATTGTAAATGTTGTAAAAATGAGCTCTTGGTATTTCGACGAGCTCTAATGGATAAGAAGATATGGGTAGGGCCAAGGGCGGATCCGGTGGGGGCAGTCAGACAAAAACGGTCAAAAATGGCGGTGTGGTCACCACACCAGTGACCACACCGCTACTACACATTTTTGACTCGATTCTACGCATGTTAAAAACTGAACAATAAGTGTTTAAAAATAAGTCTACACAAATGATTACGTAACGTGTGAACACAAATAATACATATACTTACTAAAATGTTTTCCGGTCAAATTGTGTTCGAACTGTTACCACACATAGAGACTAAACCACACAGTCACCATGTTTCGTAGCAGTTACGAAACTGCGACAACTTGTTACTGCTTTGAAGATTCTGCGACCGACAAGTGCTGTATGGGCCGGCTGTCATTCGTGTATCTATGACAGTAGTTACGGCTCGTCAGAAGCCCGAAAGTTTGACAAGCGTCTTACCAAGGGGTATCGTATTAAATTACCCAGTAACTGGGTTGTGAAGGTCAGGGAGCTTAAAACAGACACTTTGGCAGAATCATAATAGGAAAATATTGTGAATCATCCTAAAATGTCACAAACTGACAATTCATAATATGATCTGCGTGCGATTCATATTACGAAATAAGTCATCTGTTTCAGAAATCAGAAATCAGAAATCAGAAATATTTATTTGTGATACATAGGTAGGTACAGTGGTTGGACATGTTTTAGGTTAATGAGCGCTATGATCAACCTATTAAAGGCATACAAAAAGAATTAATTACAATTATCACATGCAAATAAAGAGCTTACTCGTTCTAAACTACAAGTCAACTACATAAATGACTGTATTATTTTAATAAAGGAACAAAAGTCAAAATAATTTGTTAGGTAAATGTCAAAAATAATTCAGATTTAAATAATTAATTATGATTTATGATTACAATATAGTCAAAGAAGCAAATTACATTACATTACAAAAATTAGATTAACATGTCAAAATTTATCTGATAAAAAATCCGATACACTATAATAACACTTTTGACATAGCAAACTTCTTAGTTTCAGTTTAAATGAGTTAATATGTAGATTTTTTAGCTCTTTTGGCAATTTATTAAATAGAACTGTTGCCATGTGAAAGACACTTTTATACATCAAGGCAGTATTCGTTTTTGGAACGCACAGACGAGTTTCGTCCCTTTGGGTCCGATTGAAAGCTGTAGATGCTAAAGTAAATAAATGAGGATTTTGTTTAACGAAAGCCGCTACTTCAAATATGTATAGTGACGGTAATGGAAGGATAATATGCCTTTAAAAAAAAGGCACACAGCTCTCTCTGTTTGACAGTTTTCTATGGAGATTCGTAAAATGGTCCACATAATATGAATTGCTTTTGTGTCAAATTAGAGGAATTGCTAATGACAGCTGGAAATTCAGGAAATGAAATGGTTTTAGAGGAATTGCTAATGTGACCATTTTAGGCCCACAGATAGAAAGTCGCTCTATGTAAAATAAATAAGGCAAGGCAGATTGATTGATAATATCTATCGAGTGTAAAAACACGCTTATCGAAGCTGAAAGTCACTTGTTATTCCAGTCGTTGTGATGCTTTTTTTTGTTCTGGACCATACCTGGGAACCTTCTGAAATATTGAAGGTCAAAGTTCCAACTTTTAAAGACGGTTTTTAAAGAAAGCAAGTTTTAAATGTATTCTTAACTTAATTTTAAATAACCCCTGGAATCCTGAACCGTTGCATGCACCTATAACTATAATGGTTTGCGTGCGTTACGTTGCGCACTACCGTAAACAGCGATTTTGTTTCTTTTCAGATGGTTGTGTTCAAATACATTGAAGACAAGGACGTGTTCCAGAAGTTCTACAGCAAGTTGCTGGCGAAGCAACTGGTGCAACACACGTCTCCCAGCGATGACGCGGAAGTAACGTATCATATCTCGTACATTCTTAATTACGATATAAGTACATAAGCAGCTTGTCACTTCTTTTATATCCAATGATTAATTCAAAAGTGAGGAGCGTTTTTTAATTGTGTGTACTTTTAATTAATTAAAATAAAGCGCTCCACGCTTTCAGGCACTTTTGCTTTAGGGTTAGTGCCGTAGACATAGTTCTACAGCAAACTCAAGCAGTTTTTGCACAGTTTTATAATTTTAAACACAGAGCTGATTGCCAGTACGTTTGTTTACATTAGCGTCACGGAGGTAGCAGTTCAAGAGTGCAGTATTTGCAGGCATCAATGATCTCAAGACTGAAGGAGGCGTGCGGATTCGTGTACACAAGGAAACTACAGAGAATGTTCCAGGTTTGTTTTATCTTACTTAAGGGATGAAGATGCGCTAAGGGAGTCCGCGAAATTAAAATATTTTGATGTTTTTTGAAATTTTCATGTTAGTGTCAGGTTGTATGTTGATTAAAATATGACTCTTATTCGTTGCAGAAGCTTTTATTACGTTTCCAAATCAGCCTGTAATGTTCCCACTGCTGGGACACAGGCCTCCTCTCTCCGCGAGGGAGTGGGCTGTAATCTATCACGCGGGCCCAGTGCGGGTTGGTAAATGTCACACGTGTCTTCGAGTTTTTGGTTCTAGCACATGCTGGTTCCCTCACGATGTTTTCCTTCACCGGTTTGAGAGCAGTGGTGATTTTACCCGGCTGTCAAGAAGTGTGTTATAAAACACATCTTGTATTAGCGGTATCACAATACTAAAATTATTGAAAAAGATAACCGTTGCTACGAACTCTTCAGCCTTTTTGTCGACAAAAATGTGAACTTCAGCTATTAAAAGTAATCTGATTATGCCATCACAGTTAGGGGTATAATAAGACCCGTGCAAAAGTTTATTTTTAACCGACTTTTTAACCGATTTTTAATCCCAAAAAGGAGAAGGTTCGACTTTATGTATGTTTTTTAATTTATGTTCTTAAATTGTCGCAGAGGAAGCTTGCGCGGTGGTCCCGTATAAATTATTGTATTAACTTTGCTAAAGTAGTTTTTGACTTAGCTTCAAGAATACGCATTTTTTCCATTTGATCAATAAGGATGATGTCACTGTTATTTACATATCAGGTAGTGTTATTTGAATTGGTGTGGGGCAGATACCACAACTAAAAAGTGAAAAATAAAAACGTTTTCCAAAAAAAAACAACGAAACTTCCAAAAAGAAAACACTATAAAGTGAAAAATAACTTTTTAATCCCGTAGATCAAAGATGTTCTTAAGGTTGCATAGTTTGGGTTTTCAATAGAAATACTAAATATTTTCTGATTACCTTGCCCCAGGACATAGTCGTATCAAAGGACCTAAACGAGAACTTCCGCAAGCACATGACGAACAGCTCGGAACAGCCGCTGCACATCGACTTCAGCATCCAGGTGCTGTCCTCTTGCTCCTGGCCCTTCCAGCAGTCCTCGTGCTTCCAGCTGCCCACTGAAGTAAGTATAACATCACGCCTGTATTCCCCGAAGAGATACGCAGACATGTTTAGCTTGCCAGTGCCTTTTAAACAGGAGGATGTTCTCATTTATTCAAATCCAGATTCCAGGCTGCTATTGAGAAATTCCTAATGGACAAACCCAAATATACTTTTCCCGATTCGGGGTTCGGAATAAATATTACGTGAACAGTAGTAGTAGATCTCTGGATGTTCTAACTTTTGTCTATCTGGTATTGCAGACGACCACTGAGTATCAGAGAGGTCGCCTGTAGTTTATTTTATTTATTGTGAACACCAACTTAATACAATACGTTCAGAAGCCCTCGAGGAGCTCGTGGCTAAATAATAACAGCCGCACGGGTCGATCAATCAGGTTAAGCTACGCTTGCCGGGGTTGGTCCGTGGATGGGTTACCATCTTTACATACCGAGACTCCTCCGTGCCTCGGAAAGCACGCTAAGCCGTTACCCAGTCACTGGGTTGTGGAAGTCAGATAGGCAGTCGCTCCATGTGAAATACTGGTATTCAGCTGCATCCGATAAGACTGGAAGTCAACCCGAACACAGTTGGGAAAAGGCTACGCTAGCTATAGGAATGGATATTAGGAAATGCCGGCGCCAACCAATGAAGTCCAGCGCGCTCGGCGTGGCAACACGTCGTGTTCATAGAAAAAGTATATTATAGATGACACCAAACCACTAGTTTCAAGGATAACGGTGTCTACCCTAACACCCTGTATATAAATAACGTGTAACGTCAAATGCGCAAAACCTCAAACAACCAACTGATTTTTAATTCAATTGACCTATTTCAGAGAGAAAAAAATCATTAAAAAAATTGTAAAGGTTTTATGTGCTGTTTTAGTTTTAGAAGGTTCGTATTTGCATTGAAATAAAAGCTATTATTAACCCGCGTATGAGAAAATTTAAATTAGTCGATAACAATTTGTGTTTATTTATCTATTTAGGCGGGTTTGTGCATGTGATGGCTTGACCTAATAATAAATAGACACGGCAACGTTTTATTAATGAAGATTTTTTGAAAAATGTGACCTATATTAAAAAGTGGTTTAATTGATTCTGCTCGTTATTCTGATCAAACTATTTTCAGGTTTTGCGCATTTAACGTTACACGTTGTAAACGTCTATTGTATTTTCTTAGAAGATCTACTTACAGAAATAAACATCATCAATTCATCGTTGTTATCTACTATAGGCAACCTTCGGAAATGTAATTTTTCAGTACTTATATTGGTTGTGTTGTGTATTCCAGTTGGAGCGTTCAGTGCACAGGTTCACAACGTTCTACTCGTCGCAGCACTCGGGCCGCAAGCTCAACTGGCTCTACAACATGTCCAAGGGAGAGCTCGTCACCAACTGCTTTAAGAACAGGTTGGTATTGTCGTATATAAGCCCAGCCGGACTTACCAATAACTATGACACTTAAAAGTAGTGAAAATGAAGCAGTCAGTTGATCAAATATTGACCTCTGCTACCCGTCAAAGTAGTCGAAAATCGTGTGAACGAATTTTTTTAAAGTACGTTCAGCACTTGTCAAGTACGTACCAGCACTTGCCAAGTCGAGCAGGATACTACAAACACTATATTTGTTCGCCGAGTGCCGGACGCAGAGATACTCACGGCGCACGGCTCTGCGTCTGGCGCTCGGCGTGGCAACACGTCGTATTCGGGTTCGCGACAAGTCAATCGTCATACTGAGGATGCCTCGTTGAGAGATCAAACACGTGTCGATTTCTTACAGATTTTTTTATAATTCTTTAGGAATAGTTCAGCAGAATATGTTACTATATCTACGTCTTTTGTATTTTGTACTACAAATCTGGTCGCAGTGCACGTTTTTTAGGGAATTTGACCGTTGCATCTTGCATTTTACCAAAATGAACTTGTCCCCTGTTCATCAAAATTACGTTCTCCATGTATATCACCTTTTAAGGCATCTTACAAAAAATTCTCATAGGCAGTCGCGCCATGTAAAATACTAGTATTCAGCTACATATTTGGTAAAAGGCTAGACAGATGATGATACAAAGTACTGTCATTTTCTACATGTCCACGTCTAACAAGCAACTTCTCCTCACAGATACACGTTGCAAGCCAGTACGTTCCAGATGGCGGTGCTGCTGCAGTACAACGACAACACTTCGCGGACCGTCAGCCAGCTCGAGCAGCACACCGGCATCAAAGGAGGCTTCCTTGTACAGGTACAGTCAGAGGAGCACTTTAAATATAATATATTAGCCTCATATTATAAATTGAGCAGGATATTAGCAGCATGAGGCATGTGATGCGGAGGAATCAGGGAAATATCGTGAGAAAAGTTAAGAGTATGAATGTGGAGGGCTGTAAGAGTAAGAGAAGACCCAAGAAACGATGGGTGGACAGTATGACCACAAATGGCAGGAGAGTAATGAAAAATGAACAGACTGATAATATTATGCGTGTGGTTGAACAAGGTTGAACGCCTCGCTGCACAGACACTGCTCTTTGCCACGCGTAAAGACGCGAAAGCATACTTAGTTATTTACGCTTAGCACTCCTGGCGCCCTGGACGAGATGCCTGTGGCGCCCCTCACTAGTCTTGAAGAATAGTTGTGGGTAATAGTGTTGGTTATTGCGCAATAGAAAAACCGTTTGCAGCTCAGATGAAATTATAATTTATCACACTAGCAATTCACACACTGTAGGTATACGACACAACTATACTAAACGTGCTCACTGCTTGACAGCCACCGACGAAGTCCGCTTAGCATCGGCCGCTCCGAGCGTTATGTTGTAGACTCTGTCGAACGCCGCTAGGCGGCGCTGGCGTTCCGATTAATCAAATCATTGACGTATTTCCGACATAATATAAATATTTTTTATATTATTTGATGAAATTAATGTATTCATAATGAATTATGTTTCATTTGTCAGGTGCTACAAATCCTGCTGAAAGCAAAGCTGTTGGTCTGTGCGGACGACGAGTCTGAACTGTCCGAGTCTTCCGTCGTCGATCTGTATGTAGGTTATAAGAAGTACGTGTACACCAGTCTTTATTATAAAGTTATTATTGATTTCCATCCATCATTGTTCCGAAAGATTTATGCATACCTATAATAAATAATTATTCAACTTAGTTAAAGCACCGACATCTTGATGTTTGACATGTTGCCACATTAGTATATCGCACTCTTGCGAAACAGGGGGCTAGTACAGTAGGCTACACATCAGTTGTAACACTTTGACCTTGGGATGGTCTTTTGTTACCACTGTCATTCGGTCTACCGTAGATATATACAGTGTATTAGGGTAGACACCGTTATCCTTGAAACTTGCGGTTTGGTGTCATCTATAATATACTTTTTCTACGGGACCAACTTTGAAATCGCAAAAAAAAAATCTGCTGTTTCATACATTTTATCGATTTAAGTGAACACAAATGTATGGAACAGCTGATTTTTTTTCGCGATTTCAAGATTGGTCCCATAGAAATAGTATAATAAAGATGACACCAAACCACTAGTTTCAAGGATGCGAGTGTGAGCGGCTTTACTTGGCCCCGAGCCCGCGAATATCGGTAAAAAATAAAAGCTGTGAGTAAAAAACAAAAATAACTAAAGTAACTGTATGCCCGTTACAGCAAAAAACTTCGAGTGAACTTAAACATCCCGCTGAAGACGGAGCTGAAGGTGGAGCAGGAAGCCACGCACAAACACATCGAGGAGAACCGGAATATACTCATTCAGGTAAAATTATAATCAACTAGCTTCTGAGGTCAGAAATAGTCCCACAAGAGCGTACTACCGGGATAAAAAGTAGCCTATGTGCTTCGCCATGTCTCAGGATACTTATCTGTTAGGTTTAGGCGTAAAAAGCGGAAAAAAGGGACCTCACCAAGCTAAATCCTTATGAGAAACAATTGAAAATCCGCAAATACTCACATTAAAAATATATTTTTTTTGTTTTTGTTTCCAGACCGCAATAGTGAGGATAATGAAGACCCGCAAAACACTGAAACACCAGCATTTAGTGGTGGAAATACTCAACCAGCTGTCTTCACGGTTCAAGCCAAGAGTGCCAGTCATCAATGTACAAAATAATTGTTATTGTTCACCAGGCTACACATCAAGCTATACATTTCCAGTGTGTGCTGATCTCGCATTGCATAGGATTTCCGTACAATGAGAGGTCAGCTTATACTGGAAATGTATAGCTTGATGTGTAGCCGTGTGTACCTACGCAGGCTTAGTAAATGTCCATCCACGAAGTTACGGGCCCGTCCGAATGTAGTTCGAAATCTACTTCGGAGTGAATCCAACTCGCGATTAACTAATTAACTTTTCGGACGGGCAATAACACATCGGGAGCACACTACTGTCAATTCGTGTTGTACCCGCACTAAGAATGAATGACAAGACGATTTGACTAATCTTCTAATCCCAAACTAATCTCATGTCCGTAGGTGATATGGAGTAGGAAAGTCTCGTAAATTCGGCTGACACTACGGATATCGCGCTTAGGGAATAGACCCCTAGTTTTGTTGACGATGCATAGCCAATATTATAAATTGAGAGAAATTGAGAAGGGAAGAGTGTGCGGTGTGCACCTGTTTGTGCATATGCTTGCGTATTTGTTAGTCTGCTTTGAGAATGGCCGGCGTCATTTCGATGACGCCGCCGGCATTAGGTTAGGAGGATACAGTTAGGTATACAGTCCAGTTATCACCTTATTTAACGTAGTGAGTATTCGTACTAACGACACTCGTAAAGTCCAAAATGGCGTAACCCGCTGAAAATTCCTGTTGAACATAGTGAATATAATTTCTGACCCAGTATGCACGCAAGCAGAGCATGCCATTGTAACATCAAATAATATGGAACTATGGCATGCAACCTAAAAATACGTTTGTGTACTTTACAGGCATGTGTATTCCTACCTTTATACTAGATAAGAAATAAATAGTATTTTATTACTATACAACTTGTAACATTAAATGCGGCAAACCTCAGACACTCCAAGAGATTTTTATTCAATTGACCTATTTCAGAGATTTAAAAAAAAACATTAAAATTTTTTTTTTAAGGTTTTTAAAAAATACGAATCTTCCAAAACTAAAATAGCACGTTTTAGTTTTCGATGATTCATATAATGCATTGATATAAAAGCATTTATATGTGTTTGTTTTTTTGCGCATATGATGGCTTGACCTATTAATAAATAGACACGGCAACGGTGTTAATGAAGAGTTTTTGAAAAATGTGACCTATATTAAAAAGCGGTCCAATTGATTCTGCTCGTAATTCTGATCAAACTATTTTCAGGTTTTCCGCATTTAACGTTACACGTTGTATAACTTGACGCAAGGAGAGAACACAAACACAGAAAAGTAACAAGTTGGGGGAAAATTTGCGTCACATCCACGCAAAATGGCTATCGCTCAGCATAATGCTGCGACCCTATGCGAGACAGAGCGCCAGCGCTGGTTTCTAGCGACAGCCGGCGTTGAAGTGTCAACCGGTGCAGCATAATAATGAGATAAAAATGGCTTAATAAGAAATAAAAATAAAATGAATACAATTCTTAGTTCTACCTGTTAAAATAACTATAATAATTTATAATGGCAACATTCCGTACCGTCCGCAACGACTCAAGCGCCGCCGGCGCCGGCATATTAATATTTGCAATCTATATGTCATAAAACTATCAAAGATCGAGGTGGCCAATTCCTTTCAACCGAAAAAAATATTTTTGTTTCCTTTTCCAGAAATGTATATACATCCTGATCGAGAAGGAGTACATAAAGCGCACGGAGGGCGAGAAGGACACATACAGCTATCTCGCGTGATTGCGCCGCACGCCCGCACTATGTAATAAATGTTAATTAATATTATTGTTGTCTACAACACTTTTGTTTCATTACCTGGCTTTAGAAAATACGACAATACATTTATTTAGCAGCACTAAAAGGCACACAGCATCACCATCTGCCTAACCTTTTTACCCGACTAAAGCGAAGCAAAGAGGAGGGTTATGATTTTGACCGGTATGTATACAACGTGTAACGTTAAATGCGCAAAACCTCAAACCCCCAACTGATTTTTAATTCAATTGACCTATTTCAGAGAGAAAATAGAACATTAAACAAATTGTAAAGGTTTTATATGTTGTTTTAGTTTTACTGGCAATTCGGATCGTTTCTTGCGTCTGCGACGACGCTCTATCAAGGGAGGGGTCGTCACCGGGGTGCTACGCCGCGCTGGCTTGACCTATGAATAAATAGGCACGGCAACGTTTTTAATGAAGATTTTTTGAAAAATGTGACCTATATTAAAAAGTGGTTCAATTGATTCTGCTCGTTATTCTAATCAAACTATTTTCCCTTACCCCCCGAAATGAATTCCTGGCTACGGCGGTTAGATTCGACGCGTCAAAAGATAATCGCATTTCTGTTTCGTTTTGATAGCTCTCTGATACACAATGACGCAGTAACTTCATTTGATTGTCATGGAAACGGTATGTATTTCATGTGGGAGCTTGCTCTTCTCAGTATGGACACGTTTTTCTTGCGACGGAGTACGGTGAGGGCAAATTAGCGATTTAAATCGAAGCTTTGGGCAGCGGGGTTTATCTTAATGTCAAATAATAAATTCTGACGGTACCGCTTTCCTTGGACACGAAAGCTATACAGGGTGTTAGGGTAAACACCGTTATCCTTGATATCGGTAGTTTGGTTTAATTTATAGAACGTAAACTCGATGGAAAAAAACAACTTTTCACCCTATACGCAAGGGCAACGAACTTGCGTCTCAAATTCTCAACACGGCGGGACGTTACCTGACCGACCGTTAGCGTGCGACCTCACTCGTCAGTAAGCTGTTTCGCTTCGAGCGAGCGCATGTAATGTAAAGGCGTGTCGCTGGGTCGCGTAGCGCCGCCCGGTCATTTCTCGTGCGTAAATAATAATAGTAGTTATGTGATTATGTCGTACACTAATGAACAGTGCACTTTATGCTATCGCGGGTGATAAGAGTGATAATTCAGGTGAGACTTGTTGCCTGAACGTGTACTAAATCGTGAAACTATCTTGGCGGCCACACAAAGGATGCGTAGCTACTTACAGCCAGTTCACCGTGCCGGCCCAGGCTCAGGGTCGTGGCAAGCAGCAGCTGCTAATAGTTTATCTTCGAGAACGAAACGAAAATCAAAACATGTAGACTCGTCACAACACCTAAGGTACCTACTTAGGTATTTTTGCCTGTCCTAAGCCAGGAAAAGAATGAAGAGTAAGTTGCATGAGTTGCATCACAGGGTCAGGTTATGTGTAATTGTGTATTTAGTCATGTGTTGTGTAGGTAGAAGACTGGCGGCGACCGTCACAGTTTTATTACCTACTACGCCTCTCGGGCGTATCCATGAGTTCGCGGACGGTGTCGGATATTTACTTTTTAAAATATTTTAATGAAAATAAGGTTTTTTTGTTGTTACTTGGTCATTTATTTTTATATTTAAGTCAACTACCCATGGTTTGAGTGACAACTGTGTTTACCTTTACACGCTGTATATGCATAAAAGTATGAAACTATTAGAACATCGCATAACCAGAAGTATTGAAGTAAGTATGATGAAAAAGGTGTAAAGTTCACTCATCCCCCATAGAAAAGGAGCCTCCGACGATCGAGAAGGAGTACCTACTTAGTTCGCACGGAGGACAAGGGACATAGAGCCAGGGCCGTAGGAATTCATTACGGGGGGGGGGGGGGGGTTAGGGTTGCCAACTTTTATAAGAAATAAAGTATTTCTGATTTCAGACGGTAAAAAGGGTATTATTTATTGTTATTTTTAAATTCAAATTCAAATTCAAAATGATTTATTTGCAAACATGGGTAAAGAAAAGTGCAGATGTTATACATAGTAATTGTAAGTATATCACAATTTAGGTAACACCATATTTTACCTTTCGGCATGCAAATTAACAAAAAAATTAAAACTAAACGGAATGTAAATTAAAATTAAGAATGAGATCATCAAGCTTGTAATAAAAATGAAGTATATAAATAAATCCTATATTTTATCCTGCAAATATTCAGATACACTGTAATATGCTTTATGGATCAAAAAACTTTTCAGTTTTTTTTTTAAACAAAACAGCATTTTTTGTTCTTTGTGTGGAACATCAAGAAGTATAAGGTAACGCGTCTTAGGTATTATTTTTGAAATGTGCTAATTATGCCCTTTCATTTGATACCCAACATGGCATCAATTTTTTTATTTTTTTATTTCATGTCCTCTGGAGGGCACCACATTCAATTTAATGTGACACCTATAACCAGCGGACAATCAAGACGCTTCCAATGATACCTCGACATTCATACATTTGTCGAATTACATATTATGATGAGCAGTTTAGAAGTTGAGATGAACATATCGCCGGTCCCTACGTACATAAAGACATGTCAAAAACCGAGGTTTACAGGAAAGCGTTTATGTGAGCATTTATGTTCAAACTGCTCTAGAAATAAGTCTATGTACAATTATATATTTTTTTTCTATGTTTTATTAGCTTTAGGAACTTTATAATGGTATTTATACATTTTTTTTTAAATATATATTTTCTTGGAAAAACTGATAGATGACTGTTTCTACGCTGATAAAGCATGTTAGATATGTCTATGATACCTTTTTATACGCAGGAAAGAGGAACACAGTTTATAAAATAGAATTGAAATAAAATGTTTTATGAAATGAAAACGTAGAATTATGTTATTGTTTTCAAACGGATATGTTAAACATCCTAAGATCGCAACCCAACTCCCGCCATGAATGACGTTATGCCAGACAAGACCGCGTTCGCACCGACTGGCGCACATTTTAAAACACCGTACAAAACGATACGTATTACTTATCCGCATCTACGACACATATTCGTTGTAAACATAATACTTGTTCTCATTTACGATTTGTAAATTACGTAATATTAAAAAAATATAAATCTAGAGGTATGTGCATATGGAAAATCTAAACCGAAATGTGCAAAAAAAAAAAACATTTTTGACATGTCTTTATGTACGTAGGGACCGTCGATTATACATTCATTCTTACTTAAATACATACTTATACCGGTCAAAATCATAACCCTCCTTTTTGCTTCGCTTTAGTCGGGTAAAAACGCTAAGCAGATGATGATGCTGTGTACCTTTTAGTCAGTGCTAAATAAATGTATTTTCGTATTTTCTAAAGCCAAGTAATAAAACAAAAGTAGTGTAGATAACAATAATATTATTTAACATTTATTACATAGTGTGGCGCAATCAAGCGAGATAGCTGTATGTGTCCTTCTCGCCCACCGTGCGCTTTATGTACTCCTTCTCGATCAGGATGTATATACATTTCTGGAAAATGAAACAAAAATATTTTTTTCTGTTGAAAGGAATTGGCCACCTCGATCTTTGATAGTTTTATGACAGCTGCACACACAGCATAAATATTGCATTATGCCGGCGGTGCTTGAGTCATTGCGGACGGTACGGAATGTTGCCATTTTAAATTATTATACTGGGTGTAAGGGTAGACACCTTTATCCTTGAAACTAGTGGTTTGGTGTCATCTATAATATAATTTTTCTATGGGACCAAACTAGAAATCGTGAATAAAAAATCAGCTGTTCCAAACATTTGTGTTCAATGAAATCGACAAAATGTATGGAATAGCAGTTTTTTTTTTTGCTATTTCATAGTTGGTCCCATAGAAAAAGTATATTAAAGGTGACACCAAACGACTAGTTTCAAGGATAACGGTGTCTACCCTAACACCCTGTATTTATTTTAACATGTAGAACTAAGAATTGTATTTATTTTATTTGTATTTCTTATTTTGCTATTTTTATCTCATTATTATGCTGCACCGGTTGACACGTCAACGCCGGCTGTCGCTGAAAACCAGCGCTGGGGCTCTGTCTCGCATAGGGTCGCAGCATTATGCTGAGCGATAGCCGTTTTGCGTGGATGTGACGAATATTTTCCCTCAACTTGTCTTTTCTTGAATGTGTTCTTTCTTTCGTCGACATGTTAAATAATAAAATAAGGTGATAACTGAGGGCCTAGACAAGTGACAATCGCTTCCAAAGCGTTTCGTATTTCTACAACGACTTTCAACAGGATTGACAGCTTTTCGATAGCTTATGTCATTCCTATACATTTTTGCCTTTTCCATCATCGTTATCGCTGATAGAATGTCACTTTGTCTAGTGCCTCTGGACTGTATAACTGTATCCTCCTAACCTTATTTCGATGACGCCGGCCATTCTTAAAGCAGACTAACCGGGTGTGGACTCGTGTGTGACTAACAGCAATCTATGCATCATCAACAAAACTCGAGGTCTATGCCCTAAGCACGAAATCTGTAGCTTCGGCCTAATTTACGAGACTTCTCTCTCCATAACACCTATCACATATAAGATTAGTTTGGGATCAGAAGATTAGTCAAAACGTCTTGTCATTCATTCTTAGTGCGGGTGCCGTAATGAATGACAACACGAATTGACACTTGTGTACTCCCGATGTGTTATGGCTCGTCCAAAAAGATAATTAATAAATCGCGAGTTGGATTCACTCCGAAGTAGATATCGAACTACATTCGGACGGGCCCGTAACTTCGTGGATGGACATTTACTAAGCCTGCGTAGGTACACACGGCTACACATCAAGCTATACATTTCCAGTATAAGCTGACCTCTCATTGTACGGAAATCCTATGCAATGCGAGATCAGCACACACTGGAAATGTATAGCTTGATGTGTAGCCGTGTGAACAATAACAATTATTTTGTACATTGATGACTGGCACTCTTGGCTTGAACCGTGAAGACAGCTGGTTGAGTACTTCCACCACTAAATGCTGGTGTTTCAGTGTTTTGCGGGTCTTCATTATCCTCACTATTGCGGCCTGGAAACAAAAACAAAAAAAATATATTTTTAATGTGAGTATTTGCGGATTTTCAATTGTTTCTCATAAGGATTTAGCTTGGTGAGGTCCCTTTTTTCCGCTTTTTACGCCTAAACCTAACAGATAAGTATCCTGAGACATGGCGAAGCACATAGGCTACTTTTTATCCCGGTAGTACGTTCTTGTGGGACTATTTCTGACCTCCAAGCGGGCCAAGCCGCAGGCAGAAGCTAGTTGATTATAATTTTACCTGAATGAGTATATTCCGGTCCTCCTCGATGTGTTTGTGCGTGGCTTCCTGCTCCACCTTCAGCTCCGTCTTCAGCGGGATGTTTAAGTTCACGCGGAGTTTTTTGCTGTAACGGATAATCAGTTACTTTATTCATTTTTGTCATAGCTTTTTTTTTTTTTTACCTATATTCGCGGGCTCGGAGCCAAGTAAAGCCGCTCACACTCGCGACCTGAGGGTTGCGAGTGTGAGCTCTGGTACAATGGAAACAGTCCCAGCGATGACCGAATGACAGTGGTAATAAAAGGATAGCTCAAGGTCAAAGTGTTACAAATGACGTGCGGCCTACTGTACTAGCCCCCTGTCTCGCAAGAGTGCTATATACTGATGCAGCGACATGTCCGGACATCAAGATGTCTGTGCTATATCTAAGCTGAATAATAATTTATTAAGTTTAAGCATACACCTTTCGGAACAATGATGGATGGAAATCAATAATAACTTTATAATAAAGACTGATGTACACGTACTTCTTATAACCTACATACAGATCGACGACGGAAGACTCGGACAGTTCAGACTCGTCGTCCGCACAGACCAACAGCTTTGCTTTCAGCAGGATTTGTAGCACCTGACAAATGAAACATAATTCATTATGAATACAATTTAATCGAATAATATAAATATTATAATGATGTCGGAAATTATACGTCAATGATTTAACTATGTAATCGGAACGCCAGCGCCGCCTAGCGGCCTTCGACAGAGTCTACAACATAACGCTCGGAGCCGCCGGTGCTAAGCGGAGTTCGTCGGTGGCTGTCAAGCAGTGAGCACGTTTAGAAACTGTCGCACGTTTCGTATAGTTGTGTCGTGTACCTACAGTGTGTGAATTGCTAGTACCTATGATTAATTTGATAGTAAATTATAAGTAATTCATCTGAACTGCAAACGGTTTTTCTATTGCGCAATAACCAACACTACCCATAGTTCTTCAAGAGTAGTGAGGGGTGCCTCAGGAAGCCCGTCCAGGGCGCCAGGAGTTGGGCACGCCACAATTGCGGCGATAAGTCCCCTCTTTGAGGAGTGGCTGGAGAGGCGCCACGGCGTCCTCACCTTCCGCCTGACACAGGTCCTCACCGGACATGGCAGCTTCGGGAGGTACCTGTGCAGGATTAGGCGGGAGGAAACGCCTGGGTGTCACCACTGTGCGGATCGTCCGGAGGACACGGTGGAGCATACGGTGGAGGTGTGCCCTGCTTGGGCGGAGCACCGCCGTGTCCTCGTGGAGGCGATTGGCGGCACTGACCTCTCGCGTCCGGCCCTGGTCCAGGCCATGGTACGGAGCGAGAGGGCATGGGAGGCGGTCACCTCCTTCTGCGAAGCAGTGATGCTCGCGAAGGAGGAGGCGGAACGCGTGAGGGAGAGGCAAAGCCTGCGCCCTCACGCCCCTAACCGCCGCCGCTGGAGACACCCTGGGCGTCGGGAATCCCAGGCGGATTCCCGGCCACCATAGGCGTGGGCTTGCGGACGGCGAGCAATGGGCAGCTCGCCGTCCGATAAGGACCAGGCCCAGGTCGATGGCGCGTCGTGTTCCACGCGCGCCTCAAAGAGATGTCAGCACACCTGACGGGGTCCGTTAGGACCGATGCCTGCCAGGGTTGCGGAATAGTCCGAAAGGGATACCGGGACCCTGGCAACAGGCAACCGAAGGAACACGGGTGGGTTTTAGTCAGTAAGAGTCTGACACGCCCTTCCGCTCCGCCCAGAGCGGGAGAAGTCATATGATGATTTCCCACCCAAAAAAAAAAAAAAAAAAAAGGGCGCCAGGAGTGCTAAGCGTAAGTAACTGAGTATGCTTTCGCGTCTTTACGCGTGCCAAAGAGCAGTGTCTGTGCAGCGAGGCGTTCAACCTTGTTCAACCACACGCATAATATTATCAGTATGTTTTTCATTTTTCATTACTCTCCTGCCATTTGTGGTCATACTGTCCACCCATCGTTTCTTTAGTCTTCTCCTACTGTCATAGCCCTCCACATTCATACTCTTAACTTTTCTCACGACATTTCCCTGATTCCTCCACATCGCATGCCCCATGCTGCTAATATCCTGCTTAATCGATAATATGAGGCTAATATATTATATTCAAAGTTCCTCTCTGACTGTACCTGTACGAGGAAGTATCCTTTGATGCCGGTGTGCTGCTCGAGCTGGCTGACGGTCCACGAAGTGATATCGTTGTACTGCAGCAGCACCGCCATCTGGAACGTACTGGCTTGCAACGTGTATCTGTGAGGAGAAGATGCTTGTTAGACGTCGACATGTAGAAAATTACATTACTTTGTATCATCATCTGCCTAGCCTTTTACCAAATATGTTGGGGCCGGCTGCTAGTCTAACCGGATAAGTTGAAGCTGAATACTAGTATTTTACATGGCGCGACTGCCTATGAGAATTTTTTGTAAGATGTCTTAAAAGGCGATATACATAGAGAACGTAATTTTGATGAACAGGGGCCAAGTTCATTTTGGTAAAATGTAAGATGCAACGGTCAAATTCCCTACAAAACGTGCACTGCGACAAGATATAGTACAAAATACAAAAGACGTAGTTAAAGTAACATATTCCGCTGAACTATTCCTAAAGAATTATAAAAGTCTCTGTAAGAAATCGACACGTGTTTCATCATTAACGAGGCATCCTCAGTATGACGATTGACTTGTCGCGAACCTGAATACGACGTGTTGCCACGCCGAGCTCCAGACGCAGAGCCGTGCGCCGTCAGTTTCTCTGCGTCCGGCACTCGGCGAACAAATATAGTGTTCGTAGTATCTTGCTCGACTAGACAAGTGCTGGCACTCGAACTTACTTTAAAAAATTCGTTCACACGATTTTCAACTACTTTGACGGGCAGCAGAGGTCTATACTTGATCAACTGACTGCTCGATTTTGACTGGTTTAAAGTGTCATAGTTATTGGTAAGTCCGGCTGGGCTTCTATATGACAATACCCACCTGTTCTTAAAGCAGTTGGTGACGAGCTCTCCCTTGGACATGTTGTAGAGCCAGTTGAGCTTGCGGCCCGAGTGTTGCGACGAGTAGAACGTTGTGAACCTGTGCACTGAACTCTCCAACTGGAATACACAATGCAACCTATATAAGTACTGAAAAATTACATTTCCGAAGGTTGCCTATAGTAGATAACAACCATGAATTGATGATGTTTATTTCTGTAAGTAGATCTTCTAAGAACATACAATAGACGTATACAACGTGTAACGTTAAATGCGCAAAACCTGAAAATAGTTTGATCAGAATAACGATCAGAATCAAAACCAAATTTTAATATAGGTCACATTAAAAAAAAAATCTTCATTAAAAAACGTTGCCGTGTCTATTTATTAATAGGTCAAGCCATCACATGCGCAAACCCGCCAAAATAGGTAAACAAATTCAAATTGTTGTCGACCAATTTAAATTTTCTCATACGCGGGATAATAATAGCTTTTAATTCAATGCAAATACGAATCTTCCAAAACTAATTAAAACAGCACATAAAACCTTTACAATTTTTTAATTACTTTTTTCTCTCTGAAATAGGTCAATTGAATTAAAAATCAGTTGGGGTGTCTGAGGTTTTGCGCATTTAACGTTACAAGTTGGATATTTAGTTACTATTCTGCTTAACTATTCCCCAAGAGTCATAAAAAACCATGTAAGACATCGACACGTATTTCACCTCTCAACGAGGCATCCTCGGGATGACGATTGACCAGTCGCCAACCCGAACACGACGTGTTGCTACGCCGAGCGCTGGACTTCATTGGATGGCGCCGGCATTTCCTAATATCCATTCCTATAGCTTTTTATAAGGGACTGGTTCATAAAAGAGCCACCAAGAGTGACAATACTGTTAGACTTTGTGTAATAGCGCCGAGCTGGGGTTTCTGAACGTCAATCAATCTGCCTAGCCTTTTCCCAACTATGTTGGGGTTGGCTTCCAGTCTTACCGGATGCAGCTGAATACAAGTATTTTACATTGAGCGACAGCCTATCTGACTTCCACAACCCAGTGACTGGGTAATACGATACCCCTTGGTAAGACCTTCGGCCTCCGACGACCCGTAACGACTGTCAAAGATCCACGACTGACAGCCGGGACCAACGGCTTAACGTGCATTCCGAGGCACAGAGGAGTCTCGGTATGTAAAGATGGTAACCCATCCACGGACCAACCCCGGCAAGCGTAGCTTAACCTGATGGATCGACCCGTGCGGCTGTTATCGACGACCTCCTCGAGGGCTTCTGAACGATGGATTTCTGAACATATTGTATTGAATTGGTGTTCGCAATAAATAAATAAACAAATAAACTACAGGTGATCTCTCTGATACTCAGTGGTCGTCTGCAATACCAGATAGACAAAAGTTAGAACATCCAGAGATCTACTACTACTGTTCACGTAATATTTATTCCGAACCCCGAATCGGGAAAAGTATATTTGGGTTTGTCCACTAGGAATTTCTCAATAGCAGCCTTTTTTTTTTTTTTGGGTGGGATATCATCAAATTACTTCTCCCGCTCTGGGCGGAGCGGAAGGGCGTGTCAGACTCTTACTGACTAAAACCCACCCGTGTTCCTTAAGTTGCCTGTTGCCAGGGTCCCGGTATCCATTTCGGACTATTCCGCCACCCTGGCAGGCATCGGTCCTAACGGACCCCGTCAGGTGTGCTGACATCTCTTTAAGGCGCGCGTGGAACACGACGCGCCGTCGACCCGGGCCTGGTCCTTATCGGACGGCGAGCTACCCATTGCTCTGAATAGCAGCCTGGGATCTGGATTTGAATAAATGAGAACATTCTCCCGTTTAAAAGGCACTGGCGAAGCTAAACATCTCTGAGTATCTCTTCGGGAAATACAGGCGTGATGTTATACTTACTTCAGTAGGCAGCTGGAAGCACGAGGACTGCTGGAAGGGCCAGGAGCCAGAGGACAGCACCTGGATGCTGAAGTCGATGTGCAGCGGCTGTTCCGAGCTGTTCGACATGTGCTTGCGGAAGTTCTCGTTTAGGTCCTTTGATACGACTATGTCCTGAGGAAAGGCAGTCAGAAAATATGTAGGTAGTATTTCTATTGAAAAACCAAATGCAACCCTTCGATATATGGGATTAAAAAGTAATTTTTCACTTTGTAGTGTTTTTTTTTTTGGAGTCGTTATTTTTTTGTAAAAAGTTTTTATGTTTACTTTTTAGTTGTGGTATCTACCCCACACAATTTTGAATAAAACTACCTGCTTTACTACCTGCTACAATGTAAATAACAGTGACAGGAAGTTATAACATCATCCTTAGAGACCAAGTGGGAAAAATGCGTATTATTGAAGCTAGGTAGGTAAGTCAAAAACTACTTTAGCAAAGTTAATACAATAGTTTCTATGGGACCACCCCGCAAGCTTTCTTTACCAAATGAAAAAATAATTTTCAAAATCGGTAAACGATTGACGACAATAAATTTAAAAACATAGGTACGTAAAATAGAACCCTCTCCTTTTTGGAAGTCGGTTTAAAAGGACACTTTGCAAGGGGCTTATCATCACCCCAACTGTGATTGCAATAATTTTACAGATTACTTTAGCTGAAGAGTTCAAAGTAATGGTTATCTTTTTAAATAATTTTACTATTGTGATACCGCCAATACAAGATGTGTTTTGTTAAAACACTTCTTGACAGCCGGGTAAAATCGCCACTGCTCTCAAAACGGTGAAGGAAAACATCGTGAGGAAACCGGCATGTCCTAGAACTAAAAATTCTAAGACATTTATGTGACATTTACCAACCCGCTCTGGGCCCGCGTGGTAGATTAGAGCCCACTCCCTCGCGGAGAGAGGAGACCTGTGTCCCAGCAGTGGGAACATTATAGGCTGATTATGAAGCGTAATAAAAGCTTCTGTAACGAGTAAGAGTCATATTTTAATCAACATACAACCTGACACTAACATGAAAATTTCAAAAAAACGTCAAAATATTTTAATTTCGCGGGCGACCTTAGCGCATCCCCCTTAAGTGAAATAAAACAAACCTGGAACATTCTCTGTAGTTTCCTTGTGTACACGAATCCACACGCCTCCTTCAGTCTTGAGATCATTGATGCCTGCAAATACTGCACTCTTGAACTGCTACCTCCGTGACGCTAATGTCAACAAACGTACTTGCAATCAGCTCTGTGTTTAAAATTATAAAACTGTGCAAAAAGTGCTTTAATTTGCTAAAGAAATATGTCAACGGAACTGGACCCTAAAGCAAGACTGGCTGAAAGCGTGGAGCGTTATAGTTAAATTAATTAAAAAGCGTGGAGCGCTTTTTGAATATAAAAGTAAATATAAACGCTATAAAAAAGAATATAAACGCTTTTTGGATATAAAAGAAGTGACAAGTTGCATAATTATGTACTTATACGTTACCTCCGCGTCATCGCTGGCAGACATGTGTTGCACCAGTCGCTTCGCCAGCATCTTGCTGTAGAACTTCTGGAACACGTCCTTGTCTTCAATGTATTTGAACACAACCATCTGGAAAAAAAGGACACACATTGATAAAAGACATTTTTTTAATGCCCGAAAATGTGACGCAAATCGTCCTTAAATAAATTTATCGTGCATCACTTCCTGAAGTCATCATTTCTTTATATTCAATTGCAGGTAGTCCATATTACATACCACTTGATTGAGCGTGTCCTCAAGTTCATTCTCCTCGGGGTCCTTGCTGGACTTCTTCACCAGAAGGTCGCAGTACTTCGCCAGGAGCTCCGCACTCTTCGATGAGGAGTTCGCTGCTTTTGTCACTGCGTTACCTGGGAGAAAGGGTTTGTTGGGATTATGCTGAATATGTGTTATTTATTTATAATTTTAATTCAGAAAAACCAAAAAGTTACACCAATATCAATCTGTCTAGCGTTTTCCCAGGTCGGCTTCCATTCTAACCGGATGCAGCTGAATACTAGTATTTTACATGGAGCACCTATCTGACCTCCACGACCCAGTAATTTACATTTATACATACTGTTTATAAACCGCACGCAAGCCTTGTCGAGCGCGTCCACGAAGCTAAAGCCATTGTCAAACGCGACCAGGACGAGTGCGTTGTATTTCTTGTGAACTTCTATTATTGTTGATACGTAGACTTTGGGGTCCTGTAGAAGAAAATTTTTATTAGCTAACTAGCTTTTGGACGCGGCTGCGCCTGCGTGCAGGTTAGGAACAATCTCACGGGAACGTACTCCTAAAGATTAGCATATCCGTATGGTAGGTGCTCACACGCATTGGCGGGAAAAGGTAACAGAATGACAGATCCCATCAACATGTAATACACAGCCACACAAATTTGAATACTTATTTGAACACTTGTTTGAACATATTATGTGAGTAAAAACGTTGTTACCTAGGTAAATGAGTAACACACTTTCAATCACAATCTGAGAGTTTTGAAGGATATTGTCCATTGCTTCTGTGGCGGTATCTACATCGCCACATGCGAACTACGCATCAAAGACCTGACGTCAGACAGACGTCACATAAATCCTGAATCGCGCAATTAAAGGTTACCGTGCAGTGGACATATATACGAGAACCCAACATCAATCGTTGGGCAGTTGCCCGCCAGACACAACACCCGTCTGGTTGGAGGATCCTCCCTTTTCTATGGGGTATGAGTGAACTTTACACCCTGTTCCTCATACCCCTAAACTTCCTAGGTTTCAAACATTGGTCTGCTCAACAAAGGAGGCACGGGTGTTTGGGTATTTGCCTAAAGGAGGACCGGACAAAATGGTCCTCACGACCAAAAACAACCACATCTATGTCATTAGATAGGCATTATAATATAGAGCAACAATTACTATGGCGGCTGTTTTGAAATCGCTGTGTGAAAGAAGTTCGGAGATCATTCAAAATCGGAATCCGTTTGGAACAAATGTCTAATCCATTGCTTATGGGGTATCACGTGACAGTTGAGAAGTTAATAAGTTTGAAAAAATTATCTGCTCTACAACGTAAATAACGCAATGAATGTTTTTGAACTGTCAAAATGAAACAGTTTAGTCTTATTCGGTTACGAAAATAAGTTACACAATTAGATGGCTGTAGAGTACAACAAACTGACACCCGAAAGCAAATGCCAGACTTGAAGCAGAGTCGCTTCGCTCGCTCGCTCAATTAGTATGGATGGTACAGTACCGTGTGCGCACACTCGCCGCACTTGTCAATAGCCTGCAGGCCCTGCGCGTGGATGTGGTGCTCCAGCAGGCGGCGCAGTTCGCACAGACCGTCGGGAATGCGCGCTACTAAAGTGTACATTCGCCCTAAGTCGCTGTTCTTTTCGGCGTCCAGAAGTTTCTAGAAAAATAAAACCATTTATTTAAATGTTCTTAAGCAAATAAGAAAACAAAATCGATTGAAATGTCTGCAAAACTTCACCCGCGAGTTTCGACCACGACCAGTCATGGTCGCAGAAACTGCGAGGCTTCGACCAAGATGCGGTTTATAGTAAAGTACACAAAGTTTTGCCGCAATTAATCGGACAGCACGTCGAGCAACCAGTTGGTCGTTGCGGGCTCAGACGGATTTGAGAATAGGACTGAACCATATGTATGTAGAGGCATGTACGGCGTGGAAGATCTCGAAATGTTTCTCTATGAGCACTCTGTCGCAGGTATTCGCTAGTCGCTCGATTGTAGGTTCGTGTAGTCGTCGCTGTTATTACAGCAGACACTTATCTCTCTACACTCAGTATAATTACCTTGAACTCGGCGTAGAAGATCTCGAGATGATGCTCTATGAGCACTTCATCGCAGATCTTTATAAGTCGCCTCATTGTAGTTTCATGTAAGTAAACGCGTCGCTGTTCCTCTTGGAGTCGTTGATCAACCTGTCGATAGGGAAATGGCCGACAGCAAAAATCAAGAGCAATATCATCTCAGCGACACACAATGTCAAACAAACCTTTACCTTCGTATATTTTGTGTTTTTTTTTTGGCAGATTGTGACTGAGATTAGAATGAGAGCGTTCAAAATACGAGAATTGATGATGTCTCCCCTTTGATGTCTTCTGCGTTTTAAACTACTTACATCCAATATTTTCTCTTCATATTTTTAACCAAGAAAGAGGTGGTGAGATGACCACTGGCCAGAGGGTCTAGACAAGTGACAATCGCTTCAAAAGCGTTTCGTATTTCCACAACGACTTTCAACAGGATTGACATAAGCTTTTCGATAGCTTATGTCAGTCCTATATATGTTTGCCTTATAGCTGATAGAATGTCACTTTGTGTAGGGCCTCTGGACGCGTACCGTGAGAACTCGAAGTGGCGCGGAAAAAGAGTTCCTGAAAGGACTTGAAGGAGGTCGTTGCCCAGCAGAGGGACAGTATAGGCTAAACAAAAATGAAAGTATAACCAAGATGAGCCTGCTGCGTAATTTCTTTAGCCAGTTACAAGATTACTTTGCAGGGGCGAAGGCTCCAAATAAGCCCATTCCTATCGGCTTCCCTTCTGAAATTCGGAACAAAACCACTCTATCGTCATTGAAAAATGACACAGTCAGTAGTGTTAAAATGCCTGTTCAATAATCACACTATAGGTATTTAATACAGATACACCATCAAATTAAAACTATACAAAACGCCTACATTCAATGTTTTGACTTAGTTGTCTCCCAACAGCAAAATTTTTTTCTCTAATATAACTCGGCGCCTCGATCGGCTTTACGATCATTCATAAATCAAGGCGTCATGACGTCACTTTGGTCACGTGACACCCCGGTTTCGTATGGGCCTTAGCAAGCCGGCGCAAGACGAGTTATGGTACTTATAGCGATCGAAAATTGCCTGCGCGTGAACGAGATGGGGGATATTGGTCCGTCGGTAGTTTTCGTAATGCGTTGGGCTCGGATTTCGGTTACACGCACGCTAGACATTGTGTGGTTGATGTTTGACGTATTCGCATTATAAAATTTTATTTTGTTTACAATAGCAGTTAATTTGCATTTTGATCGTACTATTAATTGAAATCATTCGTTTATCAGTACGAGTATCGTAGTAGTAGTATTTGTTTGTTGGTATAAAACAGTGAAAGTGTACGTTGTAGTTAAGTATTTGGGGTAAGTAGAAGAAATTAGTACGATCAGTAGGATTAGGATGGCGGCATTAATAGCTTTAGATTGTTGTTTAACAGATTATTTGCTTTGTGAGGAAACATGCTTTTCAAGGTTAAGTTTCGAAAATAAGAAACACATAATTACGTTAGGCCGTGCTCGCTCAGTTACGACTTTATACTACAAACGTCGTGAATTCGTGATGGCTTTTTCAAACATTTTAATGTTTCCCTTTACGATAAATATCCATGGCTGACTGGCAGTTGTAAATTAAATTAAATGTATTGTTTCCCGTGTTTACTTTTCTCCGATTCTAGTAGTTTATGGAATAAAGGGGGTTTTACAGATATTAATAATCTGACGAATTCATCTAAAAATCATGTTCAGACTGAAAAACATATTCGTAGTTGTTTGGAGTTACATGAGTTCGGGACTAGTAGGATAGAATCATTTTTCGCTAATTCGCATGAAGCTCATAATAGAAAAGTAGATCGAAATAGGAATTTAATGAAACGGTTTATTGACACCGTTATTCTGTTAGGTAAACAAGAAGTAGCTTTTCGCGGCCACGATGAAAGTCCGAATTCCGATAACCGTGATAGCTATATCGAAACCTTGTTATATCTGAGCAATTACGATACCGTAATGTACTCGTATTTAGAACTGTGTTCTTCAGTTCAGAATCCCGCGTTTTCTGGACTCTCAAGTGATGGTATATTATACTTACAAGACACTGTTTCAATCTATCAGTGCTTACATGTATAGTAAAGGTGGACTGAAGACATCTGCTAGCCTGTACAAGACTGAAGTCAGAAAGCCAGACACAAGACACAGATTTTAAGAAACTGGACTTAAGACTACGTGCGCCACGGCTGTCCTAGGTAAGCATTTTTTGCTCCGGGTTACCTCTCCCAAAAAATCAGCCATCGCCACTGTTACCTTGATCATGTACTCGGTGACGGGGTTGTTCCTGAGGAAGTAGATGCTCTCTCTGATGTAAAAGCGCTCGGTGTCCTCCAGGAACACGGCCTCAAACGTGTCCTTGTACACCACCAAGTCCTCGTCCCAGGTGTGCGTTGACGGGTGGTCTTCATTCAGGCTTAGGGCTAAGTAGCAGTTGATAACCTGTAAAAAGAAGTTTAAAGTTAGGAACCGCTTTTACTTTGTGCAGTTAAGGTACGGTTTCCTAGAAGAGCGGTGGCCGTCAAATAACGGCCGCAGTGACGGCTGTCATGAAAATGATGGCACCGAATTGAGTTTACCGTGTCAAAAAACGCTCTCTAGGAAAAAATACCAACTTACTTTATTATACAGCGTGTAAGGGTAAACACCGTTGTCACTCAAACCATGGTTAGTTTTCTTAAATATAAAAATAAATGCCCGACTAACAAAAAATAGAAAACCTTTATTTTCTTTAAAAGTTTTGAAAAGATTTTTATCCGACACCGTACGCAAATTCATGGATATGCGACCCTGATCTGTCCTATTATGCCGTAAAGGGTAAATTAACATAATTTTTTATTTCTGAACGTTTGAAAATAAGTGCCCAGAATTGGGTAGCTATGCGGTAAGGGGTAAACCAATCAGTACTAATATACAGGGTGTTGGGTAAACACCGTTATCCTTGAAACCAGTGGTTTGGTGTCATTTATAGAACGTAAAATCAACGTAAAATTTAGACTTAAAAAAAAAATACATTTTACTACTAGAGTATTTCAACCATTCACCTATGCGCTAGGGCAACGTACTTCCGACCCAACACGGGTGGGGTCACGTCCTGCGCCCGGACGTGACCTGACCGGCCGAAAGCGCAACCACTCCCTCAGTCAGTCAGCTGTTTCGCTAGCGAGCACGGTGTTGGATAGAAACTTTTAAAAATCTTTTAATGAAAATAACTTTTTTTTTTTTTGTTACTTGGGCATTTATTTTTATATTTAAGTCAACTACCCATGGTTTGAGTGACAACGGTGTTTACCCTTACACCCTGTTTATCGACTCCAAGTACAATCGTGATCAGACATACTCTTAGTGACATTCACAGTGTCAGATTTACAGTCGTGGGCGCAGAACTGGGATACGTGTAAACGAGAGAAATACCTCCTTTAATTTCTACCAAAAGGAGTATGTAAGGAGAGTTCTCTATCCATTTGCATAAAATTTTAAGACATAATATAACATGGCATACTTTTGTTTAGCCGAACAATATTTACGCATAACAGCTTACGCATAATTATTTT
The DNA here is from genome assembly GCA_948473465.1 of Lithophane ornitopus. NCBI lineage: Eukaryota > Metazoa > Arthropoda > Insecta > Lepidoptera > Noctuidae > Lithophane > Lithophane ornitopus. Next base: position 5,324,238 of record OX419641.1, on the reverse strand, counting down.
AATTAAGCATAATTTCTCCAATCATAATAATGTATAAGCATAACATTCAAAGGCATAAATATATTTACGCATAATGAATCATTAAGTAAATATATTTATGCTTTTGAATGATAAGCTTATACATTATTATGACCGGAGAAATTATGCCTAAAATAATTATATGACATTAAAACATGCAGCAAGCATTATTTAAATTATGCCTAAACAAATTACGCAACAAGATAATTATGTCAACATAAACTGTATGCCAAAAAACAAATATGGCAACGAATTATTAGACCAAAAAAAATTATGCCAAAATCGTTATGCCAAAGAATATTAGGAACATTATACGAAAAAAAGAGGTCCCTGTAAGGAGGCGTTGTCTGTAGTTTCTGCCTACCACCATGGTTTGAGTTTATGTATGTTTTTTTTTTCTTACTCCAGAAACAAGTCTCGTATTAATAGTGTCTCCGTTGCGTTCTCTCTCGATCTGTTTGAGCACCGCGTTGGTGAGTTTCTTACTCAGTCGCCGGGGCATTTTGTCTCGCCACGTCACCAGCGCCAGTTGGTAGATCCCATAAATACCCTGAAAATTAATAAGAAGATACATTTTGCGGCTCATCATCATCATATTTCAGCTGAAAGACGTCCACTGATGGATCCTGGATGAAGCCTCTCCCAAGCGTCGCCACGTCGTCCTGTGCTTCTCGCATCAAGCGGATAGCAATCTGCTTGATGCGAGAAGGATGCGCAGGAGCGGCCTTCACAAAGTCTTCGGGCATTTAGTGGTTGGAGGAACGAAATGAGAAGGTTCCTTCATAGAAAAGGGAGGATCCTCTAGCCAAACGGGCAATAATTATAGAGTGGTGGTGTACGTGTATACTGGGTGTTAGGGTAGACAGTGTAGACACCGTTATCCTTGAAACTAGTGGTTTGGTGTCACCTATAATATACTTTTTCTATGGGACAAACTTTGCAATCGCGAAAAAAAAAACAGCGTTTCCATACATTTGTGTTCACTTAAACCGACAAAATGTATGGAACAGCTGATTTTTTTTCGGTGTCTACTCTAACACCCTGTATATGTATACACGTACACCATGTAACCAACCCTTACTTTAAAATCCCTTTATTCATAGTTAACAACAAGACAACTGATCTAAAGGCCCGTTCTTAAGAACCTACTACGTTTTGGAATGGGCAACTAGCTTCATCTTTCTGACTGACCGACCCCTTGACAATTCAAAAGTGCCTGTAATTGGTTTTTCATTACTTCCAATCTAACTACTAAAGTAAATCTGTCTGTCTGTCTGTCTGAATGTTACGTTTTCACGCCTAAACCACTGAACAGATTTCGACAAAATTTGGCAAGGAGATACACGGCACCCTGGGGAAGGACACAGGCTACTTTTTATTGTTATAGCGCGCGGGAGAAACCGCGGGCGGAAGCTAGTTATTAATATGTTACCACCCGTCCCTCGTCGCGCTTTCTCTTGATCCATTCCTTGTTAAGGAAGGCGCACACGCCGTTCAACACCCTGGCTGAGAACTCGAACTCTTCCCGCTGTTTAATATAGAACGCTAGCAAGTCCTCACCCATTAGTTCTGCGCCATTCTGAAAAAAAAAGAACATGTTTTGTTATGATTTTTTACCCGACTACGGCATAGTCAAAGGAGAATTATGATTTTATACAGGGTGTAAGGGACAGCCCTCCGCAGACTGATGGGATGAATTCAGCATATCATACTAAGACGACCGATACATGAAATTATTTCAGGAACGATTTCCAATAAACCTGATTTGTATTATTACCTCACGCGCAATGTATCGTTACCGTGGCAAAACCCGCGTAGCCGCACTCCCCGTTTCAGGGGGGCACGCGCTCGATTATTTTAACATCCATTGCTGGTTTTTTTTTATTTTAGCTGTTTTATTTACATAAATGGAGTGCTGCGTACAGATAATGTAATTTTACATTGAAATAAAGGAATAGTAACAAACGATTAAAAAAATTAAAACTTTCCTGTGAAAATTTCCAGTGGAATATGATTCAAAATAAGGAGCTGAATGCCCCCTGTTAATTTGCGGAGGGCTGTCCCTTACACCTTGTATTATAGACCACAGGAATTAGCTGGATTCGAGAAGCACTGACCCTGTTGAAGTGGCGGTGCCTGGGGGAGGCCTATGTCCAGCAGTCCACAGTCTTTCGGCTGAAATGATGATGATGATGATGATTATAGACCATGACTTCTTAAAACTAATCAATTTAACCTCTTTACCATATATTTTATTAGATTATACACATACTAAAACCTTCCGGAATTAATTCTTTAAACAATGGCGAAAACCGCATCAAATTCCGTTCTGAAGTTCAGAAGAACTAAGCGGTCATGCAGACATACCAAAAGTGGGAAATAACGGAACCCATAAAGGATCACTTTGTTGTCCGTCCGTCTGTCTGTCTGTCAAGGCCGTTTTTCTCAGGAACGTTGGGATGAATTTCTATACAAAGTGTAGCCCTCTGCAAATTAACAGGGGGCATTCCGCTCCTTATTTTGAATCATATTCCGGAAATTTTCTCAGGAAAGTTTTAATTTTTTTAATAGTTTTTTCAGTTACTATTCTTTTATTTCAATGTCAAATTAGATTCTCTGTACGCAGCCCTCCATTTATGTAAATAAAATAGCGAAAATCCAAAAAAATGCAATGGATGTTAAAATACTATAGCGAACGACACGTGAAGCTAAGAATTTACATTGATAAATCATGTGGCGCGACGCGCCCCGCCCGACACGGGGAGTGCGTATTGCCACGGCAACGATACATTGCGCGTGAGGTATTAAAACAAATCAGGATTATTGGATTACTATAACGTTCCTGAAATAATTTCATGTACCTGTCGTCTTGATACGATATGCTGAATTCATCCCACCAGTCTGCGGACGGCTGTCCCTTACACACCCTGTATAACTATTTCAAAACTATGCGTTATTGGCTGATATTTTTTACTGCAGTACAAAGTTCAAGCTCACTATGTTGAAATCAATTCACTTATTCTATTAAAATTCGATTAATTAAGACGCATCAAAACTTCAATGGCCGCGCGGTAAACAAAACTGCGAGTTGAGTGAAAAACATGCGGATTATTGCTATCTCGCTTGCCCATCTGAACCAGATTTTTACACACGAATATCTAGAAGACTTATTGCGTCATCATAAGGTTTATTTTAAAAGTATGAAATCGTATCATTAAATTTATCATTTAGTATTCGATTCGAAAACATGTCACGGAATTAGTTGTTTCACTTAGGGCGGATTCCACCAAACTTTGATAAGTCTTATCCTGGGAATAAAATCACTAATTACTCTAGAGTTAGGCAACTTTTCGTTGTACCAAATCTTAATCTCGTATTATCTGTCTATCTGAGAGTAAATCGTTATACCGCCGAAATGCATCGAGTAAACAAGTTATCTGAGAGTAATATAATGGCGGCCGCTTCATTACCAGCTGACAATCACGACAAGCAAACAATAAATTGTACATTGACATTGACAGCTACCTACTTTCCCGAGCTATATATAATACGGCAAATGAGAGTTGAGATGAGTTATGCTTCTGCACCGTCCCGTTTAGAAACCATCGTTTTTTTGCCGGGTATTACATTCGTTCACATTCATTCCGCTATTTCTAATCCAAGTATAGCTATACGTTAGATTGCATGGAAAAAAGACTGTTGATTTTACTCGAGAATAAAATCGTGGTATAGATTATTCCCCGTATAGTTACTTGTGTATAAATTCGAGTTTGGTCGAATCTGCTCTTAGGGCGGATTCCACTAAACTTGGATAAGTCTTATCCTGGGAATAAAATCACTAATTACTCTAGAGTTAGACAACTTTTCGTTTTACCAAATCCTCATTTCGGAATAACTGTCTATCTGAGAGTATTTATCGTTATACCGCCGAAATGCATAGAATAAACAAGTTATCCGAGAATAATATAATGGCGGCCGCTTCATTACCAGCTGAAAATCATGACAAGCAAATAATAAATTGTACATTGAAATTGACAGCTACCTACTTTCCCAAGCTATAATACGGCAAATGAGAGTTGAGATGAGTTATACTTCTGGTCCGTCCCGTTTGGAGAACAACGTTTTTTTGCCGGGTATAACATTCGTTCACACATTCACTCCGCTATTCGTGCATTGCTAATCAAAGTATAGCTATACTTTAGATTGCATGGAAGAACGCCTGTTGATTTTACTCGAGAATAAAATCGTGGAATAGAATATTCCCCGTATAGTTACTCGTGTATAAATTCGAGTTCGGTCGAATCCGCCCTTAATTACTCAAGTTAACCGTTTAAGATAATTTAGTACTTTTCGTACTAGGAACACAGAACAAACCTGAAGCAAATTGAGGACATAAATCCTGAGGGCCTCGTCCTGCAGTCTCTTGTACAATTCGAAGCCGACATACTCAGTCAAGGACTCCAGTCCCTGGCGCTTAAACAAACAAAAACTGTCAGTCATCAACTCATCAATCAGAGGGCCATTTAGCATGTATGGACGCTATACTATTGCGGGGATGCCCTTTGTTAGTTAACATACTGTAGGTATATATATTATTTTTTATTTCTTGTTTAACATATAATCTCCTACACGAGTGCCATCATAAGGATAACTTATCCATTTCTTTGGCTAAAAATATACCTATTTCTTTTATTTCCCACTTTAAGGCTCTTATATACTGGCGCGACTAGTAGCGCGCCGTGATTTTTAACAAAACAATGTCTGAGAAAACTTCACGGGGCGAACAATGCGGCGGCGGCGCCGGCGTCGCGTCGCGCGACATGTCGCGCCAGTATGTAAGAGCCTTTTAACTTGGAGTGGTTTTGATATTAAACTACACAAAAATAATAGCATGCAGTAAGCGGTAATAAGGTCATCTATTGCGATCGAAATTTAGACATCGGTCTACCACTGAGAAATTCTCAATAGTAATACCACACACTATTACACCACTTTGCCCGACCTGGGAATCGAAACCAGCACCACGATCAGCACTCGCGATTGCGACCACTAAACCAATGTTCGAGTACCGAAAACAAAAAAAAAATAACTTTGAAAAATAACCTTCATTTTATCCAAATGTTCCTTGTTAGCGGGTCGACGAGTGGAACTACTAGTGCCGCTTGTCATATAAAATGTACAGTAATTGTACACGTGACTGTATTCTATTCAGGGTTTTATTGTAGAAAAGAAGAATAATAAATCATCATCAACAGTAACAACAAGATTAACATCATTATCATTTTAAATATCGCAGCATTATGCTGAAATTGGAGCCTTATTGGTCTCTCACAGCCCTCACAGGTATTTGTACCCGACTGCCCCAGAAAGAGGGTAATTTTTTTACCCGACTGCTCCAGAGGGAGGGTTATTCGAGAGTATGTATGTAAGTATATCTATTTCTTTGGCACGCACGCTCTGTAGCCTAAACGGCTTGATGGATTTTAACAGACACATGACAGTTCAACAATATCATTGCGTTATTTACGTTGTTGAGTAGATTTTTTTTTCGAACTTATGAAGCTATGTATCAGACAAATCGATTCCAATTCTGAGTGATCGTGTATTACGCATGATGCTGCACCCTAATTGCGGTGTAGGTATTGCTGATTCTAATCAATATTTGTTACGGTCGCGAATCTTATTTTAATCACAAGCTAATTAAAAGACAATGCCAAGAATCGGCTCGAATTGTATGTAGTGTCCGACAGACTTTCAATATAATGATTATTCTTTATACAATATAAATAAAATCTGTAGAAGCACACCGTTAAAAAGTAATTTTAAATAGTTATTTAAAACATTTCATAGTTACATTTTCAATTAGAAATGTTACCAATACCAAAATATAATAATATCGATACGAAATTGCACTTGCAAATCGATTACAATAATATCACGCTGAAGATACGTAAGTGAATTTATTACTTACATAAATCATAACTCTTAATTATGTTAATAAATAGCGTTTAGTTATATTTTTAAATAAATATATTACATTTTATAGTAATGTAATAATAAAAAATATTTTTTAATTCGATTATCGATATCGTTTAGCATAGTTTATTCCGAATAATGTAATTAGTGCTGGCAACATTTGATGTAAAACTCTATCTGGCATTTGTTTGACTTCTCCTGCGTTTATTTCATGATAACGTTCAAATCAGAAGTATCAAGTGGTCAACTTTAAAAAACTATATAAACTTTTTTTGGTGTGCTCTATTTATTTTCCTTTTTTATGAAATATAGTTCATCTTTGTCGGTTCTGGACGAGTCTTGTGGGAGACCCTGGCATATTCTTTTAAAATTTAAAAAACCCTCGACAAAAACAAAGCATAAACGATTTTTTTTTATTGCTAAGTACCTACACTCTCGATCAAGTCACCTTTCAAACAAAACCAAAAAAAATCAAATCAGTTTAGCCGTTTGGTAGCTACGATGGAGCAGACAGACACACAGATACACACGTTAAACTTATAACACCCCTCTATTTCCGTTGGGGGTTAAAAATACAACCTAACAGTGACCCTGAATTGCAAATAGCAAAAAACATAAGAACATTTGAATTTCGCGTTAGCTCATCACGCAGCAAATCTGTCCGTGCATATAATTAGGGGAATTATATGCACGGACAGATTTGCCGCGTTAAGCGCGCGGTTCATTTGTTTGCAAGCCACGCATCCGTGTGAAGTGTGGCCGTGGATCGCAGAGGATGTTTCCGCCTAAACTTTCATACAAAGCGAATCCAAGGCCCTTGGTACAGAAGTCCTCATGTCACGAAGGGCTTAATATTACAGGTGTGTTGTTTGGTCGTCACTGTGGAGCGGAGCCTTTACTCGTGCGCCAGATTTTCACAATAAGCCGAGTTATGAAAAGGATACTTATACAATTCCATATATCTGTGCTTTTTTATGTGCTGCCTCTTGAAAACCTCTTCGATACCCTCCAGTAGGGCGCCCCATAACTGCAACAATATAGTATTGGATCACATAATTATAATAGTTATCGATATATCAATATACGAAACTAAGGCCGCGTTCGGCCCGGTGGACATGTCGCATTATCCTGCGTGTAGTGCGTTAGCTGAGCATTTGGCACACAGATAATTAAGAAAGGGTTTTTAGAAATTCGACCTTTAAGGGGGTGAAAAGGGGACCCCCTTTTCACCCCCTTTGTTTGTACGTAAATCTTATTCCTTGGCACGTATACTTATCTATCTAAATTATAAAGTTCGACATATTTAGTTTTTCTAAACTACAGGAAACTAAAGGAGGATTGGGGGCTTGGGGGGTTTCAAAATGTATATGAAAGAATTCTAACGCGCGGTCTGATTAACTCGAAACTCAGTATTTATTGATCAGTATTCCGATTCAAAATAAACAAAAACGTGTATGGGGGTTTTTCAAAAATCTACCCTTAACGGGGTGAAAAGGGCAACAAGCAAAATAATCCTGGTATGCGATTTTATAATGCTACGTGGACTTATAAAACTCCGATGATAGTTTTGGTGGTTGCTACTGCGCTTTTAACAGCATAAATACATGCTGTTTTTGCTCAAGTACATTTAATCTTATAATTTGTACTTATATCGGTATATAGGATCATATTTCCTGACAAATATAGGATCAAGACTCCTATAAAAGCATGAAACAAGAGTAGTTGCACTCAGGAGTAATTACTCCGGTAACTCAGACTTATATGGGATATATAGGAGCATGTACCAGGAAGATATGGACTGAGGAGCAATTACTCTTGTTATTTTTACTTATAACCTCATATAAGCTAATATTATATGACCAATTTAAGTAAATTAAAGTTAAATTACTGTAAATCATTCATGTTTCTGGTTTGGTTTTACATAAACTTAAAAGTATGTCTAAAAGTAAGTGATAAATGAATTACATATCCACGTTTTAAAAATAATAAATCACCAAGATTATAACAGCACTCGGTAGGATAAAATGTTCTCTATATCGATTTATCGTATGCTGTTTTAAACCTAGACATACTTATATAGGCATTCCACAGTAAATATCAATCGGAAAAATGGCGAATCTTTTTCGGTTTTGATATAACCCAATATAGAACCAATATACTTATATTGGTACTGTGTCACACTTGGAAATGCTCACCAAGAAAATGTCAGCTGCCTTCATAATATCTATTTAATATTAATTAATACTAAAATGTAAATAAGCAAATTTCAAGAGGCGCTTTAATTTTTTAATCAAAACCATGATAGATTTCACAGAAAATTCACATTCCCATACGAATAAGCTATAAGACTAACAATTTGACAACAATAAGATTTTGTTTTTCTACTAAGATTGACATTAATAAATTCTGATTCATATAAATACCTCAAGATATTAAAATATTTTTTTACAGAGCTTAACAAGCGATATTCTTACTTCGACTGTTCACAATATATTATAGAAGCATTTCTAGGCGCGTATTAATCTCATTTTTGACTATAACTTACTTATATTGAGATTTACAGGAGTAATTGCATTGACGTAACTCAATTACAAGAGCATTAAAGGCGTATATGGCATTTCAGCGGTCTGATATAAATACGTTAGTAAATAATAACGTTAGTAAAAGTAGACTTATAAAGTGGGCCCTTTTCGAGACTTATATGCGGATATAAGTCTCATATAGTCCTCGATAATAATGGTTCTAGGATAGTTTAAAAACCACTTTTTGGTAGTGGGGGGGTAGTCAGTTTTACAGGGGAGGATTTTACTATGTTAACATTTATCATTATCGGTATCGTTTTCATGGTTTTCGAGTGTGCCCCAAGCAAATAGTGGGGTCAAAATGAAATTCCGAGTTAGCGGCTGCGAAAATTTTCATATTTTTCGCCTTGGGTGTCGTTTTCATAGTTTTCGAGGGTGCTAAAGTCGATATCATCATTCTCCTGCCCGTATCCCAATTTATTCGTGGTCGGGGCAACATGTCCCTTTCTTCCACACTTCTCTATCAGTCGTCATCTCAGTAGTCCCCCCCCCCTTTCTAGCCATATCATCTTTCACACAGTCCATCCACCGTTTTTTTGGTCTTCCCCTATTCTTATAGCCATCGAAATCCATACCCAAAACTTTCCTTACGACATTTTCCTCATTCCTTCGCAGCACGTGCCCGTACCATGACAACCGCTAAAGTCGATAGTGATGTCTAAATGTAAATCCAAGATGGCGGCTGCGAAAATTTCGTTCCTGACGAAGAACCCCCCGACCGCACACGTTTTTTTTCCAGAGTAAATGTTACTTTGGGAAGTTGACTGTTAGTTTCGCACTTTCGCCTACTAATTTCCAATCCTAACTAATATTTTAAATGTGAAAGTCAGTTTGTTTGTAACGCTTTTACGCTAAAATGTCTGAACGGATTAAAGACGTCCACTGCTGAACATAGTTCTCCCCCAAGCACCGCCACTTCGACCGGTTCTGTGCTTCTCGCATCCAGCGCATTCCTGTGGTCTATAATATATAATTATATTCCTCCTTTGGCTTTGCCGTAGTCGGGTAAAAACTAAAAAAGCATATAACAAAACATGTTCTTTTTTTCAGAATGGCGCAGAACTAATAGGTGAGGACTTGCTATCGTTCTACATTAAACAGCGGGAAGAGTTCGAGTTCTCAGCCAGGGTGTTGAACGGCATGTACGCCTTCCTTAACAGGCACTTTAGCGAGCGCGAACGCGATAAGGGACGGAAGGTAAATACTAATCAAGCGGTTGGGAATCCGCTTGTTGCGAGAAGCACAGGACGAGTCGATGTGGCGACGCTTGGGAGAGGCTTATATCCAGCAGGGGACGTCCTTCGGCTGAAATGATTATGATGATGAGCCACAAAATGTATCTTCTTAATATATATCATTTGATATTTCCAGGATATCTACGAGACCTACCAACTGGCGCTGGTGACGTGGCGAGAAAAAATGCCCCGGCGACTGCGTAAGAAACTCACCAACACGGTGCTCAAACTGATCGAGAGAGAACGCAACGGAGAGACTATTCTTACGAAGTTTGTTTCTGGAGTAAGTAAAAAAACATAAGTATATAAACTCACACCTTCTTCCCATGGGGATTGGCAGAAACTACAGACACCGCCTCCTTACATACTCCTTCTGCTTCGATGATGTATTTCTGTTGCCGCTATAACTACAAATACTAAAAAACAGAATAAAATACATATGTAAGGGGGCTCCCATACAACAAACGTATTTTTATAGATACGGAACCCATCGTGCGCAAATCCGATTTGCACTTGGCTGGTTTTTTCAAACACGATATATACGGTTACGCTACAGGTCCGTGTCTAAGTTTTTGTGGTAAGACCCTAGCGTCTGCAATTTTCCAGCAAATGGCGTCACTGGAGCGTTATATATTAAAGTAAGTGTTGGTGTATTTTCCTAGAGAGCGTTTTTGGACACGATAAACTCAAACCAGTGCCATCATTTTCATGACAGCCGTTACTGCGGCCGTTTTGTGACGGCCACCGCTCTTCTAGGAAACCGTAGCTTAACTGTACAAAGTAAAAGCGGTTCCTAACTTTAAACTTCTTTTTACAGGTAATCAACTGCTACTTAGCCCTAAGCCTGAATGACCTCCCGTCGAAGCTCGGAGGGAACACAGACACAGGACAGGGCCTAGTGGTGGACAGATACAAGGACTCGTTCGAGGACGTGTTTCTCGAAGAGGACACCAAGGAGGACACCGGGCGTTTCTACGGCAGTGAGAGCTTTGACGAGGACTTAGAGAAGGTAATATTATGACTGGCTGAAAGAAAACACGCAGCAGGCTCATCAATGTCATCTTGGTTAAAGGGCACTGACCATCCATATATGGGAGTTGGGCCAAGTGCTGCCCAGAATGGACGCATAGTGCATTATGTTCCTTAGGCTTATACTAGTCTGTCAACCAAAGCTCAATAAAATCTATCCGAGGAGTTTTAAGAAAAACTATTTTTTATTGAGTATTTTTTATTGATGAATAACAACCAACCAATGGCGGAGGAGGAGTTGAAGAGTTCCTATGGGTACCTTCCGGCTCCATCATCAGACCCTGGCTACAAACTTGGGCTATACTAGGTACTTGTCAAGACAAAGCCAACGAGTCCAAACATGGCGATGGCGCTATCTTGTTTGGTTGAGGAGTTCCTATGGCCACCTTCCGGCTCCATCATCGGACCCAGGACACTGCCTAGTGTAAAGCTCTTTTCAATATATATTCAATGAGTCCAAAGACGATGGTGCTGTCTTCTTTGGTTGAGGAGTTCCTATGGATACCTTCCGGCTGCTTCATCAGACCTTGGACACCACCTAGTGTAATAGGACTTTTCAATACGTATCCAATGAAACCACATACGACGGAGCTATCTGGTTTACTTGAGGAGTGCCCGCAACCAACCTCCAGCTCCATCATCGGACCCTGGACACCATGTGAGGCTATAGCATTTGTCAAGATAAACTCAACGAGTTCAAACTCAACGACGCTATCTTATAGATTTCCAATAATTAAGTAAATAAAGCTAGGTAGGTACCTGAAAAACATTAACCTCTCTCAGGCAATAACTTTTTAACCCTGGGAGCGTTTTTTTTTTTACATTATTGTACGTATAAATTGATGCAAGGAACCATTTGGAAGCACTCCCATGTCTGGGCAGCATTTGGTCCAAATCGGTCAATATCCTTTCTTCTTTGTTTAACGTTTTATATAGCATATTGGTCAGGCACGGGCCATAGTCTTTCCATACTCCTAGATAACCAGTTCACTTAGCCTCTCAAACCCGTGATCCAATATCTTTGTTGCCATCCTGCACCAACCAGGGGTTGTCCTTCGCACCTGCAACACCTGTTTGCACTATCGTCGCTCGGCATCCAATACCGCGAATGCAACGTTCATCAAATTTTACAGGAGACAAAAAAAACTTGCGTGTTGCACTTGCGATGCGTGTGGCGGCACTGAGGAACTAAAGCATATTCGCGGATTTGGTAGCGGAATGTTAAGTTCGCGGTTTTGGATGACTCAAATAACAATATCTCGGCATAAAGATAACTTACACAAGAAGTTAAAAACGGACCCTGAAAACCACATATTAAAAACATCGTTCACTAGATACAGAAATTACTGTGATAAGTTACTTAAACAAGCTAAAACCGAACACGAGAAAAAAGAAATAAATGACGCTAGTAGCAACACTAAACTGCTATGGACAGCTATAAATAATATATCAAATAGGACCAAAAAGAAAGACAATCCGCGAGAATTACTATCCATATCATCAACACCAAAACAATCCGTCAACGACGTAAATAGTTTCTTCGCAAATATAGGTAGAAACCTTGCCGAGAAAATGGGTAATCGGAACATGGTACCAACCAGTGACAATCCCAGTAGCGGCTCGCAATCCATGGTACTAATGCCAACTGACGAAGCTGAAGTCACGCAACTAATACTGTCTCTCCGAAATGATTGTGCCATGGGCTGGGACCGAATATCTTCCACTTTTCTCAAAAAACATCTGGCCTCACTGGTTCAACCTATAACCTACATCTGCAATCTTGCCATCAGTACTGGTAAATTTCCAAAGGTCTTCAAAAGGTCCATCATTCACCCGATCTTCAAGGGTGGGGACAGAAACCGTGTCAATAACTACAGACCCATAGCTGTGCTACCAGCCATCTCCACGATTCTAGAACGCATATTAAATAAACGCCTCGTGGATTACTTGGAGAAATATAATCTTCTCTCCCCATCTCAGTATGGATTTAGAACCGGCAAATCAACTTCAGATGCGGTTCATGACCTCACCAATCATATCGTCACTAACTTGGATGGTGGCCAGAAGGTCTTGGGGATCTTTTTAGATCTTGCGAAAGCTTTTGACACGGTTTCTGCTCCGATCTTAATAAAGAAGATGGAACGGCTTGGAATAAGAGGAATCCAACTAGAACTTTTTGAGGATTATCTGAGTGAGCGTACCCAGAGCGTCAAAATAGGAGAGAGTGTCAGTGACGAGTGCCAAGTTAATTACGGTGTGCCACAAGGCAGCGTGCTCGGTCCGACACTCTTCCTCATATATATAAACGAGCTGGGTATGCTCACTCTCCCGAAAGGCAAAGTCATAACTTTTGCAGATGATACAGCCCTCTTATTCACTGCAGACACCTGGAGTGAGGTCTTTGTGTGCGCCCAGTCAGGATTCAATATTGTATCGGACTGGCTACGTGACAATGTTCTCACTCTAAATGCGGAAAAAACAAAATACGTCACCTTCTCCATAAAACAGCATACACCGTCTCCATCCATGACGCCAAACACTATCATAGCCCACACGTGTGCATTTCCTCACTCCACTACATGCACTTGTATTCAAATCAGCAAAACCGATTGTGTTAAATACCTGGGTTTAACTATAGACAGCACACTAAAATTCCAGGAACATATCAACACCTTAAGTAAACGTCTGAGAAAACTGATATATGTTTTTAAGACCCTAAGAAACGTAACTGACGATAAAATAAAAAAAATGGTATACTATGCTCTGGCTCAGTCTTTAATAACATACTGCATCACCTCTTGGGGTGGTGCTCCAAAAACTACCCTCCTGGAACTGGAAAGAGCACAGAGAGCCATCCTGAAGGTGTCTTTGTTGTTACCTTATCGCTACCCTACAGCACTATTATACCAAAAAGCGAAAGTCTTGACGGTGCGTCAACTGTTTATTCAACAAATCATCTTGAAACAGCATAGACTTCTAACGTACAATCCTTCACTCCCTCGAGCTAAAAGAAGATTTAATCCTGTTGTGAACTACCATACTTCGCCTTCAACATCTTTTTCAAAACGTTTCTTTTATCACCTTGGTCGGTATCTCTACAATAAAGTAAATAGGGTCATATCTATTTATAAACTCAATAAAATAAAGTGCAAAATGAAACTACATAGTTGGCTACAAGAACTCAACTACGATGACACTGAAAATTTATTAACAGCCGTAACATAAACATCATTATGCAAATATGCTACGATCAAAAACAAAAAAGAATTTACTCTCACAGTCACACACTCTCACAACGCCCCCACACACACATCCCCAAACACACAAACTATAGATACACGCAGTACACACTCAACCTCACTCCCACCCTGATACTAACCATACTAACAAATAAATCGCAACTATAATTAGTAAGCTTTTAAAAAAAATGTTAACGTTTCCCTAATTGCATACCATTTGTACGAGTACATAACATAATTTGTTAAACTTAAATGAAGGAGTCCTGGTGACCTGAAATACAGGCCTTGAGCCTAGTTTAGGCACCAGTCTCCCACAATATAATACCCCTATAATATGTTACCGTAGAAATAAGGCTAGCAATTAAGAGTAATATTGTGGAGAAAATAAACTATTTTATTAAAAAAAAAAAAAAAAATATGACTGGATAAATTTCGGTCAATTTTAAAATGTAGGAACACGTATTTGAACGGGTAGACTGAAATAAAACAAAAATCTGATTTTCGTCAAAAATTTCATATTCGCGGTACTGGATGCCGAGCAACGCTATGCTACTGCACAGCATAGTGCGAACAGGGACAATCGTCGGTTGGTGCCTCATTTCATTTAAAACATCTAACGGGCCTCTGTGCAGTGGCATATTTTAAGATTCAGCGCCCTGGGCCTGTAAGGTTTGCCGCCCCATAAATTAAAGGGAAAAAAAAGCAACGAAATCAGCCCCGAATCGCGACGGAGTCCGACCGACCGACAAGCCGCGCCGCCGCCGCGCCGCCGGTCAGTAAAACTCGGGTGCTTGGGGGTTCGCGGCAGCCGCGCTGTCATCGTGTTCACACACAGCGCGGGCGTGTGACGGCATCGGGTCGGGCGCGGGACGGCAGCGGTTTGGACGCGGACGTACCTAGCCAGGCGGCGGCAAACAAATACGACACGCTCCGCGCACGACCCGCGCCCGCGTTCTGTGTGTTGACATCCATATTATTATAATTCCTTGAATTACAATTTATTACGCCCGTCGTACTCCCGCGCCCGTCCCGCGCTGTCTGTGGTGGTGGAAGGCAGGCGAGGCTCCTGCTCCCGTCCTGCTCCGCGCCCGACCCACCCACGCGTTCTGTGTGTTGGGATCCATAAAATTCTTTGAATTACAATTTATTATGCCTGCCGTACTCCCGCGCCCGTCCCGCTTCCGACATGCTCCCGCCTTGTGTGTGTTTTGAGCTTACGATAGTCCCGTGTCTTGATGTCTACCAAACTTACAAATGAGTTTGAATTTTTGCTAAGTGGGCTTATTTCTAATTTCTTCAAAATGGAAGGCTAACAAAGCTGAGCGTGACGTGCGGGTTGCCCCGCCCCTCGCAGCCTACCGCTCCGGGCCATGGCCCTTTTGGCCCTAGGGTAAATACACCACTGCCTCTGTGAGTTGGCTTCGGCCCCCCATACGCCTTTCCAAGGTTTGGGATCCTAGGTTCATCTTTCGAGGATGCTAAAAACTTATTTTTACAGGTAATCAACGACTACTTAGCCTTAAGGCTGAATAAAAACTACACGTCAAAGCCCGGACGGGACCCAGACACAGGGCAGGAACTAGTGGTGTACAAGGACACGTTCGAGGCCGCGTTCCTGGAGGAAACCGAGCGCTTCTACATTAGAGAGAGCACCGACTTCCTCAAGGACAACCCCGTCACCGAGTACATGATCAAGGTAATCTTGTAACTGGCTGAAAGAAAACACGCAGCAGGCTCATCTTGGTTATATTTTCATTTTTGGTTAATCTGTACAGTCCCTCTGCTGGGTAATCTCCCCCAAGTCCTTTCAGAAACATCACACCACCTCTTTCTTGGTTTAAATTTAAAGAGAAAATATTGGAGCCATAACATAACCGAATGGAAGTAGTTAAGAACGCATCAGCAGAAAAAGACATCAGAGGGGCAATTCTCGTATTTTTAAGAACGTTCTAATATAAGTACGTTCTAGTATCAAAAATCTGTCATAAATTACATAAGGAGGAGGAGCTCGTGGCTAAGTAATAACAGCCGCACGGGTCGATCCATCAGGTTAAGCTACACTTGTGGGGTTGGTCCGTGGATGGGTGATCATTTTCACATATCGAGACTCCTCCGTGCCTCGGAAAGCACGATAAACCGTTGGTTCCCTGCTGTCATTTGTGGATCTTTGACAGTGGTTACGAGTCGCCAGAAGTCCGAAAGTCTGACAACCAGTCTAACCAAGGAGTATCGTATTACCCAGTTACTGGATTGTAGAGGTCAGATAGGCAGTCGCTCCATGTAAAATACTGGTATTCAGCTGCATCCGGTTAGACTGGAAGCCGACCCCAACATAGTTGGGAAAAGGCTAGGCAGATTGAATCTGTCAAAAAAACAGAACAGAAAAAACTATACGAAGGTAGAGGTTGTTTAATTTAATTTTTGTAAACTTTTAGACATTGCTTGTCGCTGAGATGAGATCCGACTTACCCGTTTAATTGTTAAAAAAGTGCCAAGTGGTTTTTATTTTATTAATGGAATTTTCAAATATTTTTTAATAACTTTGAATCGTTTTTGACATATTATGTACCTACCTACTCTTAGAAATGAGTTTCATCATCAAAAACTTATTATCTTATCTTTTTGTTGGAACAGATGCTTCACAACTATTAAAAAGTAATAAGTACCTAGATATGGCATTTTAGATTTTACTGCACAAAGTATTTATTTATTTATTTATTTAACTATTTATGCACACACATATAAATACAGACAACAAGAAAGGAACAGAAAAATACGTACAAAGGCAATGCTTATTTCTAAAGAAATCTCTTCCAGCATACCTGCGATAGGAAAGTAGATAGAAGAGATATAGACAACGTGTGTAAGAGTAGAAGAGAAACAAAATACATAAAATAAGAAACAATTCACTAATTTAAATATAAATATACAATATGAGAATATACTTACATACATACTCCTAAAATAAATATCACAAAAAAAAAAAATATAATTACAATGTACTTAATTTAAAATAACTATGCAACTATGACGAAATGGATAGGTAGTGTTCTTTCACTCTTCTTTTAAATACTGCAACAGTTTGGCAGTCCCTGATGTCAGGCGGAAGTGAATTCCACAACCGAACCGCGTGCACAGTGAAAGAGTAGGAGTAAAAGTCAGTCGAGTGGGGAGGGGATTTAAGGAGGTGTCTAAGATGCGACCTGCAAGGTGCATCAAAAGGACGGGCGTAGGAAAAGCGTTCCCGCATATAGGATGGGGTTTTAGGGCTGTGAAGGATGTTAAAAAGCAAACACAATATCCGAGAATTCCTGCGAAGTCGAATAGGGAGCCACTTGAGTATTTTGCGAAAGTTAGAAACGTGATCATACTTTTTAAGGTTAAACACAAAACGAATACAGATATTTTGCAAACGCTCAAGTTTATTTAAAAGCTCCTCGGTGGCATCCAAATAACAGGCATCAGCGTAGTCTATGATGGGCTGTATGAGAGTTTGAGCAAGGGAGATTTTGGTGTTCAAGGGCAAAATACTCTGAAGGCATTTCAGCGAATGGAACGTGTAGTGCACTTTGCGACTGACTTGAGCGACATGGCCTGTCCACGATAAGTGAGAGGTCACCCCCAGGTTTTTAACCGTAGTTGCGTATTCTATCTGAACTCCATTCAAACAGAGCGGAGACAGCGACGCAACATCGAGCCTAGTCCGCATATACTTGCCGCCGATAATTATGGCCTGGGACTTCTTAGGGTTGATTTGCAGTCCAAAGGAGCGCGACCACTCGCTAATAGAATCCAGGTCTCTGTTCATGGCAGACACGGCGGCTTCCGCATCTTGCCTTATGAAACTATTGTAAAGCTGCAGATCGTCGGCATAGAGATATTATAAAGAAATAAAGAATTTAATTTGAAAACTGATAAACATTTTTAGACTGTGATTATACATATATATAAATATCACTTGTGGCGGCTTTTATAATGCACTCTGTGTTTTTTTTTTTTAATCCCATAACTTTAGGGTATTAATGAGACCATGTCAAAGAATCAACTGACAAAAGTTTTTTTTTTCGTTGCTCATCCAATAGTAATTCGACGATTATTTACGTAAAAAAGTAAAAAAACACTAACATCATGACTGTGTTCATAAAAAAAAAATATAACAAAAAAAATATGTCAACGTCGCATTTTCTTGATTGGTTTGAATAAAAATGATTTACTCGTAAGTCAATGAAACTTAGATACACACATCGAGAGTTTAATGTTACTACAGTTGATTCTTTCACATGGTCTTAATAATACCCTAAACTTGCGACAATCTAAGAAGCCCGTTTTGACGTTTCTCATCATACATGCCGCGATAACTTTGTATGAACGTCTACGTAAGAGATCGAAAAATCAAATTCATAATCCTAATTAATTACTATGATATCCATACACTATAACAATGAGTATCTTTCGACGGCACCAAGTTTCACTTTATATTGGAAAAATGCCCTCAAAACACGAATTAATCGTTGATTATGATTCTGACAGGCTGATATTACAATGTCATGTCATTGGGTTCGTTGGTATGGCAACGGTAGTGTTGTGAAGATTTGAACCCCTTTTTTGACCGAATAAAATCGATGTTCTGAAAAATCGATACTTTTACAAACATTACATTTAGAAAAGAGGGTAAAATAACACATAAAATCTGATCACATATATTTTTTAACTTTCTTTTGATATTTAACCTGTCATTAAAAGAAATGGTTAAAGGTTATTGTTATATTTTCTGACTCAGCTATTATGTGATTTTGGTGTTATCGTGTGAACTCGTCAACATGTCTAAAAGAGGAGCGACGATCTTCGCAGGGTGTTTTGTAGCAGCTAGATGAGTTACCGAGAATCGAGCTGAATGCCGTGCACTTGGAGAGGTCCAGTAGTAGACTGCTGTAGGCCGATGATAATGATAATGACAAAAAATAAAACGATATGACTCGAGAATCAGTTTGAAGTAATGTAGATAAATGGTCGATTACAAACTCTAAGTATGATAAAACAATATGTCTCGAGAATCGGTTTTTAAAACAACCGATTTTTTTTCTGCATCACTACTAACAGTATTTTGAAAGGTGTCGAAGCGGGCTTCTTAGATTGTCGCGAGATTAGAGATTAGGGATAAAAAAAAACACTAAATAGGTAGGTAATCTTCTTTTTCCTTTGTCGACAGGTTGATCAACGTCTCCAAGAGGAAAAGCGACGCGTTTACCTACACGAGACTACAATGAAGCGACTTGTGAAGATCTGCGATGAAGTGCTCATAGAGCATCATCTCGAGACCTTCCACGCCGAGTTCAAGGTAATTATACTGAGTGTAGAGAGAGTAAGATAAGTGTCTGCTGTAATAACAGCGACGATTACACGAACCTACAGTCGAGCGACTAGCGAAGACCTGCGACAGATTGCTCATAGAGATCCACGCCGAGTTCCAGGTACGTACCTGCCTACATACATATGGTTCAGTCCTATTTTCAAATCCGTCTGACAGCTATTACGGCCGCAAGATCGATCACCTACGACTGACGACGGCCTGAATGACCACCCCCTGAAGCGAATCGTCCACAGTCAATGATCACCGCCTGAAGCGAATCGTCCACAGTCAATCACCACCCCCTGAAGCGAATCGTCCACAGTCAATGACCACCGTCTGAAGCGAATCGTCCACAGTCAATGACCACCCCCTGAAGCGAATCGTCCACAGTCAATGACTTCCCCCTGAAGCGAATCGTCCACAATCAATGACCACCCCCTGAAGCGAATCGTCCACAATCAATGAAAACCCCCTGAAGCGAATCGTCCACAGTCAATCACCACCTCCTGAAGCGAATCGTCCACAGTCAATCACCACCCCCTGAAGCGAATCGTCCACAGTCAATCACCACCCCCTGACGCGAATCGTCCTCAGTCAATCACCACCCCCTGAAGCGAATCGTCCACAGTCAATCACCACTCCCTGAAGCGAATCGTCCACAGTCAATCACCACCCCCTGAAGCGAATCGTACACAGTCAATGACCACCCCCTGAAGCGAATCGTTCAATCACCACCCCCTGAAGCGAATCGTCCACAGTCAATCACCACCCCCTGAAGCGAATCGTTCAATCACCACACCCTGAAGCGAATCGTCCACAGTCAATCACCACCCCCTGAAGCGAATCGTAAACAGTCAATCACCACCCCCTGAAGCGAATCGTCCACAGTCAATGACCACCCCCTGAAGCGAATCGTACACAGTCAATGACCACCCCCTGAAGCGAATCGTACACAGTCAATGACCACCCCCTGAAGCGAATCGTCCACAGTCAATCACCACCCCCTGAAGCGAATCGTCCACAGTCAATGAACACCCCCTAAAGCGAATTGTCCACAGTCAATCACCACCCCCTGAAGCGAATTGTCCACAGTCAATCACCACCCCCTGAAGCGAATCGTTCAATCACCACACCCTGAAGCGAATCGTCCACAGTCAATCACCACCCCCTGAAGCGAATCGTCCACAGTCAATGACTTCCCCCTGAAGCGAATCGTCCACAATCAATGACCACCCCCTGAAGCGAATCGTCCACAATCAATGAAAACCCCCTGAAGCGAATCGTCCACAGTCAATCACCACCCCCTGAAGCGAATCGTCCACAGTCAATCACCACCCCCTGAAGCGAATCGTCCACAGTCAATCACCACCCCCTGAAGCGAATCGTCCACAGTCAATCACCACCCCCTGAAGCGAATCGTCCACAGTCAATCACCACCCCCTGAAGCGAATCGTAAACAGTCAATCACCACCCGCTGAAGCGAATCGTCCACAGTCAATCACCACCCCCTGAAGCGAATCGTCCACTGTCAATCACCACCCCCTGAAGCGAATCGTAAACAGTCAATCACCACCCCCTGAAGCGAATCGTCCACAGTCAATCACCACCCCCTGAAGCGAATCGTTCAATCACCACACCCTGAAGCGAATCGTCCACAGTCAATCACCACCCCCTGAAGCGAATCGTAAACAGTCAATCACCACCCCCTGAAGCGAATCGTCCACAGTCAATCACCACCCCCTGAAGCGAATCGTCCACAGTAATCACCACCCCCTGACGCGAATCGTCCTCAGTCAAATACCACCCCCTGAAGCGAATCGTCCACAGTCAATCACCACCTCCTGAAGCGAATCGTACACAGTCAATGAACACCCCCTGAAGCGAATCGTCCACAGTCAGTGGCCGCACAAACCAAATGGTTTCCGCATCGCGCACTGAGCCCGCAAAGACCAACTGGTTGCTCGACGTGCTGTCCGATTAATTGCGGTAAAACTTTGTGTACTTTACTATAAACGACCGCATCTTGGTCGAAGCTTCTGCGACCAAAGTTGCGACTATGACTAGTCGTGGTCGTGGACTCGTGGGTGTGGTTTTGCAGACATTTCAATTGATTTTGTTTTCAGTTTAAGTTTTTTTTTTTTTAATTAATGGTTTTTTTTTTGTCTAGAAACTGCTGGATGGCGAAAAGAACAGTGACTTAGAGCGAATGTACGCTTTAGTAGCGCGCATTCCTGACGGTCTGTGCGAACTGCGCCGCCTGCTGGAGCACCACATCCACGCGCAGGGCCTGCAGGCTATCGACAAGTGCGGCGAGTGTGCGCACACGGTACTGTACCATAAGAGGAATGACGGAGCGAGCGAAGCGACTCTGTTTCATAAGTTGACAAAAATAGTCTAAATTATTTTTTATTTTTTGGGGAGGAAAGGGAATGTGTTACGTAAATAATCGTGACTTTGTCGAGTTATCTTTGTATGAAAAAAGGAAAAAAAAAGTACGCCAGTTGATACTTTGTCTCATTAATACCATAGAGCAGAGTTTTTCAATATTTTAGAATACGCGTTTGTTTATTTCCCTTTAGAAGTTAATAAATTCTAGCGACCCCTTAGGCCCTAGGGTGAAATTGTATTTTTAATTGAAGTGTAGGACCTAGAAACACTTGCCATTTTTCTTTTGTCCACGACCCCCTGAGTAAGGGTGACCCACAGGTTGAAAAACACTGCCATAGAGTTATGGATGTTGTGTATCCATACTTCTATACTAATACAAAGCGTGCCGACGGTATTGGCGACATTAATTTAACACACGTATACGGTTTCGCGTATAAAAATATTGAATTGAAAATATTTTCATAGCATTATACATTATTATTTACCATTTTCTAAAATAGCATCTTGGAGCAACCTGTACTTAAAGAACTGTCTGTAGTGCAGGGGTCATTTATCGGGGTCACGGATCATAAGTAGGGGAATCGAAGGAAAGCCGCGCGATTTCTTAGAAATTATGCCGTCATAGGATTGGACCGATAAAACGTAAGCCAGCTGGTAAGTAGCTTCATGAATGAATCTATAACACAGAGTGATCTCAATTTTGGTTATTTTTTATTAATTAGTTTGTTTGAAAATTAAATCTTTTCAATTTACGAATTATTTTCTTTTATTATATTTTTTATTATTACTTGCCACGAGCCCTACCCGTGTGTTAAATTAATGTCACCATTGTAGCGCCACGTTGTATATCAATATAATACTACGTTGCGAGACTTGCATTTTTTACGTGTGGATTCTGTCTTTCTGATACCTTTTCCCGCCAACGCATAGTGACCACCTAGCATAAGGATATGCTAATCATTGGGAGTACGTTCCCGCGTCCAAAAGCTAGTTAGCTAATAAACAATTTATTGTCTCCCACAGGATCCCAAAGTCTACGTATCAACAATAATAGAAGTTCACAAGAAATACAACGCACTCGTCCTGTTCGAGTTCGACAATGACGCTGGCTTCGTGGACGCGCTCGACAAGGCTTGCGTGCGGTTTATTAACAGTATGTTTAAGTAAATCATACGCACAGTATACAATATTACTATACTCCATTTGAAATAAGACTAGACATTTAAATAAGCCTTTTTTACAGTCCGTTCAACCGATTTGGACTTAAATTGCGTTGGTGGCACGACAAATGGCAGCTGCAGTAGACAGTTGGTATTGTGTAACTTTTTTTACCTACGATATTGAAGTCAAAATCGGCTGAACGGACTGTAAAAAAGGCTAATGTAAATGCCTAATCTTTAAAAAAAAAATCTAAAAAAAATCTTGAAAATAAGGAGCTAATTGAATGCCCCCTGTTAATTTGTGGAGGGCAGTCCCTCCACAAATTAACAGGGGGCATTTAGCTCCTTATTTTGAATCCTATTCCACCGAAATTTTTCTTTGATAAAATTAATCTGACGCAGATTTTTAAAACAAGAATGTTAGTTTTAGTTTTCTTTGTTGTCATTGAAGATTTTTATTTACATTTTACCTTTTAAGTTTTAATCATGTGCAAACAATTCCTTGACAACAATTATGTAGTGTAATCTCTTTTTTCTCACTACCTATTCTTTAAGATGTTGGTGTAACTTTTTGTTTTCCTGAATGATTATATAATACACATATTCAGCATAATCCCAACAAACCCTTTCTCCCAGGTAACGCAGTGACAAAAGCAGCGAACTCCTCATCGAAGAGTGCGGAGCTCCTGGCGAAGTACTGCGACCTTCTGGTGAAGAAGTCCAGCAAGGACCCCGAGGAGAACGAACTTGAGGACACGCTCAATCAAGTGGTATGTAATATGGACTACCTGGAATTGAATATAAAGAAATTATGACTTCAGGAAGTGATGCACGAAAAATGTATTTAATGACGTTTCCGTCACACCAGCAGCGGGCGTAAAAATGTAAATGTTATCTTATATTGTAAATGTTGTAAAAATGAGCTCTTGGTATTTCGACGAGCTCTAATGAAGCGAGTCAAAAATGGCGGTGTGGTCACCACACCAGTGACCACACCGCTACTACACATTTTTGACTCGATTCTACGCATGTTAAAAACTGAACAATAAGTGTTTAAAAATAAGTCTACACAAATGATTACGTAACGTGTGAACACAAATAATACATATAGTTACTAAAATGTTTTCCGGTCAAATTGTGTTCGAACTGTTACCACACATAGAGACTAAACCACACAGTCACCATGTTTCGTAGCAGTTACGAAACTGCGACAACTTGTTACTGCTTTGAAGATTCTGCGACCGACAAGTGCTGTATGGGCCGGCTGTCATTCGTGTATCTATGACAGTAGTTACGGCTCGTCAGAAGCCCGAAAGTTTGACAAGCGTCTTACCAAGGGGTATCGTATTAAATTACCCAGTAACTGGGTTGTGAAGGTCAGGGAGCTTAAAACAGACACTTTGGCAGAATAATAATAGGAAAATATTATGAATCATCCTAAAATGTCACAAACTGACAATTCATAATATGATCTGCGTGCGATTCATATTACGAAATAAGTCATCTGTTTGACAGTTTTCTATGGAGATTCGTAAAATGGTCCACATAATATGAATTGTTTTTGTGTCAAATTAGAGGAATTGCTAATGACAGCTGGAAATTCAGGAAATGAAATGGTTTTAGAGGAATTGCTAATGTGACCATTTTAGGCCCACAGATAGAAAGTCGCTCTATGTAAAATAAATAAGGCAAGGCAGATTGATTGATAATATCTATCGAGTGTAAAAAGAAGCTTATCGAAGCTGAAAGTCACTTGTTATTCCAGTCGTTGTGATGCTTTTTTTTGTTCTGGACCATACCTGGGAACCTTCTGAAATATTGAAGGTCAAAGTTCCAACTTTTAAAGACGGTTTTTAAAGAAAGCAAGTTTTAAATGTATTCTTAACTTAATTTTAAATAACCCCTGGAATCCTGAACCGTTGCATGCACCTATAACTATAATGGTTTGCGTGCGTTACGTTGCGCACTACCGTAAACAGCGATTTTGTTTCTTTTCAGATGGTTGTGTTCAAATACATTGAAGACAAGGACGTGTTCCAGAAGTTCTACAGCAAGTTGCTGGCGAAGCAACTGGTGCAACACACGTCTCCCAGCGATGACGCGGAAGTAACGTATCATATCTCGTACATTCTTAATTACGATATAAGTACATAAGCAGCTTGTCACTTCTTTTATATCCAATGATTAATTCAAAAGTGAGGAGCGTTTTTTAATTGTGTGTACTTTTAATTAATTAAAATAAAGCGCTCCACGCTTTCAGGCACTTTTGCTTTAGGGTTAGTGCCGTAGACATAGTTCTACAGCAAACTCAAGCAGTTTTTGCACAGTTTTATAATTTTAAACACAGAGCTGATTGCCAGTACGTTTGTTTACATTAGCGTCACGGAGGTAGCAGTTCAAGAGTGCAGTATTTGCAGGCATCAATGATCTCAAGACTGAAGGAGGCGTGCGGATTCGTGTACACAAGGAAACTACAGAGAATGTTCCAGGTTTGTTTTATCTTACTTAAGGGATGAAGATGCGCTAAGGGAGTCCGCGAAATTAAAATATTTTGATGTTTTTTGAAATTTTCATGTTAGTGTCAGGTTGTATGTTGATTAAAATATGACTCTTATTCGTTGCAGAAGCTTTTATTACGTTTCCAAATCAGCCTGTAATGTTCCCACTGCTGGGACACAGGCCTCCTCTCTCCGCGAGGGAGTGGGCTGTAATCTATCACGCGGGCCCAGTGCGGGTTGGTAAATGTCACACGTGTCTTCGAGTTTTTGGTTCTAGCACATGCTGGTTCCCTCACGATGTTTTCCTTCACCGGTTTGAGAGCAGTGGTGATTTTACCCGGCTGTCAAGAAGTGTGTTATAAAACACATCTTGTATTAGCGGTATCACAATACTAAAATTATTGAAAAAGATAACCGTTGCTACGAACTCTTCAGCCTTTTTGTCGACAAAAATGTGAACTTCAGCTATTAAAAGTAATCTGATTATGCCATCACAGTTAGGGGTATAATAAGACCCGTGCAAAAGTTTATTTTTAACCGACTTTTTAACCGATTTTTAATCCCAAAAAGGAGAAGGTTCGACTTTATGTATGTTTTTTAATTTATGTTCTTAAATTGTCGCAGAGGAAGCTTGCGCGGTGGTCCCGTATAAATTATTGTATTAACTTTGCTAAAGTAGTTTTTGACTTAGCTTCAAGAATACGCATTTTTTCCATTTGATCAATAAGGATGATGTCACTGTTATTTACATATCAGGTAGTGTTATTTGAATTGGTGTGGGGCAGATACCACAACTAAAAAGTGAAAAATAAAAACGTTTTCCAAAAAAAAACAACGAAACTTCCAAAAAGAAAACACTATAAAGTGAAAAATAACTTTTTAATCCCGTAGATCAAAGATGTTCTTAAGGTTGCATAGTTTGGGTTTTCAATAGAAATACTAAATATTTTCTGATTACCTTGCCCCAGGACATAGTCGTATCAAAGGACCTAAACGAGAACTTCCGCAAGCACATGACGAACAGCTCGGAACAGCCGCTGCACATCGACTTCAGCATCCAGGTGCTGTCCTCTTGCTCCTGGCCCTTCCAGCAGTCCTCGTGCTTCCAGCTGCCCACTGAAGTAAGTATAACATCACGCCTGTATTCCCCGAAGAGATACGCAGACATGTTTAGCTTGCCAGTGCCTTTTAAACAGGAGGATGTTCTCATTTATTCAAATCCAGATTCCAGGCTGCTATTGAGAAATTCCTAATGGACAAACCCAAATATACTTTTCCCGATTCGGGGTTCGGAATAAATATTACGTGAACAGTAGTAGTAGATCTCTGGATGTTCTAACTTTTGTCTATCTGGTATTGCAGACGACCACTGAGTATCAGAGAGGTCGCCTGTAGTTTATTTTATTTATTGTGAACACCAACTTAATACAATACGTTCAGAAGCCCTCGAGGAGCTCGTGGCTAAATAATAACAGCCGCACGGGTCGATCAATCAGGTTAAGCTACGCTTGCCGGGGTTGGTCCGTGGATGGGTTACCATCTTTACATACCGAGACTCCTCCGTGCCTCGGAAAGCACGCTAAGCCGTTACCCAGTCACTGGGTTGTGGAAGTCAGATAGGCAGTCGCTCCATGTGAAATACTGGTATTCAGCTGCATCCGATAAGACTGGAAGTCAACCCGAACACAGTTGGGAAAAGGCTACGCTAGCTATAGGAATGGATATTAGGAAATGCCGGCGCCAACCAATGAAGTCCAGCGCGCTCGGCGTGGCAACACGTCGTGTTCATAGAAAAAGTATATTATAGATGACACCAAACCACTAGTTTCAAGGATAACGGTGTCTACCCTAACACCCTGTATATAAATAACGTGTAACGTCAAATGCGCAAAACCTCAAACAACCAACTGATTTTTAATTCAATTGACCTATTTCAGAGAGAAAAAAATCATTAAAAAAATTGTAAAGGTTTTATGTGCTGTTTTAGTTTTAGAAGGTTCGTATTTGCATTGAAATAAAAGCTATTATTAACCCGCGTATGAGAAAATTTAAATTAGTCGATAACAATTTGTGTTTATTTATCTATTTAGGCGGGTTTGTGCATGTGATGGCTTGACCTAATAATAAATAGACACGGCAACGTTTTATTAATGAAGATTTTTTGAAAAATGTGACCTATATTAAAAAGTGGTTTAATTGATTCTGCTCGTTATTCTGATCAAACTATTTTCAGGTTTTGCGCATTTAACGTTACACGTTGTATACGTCCATTGTATTTTCTTAGAAGATCTACTTACAGAAATAAACATCATCAATTCATCGTTATTATCTACTAAAGGCAACCTTCGGAAATGTAATTTTTCAGTACTTATATTGGTTGTGTTGTGTATTCCAGTTGGAGCGTTCAGTGCACAGGTTCACAACGTTCTACTCGTCGCAGCACTCGGGACGCAAGCTCAACTGGCTCTACAACATGTCCAAGGGAGAGCTCGTCACCAACTGCTTTAAGAACAGGTTGGTATTGTCGTATATAAGCCCAGCCGGACTTACCAATAACTATGACACTTAAAAGTAGTGAAAATCAAGCAGTCAGTTGATCAAATATTGACCTCTGCTACCCATCAAAGTAGTCGAACATCGTGTGAACGAATTTTTTTAAAGTACGTTCAGCACTTGTTAAGTACGTACCAGCACTTGTCAAGTCGAGCAGGATACTACAAACACTATATTTGTTCGCCGAGTGCCGGACGCAGAGATACTCACGGCGCACGGCTCTGCGTCTGGCGCTCGGCGTGGCAACACGTCGTATTCGGGTTCGCGACAAGTCAATCGTCATACTGAGGATGCCTCGTTGAGAGATCAAACACGTGTCGATTTCTTACAGATTTTTTTATAATTCGTATAAGACGTATTTTGTATTTTGTACTATATCTGGTCGCAGTACACGTTTTTTAGGGAATTTGACCGTTGCATCTTGCATTTTACCAAAATGAACTTGTCCCCTGTTCATCAAAATTACGTTCTCCATGTATATCTCCTTTTAAGACATCTTACAAAAAATTCTCATAGGCAGTCGCGCCATGTAAAATACTAGTATTCAGCTACATATTTGGTAAAAGCCTAGACAGATGATGATACAAAGTACTGTCATTTTCTACATGTCCACGTCTAACAAGCATCTTCTCCTCACAGATACACGTTGCAAGCCAGTACGTTCCAGATGGCGGTGTTACTGCAGTACAACGACAACACTTCGCGGACCGTCAGCCAGCTCGAGCAGCACACCGGCATCAAAGGAGGCTTCCTTGTACAGGTACAGTCAGAGGAGCACTTTAAATATAATATATTAGCCTCATATTATAAATTGAGCAGGATATTAGCAGCATGAGGCATGTGATGCGGAGGAATCAGGGAAATATCGTGAGAAAAGTTAAGAGTATGAATGTGGAGGGCTGTAAGAGTAAGAGAACACCCAAGAAACGATGGGTGGACAGTATGACCACAAATGGCAGGAGAGTAATGAAAAATGAAAAGCAGACTGATAATATTATGCGTGTGGTTGAACAAGGTTGAACGCCTCGCTGCACAGACACTGCTCTTTGGCACGCGTAAAGACGCGAAAGTATACTTAGTTATTTACGCTTAGCACTCCTGGCGCCCTGGACGAGATGCCTGTGACGCCCCTCACTACTCTTGAAGAATAGTTGTGGGTAATAGTGTTGGTTATTGCGCAATAGAAAAACCGTTTGCAGCTCAGATGAAATTATAATTTATCACACTAGCAATTCACACACTGTAGGTACACGACACAACTATACGAAACGTGCGACAGTTTCTAAACGTGCTTACTGCTTGACAGCCACCGACAAACTCCGCTTAGCACCGGCCGCTCCGAGCGTTATGGTGTAGACTCTGTCGAACGCTGCTAGGCGGCGCTGGCGTTCCGATTAGTCAAATCATTGACGTATTTCCGACATAATATAAATATTTTTTATATTATTTGATGAAATTAATGTATTCATAATGAATTATGTTTCATTTGTCAGGTGCTACAAATCCTGCTGAAAGCAAAGCTGTTGGTCTGTGCGGACGACGAGTCTGAACTGTCCGAGTCTTCCATCGTCGATCTGTATGTAGGTTATAAGAAGTACGTGTACACCAGTCTTTATTATAAAGTTATTATTGATTTCCATCCATCATTGTTCCGAAAGATTTATGCATACCTATAATAAATAATTATTCAACTTAGTTAAAGCACCGACATCTTGATGTTTGACATGTTGCCACATTAGTATATCGCACTCTTGCGAAACAGGGGGCTAGTACAGTAGGCTACACATCAGTTGTAACACTTTGACCTTGGGATGGTCTTTTGTTACCACTGTCATTCGGTCTACCGTAGATATATACAGTGTGTTAGGGTAGACACCGTTATCCTTGAAACTTGTGGTTTGGTGTCATCTATAATATACTTTTTCTACGGGACCAACTTTGAAATCGCAAAAAAAAAATCTGCTGTTTCATACATTTTATCGATTTAAGTGAACACAAATGGAACAGCTGATTTTTTTTCGCGATTTCAAGATTGGTCCCATAGAAATAGTATAATAAAGATGACACCAAACTACTAGTTTCAAGGATGCGAGTGTGAGCGGCTTTACTTGGCCCCGAGCCCGCGAATATCGGTAAAAAATAAAAGCTGTGAGTAAAAAACAAAAATAACTAAAGTAACTGTATGCCCGTTACAGCAAAAAACTTCGAGTGAACTTAAACATCCCGCTGAAGACGGAGCTGAAGGTGGAGCAGGAAGCCACGCACAAACACATCGAGGAGAACCGGAATATACTCATTCAGGTAAAATTATAATCAACTAGCTTCTGAGGTCAGAAATAGTCCCACAAGAGCGTACTACCGGGATAAAAAGTAGCCTATGTCCTTCGCCATGTCTCAGGATACCTTTCTGTTAGGTTTAGGCGTAAAAAGGGGAAAAAAAGGGACCTCACCAAGCTAAATCTTTACGAGAAACAATTGAAAATCCGCAAATACTCACATTAAAAATATTTTTTTTTTGTTTTTGTTTCCAGACCGCAATAGTGAGGATAATGAAGACCCGCAAAACACTGAAACACCAGCATTTAGTGGTGGAAGTACTCAACCAGCTGTCTTCACGGTTCAAGCCAAGAGTGCCAGTCATCAATGTACAAAATAATTGTTATTGTTCACACGTTTTCACATCAAGCTATACATTTCCTGCGTGTTCTGATCTCGCATTGCATAGGATTTCCGTACAATGAGAGGTCAGCTTATACTGGAAATGTATAGCTTGATGTGTAGCCGTGTGTACCTACGCAGGCTTAGTAAATGTCCATCCACGAAGTTACGGGCCCGTCCGAATGTAGTTCGATATCTACTTCGGAGTGAATCCAACTCGCGATTAACTAATTAACTTTTCGGACGGGCAATAACACATCGGGAGCATACTACTGTCAATTCGTGTTGTACCCGCACTAAGAATGAATGACAAGACGATTTGACTAATCTTCTAATCCCAAACTAATCTCATGTCCGTAGGTGATATGGAGTAGGAAAGTCTCGTAAATTCGGCTGACACTACGGATATCGCGCTTAGGGAATAGACCCCTAGTTTTGTTGACGATGCATAGCCAATATTATAAATTGAGAGAAATTGAGAAGGGAAGAGTGTGCGGTGTGCACCTGTTTGTGCATATGCTTGCGTATTTGTTAGTCTGCTTTGAGAATGGCCGGCGTCATTTCGATGACGCCGCCGGCATTAGGTTAGGAGGATACAGTTAGGTATACAGTCCAGTTATCACCTTATTTAACGTAGTGAGTATTCGTACTAACGACACTCGTAAAGTCCAAAATGGCGTAACCCGCTGAAAATTCCTGTTGAACATAGTGAATATAATTTCTGACCCAGTATGCACGCAAGCAGAGCATGCCATTGTAACATCAAATAATATGGAACTATGGCATGCAACCTAAAAATACGTTTGTGTACTTTACAGGCATGTGTATTCCTACCTTTATACTAGATAAGAAATAAATAGTATTTTATTACTATACAACTTGTAACATTAAATGCGGCAAACCTCAGACACTCCAAGAGATTTTTATTCAATTGACCTATTTCAGAGATTTAAAAAAAAACATTAAAAATTTTTTTTTAAGGTTTTTAAAAAATACGAATCTTCCAAAACTAAAATAGCACGTTTTAGTTTTCGATGATTCATATAATGCATTGATATAAAAGCATTTATATGTGTTTGTTTTTTTGCGCATATGATGGCTTGACCTATTAATAAATAGACACGGCAACGGTTTTAATGAAGAGTTTTTGAAAAATGTGACCTATATTAAAAAGCGGTCCAATTGATTCTGCTCGTAATTCTGATCAAACTATTTTCAGGTTTTCCGCATTTAACGTTACACGTTGTATAACTTGACGCAAGGAGAGAACACAAACACAGAAAAGTAACAAGTTGGGGGAAAATTTGCGTCACATCCACGCAAAATGGCTATCGCTCAGCATAATGCTGCGACCCTATGCGAGACAGAGCGCCAGCGCTGGTTTCTAGCGACAGCCGGCGTTGACGTGTCAACCGGTGCAGCATAATAATGAGATAAAAATGGCTAAATAAGAAATAAAAATAAAATGAATACAATTCTTAGTTCTACATGTTAAAATAACTATAATAATTTATAATGGCAACATTCCGTACCGTCCGCAACGACTCAAGCGCCGCCGGCGCCGGCATATTAATATTTGCAATCTATATGTCATAAAACTATCAAAGATCGAGGTGGCCAATTCCTTTCAACCGAAAAAAATATTTTTGTTTCCTTTTCCAGAAATGTATATACATCCTGATCGAGAAGGAGTACATAAAGCGCACGGAGGGCGAGAAGGACACATACAGCTATCTCGCGTGATTGCGCCGCACGCCCGCACTATGTAATAAATGTTAATTAATATTATTGTTGTCTACAACACTTTTGTTTCATTACCTGGCTTTAGAAAATACGACAATACATTTATTTAGCAGCACTAAAAGGCACACAGCATCACCATCTGCCTAACCTTTTTACCCGACTAAAGCGAAGCAAAGAGGAGGGTTATGATTTTGACCGGTATGTATACAACGTGTAACGTTAAATGCGCAAAACCTCAAACCCCCAACTGATTTTTAATTCAATTGACCTATTTCAGAGAGAAAATAGAACATTAAACAAATTGTAAAGGTTTTATATGTTGTTTTAGTTTTACTGGCAAATCGTTTCTTGCGTCTGCGACGACGCTCTATCAAGGGAGGGCTCGTCACCGGGGCTCTCCGCCGCGCTGGCTTGACCTATGAATAAATAGACACGCCAACGTTTTTAATGAAGATTTTTTGAAAAATGTGACCTATATTAAAAAGTGGTTCAATTGATTCTGCTCGTTATTCTAATCAAACTATTTTCCCTTACCCCCCGAAATGAATTCCTGGCTACGGCGGTTAGATTCGACGCGTCAAAAGATAATCGCATTTCTGTTTCGTTTTGATAGCTCTCTGATACACAATGACGCAGTAACTTCATTTGATTGTCATGGAAACGGTATGTATTTCATGTGGGAGCTCGCTCTTCTCAGTATGGACACGTTTATCTTGCGACGGAGTATGGTGAGGGCAAATTTGCGATTTAAATCGAAGCTTTGGGCAGCGGGGTTTATCTTAATGTCAAATAATAAATTCTGACGGTACCGCTTTCCTTGGACACGAAAGCTATACAGGGTGTTAGGGTAAACACCGTTATCCTTGAAATCGGTAGTTTGGTTTAATTTATAGAACGTAAACTCGATGGAAAAAAACAACTTTTCACCCTATACGCAAGGGCAACGAACTTGCGTCTCAAATTCTCAACACGGCGGGACGTTACCTGACCGACCGTTAGCGTGCGACCTCACTCGTCAGTAAGCTGTTTCGCTTCGAGCGAGCGCATGTAATGTAAAGGCGTGTCGCTGGGTCGCGTAGCGCCGCCCGGTCATTTCTCGTGCGTAAATAATAATAGTAGTTATGTGATTATGTCTTACACTAATGAACAGTGCACTTTATGCTATCGCGGGTGATAAGAGTGATAATTCAGGTGAGACTTGTTGCCTGAACGTGTACTAAATCGTGAAACTATCTTGGCGGCCACACAAAGGATGCGTAGCTACTTACAGCCAGTTCACCGTGCCGGCCCAGGCTCAGGGTCGTGGCAACCAGCAGCTGCTAATAGTTTATCTTCGAGAACGAAACGAAAATCAAAACGTAGACTCGTCACAACACCTAAGGTACCTACTTAGGTATTTTTGCCTGTCCTAAGCCAGGAAAAGAATGAAGAGTAAGTTGCATGAGTTGCATCACAGGGTCAGGTTATGTGTAATTGTGTATTTAGTCATGTGTTGTGTAGGTAGAAGACTGGCGGCGACCGTCACAGTTTTATTACCTACTACGCCTCTCGGGCGTATCCATGAGTTCGCGGACGGTGTCGGATATTTACTTTTTAAAATATTTTAATGAAAATAAGGTTTTTTTGTTGTTACTTGGTCATTTATTTTTATATTTAAGTCAACTACCCATGGTTTGAGTGACAACTGTGTTTACCTTTACACGCTGTATATGCATAAAAGTATGAAACTATTAGAACATCGCATAACCAGAAGTATTGAAGTAAGTATGATGAAAAAGGTGTAAAGTTCACTCATCCCCCATAGAAAAGGAGCCTCCGACGATCGAGAAGGAGTACCTACTTAGTTCGCACGGAGGACAAGGGACATAGAGCCAGGGCCGTAGGAATTCATTACGGGGGGGGGGGGGGGGTTAGGGTTGCCAACTTTTATAAGAAATAAAGTATTTCTGATTTCAGACGGTAAAAAGGGTATTATTTATTGTTATTTTTAAATTCAAATTCAAATTCAAAATGATTTATTTGCAAACATGGGTAAAGAAAAGTGCAGATGTTATACATAGTAATTGTAAGTATATCACAATTTAGGTAACACCATATTTTACCTTTCGGCATGCAAATTAACAAAAAAATTAAAACTAAACGGAATGTAAATTAAAATTAAGAATGAGATCATCAAGCTTGTAATAAAAATGAAGTATATAAATAAATCCTATATTTTATCCTGCAAATATTCAGATACACTGTAATATGCTTTATGGATCAAAAAACTTTTCAGTTTTTTTTTTAAACAAAACAGCATTTTTTGTTCTTTGTGTGGAACATCAAGAAGTATAAGGTAACGCGTCTTAGGTATTATTTTTGAAATGTGCTAATTATGCCCTTTCATTTGATACCCAACATGGCATCAATTTTTTTATTTTTTTATTTCATGTCCTCTGGAGGGCACCACATTCAATTTAATGTGACGCCTATAACCAGCGGACAATCAAGACGCTTCCAATGATACCTCGACATTCATACATTTGTCGAATTACATATTATGATGAGCAGTTTAGAAGTTGAGATGAACATATCGCCGGTCCCTACGTACATAAAGACATGTCAAAAACCGAGGTTTACAGGAAAGCGTTTATGTGAGCATTTATGTTCAAACTGTGAAATAAGTCTATGTACAATTATATATTTTTTTTCTATGTTTTATTAGCTTTAGGAACTTTATAATGGTATTTATACATATTTTTTTTTAATATATATTTTCTTGGAAAAACTGATAGATGACTGTTTCTACGCTGATAAAGCATGTCAGACATGTCTATGATACCTTTTTATACGCAGGAAAGAGGAACACAGTTTATAAAATAGAATTGAAATAAAATGTTTTATGAAATGAAAACGTAGAATTATGTTATTGTTTTCATACGGATATGTTAAACATCCTAAGATCGCAACCCAACTCCCGCCATGAATGACGTTATGCCAGACAAGACCGCGTTCGCACCGACTGGCGCACATTTTAAAACACCGTACAAAACGATACGTATTACTTATCCGCATCTACGACACATATTCGTTGTAAACATAATACTTGTTCTCATTTACGATTTGTAAATTACGTAATATTAAAAAAATATAAATCTAGAGGTATGTGCATATGGAAAATCTAAACCGAAATGTGCAAAAAAAAAAAACATTTTTGACATGTCTTTATGTACGTAGGGACCGTCGATTATACATTCATTCTTACTTAAATACATACTTATACCGGTCAAAATCATAACCCTCCTTTTTGCTTCGCTTTAGTCGGGTAAAAACGCTAAGCAGATGATGATGCTGTGTACCTTTTAGTCAGTGCTAAATAAATGTATTGTCGTATTTTCTAAAGCCAAGTAATAAAACAAAAGTAGTGTAGATAACAATAATATTATTTAACATTTATTACATAGTGTGGCGCAATCACGCGAGATAGCTGTATGTGTCCTTCTCGCCCTCCGTGCGCTTTATGTACTCTTTCTCGATCAGGATGTATATACATTTCTGGAAAATGAAACAAAAATATTTTTTTCTGTTGAAAGGAATTGGCCACCTCGATCTTTGATAGTTTTATGACAGCTGCACACACAGCATAAATATTGCATTATGCCGGCGGTGCTTGAGTCATTGCGGACGGTACGGAATGTTGCCATTTTAAATTATTATACTGGGTGTAAGGGTAGACACCTTTATCCTTGAAACTAGTGGTTTGGTGTCATCTATAATATAATTTTTCTATGGGACCAAACTAGAAATCGTGAATAAAAAATCAGCTGTTCCAAACATTTGTGTTCAATGAAATCGACAAAATGTATGGAATAGCAGTTTTTTTTTTGCTATTTCATAGTTGGTCCCATAGAAAAAGTATATTAAAGGTGACACCAAACGACTAGTTTCAAGGATAACGGTGTCTACCCTAACACCCTGTATTTATTTTAACATGTAGAACTAAGAATTGTATTTATTTTATTTGTATTTCTTATTTTGCTATTTTTATCTCATTATTATGCTGCACCGGTTGACACGTCAACGCCGGATGTCGCTGAAAACCAGCGCTGGGGCTCTGTCTCGCATAGGGTCGCAGCATTATGCTGAGCGATGGCCGTTTTGCGTGGATGTGACGAATATTTTCCCTCAACTTGTCTTTTCGTGAATGTGTTCTTTCTTTCGTCGACATGTTAAATAATAAAATAAGGTGATAACTGAGGGCCTAGACAACTGACAATCGCTTCCAAAGCGTTTCGTATTTCTACAACGACTTTCAACAGGATTGACAGCTTTTCGATAGCTTATGTCATTCCTATACATTTTTGCCTTTTCCATCATCGTTATCGCTGATAGAATGTCACTTTGTCTAGTGCCTCTGGACTGTATAACTGTATCCTCCTAACCTTATTTCGATGACGCCGGCCATTCTCAAAGCAGACTAACCGGGTGTGGACTCGTGTGTGACTAACAGCAATCTATGCATTGTCAACAAAACTAGAGGTCTATGCCCTAAGCACGAAATCTGTAGCTTCGTCCTAATTTACGAGACTTCTCTCTCCATAACACCTATCACATAAGATTAGTTTGGGATCAGAAGATTAGTCAAAACGTCTTGTCATTCATTCTTAGTGCGGGTGCCGTAATGAATGACAACACGAATTGACACTTGTGTACTCCCGATGTGTTATGGCTCGTCCAAAAAGATAATTAATAAATCGCGAGTTGGATTCACTCCGAAGTAGATATCGAACTACATTCGGACGGGCCCGTAACTTCGTGGATGGACATTTACTAAGCCTGCGTAGGTACACACGGCTACACATCAAGATATACATTTCCAGTATAAGCTGACCTCTCATTGTACGGAAATCCTATGCAATGCGAGATCAGCACACACTGGAAATGTATAGCTTGATGTGTAGCCGTGTGAACAATAACAATTATTTTGTACATTAATGACTGGCACTCTTGGCTTGAACCGTGAAGACAGCTGGTTGAGTACTTCCACCACTAAATGCTGGTGTTTCAGTGTTTTGCGGGTCTTCATTATCCTCACTATTGCGGTCTGGAAACAAAAACAAAAAAAAAATATTTTTAATGTGAGTATTTGCGGATTTTCAATTGTTTCTCATAAGGATTTAGCTTGGTGAGGTCCCTTTTTTCCGCTTTTTACGCCTAAACCTAACAGATAAGTATCCTGAGACATGGCGAAGCACATAGGCTACTTTTTATCCCGGTAGTACGTTCTTGTGGGACTTTTTCTGACCTCCAAGCGGGCCAAGCCGCAGGCAGAAGCTAGTTGATTATAATTTTACCTGAATGAGTATATTCCGGTCCTCCTCGATGTGTTTGTGCGTGGCTTCCTGCTCCACCTTCAGCTCCGTCTTCAGCGGGATGTTTAAGTTCACGCGGAGTTTTTTGCTGTAACGGATAATCAGTTACTTTATTTATTTTTGTCATAGCTTTTTTTTTTTTTTACCTGTATTCGCGGGCTCGGAGCCAAGTAAAGCCGCTCACACTCGCGACCTGAGGGTTGCGAGTGTGAGCTCTGGTACAATGGAAACAGTCCCAGCGATGACCGAATGACAGTGGTAATAAAAGGATAGCTCAAGGTCAAAGTGTTACAAATGACGTGCGGCCTACTGTACTAGCCCCCTGTCTCGCAAGAGTGCTATATACTGATGCAGCGACATGTCCGGACATCAAGATGTCTGTGCTATATCTAAGCTGAATAATAATTTATTAAGTTTAAGCATACATCTTTCGGAACAATGATGGATGGAAATCAATAATAACTTTATAATAAAGACTGGTGTACACGTACTTCTTATAACCTACATACAGATCGACGACGGAAGACTCGGACAGTTCAGACTCGTCGTCCGCACAGACCAACAGCTTTGCTTTCAGCAGGATTTGTAGCACCTGACAAATGAAACATAATTCGTTATGAATACATTAATTTAATCAAATAATATAAGTATTATAATGATGTCGGAAATTATACGTCAATGATTTGACTAATCGGAACGCCAGCGCCGCCTAGCGGCGTTCGACAGAGTCTACAACATAACGCTCGGAGCGGCCGGTGGTAAGCGGAGTTCGTCGGTGGCTGTCAAGCAGTGAGCACGTTTAGAAACTGTCGCACGTTTAGTATAGTTGTGTCGTGTACCTACAGTGTGTGAATTGCTAGTACCTATGATTAATTTGATAGTAAATTATAAGTAATTCATCTGAACTGCATACGGTTTTTCTATTGCGCAATAACCAACACTACCCATAGTTCTTCAAGAGTAGTGAGGGGTGCCTCAGGAAGCCCGTCCAGGGCGCCAGGAGTGCTAAGCGTAAGTAACTGAGTATGCTTTCGCGTCTTTACGCGTGCCAAAGAGCAGTGACTGTGAAGCGAGGCGTTCAACCTTGTTCAACCACACGCTTAATATTATCAGTCTGCTATTCATTTTTCATTACTCTCCTGCCATTTGTGGTCATACTGTCCACCCATCGTTTCTTTAGTCTTCTCCTACTCTCATAGCCTTTCACATTCATACTCTTAACTTTTCTCATGACATTTCCCTGATTCCTCCACATCGCATGCCCCATGCTGTTAATATCCTGCTTAATCGATAATATGTACCTGTACGAGGAAGTATCCTTTGATGCCGGTGTGCTGCTCGAGCTGGCTGACGGTCCACGAAGTGTTGTCGTTGTACTGCAGTAACACCGCCATCTGGAACGTACTGGCTTGCAACGTGTATCTGTGAGGAGAAGATGCTTGTTAGACGTGGACATGTAGAAAATGACAGTACTTTGTATCATCATCTGTCTAGCCTTTTACCAAATATGTTGGGGCCGGCTGCTAGTCTAACCGGATAAGTTGAAGCTGAATACTAGTATTTTACATGGCGCGACTGCCTATGAGAATTTTTTGTAAGATGTCTTAAAAGGCGATATACATAGAGAACGTAATTTTGATGAACAGGGGCCAAGTTCATTTTGGTAAAATGTAAGATGCAACGGTCAAATTCCCTACAAAAAGTGCACTGCGACAAGATATAGTACAAAATACAAAAGACGTAGTTAAAGTAACATATTCCGCTGAACTATTCCTAAAGAATTATAAAAATCTCTGTAAGAAATCGACACGTGTTTCATCATTAACGAGGCATCCTCAGTATGACGATTGACTTGTCGCGAACTTGAATACGACGTGTTGCCACGCCGAGCTCCAGACGCAGAGCCGTGCGCCGTCAGTTTCTCTGCGTCCGGCACTCGGCGAACAAATATAGTGTTCGTAGTATCTTGCTCGACTAGACAAGTGCTGGCACTCGAACTTACTTTAAAAAATTTCTTCACACGATTTTCAACTACTTTGACGGGCAGCAGAGGTCTATACTTGATCAACTGACTGCTCGATTTTGACTGGTTTAAAGTGTCATAGTTATTGGTAAGTCCGGCTGGGCTTCTATATGACAATACCCACCTGTTCTTAAAGCAGTTGGTGACGAGCTCTCCCTTGGACATGTTGTAGAGCCAGTTGAGCTTGCGGCCCGAGTGCTGCGACGAGTAGAACGTTGTGAACCTGTGCACTGAACTCTCCAACTGGAATACACAATGCAACCTATATACGTACTGAAAAATTACATTTCCGAAGGTTGCCTATAGTAGATAATAACGATGAATTGATTATGTTTATTTCTGTAAGTAGATCTTCTAAGAACATACAATAGACGTATACAACGTGTAACGTTAAATGCGCAAAACCTGAAAATAGTTTGATCAGAATCAAAACCAATTTTTAATATATAATAATAATAATAAGTTTATTTATTTTCTCTCACAATGGCTTAGCGTTAACAGTTAAAGGAAAGTTTATTTATTTTCTCTCACAATGGCTTAGCGTTAACAGTTACTTATCAGTTTTAACTATAAAAAATCACATTGTGAGAGCTGGTGCCTGAAGTAGGTTTTATAAAAAACCTGAATTACAGGTCACAGGTCACCAGGCCCCACTTAGTGGCATCATACAAATAAACAGGCAGGCAACATGTATTTCTAATAAACAATTCGAAACAGAAATAAATAAATGAAAAGAAAAAATAATATAACAACAAAAACAGTCAAAGGTAACAGTGAACGGTGGTGAGTCTGTGGGTGAGTAGTGGTTATGTGGTGAGTGGTGGTGAATAAGTAGGTAAATTAAGGTGAATATGTACCTATATGGATTGTGGTAAGTGTGTAGGTGTGTCAAAGTGAAAGTATAGGTGTGAAGTGTGTAGGTGAACGGAGGTGAATGTGTAGGTGGATAGTATTGATTGTGTATGTAATTTTTGAAAACAAGAATCATTTAATCGATTGCAGCAATTTCTCTGTGTCATCATAGGAAAGAGTTTTTAAGAAGCCAGTTACTCTTTTCTTACAACTGGGTTTGTGTAGTGGATAAATATTTAGACCCTTGTTTATAACATTATAAAGATAATCCCCTAAGTAACCGAAGAACTTGTGGGACAGACATACCCGGAAAAATGTAGTGCTGCAAACAGTACCCTTTCTTCGTTTGTCTTTCAACAGATCCGGTTCATAAACTAGCTGCGAGTGCTTTTTGAGAACTGTTTTCAGAACAAAAGTTTGTCTTATGGACATTATATTCCACTTTTTATATAGGTCAACTGTAGGAAAGCGGAAGGGAAGACCCGCTGCAACTTTAAGTATGGCACGTTGAGCTCTTTCCGCCTCTATTAAGTGCGTTTTAGCAGCGCCCCCCAGGAGATGATGCAGTAGTCAATAAGAGACTGACACAAGGCATAGTAGACCATTTTGATGGTACGAAGGTCGGCTACGTGTTTCAGACTCTTGAAGATGTAAATGAGTTTGCGCAATCTCGTAACCAGGACATCTATATGGGGCTTGAAGCTGAGGAATTGGTCTATTGTAACTCCAAGGTACTTAATGTTAACTGTCCTTTCAAGAGAAGGACATACGCATGGCTGGTAGGTTGACCAGCACGTGTGGGCCGTTATTGAATGCGAACGAGGGGGTAGCACATTGGATCTAAGTGCAAATGTCACGTATTTGGTTTTGGTGACATTGAGAGTAAGCACATTATTTCTTAACCAAGCGACAACCTTGTTTACCCCCTCCTGAGCCACACCAAAGACCTCATCCCAGTCAACACCATTAAAGAAGAGGGCAGTGTCATCGGCAAATGAAAAAATTTGGCCATTGCTAAGGTGGAGCTGACATAAGTCGTTGATGTAGATCAAGAAGAGGGTCGGTCCGAGTATACTGCCCTGAGGCACTCCAAAGGTCACTGGCTCTTCGTTACTCACTCTACCATCAATTCTAACTTGCTGCATCCGGTTTGTTAAATAATCCTGGAATAATTTCAGGGGAAGCCCTCGTACTCCCAAATTTTCCATTTTGTGCAATAAGTGTGGGACAGAAACTGTATCGAAGGCTTTTGTTAAGTCCAGGAACACCGTCAGACACTTTCTCTTGTTATCTAAGGTCGTTATGACCGAGCTAACCAATTCATGAACCGCGTCATTGGTAGATCTACCTTGCCGGAACCCAAACTGGGAAGCTGAAAGAAGGTTGTTTACCTCGAGGAACCTAATCAGCCGGTCATTCATTAGGCGCTCCAGAACTTTTGAGAGCGTTGGAAGAATAGAGATGGGCCTAAAGTTGTTGACACAGTCTTTGTCACCACTTTTATGTATAGGTTTTATAATGGCGGATTTAAATGCCTGCGGAAATATCCCTGTAGATATAGCGAGGTTGCAGATGTGGGTAATAGTGAGCGATAGAATGTGAGCATATCTTTCAGTAACCGGCCCGGGATCTGGTCAGATCCGACAGCACAATTATCCCTTAATCCTTGAATGAGTTGCGTGATCTCAGAGTCGTCAGTAGGGAGCATGACCATGGAACGAAGAGAAGCGGTTCCCGTGAGATTATCAGCCTTATTACTGAGAGGGCATGGATGTGGAGTGATTTGCTCGGCTAGGTTGCGTCCAACGTTTGCAAAGAAACTATTGACCTCGTTGATACTCTTGTCAGGGTTCACGCTTGAGATGAGACAGGAGGAGTGATCTGTTGCCCTGTTGGAGCCTCTAATCTGTTTTATTACATCCCATAGCTTCTTCTTGTTGCCACTTGCGTTCTCAATCTCTTGTTTTTCATAATTTCTTTTAGCTTTCTTTAGAAGTGAAGTGCAGAAGTTTCTATATCGCTTATATGTTGTCTGAAGTATTTCGTTATTTGGCTCCCTTTTAAATTTTTTATACAAATTATCCCTATTGCGCATGCATTTTAAAAGCCCTTTTGTAATCCACGGTTTACTGACTAGTTTCCTTCTGGGTAATTTTACTGCTTTGGAGTTATCTTTTATAGCTCTTGATAGACAACTTACTAGCAAGTCACATCAAGTCGCACAGACAAATATAGGTCACATAAAAAAAAAAATCTTCACTAAAAAACGTTGCCGTGTCTATTTATTAATAGGTCAAGCCATCACATGCGCAAACCCGCCAAAATAGGTAAACAAACACAAATTACAAAAATCAAATTTAAATTTTCTCATACGCGGGATAATAACAGCTTTTATTTCAATGCAAATACGAATCTTCCAAAACTAAAACAACCCATAAAACCTTTACAATTTTATTTTAATGTTTTTTTACTCTCTGAAATAGGTAAATTACATCGAATTAAAAATCAGTTGCGGTGTCTGAGGTTTTGCGCATTTAACGTTACACGTTGTATATTTAGTAACATATTCCGCTTAACTATTCCCCAAGAGTCATAAAAAACCATGTAAGACATCGACACGTGGCATCCTCAGGATAACGATTGACCAGTCGCCAACCCGAACACGACGTGTTGCCATGCCGAGCGCTGCACTTCATTGGATGGCGCCGGCATTTCCTAATATCCATTCCTATAGCTTTTTATAAGGGACTGGTTCATAAAAGAGCCACCAAGAGTGACAATACTGTTAGACTTTGTGTAATAGCGCCGAGCTGGGGTTTCTGAACGTCAATCAATCTGCCTAGCCTTTTCCCAACTATGTTGGGGTTGGCTTCCAGTCTTACCGGATGCAGCTGAATACCAGTATTTTACAGTGACTGGGTAATACGATACCCCTTGGTAAGACCTTCGGCCTCCGACGACCCGTAACGACTGTCAAAGATCCACGACTGACAGCCGGGACCAACGGCTTAACGTGCATTCCGAGGCACAGAGGAGTCTCGGTATGTAAAGATGGTAACCCATCCACGGACCAACCCCGGCAAGCGTAGCTTAACCTGATGGATCGACCCGTGCGGCTGTTATCCACGACCTCCTCGAGGGCTTCTGAACGATGGATTTCTGAACATATTGTATTGAATTGGTGTTCGCAATAAATAAATAAACAAATAAACTACAGGTGATCTCTCTGATACTCAGTGGTCGTCTGCAATACCAGATAGACAAAAGTTAGAACATCCAGAGATCTACTACTACTGTTCACGTAATATTTATTCCGAACCCCGAATCGGGAAAAGTATATTTGGGTTTGTCCATTAGGAATTTCTCAATAGCAGCCTTTTTTTTTTTTTTGGCTGGGATATCATCAAATTACTTCTCCCGCTCTGGGCGGAGCGGAAGGGCGTGTCAGACTCTTACTGACTAAAACCCACCCGTGTTCCTTAAGTTGCCTGTTGCCAGGGTCCCGGTATCCATTTCGGACTATTCCGCCACCCTGACAGGCATCGGTCCTAACGGACCCCGTCAGGTGTGCTGACATCTCTTTGAGGCGCGCGTGGAACACGACGCGCCGTCGACCCGGGCCTGGTCCTTATCGGACGGCGAGCTACCCATTGCTCTGAATAGCAGCCTGGGATCTGGATTTGAATAAATGAGAACATTCTCCCGTTTAAAAGGCACTGGCGAAGCTAAACATCTCTGAGTATCTCTTCGGGGAATACAGGCGTGATGTTATACTTACTTCAGTGGGCAGCTGGAAGCACGAGGACTGCTGGAAGGGCCAGGAGCCAGAGGACAGCACCTGGATGCTGAAGTCGATGTGCAGCGGCTGTACCGAGCTGTTCGACATGTGCTTGCGGAAGTTCTCGTTTAGGTCCTTTGATACGACTATGTCCTGAGGAAAGGCAATCAG
Source organism: Lithophane ornitopus (assembly GCA_948473465.1). NCBI lineage: Eukaryota > Metazoa > Arthropoda > Insecta > Lepidoptera > Noctuidae > Lithophane > Lithophane ornitopus. The sequence continues at coordinate 5,279,634 of OX419641.1, read as the reverse complement.
AAAATATGTAGGTAGTATTTCTATTGAAAAACCAAATGCAACCCTTCGATATATGGGATTAAAAAGTAATTTTTCATTTTGTAGTGTTTTTTTTTTGGAGTCGTTATTTTTTTGTAAAAAGTTTTTATGTTTACTTTTTAGTTGTGGTATCTACCCCACACAATTTTGAATAAAACTACCTGCTTTACTACCTGCTACAATGTAAATAACAGTGACAGGAAGTTATAACATCATCCTTAGAGACCAAGTGGGAAAAATGCGTATTATTGAAGCTAGGTAGGTAAGTCAAAAACTACTTTAGCAAAGTTAATACAATAATTTCTATGGGACCACCCCGCAAGCTTTCTTTACCAAATGAAAAAATAATTTTCAAAATCGGTAAACGATTGACGACAATAAATTTAAAAACATACGTAAAATAGAACCTTCTACTTTTTGAAAGTCGGTTTAAAAGGTACCTTTGCAAGGGGCTTATCATACCCCCAACTGTGATGGCAATCATTTTACAGATTACTTTAGCTGAAGAGTTCAAAGTAATGGTTATCTTTTTAAATAATTTTACTATTGTGATACCGCCAATACAAGATGTGTTTTGTTAAAACACTTCTTGACAGCCGGGTAAAATCGCCACTGCTCTCAAAACGGTGAAGGAAAACATCGTGAGGAAACCGGCATGTCCTAGAACAAAAAATTCTAAGACATTTATGTGACATTAACCAACCCGCTCTGGGCCCGCGTGGTAGATTAGAGCCCACTCCCTCGCGGAGAGAGGAGACCTGTGTCCCAGCAGTGGGAACATTATAGGCTGATTATGAAACGTAATAAAAGCTTCTGTAACGAGGAAGAGTCATATTTTAATCAACATACAACCTGACACTAACATGGAAATTTCAAAAAACGTCAAAAAAAATTAATTTCCGGGGCGACCTTAGCGCATCCCCCTTAAGTAAAAATTAAAGTAATAAAAACTAAAACCCAACTACGACTAAAAAGGTATAAACAAGACACCCCAGACAGACAAATTGAAAATCTGGAGTCACACGTGTTAGGGCATAAATCGAACAGATTACGTGTGACTCCGGATTTTGTTCTCTTGTTTATACCTTTTTAGTCGTAGTTGGGTTTTAGTTTTTATTACTTTATTGTTTTTAAATTATTTTGGGGTTGTAATATATATATATATATATTTGAAATGTGCTCATTAAGCCCTTTCATTTGATACCCAACATGGTACCTACATTTAAACAATTTTTTTTTTGAGTACCTGACTTTATGTCCTCTAGAGGGCGCCATTTTTAATTTAATGTGACGTCACATAGCCTATAACCAGCGGATGATCAAGACGCGTCCAACGATACCATTTGATATCATTTGTCAAACTGTGATGAGTGATTTAGAAGATAGGAGGGAACAGATGAACATACATACATACATACATACATACCGGTCAAAATCATAACCCTCCTTTTTTCTTCGCCGTAGTCGGGTAAAATTAAACAAACCTGGAACATTCTCTGTAGTTTCCTTGTGTACACGAATCCGCACGCCTCCTTCAGTCTTGAGATCATTGATGCCTGCAAATACTGCACTCTTGAACTGCTACCTCCGTGACGCTAATGTAAACAAACGTACTTGCAATCAGCTCTGTGTTTAAAATTATAAAACTGTGCAAAAAGTGCTTGAGTTTGCTGTAGAACTATGTCTACGAAACTGAACCCTAAAGCAAAAGTGCCTGAAAGCGTGGAGCGCTTTATTTAAATTAATTAAAAGTACACACAATTAAAAAGCACTCTATGCTTTTTGAATTAATCATTGGACATAAAAGAAGTGACAAGCTGCTTATGTACTTATATCGTAATTAAGAATGTACGAGATATGATACGTTACTTCCACGTCATCGCTGGGAGACGTGTGTTGCACCAGTTGCTTCGCCAGCATCTTGCTATAGAACTTCTGGAACACATCTTTGTCTTCAATGTATTTGAACACAACCATCTGGAAAATTAGGACAAACTTTGATAATTTGATGGAGGTCAAATTCAAAAGGAGGCTAGCAATAACATTAAACTGTATGTTTTTGTCGCTCCATTTAAGGTCCTGGTATTCAGCTGCATCCGGTTAGACTGGAAACCGACCCCAACATGGTTGGGAAAATGCTAGGCATATACAGGGTGTAAAAAGACCCATCATATAGCCGCATTCTGTACCTCAAATTAAGTAACTTGCACAAAAATTTGCTGGGAAACGAGTTTTATTTTTAACCGACTTCTTCAAAAAGGAGGAGGTTCTCAATTCATGATTTTTCATTCATTCATTCACTCATTCATTCGGCATGTTTTATTTTTATTTTTTTGTCTGTATGTTACTCGATTTCTTCGCCAATTATGAATCGATTTTGACGTTTTTTTTTTTTTTTTGGTAGGTCATGCTTCAGAGGTGGTCCCATATAAATTTAATTAACTTTGCTTGCGTAGTTGTGTGGGGTAGGTACCACAACTAAAAAGTGAAAAATAAAAACTTTTTACAAAAAAAAACAACTGACTTCCAAAAAAAACACAAAAAAAAGTGAAAAATAACTTTAATATCGGAAGTCGGTGTCTTTGCTTTTCAATTTTCGTTTATTACCACCGACATTTTCACTTTTTTTTGGAAGTCGGTTGTTTTTTTTTGTAAAAAGTTTTTTGGTGTGAAAATCGCTGTTTACGGTAGTGCGCAACGTAACGTACGCAAAACATTGTGTTTATGGGTGCATGCATCGGTTCAGGGTTCGTGGGGGATTAATTAAGCTAAGTATATCATTTAAAACTTGCTTTCTTTTAAAAACGACTGAAAAAGTTGGAACTTTCAATATCTCCGTAACCAGAAGGTTCCCAGGTATGGTCCAGAACAAAAAAAATATCACAACGACTGGAATAACAAGTGACTTTCAGCTTCGATGAGCGTCTTTTTACACTCGATAGATATTATCAATCAATCTGCCTTGCCTTTTCTCAACTATGTTGTGGTCGGCTTCCAGTCTAACCGGATGCAGCTGAATACGAGTATTTTACATGGAGCGACTGCCTATCTGATCTCCACAACCCAGTTACAGGCTAATTTAACCCGTCATATGCCGTAATCACAGACACAATTAAAAATCCATTGTTTCTCAACGAGATCCACGTTCCGGCATACCAAAGGTTAATACAATACCCCTTGGTAAGACCGGTTGTCCGACTTTCGGACTTCTGACGACCCGTAACGACTGTCAAAGATCCACGAATGACAGGCGGAACCAACGGCTTAACGTGCTTCCCGAGGCACGGAGGAGTCTCAGTATGCAAAGGTGATGTGAAAAATGAAACCGAGAACCAATTACGGTTCATGAGATACAGCTCGCTAACAGACAGACGGGACGGACGGATGGGCGGACAGACGGACAGCGGAGGCTTAGTGATAGGGTTCCGTTTGGCGTACGATGTTTTCGGGTACGGAACTCTAAAAAAGAAAACTGTGACGCACCGCGGATATATTTATAGGAACCATCTTGTACGATATTTGCCTTACCCTTAACTTCTTATCCATTAAAGCTCGTCAAAGTACCGAGAGCTCATTTTAACAAAATCTATACATATAATAAATCTGTAGATGAGGCGTTTCTGTACAATGAAAAAAAAAAAAAAAACCTAACTGGAGTGTCCAAGAATAACCAACGGATGCCATTTCTACCATTTTTGGAATTTTTGTCTGTTTGTCTGTTTGTCTGTTTGTCTGTTCGTTTGTTTGATTGTTCCAGTATCACGTAAAAAGTACGAAATCAATATAGTTAAATTATAAACTCAAATATTGTATGTAACTCGATGTTTCATTTAGTTTTTGTTTCATCGCAATCGCTTCAAAATATCAAAAGATATAGGAGTTTAAAGTATTCAAGAAGAAATTTTCATTAGGTACGTAATGTAGATACACGTAACGACATCTATTGTCGTAAAATGACACTAGCGTAAAATCAGGTAGGTTTGTGAGAACGTGTGTAACACACGATCATAATCATCATAATTATGTTCACATACTTTGCGCGGAAACATAACGCGATACATTGTGAATTTACCCAATCTAAAGTTTGGTTAATTCAAGTTTTCCAAATCCATTGTTTGGTAGTAGTGCCATAGGTGGCGCTATCTATCTTTTAAATCATGATACAAATATTAATCATGAAAAAATGGTGATAAATTTTAATTTCTTAAAAATTGTAGATTGTTACATCAAGCAAAAAGTGAGTAATTAAGGCACGAACGCGCTTACTAAATAAACACGAGTACTCACTTTAGCAAGGTACGTAATCTACTTTTCTTTCAACTACCAATGTACCTGCTGCGATAAAATATACCTGCTCAAGGTTAACTCAACTCAATCCAAATCAAGTTAGGTCAAGTTAGGTCAAGTCAGGTCAAGTCAGGTCAAGTCAAGTGAAGTCAAGTCAAGTCAGGTCAAGTCAGTCATGGAACCCTACGTCTTTTCGACATAGCTTACAGAGTGTTCGAACGTTTTCCCATATATTTTGACAGTATCACTTCGTGCTCGATAGATGGCGTTGTTCATTTAACGTCATTTTCTGAATCGCGGTGTTAAGAGTCTCCATAGAAGAATGACTTTCGCCGAATTCATAATTATCGAGCATTTGGCTCATTTTGAATTGAACACATAATCCATACTAATCGATGCTTAAAAGTATTAATTCGATAGTAACTCTGTCTGTCTGTCCGTCTGTAATTCTGTATGTTACCTTTTCACGCCTGATCCACTGAACGGATCTCGATAAAATTTGGTAAAGAGATAGATGGCATCCTGGCGAAGAACATAGGCAATTATTTTCTCAAAAACAAATTTAAGGGGGGGGGGGATATAGGGGATGAAAGTTTTTATGGCAAACCTATCTTTTTAGAGTTCCGCAGTCAACAAGGAAGCTTTATAGTTTCGCCATGTCCGTCTGTCTGTCTGTCTGTCCGCGACTTAGCTCAAAAACTTTTAATCGACCAACTTACATGTGCAGTTGCAAAAACCCAAACATTCTGTATGCGAGAACAAGTTTTTTAACTACAATGTTAACACTTTGAGGGACAGTAAACGCCCATAGACGTAATAACAATAAAACTTTGCGAAAGTTTGTTTGATAAATTAATTCATCCCAACTACGGAACCCTTCATTGTGCATGGTTCGACACGCACTTGGCCAGTTTTTTTTTAACTTAGGGCTGTGAAAATGTATGCTTTTTGTAACTAACAAAGAGTTACGTTTTTCTAAAATCATCCCTCATGAGGGTAAAAACCCTTCTTTACCCTCTTGATTTTAAAATTCACATGTAAGTACTTATTATTGACATTTTTGCGGGACTCTCTTCAAGAGCGTTAAGGGAATGAGAATATAGTCATAGTCCGTATCTTGGTTCTACTACTTGGTTCTTGGCTTGGAACGAAAAGTTTGAGTTTACCAGTGAGTACTTACTCGATAGATGGCGTTGTGCAAATGATGCGATTTTCTTAAGGGGGATGCGCCGGTAGCCCGCGAAATTCAAATCTTAAGTTTTTTGCAATTTGCAAGTCAGTGCCAGACAGGTTGTATGTTAAAATGAAATTGTTTATTCTGTAAATAGGTTATTGGAATCACTTTTACACGTCGTAATAATATCAAAAAATTAAGCTAAATGAGGTCGGCGTTTCCTATCTGACTACTCTGAGAAGAAAGGCCGAAACAAACTCAGTCTCTTTTAAAGTCCGGACATACCTAGGTCAGATATTGGCATATTGGTCAGGCCCTATGAGGTCCATGTAGATTAGAGTCTGAAATGGTCTTTTGAGGAATGAACCACACAGATTTGAGTGAACCTGTCCTGTCACTGCAAGCATTTGTCAGTAATAGTGGAGCTCAGCTCAGAACTTAAGGAGCTCAACGACTCGACGAACAATACCAAAGAAAGGATATTTGTGTAGGCCGCATAAAGTTCTTAAATTGCCAGACCATTGTTAAAACTAACTGAGATCGAAAAAATATAATAATAAAAACAAAATAAACATCCACATAGTCCTCAGATTCACAATAATACAATACTTTACAAAGTAATCATGTCATTTTGTCAATATCCTGCATATAATATTCAATAATGTGAATTTGTATATAAAACTGGTAGGTATATTTTGATGATTTTCCATAGTACTTATTCAAAATGTCACAATGCCAAAATGACAAAATGTTAGCAGAGCGAGCAGCTCAATCCCATGCTTTTTGTCTTCTAAATAATCTGAAATTGTATAGTACCCTTTTTTACAAAGTTTGGTTTTAATACAGCTTTTAAATCGTTTAATGGGTAAGTTTCGAATGTCAATATGATTAAAATATGATTCGCGATCGTAGCAAATAGTAGCTTTACAGAATAATAACCATTAGATACAGGAATACAACTCAGCCAAATTAAAGTTAGATTAGATAAATAAATATTTGAAACAACTGCGACTCATTATTTATATCAACATAAACTTGATACTGACCTGTAAAAAGCAAAAAACATAAGATAATTTGAATTTCGCAGGCTCCCCCAAAGCTTTCGCCTTAGTTTCCATCGTCCGTACAATATGCCATAGTTTTTTCATTAATCTTTATACAATATTTTTTCATTAATCTTTCCGACAGTTTCATACTGCTGTCCATACTATCCACACTATCACCACAATATAGATATGGACTACCACTAATATATAAAGTTACTGGCTGTCTCATGTCTGTTACTTTTACGCCGTAACGCCTAGGTCGCCTAGACAGACCACGTGGGTTATGGGACATAGGATACTTTTATCCCGGTAGCACATTCCCGTGGGATAATTTCCGACATCCACGCGGGCGAAGCCGCGGGCAAAAGCTAGTTTACAATAAGTATAATGTAATACTATTTTTAAGTTTTAAAATTGACATTTTAAAACACTTTTTTACCGACAAAAAAAATTAATTATTTAAAAAACAAAAAAACCGACTGCAAAAACCTATAACCGAAAAGAGACAAACAAGCATTGAACTTTGTTTTTTGTAAGGTATTGCAGGCGGGGACAAACAAAAGTTACAACATATTTCAGGTCCCCCGCCTGCAAAATATCCTTACAATGCTTGTTTTTCTCTTTTCGGTTATAGGTTTTTGCAGTCGGGTTTTTTGTTTTTTTAATAATTTGTTTTATTTCAAGCTTTTTAGTTTTATTAATATATTTTCACCTCGTATGTGAAAATCCATCAAGCCGTTTAGGCTACAGAGCGTGCCAAAGAAATAGACATACATACATATAAACATACATACATACTCTCGAAAAACATCACCCTCCTTCTGGGCCAGTCCGGTAATAAAGGAGGAGGTTCTCAAGTCAACCCGTAAGTATTTTTTTTTAATGTATGAATTTTTAATATATGATATGACGCATAACTTTTTAGTGAGTAGATTTGAACGATTATATTTTATTGGAAGGGTTGTACCTCGAAGTTGGCCCCATGTAATTACGCCCGAAGATGTGACGCAAATCGTCCATAAATTAATTTTTCGTGCATCACTTCCTGAAGTCATCATTTCTTTATATTCAATTGGTAGTCCATATTACATACCACTTGATTGAGCGTGTCCTCAAGTTCGTTCTCCTCGGGGTCCTTGCTGGACTCCTTCACCAGAAGGTCGCAGTACTTCGCCAGGAGCTCCGCACTCTTCGATGAGGAGTTCGCTGCTTTTGTCACTGCGTTACCTGGGAGAAAGGGTTTGTTGGGATTATGCTGAATATATGTGTGTTATTTGTTTAAATTGAATTTAGAAAAACAGAAAGTTACAGATTAAAGATTTGCAGATGGTACGAGAATTGGTCTTCAGGACGAGTGCATTATAGTGTTCCCGCAATAATATAGTGTCTATAAATGCAAAAAAAAATACAATATAAAAAAAAAGTTATTTTCACAAAAAATATTAAATTAATACGGAAAAGAAACACTCTGTATACGCACACTTGTTACACTTGACTTTCTACCTTGGAATACAAGTCTGCGTGTACAGTGTTTCTTGTATGTATCAATTTAATAGTTTAGTGAATATTGCAATAATACTTTAAAAAAAAAATGTTTTTAATTGTACTTAATATTTTGTGTGCATGTTTGGACCCTATACTATTGTATTATCCCTTTGTTAGTTGACATACTGTGTTTACTAATGTCTGGTAATATTGCATACTGTGTACCTATAAGATTTACATTTATACATACTGTTAATAAACCGCACGCAAGCCTTGTCGAGCGCGTCCACAAAGCCAGCGTCATTGTTGAACGCGACCAGGACGAGTGCGTTGTATTTCTTGTGAACTTCTATTATTGTTGATACGTAGAGTTTGGGATCCTGTGGGAGAAAATAAATTGTTTATTAGCTAACTAGCTTTTGGACGCGGCTTCGCCTGGGTGGAGGTCAGAAACTATCCCACGGGAACGTACTCCCAAAGATTAGCATATCCGTATGGTAGGTGCTCACACGCATTGGTGGGAAAAGGTAACAGAATGACAGATCCCATGATCATGTAAAAAATGTAAGTCTTGCAACGTAGTATTATACAGTACTAGCTAAGCCCCGTGGTTTCACCCGCGTAAGTCTCGATCCCGTGGGAATATCGGGATAAAAAGTATCCTATGTCCTATTCCAGGTCATGGTCTACCCCTGTGCCAAATTTCATCCAAATCCGTTCAGCCGTTTTAGCGTGAAAACGTAACAAACAAATAAACAAACAAACTCACTTTCGCATTTATAATATTAGTTAGGATGTTAACTAACAAAGGGCGTTCCCTTTTAACCCGCAATAGTATAACATACAAACATGAAAAAAAATAAGCTATCTCAAAAAAAAAAAAAAAAAAATATGTACGTTGTGAATTCACAAAACTATTAAATTGATACGTTTTTTCGTTTTTCATACAAAAATAAATCGACGGTCACGATTGTTTACAAAATTATTTATAAAAACAAATTGAAAAATAATAAAAAAAAACGCGTTGCGTAATATTTTTAACAGTAGTTCAGCGAACAGTAGACCTCACGAGCACAAACTGTTTTGCAACAAATTATACTACTGAAGATAAAATGTTGTGTAATGTAATGTTTCAGGGTTCATGTATGTATTTATGTGAGTTTCTTTATTCCACCATAACTTTAACATGCCTGAACAGATTTGGATGTATGTGGTATAAAGTAAAAAACTAGTTGATAAAATTGTCATTACTGTTGGGGGACTTCTAAGATTAATTATTTTGTTTTTTACTTTTTAGTTCGTTTTTTAGCAGGGCAGTCGTATTTTTTTAATTTTTATGAATTATTTAGTTTTATTTGAGAAAGTACCCCTCTAATCAAAACTCCCCATCGACATAAAAAAAACTATAAATAAGTAAAACCTGTATACCAAGTTTCGTTCAGATCGTTTGTAAAATACGACCATGCGGGTGCATAATTGCGTAATACACGATCAATCAGAATCGGTTTGAAACATATGTCTAATACATTGCATAGCTTTTTTTATTAGTACTTTAAAAAAATAAAACTGCTCTACAACGTAAATAACGCAATGAATGTTGTTGAACTGTCAAAATGAAACAAATTAGTCGGTTACGAAACTAAGTTACGCAAGTAGATAGCTGTAGAGGATCAACAAACTGCCACACGAAAGCAAATTTTGCCACACTTGAAGCAGAGTCGCTTCGCTCGCTCGGTCAATTAGAATCTATGGATAGTAAGTCCTCTATGGTACAGTACCGTGTGCGCACACTCGCCGCACTTGTCGATGGCCTGCAGGCCCTGCGCGTGGATGTGGTGCTCCAGCAGGGGGCGCAGTTCGCACAGACCGTCGGGAATGCGCGCTACTAAAGCGTACATACGCCCTAAGTCGCTGTTCTTTTCGGCGTCCAGAAATTTCTAGAAAAAAAAAAACTCTTTTAGTTAATGTTCGTAAGCAAATGAGAAAACAAAATCGATTGAAATGTCTGCAAAACTTCACCCACGAGTTTCGACCACGACCAGTCATGCAGGCCTAACATGACACACGCGACAATTACTTACGCGAGAGTGAGTAATTTTTGTCTATTTCGTCACTTTTCTCGTTTTCTGACAGCGCTGCCATACAAAATACACGACTCGTTCTGTCAAACTTGATGTTTTCTCTACAAACCCTAACATGGCACCTGAGTTATCTCGACTTTTGACAGTTCAACACGAGATATCTCTTATTTTTCTGTCATTTATTCGTCGTCGATTTTTACGACGAGATGAGTAGATAAAATTATTACACAAAAAAAAAAAAAAATAAGTACATCATAACATGGCAGTTTCTTAAATTGTACTTATGTAGTCATAATTTTATTTTGCAATATAATATTTAATATATAATAATAAAAAAACTTAGTTTTAAACTACTATTTATATTGGAACGAAAGTTCCTTTCGGCAGTCGCGAGAGAAACTGTGGCGGAGGAGAGCACTATTAAGTAGATGAGCATCACTCAATACACTCAATACATCACTTTTAGTAATAACCAGTCACTTTTCCAATTATGGTGATTAATGAAGTATAGGGATTATGGCTGTACGGCAGTATCATACCTTCGCAACATAATTACTAAAATCGCCAGTTCATTCTTTATGGGATGGTGATTAAGTGGTGATGGTGATGGTGGGAGTGTTTTGTGGATATAATAGCGAAATCAACTCCAGCTGCATATTTAACTGAACGTCAGTCCTTTTGGCAAGTGTGGTGACAAAATTTGCAATAACACGGGTTTAATGGTGATTGTTACAATATCAACCTTCGCTTTATCAAATTGCGATCATCGGCCCCTTTGTTATTTGTGGTGATTATTTAGTGAGTTTATAGGCTGAAATTTAATTCATTGGCATTATTATCGCCGTATTCTAATCGTATCGTATTCTATACTTATTCATTTAGGATCTCACTACTTATCGAAAAAGAAATGATATTTAAACTTATATTATTGTGCCACTAATTTTCATTTCCGTCATTTTTTATTTTAATTTCGGTATGCCAAAGGAAAATATTTAATTTTATTCAAAAGAGTCGGTTACAAAAGAGGTGGACGTAAAATTAATATAGTACATACTAATTCCATGCGTTGCTATCATAAAAATGATTTGTTTGTAATAATTTGCTACATCGGTATCTCGTCACGAGATAGAGAAGTGTCAAAGTGCCGTTTTCGAGCTTACTCGTGCTTACCGGTCATGTTAGAGATTAGAATGACGTCAAAATCGACGACAACTTTCGACAAAACGAGAAAAAGAGCGTTCTCGCGCTTGTCATGTTAGGTCGCAGAAACTTCGACCAAGAAGCGGTGAACACCGTTGTCACTCAAACCATGGGTAGTTAGTAGGACTTAAATATAAAAGTAACAACAAAAAAAAACGTTATTTTCATTAAAAGATTTTAAAAAGTTTCTATCCGACACCGTACTCGCAAGCGAAACAGCTGACTGACTGAGGGAGGGTTCGCGCTCGCGGCCGATCAGGTCACGTCCCGCGCCCCCCACCCGTGTTGAGACGCAACTTCGTTGCCCTAGCGCATAGGTGAGAGGGTGAAATACTCGAGTGGTAAAAAGTAATTAAAAGTCGTAATTTTCCATTGATTTTACGTTCTATAAATGACACCAAACCACTGGTTTCAAGGATAACGGTGTTTACCCTAACACCCTGTATAGTAAAGAACATAAAGTTTTGCCGCAATTAATCGGATAGCACGTCGAGTCGATTAAGCAAGTTGGTCGTTGCGGGCTAAGTGCGCGATGCGGAAAGGGTTTGATCTGTGCGGCCACTGACTGTGGACGATTTGCTTCAGGGGGAGGTTATTGACTGTCGACGATTTGCTTCAGGGGGAGGTCATTGACTGTGGACGATTTGCTTCAGGGGAGGTCATTGACTGTGGACGATTCGCTTCAGGGGGAGGTCATTGACTGTGGACGATTTGCTTCAGGGGAGGTCATTGACTGTGGACGATTTGCTTCAGGGGGAGGTCATTGACTGTCGACGATTTGCTTCAGGGGGAGGTCATTGACTGTGGACGATTTGCTTCAGGGGGAGGTCATTGACTGTGGACGATTTGCTTCAGGGGGAGGTCATTGACTGAGGACGATTCACTTCAGGGGGTGGTGATTGACTGTGGTCGATTCGCTTCAGGGGGTTGTCATTCAGGCTGTCGTCAGTTGTAGGTGATCGATCTTGAGGCCGTAACGGCTGCCAGACGGATTTGAAAGTAGGACTGAACCTTAAGATGTAGGCAGGTACGTACCTGGAACTCGGCGTGGAAGATCTCGGAATGTTTCTCTATGAGCACTCTGTCACAGGTCTTCGCTAGTCGCTCCATTGTAGTCTCGTGTAACCGTAGTTGTTATTACAGCAGACACTTATCTTACTCTCTCTACACACAGTATAATTACCTTGAACTCAGCTTGGAAGGTCTCGAGATGATGCTCTATGAGCACTTCATCGCAGATCTCCACAAGTCGCTTCATTGTCGTCTCGTGTAGGTAAACTTGCACGCGTCGCTGTTCCTCTTGGAGACGTTGTTGAACCTGTCGACAAAGGAAAAAAAAAATAACGTAGGTACCCATTTAGTTAAGCAACGTGTTTTTTTTTAAATCCCATAACTGGGTATTAATAAGACCATGTAAAAGAATCAGCCGCCACAAGTTATACAGTATGTGAGTATTTTATCTAACGAAGGGAGTTCACGTTTATCTGCAATAGTATAGCCCCTATACAAGTTAAAAAAATAAGAGGTAAAAAAAAATTTGTTAAATATTCACAAAAAATATTAAATTGATACGGAAAAGAAACACTCTGTACACGCACACTTGTCACACTTGTCTTTCTACGTTGACATACAAGAGTGAAACGCAGTCTCAGCGATAATCGATGTGAAAAAAAAAAAAACCTCTAAATAGTAAATAACTTCGTTTAGTGTTCTTTTTTGGACAGATTGTGACTAAGATTAAAATGCGAAAGTTCATAAAAATACGAGAAGGAGAGAGGAGGCAACCTATAATGTCTTCTGCATTCTGAACAAATACTTACATTCGGTTTATGTTATGGCTCCAATATTTTCTCTTCATATTTTTAACCAAGAAAGAGGTGGTGAGATGACCAGAGAGACTAGACAAGTGATAATCGCTTCGAAAGCGTTTCGTATTTCTACAACGACTACCAACAGGATTGACATAAGCTTTTCGATAGCTTATGTCAGTCCTATACTTTTCTTTTTCTTCATATTTTAACTATACCTAGAAATTAATTAAACTTCATCGCTTACAACATTCATTTTTCTAAATTAACATGTACATGTGTACTGGGGGCCTGGTGACCCGTAACACAGGTATTCTGTGCCTCTTTCGGGCCCCAGTCTCTCACAAATGTTAACCCAACTTTTTAGATTAAGCATCACCTGTACAAGTCAACATTTGTGATGAGAAATTAATAAATGAAATTGAAATTGAATGTTTGCCTTTTCTATCATCGTTATCGCTGATATAGGGATGCAAGAAGTGCCAAAAAATACCGATATATATCGTATCGATATTTTAAAAAAAAAACGATATCGATTTCGATATATCGAAAAATTATATTTTCAAAAAAAAAAAAGAACTTTAATTGTTAAATTTAACGGCTTTTTACGGCTCTGTATTCCGGCGATTTTACTCAGTGGCGACAACGGTGTTGCTATTGGAAAAAATATATTTTATCGTTTTTGATACATTTTCGATACTTGATATTTTATATCGATATATCGAAATAAAAAATACCGCCAAAAAAAAAAACGATATATCGATATTTTTTCTGCAAGCCTACGCTGATAGAATGTCACTTTGTCTAGAGTCTCTGGACGCGTACCGCAAGGACTCGGTGGCGCGGAAAAAGAGTTCCTGGAAGGACTTGGGGGAGGTCTTTGCCCAGCAGAGAAAATATAACCAAGATGAGCCTGCTGCGTCTTTCTTCAGCCAGTTACAAGATTACCTTGATCATGTACTCAGTGACGGGGTTGTTCCTGAGGAAGTCGTTGCTGTCTCTGATGTAGAAGCGCTCCGTGTCCTCCAGGAACACGGCCTCGAAAATGTCCTTGTACACCACCAGCAGGTCCCGGTCCGCGGTGCGCGTTGACGGGTGGTCTTCATTCAGGCTTAAGGCTAAGTAGCAGTTGATTACCTGTAATTAAATAAATTAAAAAAACCTATAACCGAAAAGAGAAAATCAAGCATTGTACCTACTTTGTTTTTTGCAGGCTTGGAAAAAAAAACAGTTTTTTTTTTTAATTTTGTAAAACAAACCGCTCAAAATGTTTTAAACAAGAGTTCTTTTTTGTTTTTTTTCCTTTGATCGATTTATCAAATTTACTATCAAATTTTTTGACCATTAAAACAAAATCGATGATAAACATACTAGTTAAAGTTAGTTATTAGTAACTATTATACTATCTGATCTATGAACATACCTACTTACTTTTTTTTTCTAATCAATCGAAATATGTAACAGATACTGAACTAATTACATACACCCTGTAGGTTGCGAATTCCGATGTTCGATCTTAGACGGGGAATTACCTCTTTTCGACAAGTGACAGAACGGGACTTTACCGGCGACGAAGTATAGATATACCAACATAGGTAAAACGGACTATGTTCAAATAAGGGGAATCTCCAAAATAGATGCAGGGAATTACTTAGGTACTTCTTAAAAAATATGCCAAATCTAATAATTGAATCTACTATCTTCCCTTTTTAATTTCTTTTCGAGCCATTTCAAGTCCTAAACATTTATAACTTTTCATTTATTTCCATTCATTCGCTACCGTATAAGAAAAAAAACATGGCTTTAAATCAAATTTGAATGTAGCGATTCAAATTTGATTTAAAGCCATGTTTTTTTTCTTAATGTTGTGATTTTAAACACTTAATAAAAAACTTTTTTTTTATTTCAAAATATTTTAAACATTGTTTAAATTACGTGTTTTAAAACAACTTGTTTGTTTTATGCCAACCCTGGTTTTTTGCAAGGTATTGCAGGCGCGGAAAAATCTATAACTTGAAATATGGTGTAACTTTTGTTTGTCCTCGCCTGCAATAATTACCTTACAAAAAAAAGAAAGTTCAATGCTTGTTTGTCTCTTATCGGTTATAGGTTTTTGCAGTCGGGTTTTTTGTTTTTAAAATAATTTGATTTATTTCATGCTTTTTATTCGAGAGTATGTATGTATGTTTGGTTTGAGTAGTGGTGGTCCAGTGGTAACGGCCACGACTTACGAGTTGTAGGTTGTAGGTTCGAACCCTGACAGGCGCTTTACTTTGTGTAAATTATTTCATCGCCACTGCTCTCAAAACGGTGAAGGAGAACATCGTGAGGAAACCGGCATGTCCTAGAACCAAAAATTCGAAGACATTGTGACATCTACCAACCCGCACTAGGCCCGCGTGGTGGATTACGGCCCGCTCCCTGTCACAGAGAGGAGGCCTGTGTCCCAGCAGTGGAAACATTATAGGCTGATTATGTATGTAGGTATGTATGTTTGTATGTATGTATATCTATTTCTTTGGCACGCTCTGTAGCCTAAACTAATCATTTGATTTGGAATGAATGGAATTAACTATATTTGGAATTAACTAATTACTAGCTTTTATTTGATACCAATAGGGCCGGTTGTAATTTTTTTTTTTTAAACCTTCCCTTCCCTTTTTTGTATTTTCAGATCAAATATATATAAAAAAGCCTATGTAACTCCTACAATTAAGACGAACCTAACGACACCTCGTATGTTAAAATCCATCAACCCGTTAAGGCTACAGAGCGTGCCAATAAAATAGACAGACATACATACATACAAACAACCATACATACTCTCGAAAAACATTACCCACCTTCTGGGGCAGTCGGGTAAAAACGATATCTAGGAAAATACACCAACTTACTTTATTATAATAAAGCTCCAGTGACGTCATTTGCTGGTAAATTGCAGACGCTAACTGTGTGCCACCGCTCGTAAATATCGTGTTTAAAAAAAGTCGTTTCAGTAGTCTTTCTTTGTATAATATTTGTATGCATGTTTATTTTAAACCAATCTGTACTAATATTATTATTATGTCGAATCCAAGTAGATAGGATCGTGATCAGACATACTCTTAGTGTCATTCACGGTGTCAGATTTACAGTTGTGGGCGCAGAATTGGGATACGTGTAAACGAGAGAATTACCTCCTTTAACTTTTACCAAAAGGAGTATGTAAGGAGGCGGTGTCTGTAGGTACTGTCTACCCCCATGGGAAGGTGCGAGTTTATATATATATTTTTTCTTACTCCAGAAACAAGCCTCGTATTAATAGTCTCTCCGTTGCGTTCTCTCTCGATCAGTTTGAGCACCGCGTTGGTGACTTTCTTGCTCAGTCGCCGGGGCATTTTGTCCCGCCAAGTCACCAGCGCCATTTTGTAGATCTCGTAGATATACTGGAAATTAAAATATCAAATAATAAGAAGATACATTTTGTGGCTCATCATCATAATCATTTCAGCCGAAAGACGTCCACTGCTGGACATAAGCCTCTCCCAAGCGTCGCCACATCGACTGGTCCTGTGCTTCTAGCATCAAGCGGATAGGAATCCGCTTGTGTTGTTACTTGAAGTATGAGTTGTTTTAACCCCTTAAATCTTTCTTACCCATCATCTAACTTTTTGATCTATATAGATATCCATCACGTCTGTGAAGTTTACACAAAAAAACGGACTTTTTAAACTGATATTTCGACTACACTGCGGTTGATGATCTCAAAAAATCTTCAAATTAATAAATGTTTTGCTAATGAGTGCCTCCGCTGCCGGTGCCGGCTCCCAAAAATAACGCCTTTGGGAACCGGCAGTGACATTACTGCCGGCAGCCAAGGTTAAAAACATCGGCTGCCGGCACCGCTGGCTCCCTTAGTGTAGACCGACGGCGCGGCGTTTATGGAAACCATTCCAGTATTCAGAACCCCGATATTTTTTTCTGTTATTCTAGTCGTTTTTGGCGTAGGGGGTCACAGTTCTAACCTAACCTAACCTGTTTTTGCGAGTACAAATATTTGACCGAATCTAACTAGTTCGGTTCTACTTTACTACTCGAAAAGGGAAATTATTGATTATAGAAAAAAAAATGGTTTATTACTTACTTACATGTTTTTTTAAGTATACCTATCCCGCCTATCTTCTACTTAAATGCCAAATTGACTTCCAAAGTCAGCGTCGGCAGCCAATTCAGCGACCGGCTCTGGTAGTGCCTCCGCTTCTGGCGCCGGTTGCTGCCAATTCAGCAACCGGCGCCAGAAGTGGAGGCACTTCCTAAATGTTTTGCTTATGAGTGCCTCCGCTGCACCGGCACCGGCTCCCGGCACCGGCTCCCAAAAATAACGCAGTTGGGAACCGGCAGTGACATTCCTGCCGGCAGCCGAGATTAAAACATCGGCTACCGGTACCGCCGGCTCCCATGATGGACACCGGCGGCGCGGCGTTTATGGAAACCCTCTCAGTATTCAGAACCCCAACTATCTAACCCTAATGAAAGTATTTTTTTCTATTCGTTTTTGGCACTCGGCGGTCGCTGCCGCGGCCTAGTGTTCGCAAGCGGTTTGAACAAGAGGTCATAGGTTCGATTCCCGGGTAGAGCAGTGTTATTGGGCTTTTCCATCTGAAATTTCTCAGTGGCAGCCCAGAGTCTGGATTTGTGCCTGGTTGAAATAGGCTCGCCCCGTATTACATGGGACATAAATATAACTGGCGAAATGTGGGTGTACTATAGGTACACTTCTTCACCCTTCGGGGAATACTAACGTGATGTTATGTTAATGTAATGTTAAATGGCTAGTCTCCGCCGAGATTGGCTGCCATGGAAATTCAGTCTGGAGGACCATTATTAATGAATGTTACCATCCGTCCCTCCTCGAGCTGGCGGTGGATCCAGTGCCTGTTAAGGAAGGCGCACACGCCGTTCAACACCCTGGCTGAGAACTCGAACTCTTCCCGCTGTTTAATATAGAACGCTAGCAAGTCCTCACCCATTAGTTCTGCGCCATTCTGAAATAAAACAAATTATTAAAAAAACAAAAAACCCAAAAAAAGGTATTGCAGGCGGGGACAAACAAAAGTTACACCATATTTCAGGTTATTGGTTTGTCCCCGCCTGCAATACCTTACAAAAAACAAAGTTCAATGCTTGTTTTTCTCTTTTCGGTTATAGATTTTTGCAGTCGGGTTTTTTGTTTTTTAAATAATTTGTTTTATTTCAAGCTTTTTAGTTTTATTAATATATATATTCGGAATACTCACTACTAGCTTATATTTGATACTTATATTTTTGTAATTTATATTTAAAAAACTTGCCCTTCCCTTTATTTGGATTTGCAGATGAAATATATAAAAAAAATATAGCCTATGTCACTCCCACAATTAAGACGAACCTAACGACATCTCATTTATATTAAAATCCATCAAGCCGTTTAGGCTACAGAGCGTGCCAAAGAAATAGACATACATACATACTCTCGAAAAACATTACCCTCCTTCTGGGGCAGTCGGGTAAAAAAGAACATGTATTGTTATGCTTTTTTACCCGACTGCGGCCAAGTGCCCAAAAGGCTGGTAGCATATGTTGTATGGTGATGGTGACTCTTTGGCCAAAAAATAAGCCAGCCGTCTGGTCACGTGAAAAGTCGACCAACCGCTTGGCGATGTCTTGAAAAACCAAGTGGACACTCGAACCCCATGGCCCTAGCGTTTCAACCCCAAACAGCTCGAACAACTTACCCCCTAATAGCTTCCCGGCTTTTAGGCTACTATCAGACCTCAAACATCGGGACATATTATTTTGAGGCAACCGTTGGCGACCTTCAAACTCAAACTCAAAGCATTTATTACAATTAAATCATTTACAGCCACTTTTGAATTGTCAAGGAGTCAGTCAGTCAGAAATATGAAGCTAGTTGCCCATTCTAAAGCGTAGTAGGTACCTATGGAGAAGAACGGGCAAGAAACTCCATGGACACTCTTTTAAATCAAAATATTGTTACAATAATATTGGTTCAATCATTCATGTTGAAATTATACATGTGAGAACAACTTACTCGACGACCTGTCTGGTTGAAACCTGAAGTACCCTGACCCTGGCGGGTCGTATGTCAATTTTTACCCAACTACGGCGAAGCAAAAACGAGTGTTATAATTTCGACCGGTATGTATAATAACAATAATAAACCATTTATTGCAGGCGACACAGGCCCATAGAAAAATACCTTAAACTAAACATACATATTAATCTATACAACAAAAACTTGTGTTAATAAATAAGGCTTAGATTATGTTAGTATCACTTCACTTAGCACTAGCTAGACTTTGTGCTGTCCTGAGGAACTTGTCCGCGGAAGCGACGGAACACCACGTCCTGCGGCCAAAAGTCTTCTTCCATGACGAGGGGCAGATAACAGTCCGGTACACGCACGACGAACGCCTTGAAGTTGACGTTCCGGCGTGATTCCAGTAGCTGCACCCTCGGCGCGTACCTCGTCTTTTGGCGCACGTACTCCACGATGTCCTCCACCTTAGTGCTGTAGTGCAGGCGGGAGATGTACACCGGTGTGTTCGGCTTTGCGGCACGTAGGGTCACTTCGGGGCCCGTAGGAGCTTTGCCACAGCGGTTCTTGTTCGTTCGCAATCGGTGCTTCCTCCTTTGCACCGTCACGAAACCGTCATCATTATCAGCCCTATTCGGCGCCTTTTCTGGCATGAGCTTGATCCTAGGAGCGCCAGGGGCACACGCGGTGACGCTAGCGAAATCCCTTTGTACGGGTTTCGCCAGAACTGCAGACACTGGCAGCGGGATGGGGCGGGGGGCACGAGCGGCGCTACACGGAGGAGCCGCGGTGACGAGCACGGGGCCGCGGGGCGGGCCGGCGGGCCGTTCTGCAAGCTCGGCAATCGACGAATGCACTGGCGACGAAAGTGCTGACGCGGAATTCGACGACGATACATCGAGGCCGGCTCCACGACATGTGTTTACGTTAGACGCATCGACAGGTGACCTAATTTCCGCCACATTGTTGCGTAAATCGCAAACTTCTTTACGCAAATCGGTGACGGTATTTTGAGATGCATCTAATTTCGTTAGCACATCCGCGAGGCGGGCCTTCAGAAAGACAATGTCCTTCAGAAGGCTGGTTACATCGACGTGGTCGAAGGTGACGGGAGGAAGCTAGTGTAGTCCTTTGCCACAAACGTCGGCACGTCGTCAGGGTCGGTCTCCTTGAACAGCGTGATTATATCTTGCAGGCTCCTCCTGGTCCTGTCACGCCGGCGGGACACCATCTGGTCGCGCTTGTTCAGCACACTGTACAACAACAGCTTGGCAGCAGCTATGTCATCCTCGCTGAAGTTCCTTGCACAGATCTGGACTGCGGACACCTCATCCATCACATCCAGCTTCTGCTGCAGGAACGCCAGCAACTCGTTCGCCACTAGTTCATTACTCATGGCACTGAAGTATGTATTATGTATGTATGTATATTCATGTGCTCATAACTTCTTAACTTCTTATCATAATGAAGTATCGTTAGAAGCGTCTCGATCGCACCCTGGTTATAGGATAAGTGACGTTATAATAATGTGCTAAATCATGTTTATAGATCTCAGTTTAATCATCTCGAAGTATGTATAGAAGAAGAAGTGGTACAGAATGAAAAGTACAAGGAAACTAGAACAAACCTGAAGCAAATTGATGAGATGAATCCTGAGGACCTCCTGCAGTCTCTTGTACAATTCGTTGCCGATATACTCGGGGATCATTCCATGACCAGTCTGGAACACAAACAGAACTCATAAGAACTAGTAAATTACTTTTGTTCATTTACAAGTCGTATGCCCAGTAAGATTGTTCATCTGCAAAATGACGAACTTTCATACAATTTTTCATTCCCTATTTTAACCGCTTTATGGGATGAATTTTCAATAATCCTGTGAATTTGAAAAAACACCTTTAAATAACGAATACGAGGCCGAAAGAATCACATTGTTATCGAAGTCACTGGACGTTGGAAGGTGTAATAGCATGCTTGCGTCCCCATTGTCAAAGGATGCAAGATGATTGTATAAGTTAGCAAAAATAGGATTTAGATTATAGGGAATAATTGTTTGTACCGATGATAGATACATAATCAGTGTTTGATTAAACCCTCTATAAAAAAAGAGAAAAAAAAAATTACATAAAATTGATGATGTATTTCATAACCCGGTATGTTTACTGCCATGTGTTTATCAAAGTCAAGCACGTCCGCGACGACCAATAAGCGTAAAGTATAAGGTCTAAGATGGCTGCCATAGCAGAGCAATAAGCTGCCATTTCCATCAGTTATCGGGGAGTTAAATCGGCAAGTTCAAACTACAAGGTATTTTTTTCAAACTCCGGTACGTTTCGCTAGTTTACTCGTATGTTATGTATATCAAACAACGGTATGTCCCTAATTTTTCCTGATTTTTTAACTAATCCATTATTTATATGTTGGAGTCGGAGATAGTTAGGATTTATTCCATTAGAATCAAACATCATGTGGGTAGAAGATGTGATGTTGATGTTAGGTTTTGTGCAATGAAAACATACTGGGTGCGATACACGGCGTTTATTAAAATCACAAATTAACACTATCGCGACGTCCTAACTCCGATGCGATCAGACACTGACTGTCAACGAGTATAATAATAATATGGGAGCTGACTGTCCTCCTCGTTGCGGTCATAAACATCTCTGTAGAAGCGCGCTTGTGGTGTGGGTAGATCACGTGATGTCGTAGATCACGTGATACCGCCAGTGGCGCCGCTTGCGATTCGTTTCGTGTCCGTACTATTGACCGGCTCCAACATATATAATTATATTATTTTTTATTTCTATTCTTTTTTATTTCTATTCTAATAAACAAAATCTCTTACACGAGTGATCGTGTAAAAAAAAACCTCTTATCTTATCCATACAGCCAAAAACATATTTTCTTTAATTTCCCGTTTTATACTTACAGTGGACATACCGGTACTCTAATTGCGTTCACAATCTGGATCGGTTTGAAATAAATTAATAATCCACTGGTTCCTATGTTCGAAAAAAAAATCTGCGCAACAATGTAAATAACGCAATGAATGTTGTCGAACTGTCAAAATGAAACAGATTAGTCTTCGGTTACGAAAATAAGTTTCGAAATAAGATATCGGGTTTTGATATACACAAATAATAGCACGCACTAAGCGGTAATAAGATCATCAATCGGGTAAGAATTTCTCGGGCATTATCTCGAAATTCAAACCACCACTTTGCCCAACCTGGAAATCGAAACCAGGACCACGAACAGGGGGCTTAAAACGACCACTTTGGTAGAATCTTAATAGGAAAATATCACAAGCTGACAATTCATACCTTACTATGATCTGCATGCAATTCATATTACGAAATAATTCATCTGTTTAACAGTTTTACATGGAGATTCGTAAAATGGTCCACAAATTATGAATTGCTTTTGTGTCAAATTAGAGGAATTGCTAATGACAGCTGGGAATTCAGGAAATGAATTCCTTTTAGAGGAATTGCTAATGTGGCCGTTTTGTTTTGTTGTTTGTTTTGTCGTATAACAAAACATAGAAAAATAACCTTTCCATATAAAAATTTACGTACCAGTACGTGTTTCCTGTCGCCATTGTTGTTAGCGGCTTGACCTCTGGAACTACTGCGGTCTTTGTAATGAAATGTACAGTAACTGTACATGTGACTGAATTTCTGTTCAGGCTTTTATTGTAGAGAAGAAGAATTATTATAATCACCATCATCAACATCATCATCAACAGCAACAGAAACAACGAGAATATCATCACTGGTGCCGATTCTTTTGTACACCGAACTAAACTATCACTAAAATTCCTTACTTTGGCTATGGGAATCTTGGAGCTATTCTGCCAAATAATTTCTCTTTTAAAACTTATTTTGACACAACTAAAATCGAATTTGACAACCGCGCGACTCCACTTGGTACTCGTTTTCCCTGCCCAGTGATTTTTTTTAATGGAATTTTGCTGTTTTTGTATGGAAAATAAGGAAAAATTAAGTACTAACATGTTGAGTATTAGGGGTATAAGGGTCTTGTACAGGGGGTAGAAAATTTCATTATTTTTGCGATAGGACACACCGTTTTCGAGATATAAGCAAAAGAAAATGATCTGTTTTGTAACTGAAGTCGAGGTGTTGGTTTGAATTTTAGTTCATGACATCTAATTTTATTCCACATATTTTTAATAGCGATTAAAAATAATCAGATGTAGTTAGAGGATTTTAGATACAGAACAAAATTTTAGATTAAAACGTCAAATTCAGAACAGCATTTTAACTAAATTAAAACTCAGTGCCATCTTAGTGGTGTCAAACTATCACCGCCTGGCCACGGGAAATTCGCTACAGCGAATTTTCGGGCGGCGCGAATTGCGGTGCGTTTTGTGGCAAAACAAAATGTATAGAAATGTACTAAGCATGCCACGGGAACCGCGGCAGGCGGAGCGATTTGCGAATTTTGCCGAGCGGATTCCGTGGCGGAAAAAACAAATGCTAATCAATACAGGGCTGCCTACTTTTTTTTACAAGAAATAAAGTACGAAAGAGACGGAAAATAAACAGAATTTTGAAAAAATAAAAAGTGTTACATTTTTTAATGTTTTGAATAAGTACATTATTTTTTGGTACTCCTCGCACATGTTATTAATGTATCATCCATCATTTAGGCTTCGTAAGCCTCATCACATTTCCATGTAAAATTAAAGTAGGTAAATGAGGAGCTAATTTTTTATTGTAGCTCTAATTCTGTCGTCCCGCCATTTTGTTTACTTAAGTATATTTTTGTTTCACCATAGAGTCCGTTTTTAATCTCGTAGACTATTTCAAATTATTGTTGTTTGTTTTTTCAATTTGGAGTTTAACGTTTGCACCTGTCAAATTAGTCTACGGGATTCAAAAATTAACTTTAGACTTCGACAATTTGACATTTTAGGGGTTTATGTAAGAGAAGATAAAGGTGAATGTGAATCGTTTTAATTTTCTATTTTTGTGCACTAACTAACTAAGTAATCACAATCAGATATTGTAATATTTATATTTTAAGGCGCCTTTGTGGAAGAGAAATAAAAAATGTTTATTATTATTTCCTTTTATTTCATAAATTTACATATAAATTACATTTTTAAATATTAGAATATAAAAACATTTAAAAATATAAAAAATAGTAGCCCACCGGTATCGGGAACAGGGTCCAAGCTACCGGCGGTCAGGGCTCCAGAGAGAGGAACCTTCTAACAATACGGGCCGTGTCCAGAAGTACCGCTTTCTGAATCAAGCCCTTAATCCAGCTGCCTAACGAGAGCCTCCGTAGATGTTGGTCGAGGCTCTTGGCAATTAAGCCATTGGCTGATACGACTATCGGCACAATGATCGCAGAGTCCACATCCCACATGTCGACAACCTCGTGAGCCAAGTCAAGATACTTGATTTGTTTATCTTTCTCGGCCTTCACGAGGTTCTCGTCATGCGGGACCGTTATGTCAATGATCATTGCGCGCCGCTCTGTTCGATCCACCACCACTATATCAGGCTTATTGGCAACAATAGTCCTGTCAGTGATGATGGATCGATCCCAGTACAATGTGATATTTCCATTTTCGAGAACTGGGTCGGGCACGTACCTGTAGTACGGCACTTCCGATTCCACAAGGCTATACTTTAGAGCAAGTTGCTGATGGATATTATTATTATTATAATTATGATAATAGGTTTAGTTGGAAAACTTGGAAACTAACAAAACGAAGGCAAAAGCCCGAAAAAAGGTTATATTATCCGCGCGTATTTGCGTCAGTAGACATCACCGTCGCCGTCGGCAGACTGTCAGACGGACGGTGACCTCTTGACGACAATTTGACATTTGACAGAGTACTTCTGAAATCCACCGCTAGCATTTATTTTCTTAAACAAATTTTATTAATGGTTCTGTATACTTACATGCGAAAAAAGTATTTTTGAATACTTTATTTTTATTGAATAGTAAAAAGTATTTTAAGTTGAAATAAAGTATAATACTGTTTTTAACAGTATGGTTGGCAGCCCTAGGCGCATGCCACGCCCACGGATAGTATAGAAGCCAGGAACTTGAAACTTTACTCAAATTAGTTGTATGAGGTATGATAACGTTACGTAATACGTTAGGTATAGTTCCAATAACCATTTACGAACTAATTTCTTGGCAATATTACGAAAATCTATCGGAACGACATCAACTATTAATTTAGTTACGATCCGAGTGAGCGATAATTTCTACTGTCCAGTAGAAATTATCGCTACTGGAACGGATTGTAACGGTATTTTAACGTTATTTGATAACGTTTCAAGTCCCCGATAGAAGCCCAACAAGTTCTTCTTGTGAAATACTCCGTCCATACGAACTACTACTACGAATACTTTTAGTTAAATAATGAATACACAATCTCTTCCAAATATTGAACAAAAAAACCTACTCTCCAAGCAATATCGAGATAACTTAGATAAAGACATTTTGCTCTCGGTCTATATTAATTGCGGCGGCGGCGCGGCGAACGCTCTTCCCGTGACTTCATTCTGTGCCGCTTGTTTTGCCGCCCCGCTTGCCGCACCGCAATTCGCGCCGCCTGTCGCGTGGCCAGGCGGTTAGTCTATTTCAGAATGGGAAATCGTCGTTTGACAGGAATAAACGAAATTTTTGTGATTTTTTGTTTAGTTTAGATAATTTGTGACAAGAGAATCGGCACCATTGACATGCAAATTGCAAAAAACTTAAGAACATTTTATTTCGCGGGCTGCCTTAGCGCATCCCCATATAGATTGTGCACGGAGATATTTGCTGCGTTAGCTGCGCGGTTCATTTGTTTGCCAGACACGCGGTTGCCAGAGGACGGTTCCGCATAAACTTTCATATCAAGCGAATCTTAGGCCCTTCATACAGAAGTCCTCACGTCACGAAGGGCCTAATAGTATGTACACGTGTGTTGTTGAGCCGTAAGCCACTATGGAGCGGAGCCTTTACTCGTGCGCCAGATTTTCACAGTAAGCTAAAAAGGATACTTATACAATTCCATATATCTATTCCTTTTTATTGGCTGCCTCTGGAAAATCTGTTCGATACCCTCCAGTAGGGCGCCCCATATCTGCAACAATGTACATATTGGATCACATAATTATATAGTTGTCAATAATGTCAATATACGAAACTAAGGCTGCTTTCGGCCCTATGGACTTGTCGCATTATCCTGCGTGTCGTGCGTTGCTGGGCTGACATTTGGCACACAGATAGTTATTAAGACGCAGGCATCCACTTAGAAAGGGTTTTTGGAAATTCGACCTTTAAGGGGGTGAAAGGGGTTCTTTTTTGTATGAAAAATCTTATTCCTTGAGTTAATAATCTTGAAACTTGACACCAATACTTATCTATATAAATTATAAAGTTTGCCATTGTTTGTTTTTTTAAACTACCCCCTAAAGGAGGGTAGGGGTTGTCAAAGTTTGTATGGAAGAAATCTAACGCGCGGTCTGATTAACTCGTAACTCAGTATTATACATAAGATCCTAACTAATATTATAAATGCGAAAATGAGTTTGTTTGTTTATTACGCTTTCACGCTAAAACGGCTGAACGGATTTAGATGAAATTTGGCACATGGGTAGACCATGACTGAGTTGAGCTCCTCGGTTACTGACAAATGCTTGCACTGACTGGACAGGTCCACTCAAATCTGTGTGGTTCTTTCCTCAAAAGACCATTTCAGACTCTAATCTACATGGTCCTCATATGGCCTGACCAAGATTATGTCTGGACCTTAAAAGAGACTGCGACCTCTGAGTTTGTTTCGGCCTTTCTTCTCAGAGTAGTCAGATAGGAAACGCCGACCTCATCGAGCTTATTTTATTTTTTTAAATATGACGTGTAAAAGTGATTCTGATATCCTATTTACAGAATAAACAATTTCATTTCATTTCATTTGACCTGGAATAGGACATAAGATACTTTTTTTATCCCGATATTCCCACGGGATCGAGACTTGCGCGGGTAAAACCGCGACGCGCAGCTAGTTGAATATAAATAAGAACGTGTATTATCAGGGTTTTTCAAAAATGTACCCATAACGGGATGGAAACGGGTAGTCAGTTTTACAGGGGAGGATTTTACTGCGTGGCTTGAATCGGTACCTATCGTTTTCATAGTTTTCGAGTTTGCTAAAGCCGATAGTGGGGTCAAAATGAAAATCCAAGATGGTGGCTGCGAAAATTTTCAATTTCATTTTTTCGTCTTGGGTGAAGTCCACCTAGCCTGAGGGCGTCCTACCTTACGTTTGCCGATTCGCGGTCTCCACTCAAGAACACGTCTACCCCAACGGTCATCGGTTCTACGGCTAATATGGCCGGCCCATTGCCACTTCAGCTTGCTTATTCTGTGAGCTATGTCAACAACTTTGGTTCTCTGCCGGATTACCTCATTCCGGATTCTATCTCTCAGAGATACTCCAAGCATAGCTCGTTCCATAGCTCGCTGAGTGACCTTGAATTTATGGACCAGCCGTGCCGTGACTGTCCACGTTTCGGCTCCGTAGGTCATGACGGGCAGGACGCACTGATTGAAGACTTTAGTACCGAGCTTTCCAAAAGCTGCCCAGCCCAGCTGAATTCTTCTGTTAGCTTCGTTCTCAAAGTTGTTCTTACCAAACTGCAGAGTTTGCCCAAGGTAAACGTATTCACGAACAATTTCGAGAGCACCGCCATTGACAGCAATCGGTCCCGGACTAACGTGGTCGTTGAACATATCTTGGGTTTTGTCCAATCATCCAATTCATCCGGAGACCAATGCGACAGAAGAATCAACTATGCCGTCCACCATCTGCTGCAAGTCATGCAGCGATTCAGCCATTATGACGATGTCATCCGCAAATCTCAAGTGTGAGATGTACTCGCCGTTGATGTTAATGCCGCGTCCTTTCCAGTTTAGCGTCTTAAAAACATCCTCCAGTGCATTAGAGAACAATTTCGGGGAAATTACGTCCCCTTGCCTCACACCTCGACGCAGGGGGATATGTTCAGCTTCCTGGTTCTGAGTTTGGACGGTCATTGTCGCGTTTTCATAAAGACATTTCAGCACTTGGATGTATCGCCAGTCAACTTGGCATGGCTGCAGAGACTCCAAAACAGACCAAGTCTCGATAGAGTCAAAAGCCTTCTCATAGTCCACAAAAGCAAGACATAGGGGCCGATTATACTCTTCGGACTTCTGTATAATTTGCCGCACTGTGTGGATGTGGTCTATAGTGCTGTATCCTCCTCGAAACCCGGCCTGCCCCGAGGGCTGAAACTCGTCGAGTCTTCACGATAGACGATTCGTTACGACTCTTGAAAACAACTTATATACGTGGTTTAGGAGAAAAATGGGTCGGTAATTCTTTAAAAGGGTCTTATCACCCTTTTTAAAGAAGAGAACGACCACGCTCCTTCGCCACGCTTCTGGAGTTCTCCCAGAGAACAGGAAAGCTCCCGAAGCTCTCTCAGTACAGGACTTCCTCCCGCTTTCAGGTGCTCAGTCGTAATCCCGTCCTCACCAGGGGCTTTTCCATTTTTAAGCTGTTTAAGAGGGATAGACTCATCAATCTCCCCTTATCCCAATTTATTTGGGGTCGGCGCAACATGTCCCTTTCTTCCATACTTCTATATGAACCATTTATTATTATAATAACATACTAACTTTTATTATTCCATTCCATCTCGGTAGTCCCCCTTTCTAGCCATATCATCTTTCACACAGTCCATCCATCGTTTCTTTGGTCTTCCCATACTCTTATAGCCCATCACATTCATACCCAAAACTTTCCTCACGACATTTTTCTCATTCCTTCGCATCACGTGCCCATACCATGACAACCGCCAAAGTCGATGGTGATAGTGAGGTCAAAAAGTAAATCCAAGATGGCGGCTGTATGTATTTTGCTGTATTTATTTAAATCGTCTTTCTGTTCTTTCAGACCTTCACCTTCCATATCATCTTATATTTCCTTACTCACACACCAACACACAAACACACACCACACACGCACACACACACACATTTCACACACTCATACTAACCCTATACTATGTAGGTAACAATCAATATTATAATATTTTTTTCTGGTTATATATAACTTACCTCATCGTACTCCGAGTGCATAATCCTAAATAAATATAACTGCTTCCAAAGGGTTGGAGACCTGGTGTCCTGAAATACAGGCTTATATTAGGTCCACACAGCTACACATCAAGCTATCCATTTCCTGTTATAAAGCTGACCTCGCATTGTACGGAAATCCTATGCAATGCGAGATCAGCTTAAACTGGAAATGTATAGCTTGATGTGTAGCCGTGTGTACCAGTCCCACTTATTTGAAATGAAAAATGTAGGTACCTACATAAAATATAATTATGTCGTTGTGAGAAACACAGAATAAGTAAGTGGTGAGAAACAAAATCTACCTTAATCTTATCTTTAATAAGGCCGCTTTCCGAATTAGAAATATTCGCTAATAGCGTTTGCGTTCCGAAAATAGACATACCACGAATAAGATAGTTGAGGGCTGTCAAAACAAAACAGCACAACTGTGATTTTTGACAGCGCTCACGGTGAATTCGGGCATGGTCGGCGCTAGTGCATGTCATGACGTGATGTATGAAGATTCACGGGACATCGTTATCGCGCTCACGCTAATTCGGAACGGGTGTTATCAGGTTATAACGCTCAAATCGAATACAGCGTAACTCGGAACGCGTCCAAAAATACAAGGTCGTTTGGAACATGGACTTCTTTCTACAAACAGGACTGCGCTGTCGTAACAAAAAACACGAGCAGAGAGGAGCGTTAATGTATACCGAGGCTGTTTATCTCTTTCTACTAAGGTGACCAAACATTCTTCGTAACAAAAAGGAAAGTTGGTATTAAAATAATTTGTGTCCGGTTGACACTAAGTGATTTCAAATGATTGTTATTATTACAAACATAATGAAATTATGTTACTTAGCAATTAAGAACTTGTAAAATACTACCTAGTGAACTTAAAGAGCGAGCGTCTCCACAAAACAATAGACAGAACTCCATGACACACTAAATTTAGTGTTACCAGAGTAATTTTATGGTACCTACCAAATAATCATTGATCGCGACGATAGTTCATAGTCAGTAAAATTTCAAGTATCAACATTTGTTATTAGAGCAAATGAAAGGTGAGTGGACTGTTTAAC
This sequence comes from Lithophane ornitopus, assembly GCA_948473465.1. Classification (NCBI taxonomy): domain Eukaryota; kingdom Metazoa; phylum Arthropoda; class Insecta; order Lepidoptera; family Noctuidae; genus Lithophane; species Lithophane ornitopus. The sequence goes on along the minus strand of OX419641.1, from coordinate 5,249,237 downwards.
ATGTATTATATTAAAATAATGCAAAAAAGTAAAATTACAACGGGTCGGCATGGCAAGCGCAGCCGTGGGTGGAGGCATGCAAAAGCTGACTGATGTAACGTGGCCCGTGGGGGTTCGCGGACGGCTGGTGCCGTGCGGCCGACTGACTCGCCGGTGTCCCGCACCCCTTGTTCACTGCCGCCAGCGCGCGGCGATGTTGAGAGGAGGGACTCAACAATCATTTATTATAATATTATTTAAACTTGTAGCTGTAGTTGGTAAAATCTATTTATTTTACATGGACAAACGGCCTCGGCTTATTTTGCCTCGGCTTGGTTTGCTTCGGCTAACCGTGCGGTTGCACTGTTTAAATCTCTAGTCCCCGTCAAAAATTTTAAGGAACATTGACAGAAGATAGAGATTTCAACATGTTTTGTCGCAAATGTTTTACCAGTGCAATCGCACGATAAGATACCCTAACAAAAATAACAACTCTGTTCATTCAAATGTGAATAGAATGAAAACATGAAATCATGACATTTGGCACTTTTTAGAACTTAGAGAGTTATAAATATTGCTGATTCTGATGTTTATAATTATGTAAATCCATATTTTTTTCGGTCGTGAATCATATTTTAATCAACATAATTATAATCTGACACCTGACACTGACCTACAAATTGCAAAACACGTAAGAAAGTTTGAATTTCGAGGAATACATTAGCGCATCCCCCTTTAAAGCGGTTTAATAGGAGCCACTTTGCGAGCAAGTGTGTTGAAAAATTACTTAAGGCAGTCCACCAAAACGCCCGCTCTTCACCACTTCCTAGTGCTTTAGCTGGGAAGAAGTGGCGCAACAAGTAATTAAGATAGGGGGATACAGTTATACAGACCAGTTATCACAGTAATAACTTTACATACAAAATAACTGAATAATAATAAAGAGCATAAATTGTTTACCTATAAAAAACGTCACATGTATTTCATTTGGTAGCGGTTTAAATGTCACACGAGGTCAAACACGCAATTTGAGTGTTTTTTGCGTCTCCTGTAAAGTTGCATTTTTGTACTTAGATCCCTTAATAAATAATACTCTTTTTACCCTCTCTGAAATACTTTATTTCTTCTAAAAAAGGTTGGCAACCCTCCCCCCCGAAATGAATTCCTGGATACGGCCCCTGGCTGTAGGTATGTGTCCTTCTCGCCCTCCGTGCGCTCTAAGTAGGTACTCCTTCTCGATCGTTGGAGGATGCTTTTCTATGGGGGATGTGTGAACTTTACACCCTTTTCCTCATACTTACCTCAATACTTCTGGTTATTCGATGTTAATGGCATGCATGCTTTGCTTACATACTTTTATGCATATATAGCTTTCGTCTCCAAGGAAAGCGGTACTCGGTATCAGTATTTAACATTATACCCCATTTGAAACTAGACGATTAGACGAAAAAAAAGATTAGACGTTATATATACGAGTATAGGTAAGTCAAAACCCGCAGCCCAAAAGTTTAATTTAAATCGCTAGATTTTCCCTCACCGTACTCAGTCACAAGAAAAAGTGTCCATACTGAGAGGAGTGAGCTCCCACATGAATAAATACCGTTTCCATGACAATCAACAATCAAATGGAGTTACCACGTCATTGTGTCAGAGTTGTCAAAACGCAACAGAAATGCGATTATCTTTTGAAGCGTTAGGGTGAATCTAACGATTTAAATCTTTGGCAGTGCCATCATCTTTATGACAGCTGACACGATGGGTGAATCTAACGATTTAAATCTTTGGCAGTGCCATCATCTTTATGACAGCTGAAGCGATGGGTGAATCTAACGATTTAAATCTTTGGCAGTGCCATCATCTTTATGACAGCTGACGCGATGGGTGAATCTAACGATTTAAATCTTTGGCAGTGCCATCATCTTTATGACAGCTGAAGCGATGGGTGAATCTAACGATTTAAATCTTTGGCAGTGCCATCATCTTTATGACAGCTGACGCGATGGGTGAATCTAACGATTTAAATCTTTGGCAGTGCCATCATCTTTATGACAGCTGAAGCGATGGGTGAATCTAACGATTTAAATCTTTGGCAGTGCCATCATCTTTATGACAGCTGACGCGATGGGTGAATCAACGATTTAAATCTTTGGCAGTGCCATCATCTTTATGACAGCTGACGCGATGGGTGAATATAACGATTTAAATCTTTGGCACTGCCATCAATCATTTTTATGACAGCCGTCACTCTGACCGTTAGTGGCGGCTACCTCTCTTATATGAAACTAGCTTACTGACATGTCTATTCCAGGCTGCTTTCCGAATTAGAAATTAATCGCTGTCAGCGCTCATATCGTTATCTTGTGTTCCGTTTTAATTATCACGATTATGACAGCTGATGGCTGTCATCAATTCGGAACGCTCGTGAACGCGCTCACAGTCCTCGCTCAGCTTCATAACATAAACATAACCTCAAACCTTGCACAAGAAAGACCGATCGCCACGCTAACGACAGCATCAACGGAAAAGAAGGGATGCGCAAGCGACAAACATTAGCCAATAGGACAGTGTAATTAAACTTCTTAACATTTAATAAATGATCAAATTATGTAATGTATAATCTATTTTGTAGTTTTACTAATACCTAACATCCTTTATCATTTGAATAAGTTTTATATTTAGGTACATATGTATATATAACTTAAATTGTAATAATGCAACTGATAGCTGATAGGTAAGTAAATGTGAAATTCATTCTTGGCAAGTAGATATTTAAAAAAAAATACTTATTCTTATTCGTAAGTATTTAATAGATGAGAAGGGAACTTGTTACCATTGCGCCATGTATTGGGATGGGTATGTAAATAATGTTCAACAATAATAGTAATAAAACATTTTTATTAAAAATCAATTAGAATCACAGTATAATCAGACTGAACCTCAGGTAGGTACCCGCGCTCCAAGCCACATTCTTCTGCTACTTATTATTTATGCTAATATAAGAAAAATATCAAACAGTACAACAGTAACAAAAGTCATATGTACTTATATTATTAACTCCATAACTATGTTTAGTAAATATTATGTAAACGCACAAACATTAATAAAATTCACAGCTTTTACCAGGAATTTCTATTCAAATATTCAAACGGGTACTGATCAAATCTTAAAACTAATTAAAAATCACAAGTAGAGCAATACTTACTACTAATTAAAACAGGTAAGTACTTACTGATCAACAATCACAGTATACTACTAAGTCAACAGGTACTGATCAAATCTTAAAAACTAATAAAAAATCACAAGTAGTGCTACTAATAATAAAACAGGTGCTGATAATATCTATACAAATGCGAAGATCTATAAAAAACTTAAATTTAATTGTTGTTGTTACACAACAACTGTAAAATGAATCAGTTCTGTGTGAACAACCAAAAAAACTTGACTGGCACTGGGTACCAGTAAGATTATTGTTCTTGCTATGACGTCATACACCATCTCAAGATGCATTTTTTCAAAATGTTTTCCTTGCTCACTGTATAATGTGAGTAGCAACAAAATGCATGCCTCGTTCCAAATGAATAGGGGTGGTGACTCTTGATCTACTGAAATAAAAAAATAATATTATGAAGGTACTTCCTACTAATACTGCAATAATATTGTTTGAGATTGATATTTTTATAAGAAAATGCTTTTATAACTTTAAAATGATAGATTCTGAGAGCAAGTTGTTAAGAATGAACTGTCAATATACTAATAAGACAAAACTATAGAACACTTTTATCTTACTTTTGTTATAGATTAAGTTTTGGAGTAAGCGTGACCATATATACTTTTGTCAACATGATGTTATGCAAACACAACAGGCACATTCAGCTAATAAGTGTCTGCATATAACCAGATAATAATATAAAATACTTACCATATTGTTCTGTTGGTTCATTCAGCAGTGACTGTTTCTTGGCTTATATTTGCATCAGACTCATTCACCAATTGCTGTACATATTCAGTATCTGTAAACAGCAAGAACTATATAAGTAAACATTATGATTGATCAGAAGACAATAGCTAAAGAGTGGTTTAACTTCACACTTTAAAAACTGTAAGGTAGCTTTTGCAAACAGACAGCTAAGCAGTTGTGATGAGTAAAACATTTGCATCATAATCGTTTGAGCAGTGGGAAGAACTGCAAGTGGGCTAAAATTCAGCACTTAACTCTCTGAGCTCCTGATGTGAGCATGACTGAAAACATGCGAATGTTTTCAATCATGCTCACGCCTCGTCGGGTATATTCACTTGAATACTCATGGTTATTTACACATCAAATTAAAAAAATATATGAATATTATCAGTTAAATCATCAAATTTCTTCTTCAGTTTAAAAAAATACTGATAGTTATGACCCAAAACAACACAGTACAACTGTCATTTTGACAGCCACATTGACAGCGCTCACGGTGATAATAATAGAAGGCATGGTCGGCGTTATCGCAAGATGGCGCATGTCATGACGTCATCTATGACGATTCACGGGACATCGTTATCGCGTTTTTAGTAATTCGGTACAGGTTATAGCACGTTCAAATCGATTATGGCGTAACACGGAACGCACTGCCAGTTTATTGCACACATTGACATCTGCTAGTGCATTTGGAACTATCTTAGTATCTCCTAAGTTTTCAAATTATTTATTAAAATTGATAGGTACTTGAGACTCCTAATTAGATATTGTTTTTACAACCAAGTGACCTGACTAAAAACTCATCAGGGTCTGACTCGATATAGGTATACCTATCTAATCCGATGAACGTCAAAGTTGCGATGTCTGCCTTTTTTCTGTGAGCTGACTCCAGGCTGCTACTGAAAATTTCAAGATGGAAAACCCAATGGGAACCAACACCATGGGACCACCATGAATTAGTTATCTCTTTCAAAATTATTCAGATTATGATTGATCATCTGTTACGCAATTAGGCTAAGAACTCACGGAGCGGTTTACACCCGCGCCCGCCGCGGTGGTGGAACTGCGGTTTTATTTCTAAACTCACGAGACCGGTGATGTGCGCGGTCACGCAGCCGTCGCGGATACGATCATCGCCCGCAAACTCGGCGGGCGGTGATCGCAAGACGGGCGGTTGTGCAAAATGGCGTCGGATTTCTGTCCCCCCCGCCCGCCGGCTACTGCGGGCGCCCGCCAAGCGATCGCAGAGGCGCGTGCGTAGACTGCCGCGCGGGTGAAAACCGCTCCGTGAGTTCTTAGCCTTAGGGTACTGGTTGTGGTTTGTCGATAGGTTGGCAAATAAAAGTCGTGTAGATTACATAATATTGTTTATATATCATTTATTACATAGTGCGGCGCAATCACGCGAGATAGCTGTATGTGTCCTTCTCGCCCTCCGTGCGCTCTAAGTACTCCTTCTCGATCAGGATGTCGATACATTTCTGAAGAGAAAAGAAAACATTTATTTCACTAAGAAGTATTTCTTTCAAAAAATCAATCTGCCTAGCCTTTTCCCAACTATGTTGGGGTCGGCTTCCAGTCTAATCGGATGCAGCTGAATACCAGTATTTTACATGGAGCGACTGCCTGTCTGACCTCCACAACCCAGTAACTGGGTAATACGACACCCCTTGGTAAAACTGGTTGTCAGACTTTCGGGCTTCTGACGACCCGTAACGACTGTCAAAGATCCACGAATGACAGCCGGGACCAACGGCTTAACGTGCTTTCCGAGGCACGGAGGAGTCTCGATATGTAAAGATGGTCACCTATCCACAGATCAACCCCGGCAAGCGTAGCTTAACCTGATTGATCGAAGAAGTATTTCTTTCAACGTGCATAAAAGATAATGGGCTGGAGGAGTGTGCCCACTACACCGTACCATACCATGGCCGTGCTATGAACGTGTCAGGCAAAAAAATATTCTTGAAAAATGTGAGACTATACCCACAAGACAGTTCCGTCACCGGCCAACACCGTCGCGAACCATACACGGGGCCAACAATAGGGAATATGCATGTATTTTTTATATATTTTTATTCGATAGTTTACATCGTCAAATAATAGTTTAAAAATGCTTATGATCCACAATGAATACACTGAATACTGAATATTGAATATTTATTGTAATAATTAATTGTATTGTAAATGTTTATTATAAAAATTTATTGTATTATTAATATTGATTTTCTTGTTAATTTGTATGTAATATCGATTTTAAATTCTTTATTCTCTAGTTTTTTGAGTTAGTATAACCTAAATATAAGACCTATTGTATCACCAAAAATCACACTAATAAATACTTTGACTTTGACTTTGAAAAAAATCGAAGCCAAAAAAGGCGGTACTTAAAAAAATGTTAAAAATGTCCAACCGACTGTGGCTATTTAAACGCCTTCCATTTGGCGCGCTTGGTGTGGTGACGTGACAGTCTATCACAACAAACAAGGGTCAAGTCAATGTCAAATACTCCTACAAAACACATTGACATTTTGATTGTTGTCATAGACTGTTACGTCACTTCCGCTCTGACTAATAACGTCGCTTTTCAAGTATTTGAATTTCCCACAGTGTTTTGGCACTTTAATAATCTATAATATACTTTTTCTATGGGACCAACCCTGAAATCGCGAAAAAAAAATCAGCTGTTCCATACATTTGTGTTCCCTTAAATCGACAAAATGTATGGAACAGCTGATTTTTTTTTTGCGATTTCAAAGTTGTATCCATAGAAAAAGTATATTATAGATGACACCAAACCACTAGTTTCAAGGATAACGGTGTCTACCCTAACACCCTGTATATGTAATGTTATCTATTATTTTAATTAACCGTGATGGTTCTTAGATAATATAACAACACGCCTTGTTTCCCCAAAAGGTTGGACAGAGGTGTACTTGTAGTACAGCCATATTTCACCAGTTAAGTAAAAGGGGCGAGCCTACGCCATCAACCGGGCACAAATCCAGAGTCCGGGCTGCCACTGAGCTCAGTAGTAGCGCTAGCGACCATTGGACCAACGAGGCCGGTTCTTAGATAAAAATACAATATTCACCTTGATGACTGGCACTCTTGGCTTGAACCGTGAAGACAGCTGGTTGAGTACTTCCACCACTAAATGCTGGTGTTTCAGTGTTTTGCGGGTCTTCATTATCCTTACTATTGCAGCCTGGAAACAAAAAAAAAAGGGTTACAATTACAAATCATCTATATATATTATATACTAGCTGTGCCCCGCGGTTTCACCCGCGTAGGTCTCGATCCCGCAGGAATATAGGGATAAAACGTCTTCTATGTCCTATTCCAGGTCATGGTCTACCCGTGTGCCCATCCTCTCCTCTCTAGAGTAGGGAACGTCGCTCGCGGTGGCGCGGCGCCGGTTTCGGACGGTTCGCGTATTGCATTTTAATACTCGTGATAACTTCGAAATTAAATGTCCGATTCGAATGAATTAAAAAGTATTTTACTGCTAGATAAATACCCTTGATGTTAAAACTATTTATTTGAATATGAAATAATATTATGTTGATAAAACTCCTTCGCAAATAATGCATTAATTTCGAGCAAATTTGATTACTATAAAAAAAGGTTATAGTGAGTCAATCTTAAAAGATAGACATATGCTGTCGCGAACTTTTTTTTAGAACCTTTAAAGAGGAACAACTCCACGATACATTATATTTGCGTAACTTAAACCGTTTACGCAGCGCACGCAACGAAAGCTCTCAAAAAGGAATATTTTTTCCCGTTTTTGCAACATTTTTCATTTATGCTCCGCTCCTATTGGTCCTAGCGTGATGATATATAGCCTGTAACCTTCCTCGATAAATGGACTATCCAACACAAAAATATTTTTTCTATTCCAACCAGCAGTTCCTGAGATTAGCGCGTTCAAACAAACAAACAAACAAACTCTTCAGTTTTATAATATTAGTGTAGATTATTATTAAAGTCGCTTTTCGTGTTTGTCTGTATGTCAGCGTTGTTCTTCTAAACCACGCAACAGATTTTGATGTGGTTTTCACCATCGTTTAGAGAATTTATTCCTGAACGCTTATGTGTTTAATTTTTCCTTTATATTAAAGTAACATATAACTAAGAAATCTCGATGTTCTGTCAAAGCGTGAAAACCGTTCGAAGCGGGAATGAGTCGCTAGTCCTACATAAAATAATAATGCGTAGTTATCCACGAGGAGATTCAACCCCGGAAACAAAAAAAAAAATGGTCTGCTGTGTTTATTTCAACCAGTTACAGTGGTACCCAAGGCGCGTAACGAAAGAACTTAAAACTTACAATCAACCTTAGAACACTATTATAAGGTTCATAATACACTGCAGCTGTTAGTTCCGTCTCACTCGCAAGTATGGCGGCTGACTAACATGCCACGCGGCGCGCGCTAACATGGCGGCAGCTGCCGACCAATAGCGGTACAGGGAAAAAGTAGGGCGGGGCGGGGAGCGCGCTGATTGGTCAATAGCATTTCTACTCTCATCTTCTGCGCAGGTACATCGGTAAGCCATATTAGTTGGGTACTACTGTACACATTCCTATTTCCAACCTCCAAGCGGACGCAATCGCGGGCAGAAGATAGTTAATTATAATTTTACCTGAATGAGCATCTTCCGGTCCTCCTCGATGTGTTTGTGCGTGGCTTCCTGCTCCACCTTCAGCTCCGTCTTCAGCGGGATGTTTATATTAACGCGGAGTTTTTTGCTGTAACGGATAAAACAGTTATTTAGTTATTTTAGTGACAGCTTTTATTTTTTGTTACCGATATTCGCGGGCTCGGGGCCAAGTAAAGCCGCTCAGGTCGCGAGTCTCACACTCGCTACAATTGAAACAGTCCCAGCGATGACGAGAAGAATTTTAAATGTACGGTAGACCGAATGACAGTGGTAATAAAAGGACAGCTCAAGGTCAAAGTGTAACAACTGATGTGGGGCCTACTGTACTAGCCCCCTGTTTCGTAAGAGTGCGATATACTGATGTGGCGACATGTCTTTAGGGGTATGAGGAACAGGGTGTAAAGTTCACTCATACTCCACAGAAAAGGGAGGATCCTCCAACCAGACGGGTGTTGTGTCTGGCGGGCAACTGCCCAACGATTGATGTTGGGTTCTCGTATATGTCCACTGCACGGTAAACTTTAATTGCGCGATGCAGGATTTATGTGACGTCTGTCCGACGTCAGGTCTTTGATGCGTAGTTCGCATGTGGCGATGTAGATACCGCCACATCTCAAAGATCAAGATGTCGGTGGTTTAACTAAGCTGAATAATAATTTATTATACGCATAAATCTTTCGGAACAATGATGGATGGAAATCAATAATAACTTTATAATAAAGACTGGTGTACACGTACTTCTTATAACCTACATACAGATCGACGACGGAAGACTCGGACAGTTCAGACTCGTCGTCCGCACAGACCAACAGCTTTGCTTTCAGCAGGATTTGTAGCACCTGACAAATGAAACATAATTCATTAATTCACTATGAATACATTAATTTTATCAAATAATATAACACCACCCCTATTCAGGCGTATAGGCGTCAGGGCATTAGTAAAATATAATCGTAGGGAGATAACGTTGAGACGGACAACGCGCTTTGTATGTTTCGTTATTTTTTAACGTGTGTCATAGACAATATTGTCTCGCTGTGTCTAGTTTTCTATTATTGTTTTTAATAAAATAAAAAAATGTATATTGGCAATTAGTAGCTATTTAATAATGTATAGTTATTATTTAACCGTGCTTTTGTATGTTGTGTTGTCTTTTGTATGCACCAAATAAACGTTTTATCTATCTATCTATCTTTTAGATTTTTGAGCTCACTTCCCTCGCTCTCGCACCTGAATTCTCTTCTCTAACTCTTCTGCACAAGTCTTCACAGTAACTCCTATATCTGTACGGATGTTCAAAAGTAAATTTGACAAATACGAGGCGGGGTCCAAAAATTTTCATTCATCCTGCATTCTCCTCTTCCTTTTTGCATAAGTTTACATAGTTTATCCCTATTAAACTGTATCATTGCACAGGATCAAAAGCTAAAATTTAGTCCCTCTACTCTTCAAGTACCCTGCAGGAATCTCGTCCAGGGCGCCAAGAGTGATAAAACCGGTAAGTAAGAAAGTATGCTTCCAGGTCTTTACGCGGGCCAAAGAGCACTGACTGTGATGCGTTCAACCACGCGCATAATATTATCAGTATACAATGTGGAGACGACAATACAACAATAAATGAAAACACTGGCAATAGTGCATAAGAGTATTTTGGAACTATCAAATAAATCCTAACATGGAAATTAAAAAAGTGATTTTTTCAAACAAACTAATAGTAGTGATGGGCCGAATATGGGGTTTGCCGATCTTTGACTAGCTATCGTAACTAAACTATTGGATATATTTGATTATTTTTTTGTATGTAGACCGAGAACGTTTTGTTTTTTGTCGTATTGTCGTCTCCACCTTGTATTTTTCATAATTTTCCTGCCCTTAACCCAATTTATTTCTGGCCTAGCAACATGGCTTTTTCTTCCATACTTCCATATTAGCCGTCATCTCAGTAGTCACCCCCTTTCTATCCATATCATCTTTCACACAGTCAATCCATCGTGTCTTTGGCCTCCCCCTACTCTCATAGCGCTCCTTATTCATACTCAAAACTTTCCTCACGACATTTTCCTGATTCCTCCGCATCACATGCCTCATGCTGCTAATATCCCGTTCAATCCATAATATGAGGCTAATATATTATATTCAAAGTGCTCCTCTGATTGTACCTGTACAAGGAAGTCGCCTTTGATGCCGGTGTGCTGCTCGAGCTGGCTGACGGTCCACGAAGTGTTGTCGTTGTACTGCAGTAACACCGCCATTTGGAACGTACTGGCTTGCAACGTGTATCTGTAAGGAGAAGATGCTTGTTAGACGTGGACATGTAGAAAATTACATATTTATCATCATCTGCCTAGCCTTTCCAACTCTGTTGGGGTCGGCTTCCAGTCTAACCGGATGCAGTTGAATACCAGTATTTTACACACAATACATTAGTAATACGATACCCCTTGGCAAGACTGGTTGTCAGATTTTCGGGCTACTGACGACCCATAACGACTGTCAAAGGTCTACGAATGTCAGCCGGGACGGCTTAACGTGCTTTTGAGGCACGGAGGAATCTCTGTATGTAAAGATGGTCCCCTCTACGCACCAACCTCGGTAAGCGTAGCTTAACCTGATGGATCAACCCGTGCGGCTGTTATTACTTAGGCACGAGCTCCTCCTCCTCAGAGCACCCAGAGTACAGATTTATAAAATAATGTATATTTTAGTACGCATAAGCGAAATAGATTACAATTATCAAATGTGTTATAGTACGGAGGTACCCTTGGGGGTCAATCTCTGGATTGAGATTCTGGTTTCTCACAGTTCGGGGGGGTTTAAACCCCCAAAACTCCCCCTCCCTATGGCCCCGTTGGTAAGTCCGGCTGTGCTTCTATATGACAATACCCACCTGTTCTTAAAGCAGTTGGTGACGAGCTCTCCCTTGGACATGTTGTAGAGCCAGTTGAGCTTGCGGCCCGAGTGCTGCGACGAGTAGAACGTTGTGAACCTGTGCACTGAACGCTCCAACTGGAATACACAATACAACCAATATTACTACTGAAAAATTACTTTTCCGAAGGTAGCCTATAGTAGATAATAATGAATTCTAAATCAACATCATGTTGATTTCTCTAAATAGACCTTTTAAGACACTTTTACAAGTCAATGTTTTGTTAATATTTTGATGCTGCACGGCCCTGGCATTTCCTAATATCCGTTCCTATAGTTTTATATGGGACTGGTTCATAAAAGAGCCACCAAGAGTGACAATACTGATAGACTTTGTGTGAAAGAAATAAAGCGCCGAGGAGGGGTTTCTGAAAATATTGTATTACTAGCTGCGCCCCGCGGTTTCACCCGCGTAAGGCACGATACCGTGGGAATATCGGGATAAAAAGTATCCTATGTGTTAATCCAGGTTATAAACTATCTGTGTGCAAAATTTCATCCAAATCCGTTCAGTCGTTTTTGCGTGAAAGAGTAACAAACATCCATCCATTCATCCATCCATACTTACAAACTTTCGCGTTTAGAATATTAGTTAGATTAGATATTAGTTAGATTGGTGTTCGCAATAATTAAATAAACTACAGGCGACCTCTCTGATACTTAATGGTCAGATGCAATACCAGATAGACAAAAGTTACAACATCCAGAGATCTACTACTACTGTTCACGTAATATTTATTCCGAACCCCGAATCGGGTAAAGTATATTTGGGTTTGTCCATTAGGAATTTCTCAATAGCAGCCTGGAATCTGGATCTGAATAAATGAGAACATCCTCCTGTTTAAAAGGCACTGGCAAGCTAAACATGTCTGCATATCTCTTCGGGGAATACAGGCGTGATGTTATACTTACTTCAGTAGGCAGCTGGAAGCACGAGGACTGCTGGAAGGGCCAGGAGCCAGAGGACAGCACCTGGATGCTGAAGTCGATGTGCAGCGGCTGTTCCGAGCTGTTCGACATGTGCTTGCGGAAGTTCTCGTTTAAGTCCTTTGATACACCTATGTCCTGGGAACATAACAGAGATAGTCTAGAATTGTAGATTATCTAGAATTGTAAACTCAGAAAGGGATCAACAGCTTTTACAAGATGATATCAATAGCCTTTGTAATTGGTGCAAAAGCAATGCCATGGAGCTAAATATTGATAAGTGCTGTCACATTAAGTTTTCCCGTAAAAAATGCAAATTCCCTACAACCTATACGATGGCGGGCCAAACATTGAATACCGTGACTGAGATTAGGGACTTGGGAGTCTTGATTGACTCTGAATTGCGCAGCCACGTTGAATATTGCTCAATCATTTGGTATCCTACCTACCAATAAAATATTCAACGCCTAGAAAATATTCAAAAGCGGTTTGTTAGGAGGCTCGCGGCAATAGCTGGTGTTCAACGCACAATCAAGCACTATGATGATAGGCTGAGTCATTTTAAAATGAAACCGTTACAATGGCGCAGACTTCTTAGGTTTGACTTTCTTGTTTAAAGTTATAAATCAGGGTGTGGATTGCCCGGATTTGGTGAGTCAATTGTGCATGAATGTGCCTAGACCGTCTGCCAGGATTCAAAATTTTCGACCTTTCTCTATTAAAAAATACAATAGACGTAGATATATTTAGTGACGCGCACACACGTTACCACACCGAGCGCTGGACACAAAGTCACACTGGACACTTGTGGTCACTTTGTGTCCAGCGCTCGGTGTGGTAACACGTCGCGTTCTGGTTTGCAATTGGTCAATCGTCATCCTGAGGATGCCTCGTTGAGAGGTGAAACACGTGTCGATTTCTTACAGGGTTTTTTAGGACTCTTGAAGAATAGTCAAGCGGAATTGGTTACTAAATATATCTACGTCTATTGTATTTTATAATGGATTTCCGCAAAGTCACGCCTGAATCAATAAACTATCTTTCTCTATTAAATCTAGTCGAAACAAATACGGATACAACGCGCCTCTTTCCTAGATCATCAGAAGATGTAATGACTTGTTTCACAGTTGCGCGCTTGATATTTTCGGTGGTAAATGGTGTTTATTTAAGAGAAATATAATTAATAAAATGTAGTGTTAATACCAAAAAGCATTATTTGTACCTTAATTTATAACTAGTTTATTTTATTTTTTAAATTTATGTTTATGGTGGTGTATATACTTATGTAAGTGTACTTAAACACTTATATATTGTATACACCTATATAAAAGTTAAATTTTTTATGTTTTTCTTGTATAATATTCTAGTACGCTAATTTTAAGTGCCGTGCTTTCCTGTCATTTAGATACATGCCAGATCTTTATTATGGCAAGGACTTTCGGTTAAGGTGTGTATGTGTTTAGTTGGTAAGCCTTTAAATAAATAAATAAGTTAAAAAACTCGTATGCCTTAAAACGGTCAAAAGAAGGCACAAATTTTCATAGTAGACGTTAAGAGTTATACCTCGCCGGGACATCTCTGTGCGGTAAAAACCAATCAACTAAGGTGCTGACTCAAAACAGATTTGTATAATTGTTTTTGTGTAGGACAATGTCTATGTACTGTGTACTGTGTACCTACATTGACATGAATTATTTACTTTGTAAAGTATTATATTATTTTAATTATTGTGAATGTGAAGACTATGTGGATCATTCTTTTCTTTTTATTATTTATTTTTCCTTAGTTTTAATTAATCATGGTCTGGCAGTTTGAGTAATTTATGCGGCGTACCCAAATGTCCTGTTTTTGGTATTGTTCGTCAAATCGTTGAGCTCCTTAAATTCTGAGTTGAGCTGCACGATCACTGACAAATGCGTGCACTGACTGGACAGGTCCACTCAATCTGTGTGGTTCTTTCCTCAAAAGACCATTTCAGACACCAATCTACATGGTCTTCACATGATCTGACCAAGATTATGTCTGGACTTTAAAAGAGACTGTGACCTCTGAGTTTGTTTCGGCCTTTCTTCTCAGAGTAGTCAGATAGGAAACGCCGACCTCATCTAGTTTTAAAAATGTGTTTGACGTGTAAAAGTGTTTGTACAAACCTACTTACAGAAATAAATCATTTATCATTTATCATTCACTATTCAGCACCATCCAGTGTTAGCTCATATACAGATATTGGCTTCACACCGCGTGGCCCGGCCGCACGCCAGCCGCACATGTGTCGCTGCGGGCAGCTGGGCCGGCCGGTGACACATGGCTCATAAACTTCTAGTCTGTATGTCGCTACCGAGTGTTCTTTATAATGTGTCTGGGACAGCTAAACTTATTGGCCGCTCGGAACATGAGGCGAGTCGCCGCGCAGTAACAATTTCATGTGTCAGCGGGGGTGAAGGGTGGGGTACTGCGCAGCGAGTAGCTAACTTCCGAGCCGCCTATAAGTTTGAATCGAACTGTATTTTTCAGACATCCCCTAAACATCATTGGTACCCATTGAAAATAGTTGTAGTTTCTAATACAATTAATACGAACCTGGAACATTCTCTGTAGTTTGCTTGTGTACTCGAATCCGCACGCCTGCTTCAGTTTTGAGATCATTGATGCCTGCAAACAAACACAACACAGATTTTAGGTTTACTCTTGAACTGGCATTGATATTACCAACACAATTATATTAAAACACCGGTTTCTTTAATCTCATTTAAACTGTTTGTCGTGGGTTGATGGCGCCACAGTACAACTGACAGCGCCATCTAACAATTTCATTGGATAGTAGTTATTTCGACCAGCACAGATGATGAATACAGGTGATTCACTTCGCAAAATCATTTAAATAAAAAGCGACTCTTGTTACAACACAATAAAGTGCAATTCGGGTATGATATAAAATATGTCGTTAATTTACCAAGGTATTACAAACACGATCAACGCTATCAAATTCAAAATCAAAGCATTTATTTTAATTAATTAAACCATTTACAGGCACTTTTGAATTGTCAAAGAGTCAGAAATATGAAGCTAGTTGCCCATATCAAAGCGTAGTAGGTACAGTCACGGACTTTAATCGATGAGCCACCTTCAAACTTTTCAATTTTACAGTTTCATACATTCACGAGATTACACGATTAAACACGAACTCAAACCGCGCACTCGTAAACAAGATGACAAATAAATTACTTATAATCGGAAATAGTCTTATCCATAGAGGTTGACTAATAAGTTCTCAACTGTTCTCAGTGATAAAAATAAATACAATTATCCAATCTGTTTGATACTGACCTCCTTTGAATCGGAGCTCATTAACTCGATTATTCTGTAAACTTATCTGAAGACAGTGACAGTTGAAATGTCGATGTCAGAGACGTTAATTTCGAAGTTGTCGAAATGACTATTACATATTTATCTGTATGCTAACGTTACTATCGCTACGCTTAAACAATCGTTGCTAGGTTACTGTTGCTAGACCTGCAATTGGTTGACTTTGGGCAGTCACTCTGCTGTCAAGTTTGTAGTTCTGGCTCTCAGGTTAGCCAACCGGTAAAGTTATTAAATATAATTTTCTTCTACTAATACGAAGACGTTATGACTTTCCTTGTCGGGAACCGAATAAACCCGATTTGAATTACACGGCTAAAATACGAACAGTGCCAGGTGGCTCATCAATTAAAGTCCGTGACTGTACCTATGGAGAAGAACGGGCAAGAAATCTTCCACTGAATCTCATGTTGACTAGCGTAACGGTAGACTTCTTGTAAATAAAACGTAATGATCTTACCTCCGCGTCATCGCTGGCAGACATGTGTTGCACCAGTCGCTTCGCCAGCATCTTGCTGTAGAACTTCTGGAACACGTCCTTGTCTTCAATGTATTTGAACACAACCATCTGGAAATGAGGAGAAATCATAATTAGTATGGCGGGGGTAAATTTTAATCAAAAGTATTGAAACTGATTTCAAACAGGAAGAGATTATCAATTTGACTTGAGTATTTTTTATGATTTTTTCTAATATCATTAGGTTGAACCGTTTTTTTTAAGAGTTACACAGCTCTTTGGTTTTAAATTATTTTGTAAAAATCTGATGAAACTTCTGGGCACGAGTGAATTCTGTAAAGCTAAAGCACTAGGAAGTGGTGAAGGGTGGGCGTTTTAGGGGACTGTCTTATGTAATTTTGACGTTCGAAAAGTGCTGATTCTCAGCCTAGTTTGAATAAATGATATTTGATTTGATAAGCGACGTACCACTTGATTGAGCGTGTCCTCTAGTTCGGCCTCCTCGGGGTTCTTACTGGACTTCTTCAGCAGAAGGTCGCAGTACTTCGCCAGGAGCTCCGGACTCTTCGATGAGGAGTTGGCTGCCTTTGTCACTGCATTACCTGAGGATACACGTGCTTTTTAATAGACTGTCTTACGTGAAAATGAATTGTAGGAATACGATGAATTTCTCTGCCAAAATATTAGTGTTTAGAGTTATATTCTAGTAATGTAACCTTGTAATGTGCAAAGTTGTTGACATAGCTCATAGAATAAGCAAGCTGAAGTGGCAATGGGCCGACCATATTAGCCGTAGAACCGATGACCGTTGGGGTAGACGTGTTCTTGAGTGGAGACCGCGAATCGGCAAACGTAAGGTAGGACGTCCTCGGGCTGGTGGAGCGACGATCTTCGCAGGGTGGCTGGTAGCAGCTGGGCGAGAGCTGCCGAGAATCGAGCTGAATGGCGTGCAATTGGAGAGGCCTATGTCTAGCAGTTCTGCTATAGGCTGATGATGATGATGAATGTAACCTTGTACTAACAAAGTCGTTTATGTATATTGTATTTGGACCGCTGTTCCGTTCCTTAGGCATGAACGGCGAGGCAGCGTTGACCAATGAGCGCCGCATTGCCGCCCGCGAGCGCTAGCGGTCAAATATCGGCCGTCCTTTTTTTTCAGATTTCGGCCGTCTCATTTTGTGATAGTCTAGTCTAGCCGAAATCTCAAAATGATACGGTCGATATCTCAAAATGAGACGGCCGAAATCTCAAAATGAGACGGCCGAAATCTCAAAATGAGACGGCCGATATCACAAAATAGGACGGCTGATCCGTCCTATTTTGAGATGTCGGCCGTATCATTTTGAGATTTCGGCTAGACTAGACTAGAGTTTAGGCTATTTCAGGGTAGGCGAAATCAATATAGTTGGTACATACTGTTAATAAACCGGCCGCAAGCCTTGTCGAGCGCGGCCACGAAGCCAGAGTCATTGTTGAACGCGACCAGGACGAGTGCGTTGTATTTCTTGTGAACTTCTAGTATTGTTGATACGTAGACTTTGGGATCCTGTGGGAGAAAATAATTGGTTTAGTTAATTGTAAGCACTGTAGCATCTAAAGGTAAAATTCAAAAGGACTTTTAAGTACCAATCATACGTTTTTTGTACTGACATTTATGATAATTATCTGAATTTGTTTCGGTGTTTTTTAAGTTGTAGTCGGATAGATAGAAAACACTAATCAATCTGCCTAGCTTTTTCCCAAATACCTATGTTGGGGTCGACTTCCAGTCTAACCGGATGCAGCTAAATACCAGTATTTTACATGGAGCGACTGCCTATCTGACCTCCACAACCCAGTAACTGGGTAATACAATAACCCTTGGTAAGACTGGTTGTCAGACTTTCGGGCTTCTGACGACCCGTAACGACTGTCAAAGATCCACGAATGACAGCCGGGACCATCAGCTTAACGTGCTTTCCGAGGCACGGAGGAGTCTCGGTATGTAAAGATGGTCACACATCCACGGACCAACCCCGGCAAGCGAAGCTAAGATGGTCACACATCCACGGACCAACCCCGGCAAGCGAAGCTAAGATGGTCACACATCCACGGACCAACCCCGGCAAGCGAAGCTAAGATGGTCACACATCCACGGACCAACCCCGGCAAGCGAAGCTAAGATGGTCACACATCCACGGACCAACCCCGGCAAGCGAAGCTAAGATGGTCACACATCCACGGACCAACCCCGGCAAGCGAAGCTAAGATGGTCACACATCCACGGACCAACCCCGGCAAGCGAAGCTAAGATGGTCACACATCCACGGACCAACCCCGGCAAGCGAAGCTAAGATGGTCACACATCCACGGACCAACCCCGGCAAGCGAAGCTAAGATGGTCACACATCCACGGACCAACCCCGGCAAGCGAAGCTAAGATGGTCACACATCCACGGACCAACCCCGGCAAGCGAAGCTAAACATCATGGATCGACCAGTGCGGCTGTTATTACTTAGCCACGAGCTCATAGAAAAACCGAAATTACTAAATTTAAAAAGTCGTGTAAAATTGTATTAGTTTACTATTATTTGTAAGGTTTGAATAGAGGTAAGACTCGCTGATTGCCGGCCAAATTACGTAAAATATTTTTAATCACAATCTAAAGGATTTTTAAGGAATGTCCTAATCAATTGCTTCATACGTTAGAAAAATTTGTCTGCTCGACAACATGAATACTGTTCAACGTGAATAATGTTGAATTGTCAAAATAAATTTCATTGGCACAGTATAAATAAGTAACAGTATTATGTCTTCATAGAAAACGGCCGAAAGGACGCGCTTCGAAATCTGTGTATCAATACGCAACCGTCTCGATTGCGCGGCAGTTACGTGCGGAAGCGGGAGGTTTCTCTACCGAGCGGCCGTAGGTAATTATTTCATTGTCACTGCCGAGCCATAATATTGTTACTTTATTATACTGTGGCTTTGGCCTTGCTAGAGTATACCGCAAATGCCCGCGCGTTTAAAAGCAACCACGTCGTCGTTTTGGTCCCATTTTAACGACTTTTCGGTCGGATAAAGCTTCTAGTTTTTCAAAAAAGTTTAACTCTATGGTACAGTACCGTGTGCGCACACTCGCCGCACTTGTCGATGGCCTGCAGGCCCTGCGCGTGGATGTGGTGCTCCAGCAGGCGGCGCAGTTCGCACAGACCGTCGGGAATGCGCGCTACTAAAGCGTACATTCGCCCCAAGTCGCTGTTCTTTTCACCGTCCAGGAGTTTCTAGAAAAAAAAACCATTTAGTTATTAAAATTTCAAAAGAAAATTAAATCGATGCTAAACTTTACCTACGAGTCCACGACCAGGACTATGTATGGTCGCAACTTTTGTCGCAGAAGTTTCGACCAAGATGCGGACGTTCATAGTAAACATAGAGATATAAATAGTATAGAGTGCGCGCAACAAACTATGAACACACAGGTTTGGACAACACGACGTCCCTTACCACACGCACTCACTCGTCAGTTCGAGATTCATTCATTTGTATGTCACAGTGAAGCGGTACAAAATGTTATTTTGCGGTGTTGGGACATTCAATCATTTTGTATGGGATATTTGAAGTGCCTGTTGTATGTCATACCCAACACTAATCTATAGCTCACTTGTCTATGATGCGCACTAAGCGATTTGTGCAATATGTGCACTTAAAGTACACAAAGTATGGCCGCAACTTGTCGAGTGAGCAGCTGGTCGTTGCGACCAAGTCCGCGATGCGGAATCGTTTTCTGTAGTTTTTTAGGGGTATGAGGAACAGGGTGTAAAGTTCACTCATCCACCATAGAAAAGGGAGGTTCCTCCAACCAGACGGGTGTTGCGTCTGGTGGGCAACTGCTCAACGATTGATGTTGGGTTCTTGTATATATGTCCACTGCACGGTAAACTTTAATGGCGCGATGCAGGATTTATGTGACGTCTGTCTGACGTCAGGTCTTTGATGCGTAGTTCGCATGTGGCGATGTAGGTACCGCCACAGTTTAATCTGGTCTGTGCGGCCACTGACTGTGTTTTATAGCCGCTCAGTATGCCCTCAACGATTCGCACAGGCCGCGGGTCGTAGACAGTGGTCGTATGTGATCGATATCGAGACCTTATCGGCTACACTCGGTACGGAATGTGGTAAATGTATACGAATGATTGCCCATTAATAGTATCTCTGCCAGAGGTTGCGGGAAAGTCCGAAAGGGATACCGGGACCCTTGGCAACAGGCAACTGAAGGAACACGGGTGGGTTTTAGTCAGTAAAAGTCTGACACGCCCTCCCGGTCCGCCCAGAGCGGGAGAAGTTATTTGATGATTTCCAACCCTCAAAAAAATTTATTAAAAAAACGGCCAAGTGCGAGTCGGACTCGCGCACGAAGGGTTCCGTACCATTATCTATGATACGGCAAAAAAATGTGAAAAAATCTGTTGTATGGGAGCCCCCTTAAATATTTGTTTTATTTTCATTTAATTATTTATTTTTAAAGTGAATATGTAACTAAATATTCTGTGAATATTTCAAGCGCCTACCTATTGCCGTTATCAATATCGAGCAAAAACGAGCAAAAAAAAAAGCGTTTGTTGTATGGGAGCCCCCTTAAATATTTATTTTATTCTGTGTTTTAGTATTTGTTATTAAAGCGGCAACAGAAATCCATCATCTGTGAAAATTTCAATTGTCTAGCTATCATGGTTCATGAGATACAGCCTGGTGACAGACGGACAGACAGACAGCGGAGTCTTAGTAATAGGGTCCCGTTGTACCCTTTGGGTACGGAACCCTAAAAAATGGTATCTATATATCTGTTATGTATGTAGGCAGTTATGTACCTGGAACTCGGCGTGGAAGATCTCGAGATGTTTCTCTATGAGTACTCTGTCACAGGTCTTCGCTAGTCGCTCCATTGTAGTCTCGTGTAAGTAAACTTGCACGCGTCGTTGTTCCTCTTGGAGACGTTGTTCAGCCTGGTGATAGAAAACAAATATTTAGTTATAGAGTGCATTATAATAACCGCCACAGGATGTGATACCTATTCCGCTTAACTATTCCTCAAGAGTCATAAAACACCCTTCACCTCTCAACGAGGCATCCTCAGGATGACGATTGACCTGTCGCGAACCCGAACACGACGTGTTGCCACGCCGAGCGCCGGACGCGGTGAAACATGTGTCGATTTCTAACAGGGTTTTTTAAATAGAATCTTACGGATATTGACCCTCTGATATCTTTTGCGTTCTCAACAAATAGATTACATTCACTCATTATGCCAGGAATAAGGTAAGGGTGCATTGTCTCCTGTGACACATTGGCAAACACAATTTGTGTCAAATTGCCTGCTTATGTTTGTCTTTAGGAGTAGGAGGAACAGGGTGTAAAGTTCACTCATCCACCATAGAAAAGGGTGGATCCTCCAACCAGACAGGTGTTGTGTTTGGCGGGCAACTGTCCAATGATTGATGTCGGGTTCTTGTATATATGTCCAGGATTTATGTGACGTCAGGATTTTTGTGTGACGTCAGGTCTTTGATGCGTAGTTCGCATGTGGCGATGAAGATACCGCCACAAGTCTTCTGTTTACCTTGATCATGTACTCGGTGACGGGGTTGTTCCTGAGGAAGTCGGTGCTCTCTCTGGTGTAGAAGCGCTCCGTGTCCTCCAGGAACACGGCTTCGAACGTGTCCTTGTACACCACGAGGTTCTGTCCTCGCGCTGACGTATCGTCCTCATTCAGACCTAGAGCTACGTAGCAGTTGATAACCTGTAAGGAATTTAGGGTTAGAATTAAGTTTGGTTTTATATTTCAGTGGCATGGTTAGTTCCAATAGTTGAAATAGCAATCATGTCAATTGGTATAACCTTTTAACCGCCCGGGTTTATATCGGTTTTCGTGCCCCCAGCGCCTGGCATCGAAAAATCTAAAAATAAATATCTTCAACAAAGATGAAAAAAAAAACAAAGATGAATGAGATGAATAAATATCTTCAGCAAAGCGTAATTAAATAAAAAAAATGATTAAATGAGTGTCGTAAATATACGACTCTGGCGAAATGGACAAGAAAATATTTGTCGGATAAATCCGTCGTAAGCGGTTAAAAGGTTAAATAGGTTTTTATTTTTATTATCTTATTTATCTTTTATACAACGTGTAACGTTAAATGCGCAAAACCTGAAAATAGTTTCATCAGAATAACAAGCAGAATCAATTGAACCACTTTTTAATATAGGTCTAATTTTTTCAAAAAATCTTCATTAAAAACGTTGCCGTGTCTATTTATTAATAGGTCAAGCCAGCGCGGCGTAGCACCCCGGTGACGAGCCCTCCCTCGATAGAGCGTCGTCGCAGACGCAAGAAACGATCGAAATTGCCAGTAAAACTATAACAGCACATAAAACGTTTACAATTTTTTTTTTTTTTTTCTCTCTGCAATAGGTCAATTGAATTAAAAATCAGTTGGGGTGTCTGAGGTTTTGCGCATTTAACGTAACACGTTGTATAGATTCTTTTATATTTTACCCGACTACGGCGAAGAAAAAAGGAGGGTTATGATTTTGACCGGTATGTATGTATGTATGTATGTTCATCTGTTCCCTCATATCTTGTAAACGACTCATGACAATTTGAAAAATGAGGTATCGTTGGAAGCGTCTTGATCGTCCGCTGGTTATAGGCTATGTGACGTCACCTTAAATTAAAAAAGGGCGCCGTCTAGAGGACATAAAGTGAGGAACTAAAAAAATAATAATTTAATCGTACCATGTTGGGTATCAAAAATATATATATTATAACCCCAAAAGAATTTTAAAAAAAGTTATAAAAACTAAAACCCAACTACGACTAAAAAGGTATAAACAAGAGACCACAGACAGACAAATTAAAAATCCGGAGTCACACGTAATCTGTTTGATTTATGCCCTACAACGTGTGACTCTGGATTTTTAATTTGTCTGTCTGTGGTCTCTTGTTTATACCTTTTTAGTCGTAGTTGGGTTTTAGTTTTTATTACTTTAATGTGAATGTGAGAACGTTGTAGGCTTAGTGGACTGTAGATTTGTTGAACATCTTCTATTTTGTTAAATACCTGGTACTTGTTGAAAGGCCTTCATTGTCTTTCCATGCCTACTAACTCAGAATTTGAAAATATTACAAAAGCCAATTATTTTTAAAAGAGTAACCGTGGAGTTTCTTGCCGGCTCTTCTCCATAGGAAACGACCAATTGAACCGTGCACCTAGCTTCTGACGTTTCATAAGTGCCCATGTAGGCTTATGTGAATCGACAAACAGACGGTTTTTGTCGGTGATCTTCCGTCTTTTACAACTTTGAATTGCAGTCAAGATTGTTCCCTCATAACATTATTTATATATCACTGAACTCACTCCAGAAACAAGCCTCGTATTAATAGTCTCTCCGTTGCGTTCTCTCTCGATCAGTTTGAGCACCGCGTTGGTGACTTGCTTGTTCAGTCGCTGGAACAAATTGTCTCGCCACGTCACCAGCGCCAGTTGGTAGATCTCGTAGATGCCCTGAAAATTCAAAATATATTATAATAAAAATATGAGGAGCTCGTGGCTAAGTAATAACAGCCGCTCGGGTCGATCCATCAGGTTAAGCTACGCTTGCCGGGGTTGGTCCGTGGATGGGTGACCATTTTCACATATCGAGACTCCTCCGTGCCTCGGAAAGCACGTTAAGCCGTTGGTCCCGGCTGTTATTTGTGGATCTTTGACAGTCGTTACGAGTCGTCAGAAGCCCGAAAGTCTGACAACCAGTCTAACCAAGGGATATCGTAGTACCCAGTTACTGGGTTGTGGAGGTCAGATAGGCAGTCGCTCCATGTAAAATACTGGTATTCAGCTGCATCCGTTTAGACTGGAAGCCGACCCCAACATAGTTGGGAAAAGGCTAGGCAGATTGATTATAATAAAAATATGAAATTCATATGGCGGTTCATCATTATCATCATTTTAGCCGAAAGACGTACACTGCCTGACATAGGCCTCCCTCAAGTGTCGCCACACCGTACGGTTCTGTGCTTCTGGCATCCAGAGAATTTCTACAGCCTTCACTATCCTCGGTCCACCTTCCAACGTCTTCCGGAATCCGCCACTCCAAGAACATTTCGCCCCCATCGGCCATCTGTTCTGCGAGCAATGTGGACTGCCCATGGCACTTCGGGCTGTGTGAGTTTGTTTATATAATTATGATGACTAATGTTACCTTCCGCCCCTCCTCGCACTCGCGCTTGACCCAGTGCCTGTTGAGGTATGCGCACACGCCGTTCAACACCCGAGAAGAGAACTGGTATTCTTCCCACTGTTTAGTGTAGAACGCTAACACGTCTTCACCCATTAACTCTGCGCCATTCTGGAAATAAACAGATGGTTCAGATGATTGCACAGTGGCTAAGTAATAACAGCCGCACGGGTCGATCCATCGGGTTAAGCTACGCTTGCCGAGTTTGGTCCGTGGATGAGTAACCATCTTTAAATACCGAGACTCCTCCGTGCCTCGGAAAGCACGTTAAGCCTTGGTCCCGGCTGTCATTCGTAGATCTTTGACAGTAGTTACGGGTCGTCTGAAGCCCAGTCAGACAAGCAGTCTTACCAAGGGGTATCGTATTACCCAGTTCCTGGGTTGTGGAGGTCAGATAGGCAGTCGCTCCATGTAAAATACTGGTATTCAGCTGCATCCGGTTAGACTGCAAGCCGACCCCAACATAGTTGGGAAAAGGCTAGACAGATTGATTGATGTCATTTAAAATTATCGTGCAGTTTAGTAACTTTATTTACCATAATTAATTTGATGCATCAAATATTATGGTGACAAAAAAATTCAGAGCACTGAACAAAGTATGGACTATGAATGCTGATAGTTAATTGATTCAGGCGTGACTACGGAAATCTATTATAAAATACAATAGACGTAGATATATTTAGTAATCTATTCCGCTTAACTATTCTTCAAGAGTCTTAAAAAGCCCTATAGGAAATCGACCCGTGTTTCACCTCTCAGCGAGGCATCCTCAGGATCACGATTGACCAGTCGCAAACCGGAACACGACGTGTTGCCACACTGAACGCTGGACGCAGAGCACGAAGAATAGTTAAGCGGAATAGGTTACTAAATACAGGGTGTTAGGGTAAACACCGTTATCCTTGAAACCAGTGGTTTGGTTTCATTTATAGAACCCAAAATCAATGGCAAATGACAACTTTTTTTTTAAAGAAAATCTACATTTTACCAAAACAGTATTTCACCCTTTCACCCTAGGGCGCTAGGGCAACGAACTTGCGTCTCAACACGGGTAGGTGGCGCGGGACGTGACCTGACCGGCCGCGAGCGCGACCCCTCCCTCAGTCAGTCAGCTGTTCCGCTAGTGTGACAACGGTGTTTACTCTTACACCCTGTATATCTACGTCTATTGTGTTTTTTTCTAGGAATGCAGAACAAACCTGAAGCAAATTGATGAGATAAATCCTGAGGAACTCCTTCAGTCTCTTGTACAGTTCGAGACCGACCAACTGCGCGCCGCCCTGCACATGACCAGTCTGGAACACAAAGAGGACTCATAAGAACTAGATTTAAAATGAAAAATAACTTTAATTTCGGAAGTCGATGTCTTTACTTTCAATTTTCGTTTTTTTTTAGTTGTGGTACCTACCACACAAATTCGAATACCACTACCTGCTATGTAAATAACAGTGTCGGAGTCAATCAATATATCATCTACATACACTAAGTGGGAAAAAATACGTAATATTGAAGCTAACTCAAATACTACGCAAGCAAAGTTAATAAAATTGATATGGGAGCATGACCTACCAAACAAAAAAAGAATCATCAAAATCGATTCATAATTGGCGGAGAAATCGAGTAACATAGACACAAAAAAAAAAAAAAAAAAACAGACCAATTGGAACCTCCTCCTTTTGAGGAAGTCGGTTAAAAATAACCATTTTATTAAGAAAAAGTTCCTAGAGAAGAGAATAAAATATAAAAATGCCTGTTCCATATTCAATAGCTGTTAACATATTTATATTGAAGGGTAACTATCCATACTAATATTATAAATTCGAAAGTAACTCTGTCTATTTATTAGTTACTTATCCACGCCTAAACCACCGAACAAATTTCGATCAAATTTGGCAAGGAGATAGATGGTATCCCGGGGAAGGACATAGGCTAGTTTTTATCGACATACCACGCGGGTGAAGACGCGGGCGGAAGCTAGTAATCCATTCTAATACTATAAATTCGAAAGTAACTCTGTCTGTCTGTCTGTATGTTACCTTTCCACGCCTAAACCACTAAATGAATTTCAATAAAATTTGGTAACGAGATAGATGGTATCCCGGGGAAGGACATAGGCTACTTTTTATCGACATACCACGCGGGCGACGCCGCGGGCGGAAGCTAGTCGTAACTAATATTATAAATGCGAAAGTGAGTTTGTTTGTTTGTTTGTTACGCTTTCACGCCAAAACGGCTGAACGGATTTGAATGTAATTTGGCACAGGGGTAGACCATGACCTGGAATAGGACATAGGATACTTTTTATCCCGATATTCCCACGGGATCGAGAATTACGCGGGTGAAACCGCGGGGTGCAGCTAGTAATATTATAAATGTGAATTTGTTTGTTACGCTTTCACGCTAAAACGGCTGAACGGATTTCGATAAAATTTGTTACATGGGTAGACCATGACCTGGAGAAGGACATAGGCTATTCATCCTGGATCGCAGACGAATTCGCGGGTAACATAGTGTATAAAGTTTGTGTGTGACGTACCTGTTTCTTGCCGCTATAGTTCGCCCTGCCGCCATTGTTGTTAGCGGCTCGTCCACTGGAACTACTGCTGGCGCTCTGATGATGCACAGATGTACAGTAGTTGTACACGTGACTGTATTATATTTTTATTCAGGGTTTTATTGCATCGAACACATGAGATATGACGTACATAACAAACATATCATCACGCCTGTATTCCCCGAAGGGCTAGGCAGAGGTGTACCTATAGTACACCAACATTTCGCCTGTTATGTTTAAGTCCCATGTAATAGGGGCGAGCCTATTGCCATCAACCGGGCATTAATCCAGATTTCGGGCTGCCACTGCGAAATTCCAGATAGGAAAAACCAAGAACACTTTTCGCGACCCGGGAATCGAACCCAGGACCTCATGCTCAGCAGTAGCGCTTGCGACCACTAGACCAACGAGGCGGGCGACATAACATCACGTTTTATATTTCCCCGAAGGGTAAGGCATAGATGTACTTGTTCCACAGTTCGTAATACGAACATACATTACGAACTTTGTAACATAATCAGCCAATAATTCTTTTCTAAAAAAATATATTTCTATAATGTTCCCACTGCTGAGACACAGGAGTGGGCCGTAATCCACCACGCGGATTGGTAGATGTCACATGTTTTCGAATTAGTTCTAGTCTGTTCTAGGACATACCGTTTTCCTTCACCGTTTTGAGAGCATATAATCAGTCCCACTGATGGGACACAGGCCTCCTCTCTGGGGGAGGGAGTGGGCTGTAATCTGCCATGAGAGCCCAGTGCGGGTCGGTAGATGTCACATGTCTTCGAATTTTTGTTTCTAGTACATGCCATTTTCCTCACGATGTTTTCCTTCACCGTTTCGAGGAGGAGCTCGTGGCTAAGTAATAACAGCCGCACGGGTCGATTCGTCAGGTTAAGATAGCTTGCCGGGGTCCGCGGATGGGAGACCATCTTTACATAATGAGACTCCTCCGTGCCTCGGAAAGCACGTTAAGCCGTTAGTCCCGGCTGCGGTCAGGAGCCCGAAAGTCTGAGAACCAGTCTTGCCAAGGGGTATCGTATTACCCAGCTACTGGATTGTGGGGTTCAGATAGACAGTCGCTCCATGTAAATTACTGGTATTCAGCTGCATCCTGTTAGACTGGAAGCGGACCCCAACATAGTTGGGAAAAGGCTTGGCAGATAATGATGCCTAGCTGGGTTCAAACCTACGACCTAAACCATAGACAAAATCATGAAAATACTCCTCAAGTTATAAATAACACAAAAGTACAACAAAATTTTTATTACATTAAAGATGACGAAACATAAATGGCCGATAAGACTCGATCGATAATGGCCGTCGACGTACGTCCTTGTTTTGTAAACAAAAGCGTCGAACCACTATATCGGATTGAAATAGATCTGCCCTGACTTTTTTTTAAACACGGTGTTAGGAAAGTTATAATGCATTTACAAGTGTCTGTAATAGTCTGTTTTTTAATCTCGTAGACTAATTTGACATTTCAAGCGATTGTTTTTTGTATTTTTTTTCAGTTTGGTGTTTGACATTTGCACCTGTCAAATTAGTCTACGAGAATAATTTCAACATGAATGATGTAACCAATTTTTACACGACTGCCCAAAAAGGAGTGTAATGTTTTCAGGGTTCATGTATGTATGTATGTATGTATGTGAGTTTCTTTATTCCACCATAACTTTAAAATGCCTGAACGGATTTGGATGTATGTGGTATCGTTAGAATACTTAAATTATCCCTTGTTTTTTTTTTTAATAATAATATAATAAATATGGGTATCCAATTGAAGGCCATATAAAATAAAAATAAATAATTAAAAAAATAAAAAACACGACCGTTCTGTGGAAAACTTTTAATCTAAGAGGTCCCCCGACTGCAATGACAATTTTATCAACTTGTTTTTTACCTTTTAGTTCGTTTTTAAGCAGGGCAGTCGTGTTTTACATTTTTTTAATTGTTTATTTTTTAGATTTAAAGAGTGTTCGTGGAGTTTCCAGTCCATTCTTCTCCATAGATACCTGCTACGCTTTGGAATGGGCAACTAGCTTCATATTTCTTACTGACCGACTCCTTGACAATTCAAAAGTGCTTGTAAATGGTTTAATTGAAATAAATCCTTTGAGTTTGGGTTCAAACTCGAGACCTATGTCTTGGCAGTCTGACGGTCACACCATTAGGCTATCATTGTTTACACTAACCCGATGAGATGGTATGGTTTGGTACCATTTGTGTTCGATCGTGAGGGTGTGTGGGGTGAATGTTGATTGTAATTGTGATGCAGCAATCGGTGCCACATTGTCGTTCTGCCGGAATTTTCTGACAATTCTGTAAGTATATTCAGGATAGCGCCTGCTTTCTGTGTCGAGTTTGGTAGGAGACGGCTCTTATAATTATTTAATTAGGCTGATTATGCTACTCGGATTAAAAACCATCTACCAGGTTTTGGCTTGCCTCGGGCAGTTAATTAACACTTCGAGGGACACTAAACACCCATATGCGTAATAGCAAAAAAAAAAAACTTCTATTGTGATTCGTTCAATGTCCTTGGACGCGTAGGCGACCATTCTGTTGTAGGTATGGGTCGTAACGTGATTTTCGCGAAACGTAACGTAACTAGTGACTTGGAACGCGTCACCTGTTTTGAAAACTAGTGCTTTTAGTAACTATTTACTATGTTATTTTTCAAATTCTATTCGGTGATTAAACATGGTGATTATATCGAAATATTACAGTTATTTCCGAAACGAAAATATAAATGGTTACTTAAGTAATACGTTACATTAGCTTTAAGTTTTTTGAACGAATAAGTTTTTGTAGCTACAAGTAGTTACATCATACTTTTGTTTCGTTTCTCGCTTTTCATTCGATCACTGCATTGTAATGAACTAGTTACAAAAATCACGTGTTTATGTGTGACTCGAAACTAGTTATTTGGTTACATGCCCTGTAGCCAGTTATTATAACTAGTGACGTAAAAAATGCCCATACCTATTCTGTTGTCATTAGAGACCCGTCTTTGCTTGGGAAAGCACGTACAACGCAGGCTGTTGCCGGTTCCTAATAACTGTCCCAAACTTAGAGCATTAGTATTGATTGATCTATAATTGAGTACTGAAGGTCAGAAGGCAACCTTGATGGTGGTCATTACGACGATTATTTTTCCTTTGACCTCTTTAGTAGTAATTTGAAGTTCATACAATGACCTTCATGAGTCGCGATGCCTAAATGAACTTCCGGCAAACCGTTTGCAGGCTCCGCTACCACCTAGCTGACTGGCCATTTTTTTTTAACATAACATAACTTAACTCCTTGTTTCTCCAAAGGGGTGGGCAGAGATACCTATATTACACACGGCTACACATCAAGCTATACATTTCCAGTATAAGCTAACCTCGCATTGTACGGAAATCCTATACATTGCGAGATCAGCATAAACGAGAAATGTATAGCTTGATGTGTAGCCGTGTGTATAACCACGTTTCGCCAGTTATGTTTAAGTCCCATGTAATAGGGGGCGAGCATATTGCCATCAACTGAGCAGCCTGTATACGTGCAATAGTCGGGCAGTAGCCCATTAGAAAAAACACCCGTCTATTTGGAGGATCCTCCTCATCCTTTTCTATGGTGGATGAGGAACTTGCTACCCTGTTCCTCAGACCTTTCTAAGATCTCTCGAGTACGACTTCTTCTCTCGTATCGGTTCGAATTAAACGATCTTCTTCTTCAACGATCAGGCAAAATGTGGGTGTACTATAGGTACACCTCTGCATTACCCTTCGGGGAATATAGGCGTGATGTTATGTGTGTGTGTGTGTGTGTGTATACAGGGTAAAATTGAATTCATGGGCATCCTCTTAAGGGGTCAATGTACTCATCATTATGAAAACCTTTCAAGATGGGACCACAATTAAATCGCAAAAAAAAAAACAGCTGTTCCCTACCTTTATGTTCGCATAGCTCGTCAGAAGGTGGTATGTAGGGAGCAGCGAGAAGCATTTCAAGGTTGGTCCCATAGTGAGAGTTATTCATAATGAGGAGTACATTACACCCTGCTAGTCACGCGATAAAGTTGCTTGCGCGATGCAGGATTTGCGCGACCTCAGCATGATGCGTAGTTCGCATGTGGTGTTGTAGATGCCGCCACTATCTCAATATTCAGCAGTTGTTATTGCAATACCTAGATGTTTATGAGCTAGTTAGACGCAAGTTTTAGATAAAAGATACATGATTAACATGCAAAAGTAACAATAGAATAAGAATAATTCTTAATAGCGGAAGAAACTGCTCAATTTGGCGTTCAATAACCTCCAATGTCTAACATCTCAACTACAGTCGGATCACATACGGAAGTAGAATAGTTTCCTTATTTTAACTTTGTACATGTGTTTTATTGCAGTTTGCGTAGTTTATAGTT
Source organism: Lithophane ornitopus (assembly GCA_948473465.1). Classification (NCBI taxonomy): domain Eukaryota; kingdom Metazoa; phylum Arthropoda; class Insecta; order Lepidoptera; family Noctuidae; genus Lithophane; species Lithophane ornitopus. The sequence goes on along the minus strand of OX419641.1, from coordinate 5,217,714 downwards.
CTATACAGACTGCGAAATTATTATGGCGGTTATATTTTACGTGGAGATAATATACTACATCGTGTACCAAAAAGGTGTGTCCAAGGATGATGCCAGGATATGAATGGAAGCTGCTCCAATCAATCTGCCTAAACTTTTTTTAAATATGATCAACTTAACTAAAGGCTCGTACAAACACACGCGGTACCTTTGTAGACAAAGGTACCGTTGCCTGTCGCGCCTGCGATATCGCGCTTGTTTGCACGAGCCTTCAAACGTAAAGACTTAAAAAAATATGTGCGCGAGCGTAGCCGCTGACATAGCTAGTACTTTAATTATTTTATAAAATATTTCATTTAATGGCTCAAGATCAATTTGCCATGCATACTGGGGCAAGCCTGGATCGTGCTGTCCAATCAATCAATCTGCCTAGCCTTTTCCTAACCATGTTGGGGTCGGTTTTTCAGTCTAGCCGGATGCAGCTGAATACCAATATTTTACATAGAGCGACTGCCTATCTGACCTCCAACTCAGTAACTGGGTAATACGATACCCCTTGGTAAGACTGGTTGTCTGACTTTTGGGCTTCTGACGACCCGTAATGACTGTCAATGATCCAATAACAGCCGGGACCAACGGCTTAACGAGCTTTTCGAGGCACGGAGGAGTCTGGGTATGTAAAGATGGTCACCCATCCATGGACCAACCCCGGCAAGCGTAGCTTTAACCTGATGGATCGACCCATGCAGCTGTTATTACTCAGCCACGAGCTCCAATAGGAATAAATGATAATATTAGAAAGGTATTAGGATTTAGTACAAGAATTCCAATGGCCTTTGTAAAATGAAATGAAATTGTTTATTCTGTAAATATGATATTGGAATCACTTTTACACGTCATATTAAAAAATATTAAAAATAAGCTAGATGAGGTCGGCGTTTCCTATCTGACTACTCTGAGAAGAAAGGCCGAAACAAACTCAGAGGTCACAGTCTCTTTTAAAATCCAGACATAATCTTGGTCAAGCCATATGAGGACCATGTAAATTCGAGTCTGAAATGGTCTTTTGAGGAAAGAACCACACAGATTTGAGTGGACCTGTCCAGTCAGTGCAAGCATTTGTCAGTAATGGCGGAGCTCAACTCAGAACTTAAGGAGCTCAACGACTCGACGAATAATACCAAAGAAAGGGCATTTGGGTAGGCCGCATAAAATTCTCAAATTGCCAGACCATCGATAAAATTAACTGAGAACGAAAAAAAATAAAAATTCACATAGTCCTCACATTCACAATAATAAAATACTTTACAAAGTAATCATGTCATTTTGTATAGAATATTCAATAATGTGAATTTGTAAATAAAACTGGTTGATATACTTTGATGATTTTCCATATTATTCAAAATGTTACAATGCTTAGCAGAGCGAGCAGCTCAATCCCATGCTTTTTTGTCTTCTAAATAATCTGAAATTTTATAGTACCCTTTTCTACAAAGTTTGGTTTTAATGCAGCTTTTAAATTGTTTAATGGGTACGTTTCGAATGTCAATCGTATGTAATGTTTCGTGTCAATGTATTAATTCCTTGTCGAATCGGAGTAATACAGGGTGGAAGTTGAGACGAGGCAATAAGGGTAAGTTGGTACCTTAACCGTTGTAGCTACATAAAAACGGTTTTAGGAGACGGTCCATAACTTTTTGAATCATTTTGATCTGCATTCATTGTAAGTTCGGCCAGACGCTTACTTTGTGTAAATATTTTCATCACCACTGCCCTCGAAACAGTGAAGGAAAACATCGTGAGTCGGCATGTCCGAGAGCCAATAATTCGATGACATGTGACATCTACCAACCCGCACTGGGCCCGCGTGGTAGATTATACCCCACTCCCTCTCGAAGAGAGGAGGCCTGCGTCCCAGCAGTGGGGACGTTATAGGCTGATCATTTATGTGAAGTTAGCAAGAAAATGGGTAATTTTCACAAAAACTTTAAGAAAACTGTGAGTAGCTTTTCCAACAAAATGTATGGGAAAAGTTTTATGCGATTTCTGACTTTTCTAGTACTCAAACCTCAATTGGTCTGATAGGTTTTTGTTCTTGTGGGAGTGGGAGATCCCACCTAAATTTTCATACAAAGCGATATACGTAGCTGAACCGTGGAGAGGAGCCTTTACTCCTGCGCCAAATTTTCACAGTAAGCCGTAGTTTTTAAAAGGATACGTATACAAGTCCATATATCTCTTCTTTTCCATGTGCTGCCTCTTGTAAACCTGCTCGATACCCTCCTGTAGGTCGCCCCATATCTGCAACAATATACATACGGATCCCATAATTATAAAGTTATTGATGCAACATACATTATACATATTGAAAGTAGCAGTTTACTAAAGACTGATTTTTTTTATCTCGTAGACTAATTTGACAGGTGCAAATGTCAAACTCTAAATTGGAAAAAAAAACAATCACTTGAAAAGTCAAACTAGTCTACGAGATTAAAAAACAGACTTTATGGATTTTTGTAAGGTACCAATTAAGAGGAATTCAGAAAATTGGCAACATCGCAAATAGCTGTCAAATATTTCTGTTTTGAATTTTTTTTTCAATTTTACTGAGTGAAATTATGAAATGTCATTCTGTAATCTGTAGTTCTCTAAACTATTGATTATGAATTGCAATAACAACAAAACGAAATATTAAAGCATTTTGAAAGTTTCCAAATGCTTTTTTTATACCTTTAATTGTTACAACACCTAATTCAGTGTCATTATTCCGATTCTTAGTGCCTTCAAGGAGTTGGGTAATGTGTTTCGCCAATGCAAAAGTACGGTTTTCATACTTTCAATTTTTTATTTTTATTGTCGTGTCTGGACGAATCTTTCGATGTATTTGGGTTTTGACCAATTATGCTTAGCGGTGAAATGAAAGTCATAGTCAACATCATCTGTCTAGCCTTTTCCCAACTATATTGGGGTCGGCTTCCAGTCTAACCGGATACAGCTGAATACCAGTATTTTACATGGAGCGACTGCCTATCTGACCTCCACAACCCTGTAACTGGGTAATTCGATACCCCTTGGTTAGACTGGTTGTCAGACTTTCGGGCTTCTGACGACCCGTAACGACTGTCAAAGATCCACAAATGACAGCCGGCCCCAACGGCTTAACGTGCTTTCCGAGGTACGGAGGAGTCTCGGTATGTAAAGATGGTCACCCATCCACGGACCAACCCCGGCAAGCGTAGCTTAACCTGATGGATCGACCCGTGCGGCTGTTATGACGTAGCCACGAGCTTCTCAAAGTCATAGTCAACATTGGACCGAATTCCTCTGCGAATGTGAGCTAGACCGCAAATGTTAAACATTCTGACTGCCAGCTACAGACAAACTTTCGTTGGTGATAGTCCCATGGTCCTAGCGGGTAGAGGGAGACGCGAGTATAAACAAATGACGCGCACCCGACTGCACAAGGTATTGATTGCCTCGTCATAAATGAGTTTGCAAATTTCTCTCTAAATACTTCGTGATTTACATACGCTGAACGAAATTTCAGGCATAATTTTAAATACAAATATTACATTAAGTACCCAGCATTTCAAAAATGTATGTCCCATGTTACTTGTGGTCGACGCAACACGTTTTCTTTTTCCACTCTCCCCTGTCAACCGTCATGCTATCATTCACTCCCTTCTCTTTCATATATAATTCCTCACACAATCCATCTATCTTTTCCTCTCCCGCTCCATCTATCAACATTTATACATATTCATAATTCTTTTAGTCACACGCCAGGCCAAATGATTACCTTTCAAATTTTCTGTCACTGGCGCCACTGTTAAACTTCCCCTTATATATTCATTTCTTACTTTTTCTATGTTCATCACTTCACACATCCGTGTATACAGTATAAATATTCATACGACACACCGTTCACAATAATCTTTGTCGGCCAGATACGTAAAAGACAAAAATATGACCCATATAAAATCATTTTCAACAAAAATATCAAAACCAGAGCTAAGATTATCAAGACTCTATAATAATCAAATCGCCATACATTGGCAAAGAGCCAGGTGTGTTTTAAATAAATCTCCTCCTAGTCCTTATGGCCTTGAAATTAGAGTTCTTTTTCGCGCAAACTACCGAGAGAAAGCAGATCGATCAGAATGGCGGAAATAAAATTTTATTTCGTCATACATAACTGTGAGACAAGCAAAAGTCACGGAATAAAAAACTGTAGAAAATCAACAATGATCGTGCATCTAGTCAAGGCTCAGATACCGGTTAATTTTTCAAACCGGTATGATGTACTAGACGCAAAAACCTTTACATTCGGTTTCATTCGAATATACTGGTATTTTTTATACCGTTATTTTGAACAGTATTATACAACATTATTTTTTCTTTATGCTAAACCCGAAAAGGCGTCATTGTACTCATCATTTTGAACAAAATTTTTTTTCAACTTTGAAGTCGCTAAAAAAATAAGCTTTTTCATACATTTTGTCGATTTAAGTGAACACAAATGTATGGAACAGCTGATTTTTTTTCGATTTCAAAGTTGGTCCCATAGAAAAAGTTGTTCATAAAAAACCAATGTTGAATACTAGATCATAATAATGACGTACAAAGTTGTACTTCTGTAGCAACCTGCAACATGCACTTCGCAACATGACGTGCGGTGATAGTTCAGTGCGATTCGATAGAGACGTGATGTCAGTTGGGCTGAACGACGCGAAACAGCATCAGATGATGTTGAGTCTAGAAGTAGACTTAGGATTATTTTCAAGCTCAAACCTAACGGTCACACTCTAGCTACGCTAGCTAGCTCCAAAAAAATTATTTTCGAATCATTTTTTTTTTGTTTTATCTTGTTTGGAGACCCATCACGTCGGCGGAGTTTCGCTAAGCCATTTAATTTGACCCTGTAGTTCTAATTTATACAAAATAAGCCTTAGGGCAGTGGTGGCCAAGTGTGAGCAGCCGTGACTTACGAGTAGGTCGTAGTTTCGAACCCAGACAGGCGCTTTACTTTGTGTAAATAATTTCATCATCACTGCTCTCAAAACGGTGAAGGAAAACATCGTGAGGAAACCGGCATGTCCTAGAACCAAATATTTGAAGACGTGTGACATCTACCAACCCGGGCCGGGCTCGCGTGGTTGATTACGGCCCAATCCCTCTCACAGAGAGGAGTCCTGTGTTCCAGCAGTAGGAACGTTATAGGCCGATTAGGCTAAGCCGTGCAAAGGCAATGATTCCAAGCTTGGAAGATGACCTAGATATCTCTGGGTCTACTTCTAATTCAATACTGTTTTTTTTACGTTTACAATAGCACCCTGGAGTTTGGAAATTTCCACCATAGAATGATACAGATGGAGAAACTCTTGAATGGATAGTACAACTCTACCGCTACATACATACAAACAGTCATACAACGGGCAAGTTTATTATTATCAAACAGTTCAATTGCCATCAGCATATATATTTATATGACCTACAGATATGCGTTCGAGCATCCGATACGTCACAATACATAAATACCTGGCCAGTACGTCACAAATATATAATTACCAGATGACACAGGGAATTCGGAGTGTGCATTCTGTGACGTAGGTTACTGATATGCGATAATAATAATAAACAACTACAGTACATTTTATTTATCAGATTATGCGAAATCATAGCGATTCATCGAGTCCTAGAGTGGAGACCGCTTATCGCTATTCGCAAGCGTAGCATGAGTGAGACGTTAGGGGACGGCTAGATTGATCGACGACCTTAAAAAATATATGAGGTTGAGACCCTTCTACTTTTTTTCCTCGTTTAAAAAAGGCCGCCGCTAGGACATACTGGATGCGGAAGGCGGAGAAGAAGGGATTTGTGGCGCAGCTTGGGAGAGGTCTATGTTCAGCATTGAATTGCGATACGCTGGGATAATTGACACCGATTTATTACACGGCTGCCCAAAAAGGAGTGTAATGTTTTAATAAAAACTTGTCACTAAAATGAAATAGATAATTATAATTATATAAATAGATTAAAAAGTGTTCCACAGAACGGTGCCTCGATTGCAATGACTACTTTATCAACTTGTTTTTTACTTTTTATTTCGTTAAAAAAAACACAGACGAATTGAGAACCACCTCCTTTTTGAAGAAGTCGGTTTATAATCACTACTACTTACAGTAACTTCATAGGTGCATTCAATACCTAAACTCTCGGTAAGTACTAAAATAATCAAATACAGATGCCGTTTTTTTGGGGGTCCGTACCCGAAGGGTAAAACGGGACCCTATTACTAAGACTCCGCTGTCCGTCCGTCTGTCTGTCTGTCAGTCTGTCACCAGGCTGTATCTCATGAACCGTGATAGTTAGACAGTTGCAATTTTCACAGATGATGTATTTTAAGAACAAATACTAAAAAACAGAATAAAATAAATATTTAAGGGGGCTCCCATACAACAAAAGTGTTTTGTTTTTCGTTTTTATAGATAACTAGCTGCGCCCCGCGGTTTCACCCGCGTAGGTCTCGATCCCGTGGGAAAATCGGGATAAAAAGTATCCATGTCCTATTCCAGGTCATGTACTACCCCTGTGCCAAATTTCATCCAAATCCGTTCAGCCGTTTAAGCGTGAAGGCGTAACAAACCAACAAACCCACTTTCGCATTTATAATATTAGTTAGCATGGTACGTAACCCGCTTCGTGCACGAGTCCGACTCTCACTTGGCCGGTTTTTTTCCTTCACCGGGATTGAAACAAAAACCAGTCGATCAGCTGCCAGCTAAGTATATCCCGTACGTATGGGAAACTAGTTCGCTATGGGTGGTCTTACAATCCGTCACTATTTACATTATTACGGTGCTGCGATCCGATATGGGCTGCGAGACTTCTGTACGGGTCATCCATCCAGTGAGTCTGTTTGTTTGTTACGCTTTCACGCTAAAACGGCTCAACGGATTTGGTTGAAATTTGGCACAGGGGTAGACCATGACCTGGAATAGGACATAGGATACTTTCTATCCCGATATTCCCAAGGGATCGAGACTTACGCGGGTGAAACCGCGGGGCGCAGCTAGTAGATATTTAAAGGGATCTTTCATGCTTTCAGTCATTTGAATATTATAAACGACTTATAAACTACTTCGCACTGTTTTTACGACTTGACAACACATCGTGTTTTCGTTGTGATATGTAAGTTTATTATAATCAATCTGCCTAGCTTTTTCCCAACTATGTTGGGGTCGGCTTCCAGTCTAAACGGATGCAGCTGAATACCAGTATTTTACATGGAGCGACTGCCTATCTGACCTCGGTAATACGATACCCCTTGGTAAGACTGGTTGTCAGACTTTTGACTTTTGCACTGCCGACCCGTTACGACTGTCAAAGATCCTCGAAGTTTAATATATGAATTGTACACATAAACCTTCAGGAATAACTTCTCTAAATGATGGTGAAAACCGCATCAAAATCCTTTGTAAAGTTTAGAAGAAAAACGCGGACATACAGACAAACACGAAAAGCGACTTTCATTTTTAACCGCTTTCTGATCTCCACAACCCAGTTACTGTGTAACACGATACCCTTTGGTAACACTAGTTGTCAGACTTGGGCTTCTGTCTACCCATAACAACTGTCAAAGATCTAGGAATGACAGTGGGGTCTCGAAAATAATGTAATGGATCTTCACCCATCCACGAACCAACCGCGGCAAGAGTAGCTTAACCTTCGATAGACCCGTGCGGCTGCTATTATTTAGTTAGCCACGAGCACCCGCGAATAGTAGACCATACTCATTAAAATAAAAAAAATCCAACTAAATTCAGTGAAATAATCCAACTGTTTGAGGTGAGCGAAGCAATTGTATCTGCGAACTAGCTTCTCCCCCGACTTCGGTTACTATGTACTGTTAATATGTACTAAAATAATAACAGCTGCATCTTTAAAAAAACTACCTCGCACCCCCGTCCCACCGCGTCGCATCGCATCGCCCAGGTTCGCTTTTACTCAGTTTTGGCTTAACGTTCTTTCTGAGTTTTCTGTTTGCTCGGCTCCTAAAGTGTCGTATCGTGATTTTAAATAACCTATAACCTTCCTCAAGAATTAAGGGTTAGCAAAAACAAAAAACCGATTGGTAGTTCCGGAGATTAGCGCGTTCAAACAAACTCTACAACTTAAAAGCAGTGTAGAAATAATATAAGTATAGATTTCATAATTTAAGTTACAACTGGACGCACTTAAACGAAAAGGATCCAACCCACACTATGAGTTTTGTATACCAAAACACTCTTTGTAGTTGACACTTTAATATCACGAAAACAGCCCAAGTAAAATTCAAACGCAACACGATGTTCTCTGCGTGCGATACCAACCCACATGTATGACAAGTCATCATTTTTTTTATTGACATCCCTCCATGCTACTTAGATCGTTATTGAGAAATCATATTTACGAAAATAATCCAAATCACATATTACGAAAACAATCCAAGCCACTTGGATAATTGGTAGTCTAAAGATAATGTTTATTCTTTTTTTTTAAGTATCTTTTATGCCTTTTGATTAAAATTGTCATTTCAGTTTTTGATCTAACTAAGATCTTTATACTAACTAAGCTAGTAATTATGATAGTAGTGATTGAAGATTAAAGATATATTATAGTTTAAGACGTTTTTTTTCCTAAAACATACACATTTGTCATAATTCTATAGAATATTTTCGTTTTTTTATTCTATTGTAAATTTTGGATCTTTATGGTTAAATGTGTTTATAATCCTGGGCTCTTGGAATAGCATTTTAACAAAAAAGGATCCACCGACATATTTTGCTAATATCTCGAGAAATAAGTCATGATGTCGGACTAGACATCAATAAAATTAAATTTTATGTGTTTATCCTTTAGTTAAAACCAACCCCAGAAAGTTAAAGTGGAGTATCAAAGAGGAAATACGATCAGAACCTTAAAACTTAAATATCTCAAAACTAGGTCTGTGTGGGGTGGATCCTTTTCGTTTAAGTGCGTCCCTAACCAACTGTCTGAGGTGAGCAAAGTAATTATATCTGCGACTGCGAATCTAAACTCAAACAATGAAAAAGGTTATTTAATTTACATAAAGCCTTCCTACCAACCTTGACTGACATTCATACTAGAGAGGTCAAGGTGAGATGCTTAGCGTTCGGGGTTGCTGTTCGGGCGAGGTCATTGCTTTGCAAATCTGTGTTCAGAATAAACTTTTGTATAGCCAGATGAATTCGGCCCTTTATACACGGCACGGTATAAACCGCACCGTAGAAAAAAACGTATCTGTCAACAAGCTTCCATAGTGATTCATACAATACTAGCGACCGTGCCTACACACGGCGAATAAACCGTATTTTTTCACGGCAAGAAAAACGTGTGTGTACAGAGAGGCTTTGGGAGAGAATAAATCAATAGGCAAAGTTAATGACCGTCGATTTATGGCCGGCTTTCATTCGTGGATCTTTGACAGTCGTTACGGGTCGTCAGAAGCCCGAAAGTCTGACAACCAGTCTTACCAAGGGGTATCGTATTACCCAGTTACTGGGTTGTGGAGGTCGGATAGGCAGTCGCTCCATGTAAAATACTAGTATTCAGTTGCATCCGTTTAGACTGGAAGCCGACCCCAACAGAGTTGGGAAAAGACTAGGCAGATTTTTTTCATGATAGGATGGTGCAGACTGGTTATTGATCAGAAAATCAACAGTGAAGGAGTGGATTGGGCCGATCCCAAAGTAAGATGGGTTCAGGAAATGAAGAACAAGAACTCTAGTGACAAATATACTGACGTCACTTTGTACAAGAGAGATCAAGGTGAGAAGCTTTTCGGGCGAAGTCAATGCTTTGCAAATCAGTCAGAAACTTTTGTATAGCCAGATGAATTACTCTGGCTGGGAGAGGCATAATCGATAGGCTAAGTTATTGTCCAACCGACGGTTTGTGAAAGGATGTTCGAGTCTGTGATTATTGATCAATGATTTTGTTGTTATTTGAACCGCGGAGAAGAATTGTGCTGACTCTGACAAACATGGGATCAAAAGGGGAAGAAGTTGGCTTTCAAATCCCATGATAGCCGTTATGACCAAAATGATAATGAGAAGATGCCAGTATGAGCCGAGAGAAACCAGAGAGAGGAGCTTGTGGCTAAGTAATAACAACCGCACGGATCGATCCATCAGGTTAAGCTACGCTTGCCGGGGTTGGTCCGTGGATGGGTGATCATCATCTACATACCGAGTCAAAAGCCCGACAATTACACTTACCAAGGGATATCGTATTAACCAATTACTGGGTTATGGAGATCAGATAGGCAGTTGCTCCTTATAAAATACTGGTATTCAGCTGCATTCGGTTAGACTGGAAGCCGACCCCACCATAGTTAGGAAAAGGCTAGGCAGATTGATTGAGATTCCGAAAAGGTTAGAGTCAAATGAACTCCTAAGGGAGATTTGACCCACATTTATGAGCCGTTGATTACGGTATTTACCTGACTGCCTCAGAAGGAGGGTAATGTTTTTCGAGAGTATGTATGTATGTTTGTATGTATATAGGTATGTCTATTTCTTTGGCACGCTCTGTAGCCTAAACGGCTTGATGGATTTTAACATACGAGGTGTCGTTAGGTTAGGTTAGGTTTATATATTTCAACTCGGAAGTCGGTGGCAATAAACGGAAATTGAAAAGCAAAGACACCGACTTCCGAAATTAAAGTTATTTTTCACTTTTTTTGTGTTTTTTTTGGAAGTCGGTTTTTTTTTTTGTAAAAAGTTTTTATTTTTCACTTTTTAGTTGTGGTACCTACCCCACATAAATCCGAATACCACTACCTGATATGTAAATAACAGTGAAGGAGTCAAACAGGATATCGTCTAGATAAACTAAGTGGGAAAAATACGTAATATTGAAGCTAACTCAAAAATTACGCAAGCAAAGTTAATAAAATTTATATGGGACCACCTCGGAAGCATGACCTACCAAACAAAAAAAGAATCATCAAAATCGATTCATAATTGGCGGAGTAATCGCGTAAAAAAACATACAGACGAATTGAGAACCTCCTCCTTTTTGAAGAAGTCGGTTAAAAAAAAAACGGAGGGTTTTTTTTTTAAATACATTACAACAATATTGGTATCAAATAAAAACTAATAATGAGGTAATTCCAAATATCCACCACAGCAAACCAATAACCTGAAATATGTTGTAACTTTTGTTTTTCTTTTACAAAAAAACAAAGTTCAATGCTTGTTTTTCTCTTTTCGGTTTTGGTTTTTGCAGTCGGGTTTTTTGTTATTTTAAATAATTTGTTTTATTTCCATTAATATTTTGGACCGCCATTTCATCGGCCAAGCGTAAAGATCAGAGGCAATATCTCCTCCAACCGTTATTAACGGAGTCTCATGTCCAGCATTAAGCGTTCGCGCTATAAAAGTGGTTCATAACGTCAAAATGTATTTAAAAACTCCATCTCTCAAGTACATCGACTTCCTCAAGTTATTCTTAGCCATCGATTAATCAACAATTAAACAAAATTAGGGCAGCAATTCTCGAGTAGCAAAAGACCAAACATACATATACACTTTTTCTTGTAAACTCTAATGAAATGGCTTCTAAAACATGTGTAACACGCATAGGAACACATGGTGCAAATGAAAATGGTAACCTACTTTTTTTAAGTCGGTTAGGAGTACTGTTATGTCAGTTTAAACTTGTTAGAAATGCAGTTTGTTTAGTTTTTATCTTTTTATGTTAATCTTGTATTATTGATTAACATAATGCTACTTCCGATTGCGTTATGGTCTGGTGACCGCGAACTCGCGACTGACGAGGTCTTAGAATCGGCGCTTAGATAATCCAGTTAGAAATTGATGATCGCTTAGGTAGGTTATAACAATCTACACATATTATAAACTAGCTGTGCTCCGCGGTTTCACCCGCGTAGGTCTCGATCCCGCGGGAATATAGGGATAAAACGTATCTTATGTCCTATTCCAGGTCATGGTCTACCCGTGTGCCCATCCTCTCCTCTCTAGAGTAAGGACAGTCGCGGCGGCACAGCGTCGGCTGGTTCGCGTATTGCATTTTTATACTCGTGATAACTTCGAAATTAAATGTCCAATTCGAATGAATTAAAAAGTATTTTAATGCTACATACATACCCTTGATGTTAAAACTATTTATTTGAATAAGAATTAAAATGATGTTGATAAAACTCGTTTTTGCAACATTTTTCATTTATGCTCCGCACCTTTTGGTTGTAGCGTGATGTTATATAACCTATAGCCTTCCTTGATAAATGAACTATCCAACACAAAAAGAATTTTTCAATTCCAACCAGTAGTTCCTGAGATTAGCGCGTTCAAACAAACAAACAAACTCTTCAGCTTTATAATAATTATTATAGTATAGATTAAAGTCCCTTTTCTTCGTCGTCGTTTAGAGAATCGTTTAGAGAATTTATTACAAAAAGAAAGAAAGGAAAGTTTATGTATGTAATACGTTAATATTAAAGTTACATCAATCTGCCTATCCCTTTCCCAACTATGTTGGGTCGGCTTCCAGTCTAACCGGATGCAGCTAAATATCAGTACTTTACATAGAGCGACTGCCTATCTCCGACGTATACAAACCAGTTACTGAGTAACACGAGTATATGATATACCGATCTTCACACAGTTCATAATTTGTGTTAGTAAACTTCTACTTCTGACTACCCTTTCGCAGAAAACAGGAGTAATATTACACATAAATAACAACTTGAATCACAATCAGTTGATGAGTATGACATGATGTCCCTGACTAATTATAGAACACCCGCGCTCTTTACGTGGGTGTTGAGATGACGAAGATTGAATCGGATGAGCAGGTGCATTCGTAAATCGATATTAGGTATCAGTATCAGGTTATAACAGGTCTAAAAATACCCCTAACTAAGCTGGGAGTCACTATTCTTCCCGTTATTATGGTACATTTTTTGTACTGGACCATAAGTCGGAACCTTTTAGTTACGGAGATATTGAATGGAGGGATGGTAGGGGTATGGGGAAATTATCGTGATTAATTATCAAGAAATAAAAACTTTTATATTTTTTTTTTTCAAGAAATAAAAACTTTTATTTAATAACTGAAAAAAAAACACTCAAAACTGAAAAATAACTTTAATTTCGGAAGTCGGTGTCTTTGCTTTTCAATTTTCGTTTTTTGCCACCGACTTCCGAAATTAAAGTTATTTTTCAGTATTAAGTGTATTTTTTGGAAGTCGGTTTTTTTTTGTTGCAATAAGTTTTATTTTTTCTCTTTTTAGTTGTGGTACCTATACCTACCCCACACAAATTCGAATACCACTAGCTGATGTAAATAACAGTGAAGGAGTAAATGAATACATCGTCTAGATAAACTATGTGGGTAAAATACGTAATATTGAAGCTAACTCAAAAACTACGCAAGCAAAGTTAATAAAATTTATATGGGACCACCTCGGAAGAATGACCATACAAAAAAAGAATTATCAAAATCGATTCATAATTAGCGGAGTAATCGCGTAACAAACATACAAAAAAAAATCAATGAAAAATCGGTAACTTTAATTTCGGAAGTCGGTGTGTTAGGTTTTCAATTATCGTTTTTTGCCACCAACTTTTAGTTTTGCCATAATGAACCCAAAAACTGTTTGTTTCTATGGGGAATACTTTAATCATTATAATAAAAAACAAGATACAACTGACAGACAGACGAATCGAGTCGATAACCCACATTTTGTGAGTCAGCAGCATTTACAGTTATGAGAGGCTGGCGACAGACAGCTATTTTGTCGTGTTAGGCTTCGTTCACACGGCATTGTCCTACACGTTTTTTTGTAATCGTTTTTTTAACGTATAGTCAACCGGGTGTTCATATGGTAAATTTTCATTCGTGTAAAAACGAATAGCCGCAGTTTCCACACAGTTGTCACAGTCAAAGTTCATTGGAATACGTCAAAGTTCATTCGATTTGCTTGACAAGTCCGTTGAGTATGCGTTTAAACGTATAAGCGGTACACGTTTTTTTGCAGTACAATCGAAGTGTGAATGGATCTATGTACGTTGTATGGTCACTATTTATACGTTAAGACGTATACTGCAAAAAAACGTGCAGGACAATGCCGTATGAACGAAGCCTTATTGTTGAAGTAAGCTTGACAAAAAGGTTGGCAGATGGTTAGATGACTAAGTATTTTTGGAGTTTCACGACTGTTTGACAGTTGGGTAAGCAGTAGTAGAGATATAACGAACTAACTTGCTGATTCTTACTCTATGTAAGAATCAGTCTCAGTATAACATGCTGATTCTTTCTCTATGTAAGAATCAGTTTGAGTATAACATGATAATTCTTACTCTATGTAAGAATCAGTCTCAGTATAACATGCTGATTCTTTCTCTATGTAAGAATCAGTCTCAGTATAACATGCTGATTCTTACTCTATGTAAGAATCAGTCTCAGTATAACATGCTGATTCTTACTCTATGTAAGAATCAGTCTCAGTATAACATGCTGATTCTTACTCTATGTAAGAATCAGTATAACATGCTGATTCTTACTCTATGTAAGAATCAGTCTCAGTATAACATGCTGATTCTTACTCTATGTAAGAATCAGTTTGAGTATAACATGATAATTCTTACTCTATGTAAGAATCAGTCTCAGTATAACATGATAATTCTTACTCTATGTAAGAATCAGTCTCAGTATAACATGCTGATTCTTTCTCTATGTAAGAATCTGTCTCAGTATAACATGCTGATTCTTACTCTATGTAAGAATTAGTATGTTATTTTCTCAGTGCAAGGCAAAACGATTAAAGTACCACGCTTGCTTACTGGCAGAAAAAGAGATCCCTCTTGGTAGATCAAACTCTAAGAGTTCATTACGTAGTAGATGCCTTGAAAATCAATTCAAGATTTTCGATTTGTACGCGTAATTTAACTGCATTGTGTTCTTGTACCTGGTCAACCTAGCTCTGCTCGGATGAAAATATAGAAAACGAATTTGCCTAGAAATTAGACGTAGCTTGACCGATTTTTCGCCCCCGTAAATTAATAATATAGGGCTTCGATTTTGACAGCAACGTAAGAAGTGACTAATCCTGAAACTTTAAGCTTCATGACCATGAGGCTAAGCTCAGGTTCAAAGATTACACTATAGTCTTTGAGTGTTTAGATTCTTTGTCATGGTTATAAGGTACTTATAATGTAAATTAAAACAAAAACATTGAAACTTTAGGCACTTGGGTGGGCGTTTATTCTCTCAATGCGGAATCGAATCATCGACCCTGATTTAAGGTGGACTGGTCACTGCACCGTTCGAGCTATCAAAGTCAAAAGTATTTATTTTAGGCCCCAATATCGAGATATTTTTTCCCCAATATTTTTTCTGGTTGGTATAATGGCGTGTGCTAGCTGACATGGCTAATAATTAGATTTGTTTTTTTTTAAATGTTCCGTAAAGTGAATGATTTTGCATACTATTATATAGAATCATTTTTTTCTAACAAACAGCTGTGCTGCTGGGGAGTTTGTTCCGCCAATTCTTCTTCCCAGCTAAAGCACTAGAACTGGTGAAGGGTGGGCGTTTTGGGGGACTGTCTTATGTAATTTTGACGTTCGAAAAGTGCTGATTCTCAGCCTAGTTTGAATAAATGACTTTTGATTTTGAAAATCAGCAGCGAAATATTACGCCATGTCTTACTAAAATGACTTGAAACAAAATTCTACGCTTTCTCTAAGTTTTGTACTCGAAAATCGGCATTAAAATCGATCTGTTATAGTTGTATCGGAGGCACGATAGGCTGATTCGATTGATTGATTGATATAAAAGGTATACAAACTTGCGTTACGAAATTAAAATCGATTACGCATAATTGAAAGCCATGTTTATCGAAGGACCGATGCGGCGATGGCCGATGAAGCAGAGGCCCTAGACAAAGTGATATTCTATCAGCGATAACGATGATGGAAAAGGCAAAAATGTATAAGACTGACATAAGCTATCGAAAAGCTGATGTCAATCCTGTTGAGTCGTTGTAGAAATACGAAACGCTTTTGAAGCGATTGTCAATTGTCTAAGCCCTCTGATGAGTCCTGAAGTGGAGACCGCATATCGGCAAGCGTAGTATGGGACGCCCTCCAGCTAGATAGAGATGGACCTTAAGAAGGTGGCTGGGACAGACTGGATGCAGAAGGCGGAGGACAGGGTGTTGTGGCGCAGCCTGGAACAGGCCTTTATCCAACAGAGGACTGAGATAGTCAGAGTTGATGGATTGATTGACGCATAATTATGGCTAATTAACTTTTGCTCGCAGCTTCTTCCGCGAGGAGTACGGAAATTATCCCCAGGGGACCATACTAGCGGGGTAAAAAGTATCCTATGATATAATCCAGGTCATGGTCTACTTGTTTGCCAAATTTTATCAAAATCCGTTCAGCCGTCTAGGCGTGAAAAGGTAACAGACAGAGTTACTTTCGCATATACAAGGTGTACTTATATGCAAAAACTGAAAACCTCTTGTAGGTAGCCTGAAGTAGCCTGGGAGCTGGAGGTGAACATAGGCTACTTTCCCTTTGATTGCAGAAGTCGCGGACATAAGTCAGTTTTAAGGCCCTAATACCTCAAATATCTCGCTCGCACCATATTACTCGCAGCCTGAGTGGAGCGAGACGGAGTGGGGTGCTGGCGGCTCTCAAACCTCGAATAGTTTAGGTAATTGCTTTTTTACAGTGAAAATAACGTTAATTAAAATAAAAAAACACAAGACCTGCTTTATAGTAAGTTCAGTTATTATGCAAATTTTCATGATCTAATCGAAGTATTTTTTTAATAACAGCGGTTTATAGTTCGGTTTACAGGTAACTTTGTTTTTTTTTCTATAGACAAAATAGGACCTAGCATCAATCCACAAAAACATTCAAAATCAAAAGTCATTTATTCAAACTAGGCTGAGAATCAGCACTTTTCGAACGTCAAAATTACATAAGAAAGTCCCCCAAAACGCCCACCCTTCACCAGTTCTAGTGCTTTAGCTGGGAAGAAGAAGTGGCGCAATAAACTCCCCATTATATTTATTTCAATCTTAATGCTGCAGTATTTTCGGCATAACGGAGGATCAAGGTAAGCAATTTGAGGTAGGTAGGTAAATAAATATGGGTGCTTTTAATTACAGCCTCAGGTAAATAGGGAATCTACAAAAGCCCATCTTATCATGCTCAGAGCACCAGAAAAAATGCTCCGTGCTCCGAACTTGTTACGTCATTATGACGAAATACTATACAGTAACTAAACCCATTGTCAAAGCAAAGTGGGTCGATTCGAACAAACGTAGGCGTTAACTAGGTAGTATTATAAACTTTATTTTTATATCCATATGGGTGTAAATCCTTTGTGATAGAGCTGTTCGATTTGCTAATTAGGTATTTACTTATTAGGAGTATTATAGGACATATTTGTATTGAAATAAGGGTGAAGGTCGCTTGTAAATATTTGAAATCTAAGATACCTATCAAAAATAAAATTTAAAGGACGAAAATTGATGTTCAGATCAAAACATAATGAGTGAGACTTTATTTTAAAGAATTAAGGATGATAATCGCTTGAAAACTATGAGATTAACTTGTTATTGTTGTGGTATTAATACATATCTTTAAATATTAGGAGATCTCTTAGTTTTTTACCTGAGTTGTAAACTCACAGGTGACATTGCATTGAGGTATTTATCAAAAGATATTTCCAAATGAATGTAGGGACTCATTATTATTATTTTTTTTATTTTTTTTTTTCTCTATTATTTATAACGATGGTCTGGCAATTTGAGTACTTTATGCGGCCTACCCGAATCCTTTGTTTGTTATTGTTCGTTCTGAGTTGAGCTCCACTATTACGGACAAATGCCTGCACTGACTGGACAGGTCCACTCAAATCTGTGTAGATCTTTCCTCAAAATACCATTTCAGACGCTATGTACATGGTCCTCATATGGTCTGACCAAGATTATGTCTGGACTTTAAAAGAGACTGGTGACCTCTAGAGTGTGTTTCGGCCTTTCTTCTCAAAGCAGTCAGATAGGAAACGCCGACCTCATAGCTTATTTTAATATGACGTGTAAAAGTGATTCGTTATCCTTCTACAGAATAAACAATCTCATTTCATTTCATAGTACAAAATTATTCATTTTCGTTTTTAGGTGTATAGGAACGTTTTTAGGTATATGGGAACCTCTTCGAAGCCCTAGTTAGTCTTGGGGTCAAGCACGACTGCAAGCACGGGAGCCAGGCTTTGATTCCCAGATGGGGCAGTGATATTCTAGGTAACTCAGTAACATCATTGTATTGTATCAATATTTTGATTTAAAAGAGTATCCGTGGAGTTTCTTGCCCGATCTTCTCCATAGGAACCTACTACGCTTTGGAATAGGCAACTAGCTTCATCTTTCTGACTGACCGACCCCTTGACAATTCAAAAGTGCCTGTAATTGGTTCATCTAATCTAACTAATATTATAAACGCGAAAGTTTGTAAGTATGGATGGATGGATGGATGTTTGTTACTCTTTCACGCAAAAACTACTGAATGGATTTGGATGAAATTTGGCAAACAGATAGTTTATAACCTGGATTAACACATAGGATACTTTTTATACCGATATTCCCACGGGATCGAGACTAACGCGGGTGAAACCGCGGGTTGCAGCTAGTTTGAAATAAATGCTTTGAGTTTGAACAGCGGTTCTGCACTGCATTCGATCGGAACCCGAGAAATGTCGGTATGAAATCTGTAGCCAGAGTAATATTATTTTTACGTGGGGTTGTGCACTAGATCCGAACTCTTTCCGTCCGAATTTAGAACATTCCTAATTCGGATTGAACTCAGATCTTGATTTCGGATTCAAATCGGATGCAGTGCAGAACCGCTCTTAGTTAGTTCCGAGTCTAGATTTATGCCTGGCTGATTGAAATTGTCCCCTATTTCATGGGACACCTCGTATGTTAAAATCCATCAAGCCGTTTAGGTTACAGAGCGTGCCAAAGAAATAGACATACATACATACTCTCGAAAAACATTACCCTCCTTCTGGGGCAGTCGGGTAAAAGTTTTTATGTTGTTTTTGGGTGGGATCAACGACCGCAGTTAGTGTTGTTACTTGAATTCTCAGACCAAATAAAAAACCAAGACCAAATAAAAAACCAAGCGCTGTCAACAGTGACCTGAGGCCGGTTTCGAAAACATGTGTGCATTTAGTGAGGTGTAGTTTGATTGTAAATGGTTGTACACGTGTGAGAGTGTATGCACAGAGCGGAGGTGTAGTTTTGGCATGCTTCACTGTATTGTTCGCAGCGCTCTGTCTTGGTTTTTTATATGGTCTGAGCTTGAATTTATGAGTTCTATGAAAATCTATTTTATCGTGTTTAGATATCGATATCGATACTCATCACGACTGCAAAGTTTCGCTAGTTAATTCAATTTGACCATGTAGATACACTTAACACATCTGCCAATCCCTTCGCAGAATATAGGCGTGAATTAATGTTACATAACAAACAAACTTCGTTCATACCCCACGTGACTTTATAATCAAAGGTACCAGGGTTCCATATTGTCTAAGAAGTGGGAGTTGAAGCCATAACTAACGTGTTTAGTAAGGGCGTGCACGTGACTGCCGCCCTGGTATTTAATTAAGTATTTCAAGATGGCTCGTGTCTGGTACGTAATTAGTTTGTTAAATAAATGGTGGAGCTTGAACTTCGCCTCCGTCCTACTTCAGGCTATGTTTCCCACTGCTGGGACACAGGCCTCCTCTCTGTGAGAGGGAGTGGGCCATAATCCACGACGGCCCTGTGCGGGTTGGTAAAAGTCACATATCTTCGAATTTTTGGTTCTAGGACTTGTCGGTTTCCTCACGATGTTTTCCTTCACCGTTTTGAGAGCAGTGATGATGAAATAACTTTGGGCCTGTCAGGGTTCGAACCTACGACCTACACGACCTATACTCAGTCGCGGTCGGGCCGTTACCACTGGGCCACCAGTGCTCTCTCCGAATCTCTCTCCACCGTCTTACTGGATAGTTTGAAACCACCCTTAATCTGACCATGTTTAAAGTGGAACGTCTGACAAAAGCATTACTTTCGAACAATCTTGTCGAATGTTTCGCTCTGATTTCGTTCATTTTGTTATTTTGGAGTCAGCTTCCAGTCTAACTAGATGCAGTTGGAGATCAATATTTATATGGTCGAACTTTTTCTAATGTTAGACCAGATTTCAGACTTACGAGTTTCTTACTGCCGTTTCGTCATAGTTATTCGTATGACTATCGGGGCTAGTAGTCTTACGTGATATCCAAGGCTTGGAAGAATCTCTTACTTGTAAGACTGGTCATTTACCTAAGGTCTGACCGCAGCAAGGAGATCGATCAACCAGCGCAGACGCTATCTAGCCACAAGCCCCCTATTGGTTGGGAACTGGCCCAGGAGAAAATAATCAGCTTGGTGATGACGATGAGCATCAGTTTGAGTTGTGCGAAACAACACCCTAATTGCGTAATACTCGATCAATCACAATCTGAATCGTTTTGAAACAGATTTCTAATCCATAGCTTCATAAGTTCTAAAAAAAATCTGCTCAACAACGTAAATAACGCAATGAATGTTATTGAACTGTCAAAATGAAACAGATTCTTTTACGAAAATGTGAAATTAGATAGATGGTCTTATCGACTCTGTGGATACCAGCTAAAGTAGTTATAAGTATCTATTTATATCCATTTAAATATAGTATAAAACAAAGATGTTTTTCGTGATGTATTTACGTAGATCCTGTTGCAACGATTTGTTTCGCAAGAAATTCATTGCAAGAGGTCGCTGTTGCAATGTTGAATAGATAGAGCACATATTCTAGTTGTTTTTTTAACCAATAAGTTAATTAGTAAGTGCATTAAGGCTCGTACAGAAGAGCGCGACTTTAACAAAACAATTTCTGAGAAAACTTCACAGTAGAACAATTACCGGTGTCATCGCGCGACAGGCGATCTGCACAAGCCTTTAATCTAGCATTATTTTTAATTAATTTAAAAATAATGTAATTATATTTTCTGTCACTCTGATCAATAAGACTTATGACTTATGTACCAAAGCTTAGAAACCGTTTCCCGCTATTGCTCAGTGATACACCTAACATAAAACAAATCAAATTAAAAAATTGGAAAATAAGTGAAAACACAGATAAGTAAAAAATGGACTACTTACTCAAATACTTATTTTGGGGCGAAGGAGGGCCATTCACTGCCTGTACAATGCCAGACAACCCTCGTAACCTCTCATACCCGGTCGATTTTTATACGCGGCGATTTTTTTATCTCCCACTGAGATTTTCAATGCACTGCTTAGCACCGAGAGTTGAAAATACAACAGTGTATTTTTTGACGCACTGGGATCTACTCTTTTGGATTCTCATTGTTCGGTTCAACACAGAGTTGAAAATCTAGTACGCGATAAAAACTCGCCCGTGCGTACGTGGGCTTAAGTAAAAGCTGCATACTAAGCGTTCCATTTGTTACTCCTCTGTGTCCAAAAACTATAAATAAATATAATCCTTACCTGATCGAAATCCTTCTGTCGCAGAGGCATTTGGGGCCGCACGTTGGTACTACTAATTGAACTCATCTCGCCTCAATGTCGCATAAATACAGAATCAGACTGACTACACACGATTCATATAATGTATTAAAAAAATTATACTATTCACGTAAAGAGATCACAGTGTGGTGTCAGCTTTATTCAGCTGCTATATACATAATTTTTGTTTTTTTTTTTTTTCTGTTTTGCTATTGCTAGTACACTATGTTGTTGCCTTTGCGCTTGTCAATTCTGGAAAAAAAAAAGATAATTGATTTTGGTTAGTATATTGATACAAAAAATAAGGTTTTATTTAAAATTAACACAATTATTCTTTTCCATCTGCCCTGTTTTGATGATAGTAAAAAGACTTATAATCATTTATTTATTCATCTACATGAGAAGTCATCATCTGCCTAGCCTTTTCCCAACTATTTTGGGGTTGGTTTTCAGTCTAACTGGATGCAGCTGAATACCAGTATTTTACATGGAGCAACTGCCTATCTGACCTGCACAACCCAGTTACTGGGTAACAAGATACCCCTTGGTAAGACTGTCTCATCTACATGAGAAGAAATAAAGTAAATAATAATAGTTGGTAGCATTTAATTAAGCAAACATTTAAATGAATAAAAAACAAAAGAAACTTCTTCCGTTATCTTAATACAAAACAAAGGTTTTTGATAAACAAAGACATAATTATTTTTACTATTGAAAATCCCAACTAATATCATAAATGCGAAAGTGTGTTTGTTTGTTTGTTACGCTTTCACGCTAAAACGGTTGAATGGATTTGGATGAAATTTGGCACATGGGTAAACCATGACCTGAAATAGGACATAGGATAATTTTTATCCCGATATTCCTACGGGATCAAGACTTACGAGGGTGAAACCGCGGGGCGCAGCTAGAAACCATAATGCCCTATACTCCATTTGAAATAAGATTAGACGTATAGATAAGCCTTTTTTACATTCCGTTCAACCGATTTTGAATTCTATTGCGTTGGTGGCATGACAAATGGCAGCCGCAGTAGATAGTTGGTATTGTGTAACTTTTTTTGCTTTTAATGCTATCCCTATGCCTACGGTATAGAAGTCAAAATCGGTTGAACGGACTGTAAAAGGGTTTGTTTTAATGTCTAATCTTATTTCAAATGGGGTATAGTTGTAAGATACATGACAGATTCCTAGGTTTACTTCACACAGTGGGTACAACATGCATTCATTTTCTTTTGCGATAATTCTCCTAGAAAAGGAAATTGTGCAGGTAAGTAAATAAGTATTTTATGTTTTTTATTGCTAAATTATCACAAAAATAAGTATTTTATGTTTTTTATTGCTTATTTATCATAACAGTGAGGAAAAAATACTTTTTATTAAAACTCTCACATCAATGTTCCAATTGATTTGAATAAATAATGTATCCTACATTTGACTCCATTATCATTTCTGCCTTTCAAAATTTCCCCAAGTCAAAAGAAACTGAAAAACCGGCCAAGTGCGAGTCGGACTCGCGCACGAAGGGTTCCGTACCATTATCTATAAAAACGGTAAAAAAATCACGTTTGTTGTATGGGAACCCCCTTCAATATTTATTTTATCTTCTTTTTTTTTTGTATTTGTTGTTATAGCGGCAACAGAAATACATCATGTGTGAACATCATCTGTGAAAATTTCTACTGTCTAGCTATCACGGTTCATGAGATACAGCCTGGTGACAGACGGACAGACAGACAAACGGACGGACAGACAGACAGACGGACAGACAGACAGCGGAGCCTTAGTAATAGGGTCCCGTTTTACCCTTTGGGTACGGAACCCTAAAAATAACATGTTCAAAACAAAAATAATGTACTGATTTATATGAATACTTTTGAATAACATATTCATGATTTGATATCACATAGTTGAAGGTCACAATAGTAACTGTAGGTCTTTGTTTATACTTTAGAATCTAAATTATAAAACAACGGAATTATCTAAAATTTAGACTCCATTGTTTTTGCACTTACAAAGTCAGGATCTTAATCCTACTAATATTTTAAAAATGAAAGTTTGTTACTCAATCACACAAAATTGGCTGAATGGATTTAGATGAAATTTGGCACACATATAGACCATGGCTTGGCTTAGGACTTGGGATAAAAATGGCTGAACGGATTTAGATGAAATTTGGCACACATATAGACCATGGCTTGGCTTAGGACATGGGATACTTTTTATCCCTGTAGTACATTCCCGTGGGATAACTTCCGGCCTTGACACGGGTGACGCCGCAGGCAAAAGCTAGTGTTACATGATAATATGGAGAGGGTTAGTGGAAAGCTTCAAATAAATTGTCTCTATTCTAAAGCATCATCATCTACGTCCTTATCCCAATTTATTTAGGGACAAGACATGTCCCATCAGCAAAAATTACGAACTTCCATAGCAACTTTCATCCCCTATTTAAGGGATGAATAAATATAATAAATTCCTTGGGAATTTATTAAATATGATGGATGAATTTTCTTAAATCCATCATTAGTATTCACTTTTGTTAAAGTATAAGGAACTCTTGTGCAAAACTTCATGGTTCTTCTTACTATCAGCCTTCATCTCAGCACATACTTCTTTATTTAACCATTTATGCACACACATATACATATACAGACAAAACACGGATATATATATTATTTCCGTTAGTCTGCCTCTTTTCTTTTAGCCATCCCACATTCACTAGCACAATCTAATAACAACAGACAGCTGTGCTGCTGGGGAGTTGTTCAGCCTTTTCTTCTTCCCAGCTAAAGAACTATGAAGTGGTGACGGGCGGCCATTTTGGGGGACTGTTTTATGTAATTTTGATGTTCTCAAAACCTATTTACTTTGAATAAATGGCTTTTCATTTTCATTTTTGATTTTGAATAGTGTACATCAAGGTAACTAACTCATCATAAAATATGGAATATACTGCAAATACCATTCTCCTGGGTTTAAACAATATTGAAAAATGGAAGACAATACTACTGCATACTGGAATGCTATAACTGTGAAGTATACTAAGAATGCAAACAATCAAGTGTTATCTTTAATCTTTATGTAGTGTACACGGGTGAATGTCTGCTAATCTGCTTCCATAGCGTAGTGGTTGCCAATAGGTTCATCCCCTATTCTATGAGATTTTGAACATTATGGCTAATATACATTGGATTTACTATACCCTGCAGATTTGCTACAGGAATGACAGGTGACATTATAATGTACTTGGTTTGTCTTTTCTACAAGGTTGAGGACTTGTACGGGTTGACTATAAATTATATGTTTGGGCTCATTTTAAAAAGTTGACTTTTTGTTTTGACAAAATAATAACAATCAGAAAAATACCGTTTTGTTTCTCATGGAAACACCAAATATTGCAAAAATAAACATGGACACATATTCATCAAGGTTTTCTTAGGATTGATACGGTAAGCAAAAATGATTGGGAGTTGTTTGTGCTTCTAAGATATGCCTATGCTAATAAACATCATTGTCCTTAGGTAAAGAGCCTGTTGCAGTCTCTGGATAGACACTATCTACCAGATAAATTAACCGGATATTATCCACTGGTGATGAAACAGGCTAAAATTATTGTACTTTATTATTTACAGTACTTTATTGTACAGGCTAAAATTATTGTACGGTATTTATTTTATACAACGGGATACCACAGACTACTTGCAGTATTGTCTCTACCAAGCTAGGCAAGGCAAGGGGCTCTTAATAACAACCTTTGGAATTTGTCATTTAAAGATCACTTATAGCTATAAGACTTGCTATTGTGTCACCCTATGCAAAAGTTTTACATTTATACCTGTAATGTTTATAGTGTACATAATAATGAGTATTCTATCTATCTATCTAAAAATATTAAGAATGATAGATCTTTGTCTAAAGGTGGACTGCGTTGATTGAATACGCTCAGTAAATGTAAATATTATGCAATTTTTATGAATCATTCACTTAAATATGCAGCAACTGCAGTGAAAGTGTTATAAGATGCAGACAGTATAGAAAGTGATAGATTACTAATAGCTTATCTTTACTATACAAAATGTCGGCAAAATACTAAATTTTGGAAGAGTGTGCAAAAGAAAAACATAACATAATGCCTTATTTTTGGATTTGGCAGAAGGGTACCTATAGTACACCCACATTTCACTGGTTATGCTTAAGCCCCATGTAATAGGGGGCGACCCTATTGCCAACAACTGGGCACAAATCCAGACTACAGACTGCTACTGAGAAATTTCAGATAGAAAATCCCAATAACACACACAAGTCCTTAATATAAAGATATAGGTACACCCAACAGAGTAGTAAATTCCCACAGAGGTGTAGAAATACATTACTCTACTGTTGACAGTCTGATTCCCTTCTCTAAAAGCAAAGGAAAAAATGGTTCTGAAGATAACGCAAACAAAATTGAGTTTGAAAGTAGGTAATTTTTACATCACATAGATACTATAAGCCAAGGAATGATGGATGGACTGTGTGAAATATGATATGGTTAGAAAGGGTGTGACTACCAAAACGATGACTATTTGAGAAGTATGGAAGACATGTTGAGCCGGCCAGAAACAAATTGGGATAAAGGCAGGAGAATCATGAACATGAGATACTATGGTACATGCATGAACATACATATTTTTTGGGAAATATTTTTAAATATTACATGTCACTTGAACATAACTGGCAATATGAGGGTGTACTATAGGTACACCTCTGCCTAACCCTTCCCTCTATACTTGTTGTCTTAAAATAATCAAATGGGATCAAAGTGGGAATTATTTGGCAAATAATATTATGTGACTATTTTATGCGGTGAAATAAAAGATTGACATACTCTCAATCCACATCAAGATGTATCGACATGAAAGATATTTAGAGTGTTTCAAAGTTATTGTAGTCACTAGTCATGTTAGTTTAGTGTGAAATTCCCATGAACAATTCCAAGAATCAATGACAAATAATTGTGTAAATATTAGTATGTTTACAAATAAGGAAAAGAAATGCAATTTATACAGCCTAATTATGTTGTTGTCATTGATAATGAAAGTAATAAAAACAATAAGTTGGCATGACAAACTGTAATGAAGATAATCAATAATTTTTTTGGATTAACAACACACACATTGAAATATTGCTCTAGGAAGCAAAAGATTAACTTTTTGACAGTTAGAAAGCTGACACATTAGGCCTTACAGAATAACACCTTTGCCAGGAATATCCAGCTGTTTTGCATGTATTACATAGAACACTTTTTCGAACAGTGTCTGTTATAACAGCAAAAAAACTATGTCAAGAGGATAACAATCAAGTATAACTGCATTTTTAACGAAACTCACTCAACAGTGGCTGCTTGTTCAACTGGAACACCTTATTTACATAAAAAAATATCCCCTATGACCAATGTACCCACTTTCTACCACAAGAAAAAAAAGTAATAAAATAGCGGGAATTCAGTAAACGTCAGTCGATTACATGCAATGTGCACCAGAAAAAGTAAAAGTGACTATGCACATGACAAAGGAATCGAGATTTTGCAACCTAAACAAGGGCAGACGAAAACATGTTTTTTTTCAATGCCCTACCACACACACTTGGCGCATACCTTCACAGTTTCACAGACACACTTCATGGCACTGTATTTAACACTAAATAATCATAAAATAAACGATTTAAATAAAATAAATTGTTCAATTACGACTGACTTCTTTGCTTGACAATATACAGGTAGGTACACATCTGTACCTGACAATTGACTGACAGGTATTTTTATTATCCTACGAAATACGTTTCATCGTAAAACCAATAGCAGTAATACTACGCTATGGATGTATAGTATTTGATCGTATTATACTTACGTAGCAATCGTTTTCACGCTGTCATCGACCACATTTCACTCGAAATTATCGCGACACGATGCAACGTAACGTTGTACAGTTTTAGGATCACAAATTGATTTGCAAAATTCAATACAGGAAATAATAGGCCCTGATTAAATTAACCATTTCTTTCACGCACTCAAATGAAAAGAAACAACAAGGAGGAAGAGAGAACAAAACCGTATTTTATTTTTAACCTGAAACAGCAGATGGCGCTTGGGTCTTCGTCTTAAGGATGCGATCACGGTTCAGGCTGCGTTCAAATTATATGTTTCATATTTCTAATCGCTTCACTAAACTATTGTTTTTACTAAAAAGGTAGCTTCTGTTCAACAGAAATAATAGTGTAAATGTAGTAAAATAAATATTAGTTCCTTGATTTCGACGACAAAAAGGACTTGTATGGTGATGAACATACCCCTTCACACCCTTTGATGAACATACTCACCCCTAATGAATAGATGACGAGATGAGTTTTTAGGGTTGTCAGTTTGTGCCTGCTTCTGCTCTACTTCCTAGATATTTTTTATGTTCTATGTCTAGTACAGACCAAAAATGTTAAAACTAGATGTTGATGATATTACTTTATCTCAATGAGATTGTGGCGGTATCTACATCGCCACATGCGAACTACGCATCAAAGACCTGACGTCAGACAGACGTCACATAAATCCTGCATCACGCAATTAAAGTTTACCGTGCAGTGGACATATATACGAGAACCCAGCATCAATCGTTGGGCAGTTGCCCGCCAGACACAACACCCGTCCGGTAGGAGGATCCTCCCTTTTCTATGGAGTACCTATGAGTGAACTTTACACCCTGTTCCTCATACCCCTAAAAGATGTACAAACGGATCGATGAAGGTGGCTGGACCAGTTTCGTTGGAGAAGGTGGAGGACCAGGTGTAAATTGGGAGAGGCTTATTTAGGTGAGGACTGTGATAGGCTGAGTAGATAATATTTTTGAAAAAACTTTTTGGCAGATTCTATTCGCCAGATGACTGACTGCACTAAGCATAGGTAAATGAAATCAAATCAAAACGAAATCACCAACACGTGAAACATCGAATCCAAATCAACATTCTTCTGTCAGTCATATAAAGATAACATCTGATTACGATTACGAGCTATTTCGTCAAAGTGAAGCAATTTAGAACAACTCTATTCTTCTGTCTGTTTAATGTACTCAGTACCTAGTGGTCTATGCCTAGCAATAAAAAAAGTTAAGTTAAGGTTGATGCGCCAGTGTGGCTCGCGAAATTCAATTTTTTTTAACGTTTTTTGCAATTTTCAGGTCAGTATCAGGTTGTATGTTGATCTAAATATTATTAGCGGCCGTAACACATATGAATTAACAGAATTATAAACATAAGAATCAGCAATACAACTCTCTAAGTTCATGTAAGTGTATTGACTGACGATTTCATGAAATTTTCATTCAATACACTTACATCTACTTAGATTTAGAGTATTTACTCAAAGAGCTAGGGGAAAGTCTAATTCAGCGGATGGCAGCACAGCAACACTAATTTTGTAGTTAAAACCATCTATGTATACCGAGGTTTACGATTGAAAGACTTGTATCTATGGATATGAATAAAAAAATAATAAAAAAATAGTAGTTGTCGTAATGTCAATTGTCAATTACAGATGCATTGTTACAGGTTAAACACGATATCTGTTATCACTGTTACTATTACAAAAAAATAACAGCTCCAAATATCTGTTATAAAATAACAGCCTGTTATTTTTGTACTGACGATAAATACATGGGTCATGCTAAAAGAAGTTAGATATTCTTTTCTCATTTGTATGACACTAGCAAGTTATTCACTATCTAACAGGCTGATTATTTATTGACATATTTGAAACAGTTGGTTTTCGAACAGTAATATTAGCTTGGTGTGACAAGCGACCGCAGTCAGGAATCTGGCAACTTCTCGGGCACCAAGAAAATGCGGTGCCCCACACGTCACTCGAATTTTTTAACAAAAAAAACATGTCTATGCTTCCTCACCCACCATATTCCCCTAACCTATGCCTTGTGAATTTTTATCCGTTTCCAAGAAACAAAGAAAAATTAAAGGGGAAAAGGTTTGAAAGCAAAGAATGCACCAACTGCCTATAATTTCGAGATTGCTGAGGTGTCTAAAGAATAGTGGTTCAGACGTATGGAAAAGTGTATACGTGCTCAGAGTGAATCCTTCGAAAAGATTGATACAGGTAATAAAGAAAAAAAAAAATTGAGTACCTAATTTCTTTTGGCATGAGTCGTACGTATTTAAATCTCAATTGAATATCTTCTTTGTTTCTTTTAGTTTAAAGTCGAAAATTGTATCTATCTGTTATTAAATAACATCCTGTTATTTTTCTACGGACGATAAATACGTATTTAAATCTCAATTGAATATCTTCTTTATTTCTTTTCATATGAAGTCGTAAATCGTATCCGATTTTTAACAGTAACAGCCGCGGTAACAGTCTTGTAGATCAGTTATTTTAAGTAACAGGTATGTTTTATTGTTAGAAACAATTTTTATTTGTTATCTGTTATTTCTATCTGTTACGATAAATACGCCTCACTCATAGAGTAAAGTAATATATAGGGTAGCCTCACTCCTATTAGGGATGGAAGAAGTGCCAAAAAATATCGATATATATCGTATCGATATTTAAATTTCGATATATCGAAAACCAAAAATCGATATATCGATATATCGGTGACCTGAAATTTAAAAAAAAAAAGAACTTTAATTGATAATTAAAAAAAACTTTTTACAGCTCTGTATTCCGGCGATTTTACTCAGTGGCCACAACGGTGTTGCTATTGGAAAAAATATATCGTTTTTGATACATTTTCGATACTTGATATTTTATATCGATATATTGAAATAAAAAATATCGCCAATAAATATCGATATATCGAGAAAAAAAAATCGATATATCGATATTTTTTCTGCAAGCCTAACTTCTATTGTCAATCATTCAAAATGAGTCTGTGTGGTGAAAAGTGATTTATTTTCAATTTTATTTTAATTTTCTCGAACTGTTTAACAACACGACATAACTTAATAAGTGTACTTTTAAAGCATATTGTAGGCTGCGCATAGAAGAAGAACAAAGTTTCAATCATGTGTTATGTTATAGTTACTGGTCGCAGTTTAGCTTGGCTTTTGCTAAGTTTGGTAGCCTTTATGTTAATTTTAACTGGTATCATGACTCCTAAATGGCTTATGGGACAGCCTGTGGTGCTCAACGAGAATAATATCACCAGTTTTTATGTTCCAAGCGTTGGTATTTACAACAGGTAAGTTGAGAATTATATTTGTTTTAGACCAAGTATTATTGTGCTTTAGCATTTATGTACTTTAAAAACTTTTGTTTGTGGTTGAATAACAACCAAAAACTTACTTAAAATTTTTGTTGCAATAATACTAAACGTATTCTTTGATGTTTTTATTTCAATAAAGAAATATCACTTTTAGTAGTATCAAGTACTTACTTCAGAGTCACTTAGAAGTACAGATAAACTAGTTTATTACTCATCAATGTTACTTTACCGTCATGATTAAATGCTCCTACTATTTTGTTTACGTAGGTACTTATTATTAGTAAGTAATTTAAAAAATATTTTTTCTTTTTATAAATAAGTAAGTAACTAAATATTACTTCACTCCATGTAAAATACTGGTATTCAGCATGCATCCGGTTATACTGGAAGCTGACCCCAATATTGTTGGGAACAGGTTAGGCAGATTGAAGTATGTAAGTATTACTCTTGATTAATTTATTAATTTTATCTAATTTCTAGATGCATCCGCATGAGAAATGATAACAACAACTGTGCATCGTTCTCATTCTACGGGCTCGCTACTGATGCTGAGGTGTACCCAACCCCTTGGAAAGCGGCCATGTTCTTTTTATCTCTCTGTAAGTATAAAGTATTTTATTGTTCTACCTACTGTATTACCCTCTGGAACCCTCCCCATAGGAACCACATATCCTTACTAATATTATAAATGCGAAAGTAACTCTGTCTGTTTGTCTGTCTGTCGCCTTTTCACATCAAAACTACTGAACTGATTTAAATGAAACTTGGTACACAGATAGTCTAGAGCCTGAGAAAGGACATAGGGTGCTTTTTATCGAAGTACCACGCGGGCGAAGCCGCGGGCGGAAGCTATCCTAATCCTAACTAATATTATAAATGCGAAAGTGAGTTTGTTTGTTTGTTACGCTTTCACGCTAAAACGGCTGAACGGATTTGGATGAAATTTGGCACAGGGGTAGACCATGACCTGGAATAGGACATAGGATACTTTTTATCCCGATATTCCCACGGGCGCGGGTGAAACCTCGGGGCGCAGCTAGTTTATTGATAAATTCACTTTATTTCATACACTTTAATTCCTACAATATATATTATGATTTTCCTTCTAGTATTGTATTGTATTGTTCATCATCAACCTATGTATGTATGATCTATAGTGCTTCAGTTGTCTTACTTGGCATGTCCATGCAAATTAAGTCCTTGTAGTTACCGATTCTTCCCATTCATTAATTCTCTAAGGATGTGGCTGATGAATTAAACATCTCATTAAGTGTAGGTAAAGCTATAAAGTTATTGTTACACTAACTGGCTGTATTCTATCAATGCAATCTGAAAAATAAATTTTAAGCTGAGATTTGTATGAAACTATACTCCATTTGAAATAAGATTAGAAATGTAAACAAACCTTTTTACAGTCCTTTCAACCGATTTTGACTTCTATACCGTAGGTATAAGGATGGCATTAAAAGCAAAAAAGGTTACCCAATACCAACTGTCTACTGCAGCTGCCATTTGTCATGCCACCAACGCAATAGAAGTCATAATCGGTTGAACGGGCTGTAAAAAAGGCTTATTTATGTGTCTAATCTTATTTCAAATGGAGTATACCTGACCCGCGGTGAAATCGCAAATTATCCCCCAGGAACGCTATACGGGGATAAAAATATGTGTTATGTCCAAACACAGGTCATGGTCTACCCCTGTGCCAAATTTCATCTAAATCCGTTCAAACGTTTTAGCGTGAAAGCGTAACAAACAACAAAACTCACTTTCGCATTTATAATATTAGTTTGGAAGTTAGGATGGGGGATAGAGAAACAGACCTGCACATCCTATTAAAAAAAAAAACATCCATGTCAGTCTTTTGGGACTGGCGATAGAAGAAACTTTTGGAACTGCGTAACCTCTACGTAATTCAAACGGTAGACGGTAGATGGCGCTAAAAAAACAAATCACTTCAAGCGTGACGATGACGCGAGTTTCATGATTTTTGTTCACCCAAAAAGTGCTCAACGCGCCAACAAAAGTTTTCATTACAAAAATTCTCATTTGCCATATACTACACAACAGAATCTGGTGACACTTAATACGAAAGTAAAACTCTTCACTATTGTTTCAGGTGCCGCCATACAATTCGCGACAGTACTGGCAGGTGTCATGGCGTGTTGCATACAATCTGTGTTCAAGAAGAGCGTTATTTCGTTGGCGGGAGCTACACAAGCTTTGGGAGGTAAGTTTAAATTGCTTTCATATCATTAAAACTAAAGTATTAGTTAATTGATTCAGGCGTGATTTTGCGGAAATCTATTTTAAAACACAATAGACGTAGATATATTTAGTAACCTATTCCGCTGAACTATTCCTCAAGAGTTTTAAAAACTCAGTAAGAAATCGACATGTGTCTCACCTCTCAACGAGGCATCCTTAGGATGACGATTGACCTGTCGCGAACCCGAACACGACGTTTTGCCACGCCGAACGCCGGACGCAGAGACACATATGTATGTGTCTCACACATTGATTAGCTCCACATTTAGTTACATGGTCCTTCTTGTATAGATGCATGGTAGATCAATCAGTGTTAGTCTACGGTAGTGTCTTTTGTATATCCTGGAAAATAAGGTGATGAGATATCCAATCATCATCTTCACGCCTGTATTCCCCGAAGGGCTAGGCAGAGGTGTACCTAAAGTAAGTACACCCACATTTCGCCAGTTATGTTTAAGTCCCATGTAATAGGGGGCGAGCCTATTGCCATCAACCAGGCACAAATCTAGATTCCAGAGGCCCTACACTCGCGACAATCTAAGAAGTCCGTTTTGACGTTTCGTTCTCGTACTTGTAATAAAACGTTATGCCTTGAGAATGAGTTTTAAAAAATGTAGATAAGTCGTCGATTACAAACTCTCTGTATGTTTAATCGATATGTCTCGAGAATCCCACTAATATTATAAATGTAAAAGTTTGTGTGTTTGGATGTTTGTTACTCAATCACGCAAAAACGGCTGAATGGATTTGGATGAAATTTGGCAAACAGATTGTTTATAACCTGGATTAATACATATGATACTTTTTATCCCGATATTCCCATTGGATCGAGACTTACGCGGGTGGAACCGCGGGGCGCAGCTAGTCAGTATATAAGACACAAATTTTTTTTTTCATCGCTACTCAAAGGATTTTTATAGCTGTCAAAACGGACTTCTTAGATTGTCGCGAGTCTAGACAGAGTGACATTCTACCAGCGATAACGATGATGGAAAAGGCAAAAATGTATAGGACTGATATAAGCTATAGAAAAGCTTGTGTCAATCCTGTTGAAAGTCTTTTACAAATACGAAACGCTTTCGAAGCGATTGTCACTTGTCTAGACCCTCAGGCCGTTTCTGAGAATTTCTTGATGGAAAAACCCAATAACATATTTACCGACTTGCACCATAGTTGCGTAATACAGAACGGAGACCCTAATTGCAGATTTGGAATCGGTTTGAAACAAATGTCTAATCCATTGCTTCAAAAGGTAGAAAAAAAAATGTTGTTGAACTGACAAAATGAAACAAATTAGTCATAAACAAAGTCAAAGTCAAACAATTTATTTAAAATAGGCACAAACTGATTCTAGTTGCCCCTTCCAAAAGGTAATTTTCGTATGGAGAAGAAAGGGCAAGAAACTCCACCGTTACTCTTTAAAAAAATGTTTTACAATATTTT
The DNA here is from genome assembly GCA_948473465.1 of Lithophane ornitopus. Lineage (NCBI taxonomy): Eukaryota > Metazoa > Arthropoda > Insecta > Lepidoptera > Noctuidae > Lithophane > Lithophane ornitopus. The sequence goes on along the minus strand of OX419641.1, from coordinate 5,183,131 downwards.
GTATACATCAATTATATAATTACATGTGAATACGATGCACCTAGAATACGATTACTGTACAACAATAGGTAAAAAGAATTAAAAGTGGAGCAATGACAAATAAATAAATTAAGTATGTGATAGATACATGGTGCTCACATATTTACAAACATTGTAAAAGTATGCAATATATATGTTCCTATCATTTTTACAAGTAATACTAATAAGACAGTGCGTGAGTGTGTAAAAATCTTTGATGTACAAATAAATTAAATTAATCGGTTACGAAAATAAGTTACGCAATTAGATATCTGGGTATCGAACGCAGGACTTCATGCGTAGTAGCACTTGCGACCAAGGAGGCAGTATAGTTAAATAATATACATACTTATCACATTTCAGGTTTATTTGGTGTATTAGGGCTACTCCTATACCCGTGGGGCTGGGGTGCCTCCCGCGTCAAGCGACTGTGTGGTGAAAACTCCGAGCCGTACATACCCGGAGACTGTTCTATCGGTAAGTTAAGGCGAAAGCTTCTTTAAAATTTCTTACGTTTTTTGCAATTTGCAGGCCAGTATCAGGTTGTATGTTGATCTAAATATTATTAGCGGCCGTAACAAATATGGATTTACAGAATTATAAACATTAGAATCAGCAATACAACTCTCTAAGTTCTTGTAAGTGTATTGACTGACTATTTCATGAAATCATGATATTTGGCATTTACTTCTCGAACTAAGAGTTGTATTGCTGATTCTAATGATTATGATTCTGTAAATCCATATTTGTTACCCGGCCGTCTGGACTTTAAAAGAGCTTGACCAAGATATATATATATATCTGGACATTAAAAGAGACTGCGACCTCTGAGTTTGTTTCGGCCTTTCTTCTCAGAGTAGTCAGATAGGAAACGCTGACCTCATCTAACTTATTTTATTTTTCATATGACGTGTTTAGAATAAACAATTTCATTTTATTTCGATAGGTATATGTTATACTAGCTGATCAATAGATTCGCCAGCAAATTATATACTAAAACCATCCTCGAGAACCGCTCTATCCATTGGTGAAAACAGCATGAAAATCGGTGCAGTGGTTTTTGAGTTTATCGCGAACAGACAGACAGATAGACGCGGCGGAGGACTTTGTTTTATAAAGGCCTGCGCAGACGAGGGATTTTTTTCCGCGGACTTTTTATCCGCTAAAAATAGATCGCTTACAACTGTATCGAGTAACGCAAACGAGGGATTAAAAGTACCGCGTACAAAAAGTCCCCCGAATAACCGAGGACATGCAGAGAGCGGACCGGACAAAAGTACGGGGGAGTCCCCGAAAAAAATAGAACTCGTGTGACTAGACGAAGCAACGCACATGGCGGACTTTAGTCCACGTTGTGCCCTCGAGAGTGACGTATGCACGACGATAATAAATAAAAAAAAATAAAAAATCTTTTATACTTGGCCCATAATATTGTTAGTAGAAAGACTTAAGAACTATGTGAGTACATTAAAAAAAAAAAAAACAATATTAATTTTGGTATTTGCCGTCCTCTGGGGCCCCGGGCACACGCACAAGTGCGTGAACCTAGTGCCCCAGAAGGGGGCTGTTCACCTTGTGGCGGAGCACGCTCAGGACGGTGTTGGGGCTCCCACGCGTGCGGAACATCAGCGAAGCGATGCGGCGCCGCAGCACAGTGTGAATAATGATCGCACACCGAGTGCGTTCAGTGGCGTTCCTTCCATAGAAACCCAAAACCCCGGCTTGCCTTCAAAATTGAGCCTATCAATAAATAAATAAAAAATAACACTATATAATGATGGTGTTACCATGAACAACATAGAAAATCCGTAAATCGCTCACTTGGCAATTTTTTTTAATCGTCTGAAAAAACCTGTCTGTTTGCCCTGATTTTGACCCCTAGGCACGTCACCGTGTGCGTTGAGTTCGCGGTAAATCCGCGACGGACTTTTTTATTCGCGGAGCGTACTTTTTTCTTCGCCGCGGAGAAATGTCCGTCGTCTGCGCACGCTTTAATATGTAGTGATTTTTCTTATATTCCCTTTCTAGGCTGGGCTCTCTTCGTGACAGCTACAGGTATAGCTCAAATATTCCTCGCGAGCGCACTGTCTAAGACTGCTGACAAAGCTGCCAACTCTGATAAGGTGCAGTTCCAGATGGATGAAGGTAAACAGCTCATTTGTTTAGCTTAGGACACTACCTATTGATATTGTGTGAAATTACCTACATAATGGTATATTAAATACTATAAAATGATTTACTTTGTTATGTACAGTCACCAGCAAAAATATGTATACACTCGGCAAAATTCAGTAACGATTTTCTCGTGGAATAACGATTGCAACTTTGAGATGATACTTATTTCATAATAATATGGGTTCCAAAATACTATGTTCCATCTAACATAAAATTACAATTAATACAAAGTGAAAATCACTTTTAACAGTTACTATATGTATAAATATTGATGCTCGTGACTGTACACACAGCAAAATAAGTTATCTAAAATTACTATCCAAAATTATTCTTATGTACGTTTGGCCTCGTAATTGCTTTAGCATTTTTGACAACAGTTCCCAGTAAGTTGAAACTTTGCTAAGGTTGAAATTATCGAACTGTCACATAGACAAATACAGACTTTGCCGTTTTATTATTATTATTTATTCATTATCAAGTAACAATAGACTAATACTAATTATTAGGCACACAATTTCAATAACAAGACCAAATTACATTCTTATTTTATTACCCAAAATATGAAGTACAGGAGACATTCAACCTAAAGCAATTACGAGGTTTTCCCTTGCGGTAAAACAATTACGAGGTCAACTAAACACGCGGCATAATTATAAGGTATCCAATATACTACCAAAAATATTGTATGTGCAGTTGGCCTATGAAACCCTTGACCATGCTTAGAACTATGTCATATTCTACGATGCATAAATGGCGATGTCAAACATGATGCGTCAACGACGCCATATACAAGGGATTAATACAACAACGTCGGTTATAAAGTACTAAGTTTAATGTGACAAAGTCCAAAACTGTTCAACGATTTCGTAACCAATTTCCAGACTAATTTACGCGTTGTAAAACTAAATTGTTGGGTGCCAAATCAAGTGTCAATTTTTTTTTTTACAATTTCCTTATACTTGTATAAATTAGAAACCGTTTTCAGCGATGTACAATCAGCTTTAAAAATATGTATACACGATGATGTATACACGTGTACTAGGAACCATTATTTTGTCTAATTAACATGGTATACAATTTATTTCGTCAAAATGAAGTAGATACAGTTAATAGATAAAAAGTATGCGCTTTGGAAATGTTTGTGTTTCCGAATTAGTACGAATAGCGCCGTAGAGTACCCTCCGTAGAAGCAAAGTTTTGTACTGCCGCGATTTGTAGTAGTACACCTATCATTGCGCGCTTGTATGGAGCTTACAATGCATTACCTTGCCAGCGGCCGCTCAAAATTTACTTGTTAATCTCTAATTTTCTTACCATAGTAATATGGTGCTAACTTACTTTGTTTTTGTCTTTGGTGTTGGAATGTAACATAATATACAACATTCTGTATAAAGATTGTATACAGAATAATAACCGCTGGTCCACATAATAATATACATCTTTTTAAGGCTGACTGTACAACTTTACCGTTATGTATACAGTCAACGACACTGAGAGAAGTATACTTTGTGCTATGCAGGCAATATGCATTGTTATTGTAAATAATGAAATAATAATATTTTTTTAAACATAAGGCACTCTTTCTTTTGTCGACTGTACACTTATGTATTATTAGATAAGCTTACACAAAAATATACATACTATTATATAATTTCTAACTGCTTTTTGGCAGTTTTCGCTTATTTGCGCGTTTATTAAGCTTTTAAATATTATGTGATTTTTTTTGTATGATTTAAATATGACTGAACCCATTGACTGAATCTCATATTGCGTCCATATAAAAACCAAAATATAATGTACAATATGGTTAAGCTACAGATTAATTTCATACCGTTTTTAATACCAGATTTTTTTCATATTTTCCAATAGGGTAGTTGACAAAAAAAAAATGTTGTCCGTCAGATGGTTATTAAAAAATTTTGGATACGTATTTTTATTTTTTTACGTAATAAAAAAATTACGGCAATACATTGAGTTAAAATGTGGCATTACGTCACTGGCCGGTAGATTTTATACTGATTTGTGACGTAGCGAGTCCCCACTCCCCAACTTTAATGCGTTTTATCATTTTTATTAATTATGATAAACCAAAAAATACGTGCCTAAATTTTTTTTATTAAGTATCTGACTGACGGACTTAATAGTTTTTTTTTTACCTTGTCAACATCCCTATTCCTGATATACTGTAAAGTAAATAAATACCATAGAGCACGGAGACGTCCCGTCGGCCACTGCTAGAGGCGTCTTTGTCAACACTTTCCATACAAACCAAACGTATCGCCGTTTATTCGCATCAACACAGCCTATCGCAGTCCACTGCTGGACATAGGCCTCTCCTAAGCTGCGCCACAACACCCTGTCCTCCGCCTTCCGCACCCAATCTGTCTGCGCCACTTTCTTAAGGTCCATCTAGCTGGGAGGTGTCCCACACTACGCTTGCCGATACGCGGTCTCTAGGACTCGTCTGCTCCACCGGCCATCGGTCCTTCGACAAACATGGCCGGCCCACTGCCACTTCAGTTCGCTTACTCTGCAAGCTATATCGGTAACTTTCCAGATGATTTAATTTCTGCTTTTATCGTTCAAAGAAACTGAGCACTACGACACAAATGACTTATAAAAAGCTGACAGCTTTGCTTTTGTTCGTGACGAACGTGCGCGCTCAACTCTTTATCGGCGGCACGAATTTTACTATAGTACTCGCGATATGTAGCTACTATGGCTTGTGGTTGCGAAATAACTGCCGCACGGTTCGATCAATCAAGTTAAGCTACGCTTGCCGCGGTTTGTCCGTGGATGGGTGACCATCTTTACATGCCAAGCCTCGGAAAGCACGTTAAGCCGTTGGTCCCGGCTGTCATTTTTAGATCTCTGACAGTTGTTAGGGGCCGTCAGAAACCCGAAAGTCTGACAGCCAGTCTTATCAATGGGTATGGTGTGTTGTGGAGGTCAGATAGGCAGTCGCTCCATGTAAAATACTGGTATTCAGCTGCATCCGGTTAGACTGGAAGCCGACCCCAACATAGTTGGGACAAGGCACGCAGATGATTTACTGTGCGGCCTCATATTTGCTTAAGCACTTTGACAACAGTTCCCAGTAAGTTGAAACTCACACAGGTTGAAATTAACAAACTGTCACATTATGAAGTGCAAGTGACATTCAACCTTCGGGCGGTAAAGCAATTACGAGGTCGACTATACACGTTCTATCCGTGCTCTGTAATCAATATGCATACGATTGGTTTACAGAATTGTAAAATATATGCCTAATCTTGCTACATTTTATGGAATAGAAACTGCGAATCTATTTTGTATGTTGTCACAAGATACTATACTCCATTTGAAATAAGATTAGACATTTAAATAAACCTTTTTTACAGTCCGTTCAAACGATTTTGACTTCTATTGCGTTGGTAGCATGAAAAATGGCCGCTGCAGTAAACAGTTAGTATTGTAACCACTTTTTTGCTTTTAATGCCATCCTTATGCCTACGGAATAGAACTCAAAATCGGTTGAACGGACTGTAAAAAAGGGTTATTTGAATGTCTAATCTTATTTCAAATGGAGTATAGGTACAAGATTATTTACTTTAAGCATGCTGTTATGTATATCAAAATATCGATTATATATTTAAGACATTATTTTTATAAGCACACAGGCTTTTGCCATATGACATGACCTGGTTTCTGGAAGAAGGATTCAACATAAAAAAATACCAGTGAAAATATTTCGAATGGGCCTAAAATGTATATCAAAATATCGAATATATATTTAAGACATTATTTTTATAAGCACACAGGCTTTTGCCATATAACATGACCTGGTTTCTGGAAGAAGGATTCAACATAAAAAAATACCAGTGAAAATATTTCGAATGGGCCTAAAATGTATATCAAAATATCGAATATATATTTAAGACATTATTTTTATAAGCACACAGGCTTTTGCCATATAACATGACCTGGTTTCTGGAAGAAGGATTCAACATAAAAAAATACCAGTGAAAATATTTCGAATGGGCCTAAAATGTATATCAAAATATCGAATATATATTTAAGACATTATTTTTATAAGCACACAGGCTTTTGCCATTTAACATGACCTTGGTTTCTGGAAGAGGGATTCAACATAAAAAAATACCAGTGAAAATATTTCGAATGGACCTAAAATACAGGGTGGTAGGGACTTCGACGCACAACGTGTTACCATGGATTCAGTAAATGATACCGAAATTTTACGTCGGTTATTTTTTTTAAAACAGCTTTTTCCTACAAAAGTGCAATACCTACGCGGTCAAAATGTATGTGAAAGCTATTTTTTTTTTAATAACCGACGATTAATTTCAACTTAGGGGCACAGTATAATAAAGTAAATACAGTTCAACTATTTTTTTTATGTCTCTCGGCAAACTTCGTGTTTCGTCAATCGTCGGATTTCTGTGGAAAGGGCATCTTATAGAAATCCTAAATCTGCTGTTTACTATATTTCGACGAGCTTTTTTTTCGCAATTTCAGAGATGTTCCCATAATGAAAGTTGTTCATAATGCCCATAATTATTCAATTCCATGAGTTTTTGTTGAATTCTTGTCCCACAAACTCCATAAAATATCACATCAGTCATAGATAATATGCTAGAATCATCACATTTAGTTTTAGTTTTGAATGAAAACCACAGACTGAAAATAATTCTAATTTCATTAAATTTTTCGAACATTTTTTTATTATAACATACTGCGTGACGCGATTGGTAGCACTAAATTTTGCAGTTTTTGGTAATTAAAAATATACAGAAACATTACAACTTAAATAAGTTAATTTTAAGAATTATTATAATACGTATAAAAAGTATATTTTCCTGTTATTATAGGCGATCTTCTTATTGTTAGTCACAAATAAAATCAAAGAAATATTTACTGAATACTCATTATACGCTGTAGTATTTATATTAGTTATATGTAGGGTGAAGACACCAATTTTTGGCATGGTGGGTTTTTATTATTTTTATTTATTAAACCTGTAGGTAAAAGACTTGTGAGGAATATAATCCCAGTTACTAAAAGAATATTGACTGATTTTAAAGCTCAAGAAAAGGTATCCCTTCCATAAGAAGCATAATAATTTTTCCAGTAGTATCTATTGGCCAAAAATTGGTTGTTCTAGCTGAATAAGTTATTTAAATGGAAAAATATCGTATTGACATATTGTTTTAGTATCACAATTATTTTTTATTGAATTAATGTATTATTTTTTCTTATTTTTAGGTGCCATAATAAATTGCTTTGGCTTTAATTTTTAAATGATTAATTTGACGTGAAGAATTCTTTCTTAAAAATGTTTACGTTACTTTTATGTAATTGCAAGAAACAAATCACTACCGGTTTTAAAGGTGTAAGTTACATGCGAACTACGCATCACACTGAAGTCACGCAAACAAAGTTTATCGCGCGACTAGCATATTATACAACATCCCGACATCAATCGTCTGGCAGTAACCCACCAGACACGACCCCCATCTGGTCGGAGGATCCTATTTTTATTCTATGGAGGATGAGTGAACTTGACACCCTGTTCCTCATACGTTGCAGTTATATTAAAGTAAAGAATCTCAATTATGTCTAAATTAGTACTAAAAGGTGAAATGACAGTATTATTTTTATAACTTTTCCATGTTTTTTTGGGATTTTTCCTATTTTGGTTGTAACCGTTTAGATAAAAAATCTAAGCTTTCAGTAAACGCACATCACTTATAGAAGTTCATGTATTTTTATATAAATAAATAAGTGAAAATGTTTTATGAACAAAATATACATTTAATTAGGTGAAAAGGATAATTTGAGTGAAAAGAGTTTTGTGATTTTGATATTTATAATAATACCTTAGTATGGTTGACAATTGTCCTTTTCACCCTAGTGTCGTGTTTTAGACGTAAGATTATATTATATACTGTTTACAAGAATATATAAATTATGTGTCTGTATTTTATACAAATTATTGAAATTATATACGATTTTGATTAAACTGAATGTGTGATTTGATTTCCACTAATATTTACATCTATAATCCTTTCCCAATGATGTATTAATATTTATTTATTTTCTTAATGTACCCTCTGTAACAGGCTATTACTAGGCTAAACTTGAGTATATGACCCTGGCAAAGGGAGATCCTGGTATACCCTGCCCACTGCTGGGACACTAGCCTCCTCTACGTGAGAGGGAGTGGGCCGTAATCCACCACGCGGGCCCAATGCGAGTTGGTAGATGTCACACATGTCTTCGAATTTCTTCTAGAATTGGTTCTAGAACATGCCGGTTTCCTCACGATGTGTTCCTTTACCGTTTTGAGAGCAGTGGTGATGAAATCCGCTGTGAATTAACAGTAACAGAATTAGTTGGGTCTAGTTTAGATTTTTAGAAGATATAATGAGAATTAGCGACAAAATTTGGGAGAAAACAGATCTGCGCTAGGTGCCCTAGCTTTTTTGGGACAAGCTGGGGAGATGCTCCCCAGATCAGCCCATATAAACCCTTATAACTTTTGAACCAGTGACCGATACATTCTGATATTTAGCGACTTTCGACTTCAGCTAAATTTTTTTGATGTTATCAAAATTAAAATCCTTGATAGTGGCCATGCCAGTTTCCGTCAAATGATAAATTGGCCTTTGACCAACATCCCGTATGTTGTTGAAGAGCCAGTCTTTTGGCTCGCGAAGTCACGCAGTTTACTTACCTACTTAGTTATAAGTAGGCACACAACGGTATGTATTTTCTAAGAAATCCATGTAGTTCGTGAGCATAATTGCAGAACGAAATTACATGATAATTATGCCTACTCATCAGAATAATTTCGTTCTAAGAAAAACTGAGTTTTCCTTATCCCAATGTCAAAAGTATTTTACGTGCTAAGAAATCAGATTTCTCCTTTTATTATGTACTAGCTCCCCGCGGTTTCACCCGCGTAAGTCTCCATCCCGTGGGAATATCGGGATAAAAAGTATCCTATGTATTAATCCAGGTTATAAACTATCTGTTTGCCAAATTTTATCCAAATCCATTCAGTAGTTTTTACGTGAAAGAGTAACAAACATACATCCATCCATCATCATAATATTAGTTAGCTACACGGTATACTGAACATAAACCATAGCCTAGCATATTTGGCGCTTGATTCCTGAATGCTCCGAAAATGTGTTTAGTCCCATGTGAATACGTGCCTATTTGAAGGCGTGCCTATACGACAATTTTTTTTTTTTAATACCAAATCCCTCCCCGTTTTCCTTCCAAATCTCTCTGTTTAATGCGATTTCGGCCAGATTGGCCCCGCAAACATGATTAGATCTTCACACCACCTTCGCCGCTGTCTACCTCGACGGCGATGTCCTCCTTCAAGCGTCCAGTGAGTGACGATCTTTGCCCATTTATCATTACTCCGGCAAAAATCAAACACCAGGGTGCTAATGAGAAATTCCTGATGCGAAAACCCCAGAACTGGGAATCAAGCCGAAGCACAGTCCCTCACATACATGCTGGTTACGGATATATTGAAGGTCAAAGTGGCAACTTTTTCAGACTTTTTTTTTTTTAAAGAAAACATGTTTTAAATGTTAAAATAACGTAATTTTAAATACCCCTACAAACCCTGAACCGTTGCATGCACCCATAAATACAATGTTTTGCGTGCGTTACGTTGCGCACTACCATAAACAGCGATTTTTCACACCAAATATAAAAGTCGTTTCACAGCAATTATTTTTGTACAATATTACTTAATTTGATAGACAGAATGCGTAGTTGACGGCTATGTGATGGGTCTTTTTACACCCTGTAGGTACTGTGGAGCCCGAAGGGTCCACAGTACCGGATCGAATAAAACACTTCCCGATAGTTTAGCTTACTTTATTAAATAAATCAAAGATACATTCTTGTAATATTCCTGGGGACCAAGTCTACTAATTTACAAACGTGTCAGTAGTCTCACAATGATCAGTTTTTGACAGATTGTGTATGGCTTATCTGTCAAAAACTGAGCATTGTGAGATCACTGACACGTTTGTAAATTAGTAGACCTGGCCCCCAGCCCGCAAGTCTGTGGTGGGCCAATTCTATCTGTCATCCTATTCTAAAATACAAACTGCTAGAACATTCGAATCAAGCTTTTCTTACCAGCTAGTACAATTGTAGGTTGCTTACTGCATAAAACCTTACCTACTTGACGAGGTGTGTAATGTAAACCATTTTCCTGAGAACGATAAGTACGTGATGGTAGGTACGTACTCCGAAGGTGCCTGATCATGGCAAGCAATTGCGAACTAGATGTACGAAACAAGAACGCAGATTACGATAGGACATAGGTACCTAAAAATTCTTAACAAAATGCAAGCGGCAGCTGGATGAGAGTGGCGGAAATGAATGGTGTGCGGTGTGGTAGCCCAGTGGTAAATAACGGCCCCGACTAACCAGTTGTAGGAGGTGGATTTGAACCCAGACAGGCGCTTTACGTTGAGTAATTCATTTCATCACCACTGCTCTCAAAACGGTGAAGGAAAACATCGTGAGGAAACTGGCAAGTCCTAGAACCAAAAATTAGAAGACATGTGACATCTACCAACCCGCACAGGGCCCGCGTGGTGGATTACGGCCCACTCTCTCACAGAGAGAAGGCCTGTCCCAGCAGTGAGAACATTATAGGTTGATTATGCTGTAAATGAACTGTTAAAGAGTTACTACTGCTCTCGTTTACAGACGCAGGCAATATTATACTCAAGTCTGACAACCAGTCTTACCAAGGGGCGTCGTGTTACCCAGTAACTGGATTGTGGAGGTCAGATAGACAGTCGCTCAATGTAAAACACTGTTATTCAGCTGCATCCGGTTAGACTGGAAGCTGACCACAACATAGTTGAGAAAAGGCTAGGCAGATGAGACAATATTTTATACCTATGAGCTTTTAGGGGTATGAGGAACAGGGTGTAAAGTTCACCCATCCACCATAGAAAAGGGAGGATCCTCCGACCAGACGGGTGTTGTGTCTGGCGGGCAACTGCCCAACGGTTGATGTTGGGTTCTTGTATATATGTCCACTGCACGGTAAACTTTAACTGCGCGATGCAGGATTTATGTGACGTCAGGATTTTTGTGTGATGTCAGGTCTTTGATGCGTACTTAGTTCGCATGTGGCGATGTAGATACCGCCACAAGCTGTTTTTCTCCGCATCCATTTTGATTTAAGGCTGTATGTTCGTCCATTCTAACTCGCGATCTTGACCCGTCTTGTGCAAGTACCTACGAGCTGTGCTACATACCAAACATTGTTATCTGTAGGTAAATCTTGATCTGTAACCCTAGCACGAACACTCGCGGCTGTTACCTACTTACCTACCTAGATATACAACATTATTTTTTCGCTATGCTAAACCCGAAAAGGGGTCATTGTACTCATCATTTTGATCAACTTTTTCTATGGGACCAAATTTGAATTCGCAAAAAAAAAACAGCTGTTCCATACATTTTGTCGATTTAAGTGAACACGAATGTATGGAACATCAGATTTTTTTTTCGATTGACGATTTTCGTAAAATTCGCAGGAAAAAAAAAATGTGTCCTAATGGACCATGAGGCAAACTATACTCCATTTGAAATAAGATTAGACGTATAGATAAGCCTTTTTTACATTCCGTTCAACCGATTTTGAATTCTATTGCGTTGGTGGCATGACAAATCGCAGCCGCAGTAGATAGTTGGTATTGTGTAACTTTTTTTGCTTTTAATGCTATCCTTATGCCTACGGTATAGAAGTCAAAATCGGTTGAACGGACTGTAAAAGGGTTTGTTTTAATGTCTAATCATATTTCAAAAGGTGTATAGATGACAGTAAGAATAAGCTCCTTTTTTTTGAAGTCGATTAATAACTTTTAATTTTGGAAGTCGGTGTCTTTGGATCTGTATTTTAGTTATTTGGCGACCGACTTTCGCTGTAATTAAAGTTATTTTTCACTAAGTAAGTACGTAGTGTTTTTTTTGGAAGACGGTTGTTTTTTTTTACTTTGCGTAATTCATTTTACCATCACTGCTCTCGAAACGGTGAAGGAAAACATCGTGAGGAAACCGGCATGTCCTAGAACCAAAAATTAGAAGACATGTGACATCTACCAACCCGCACTGGGCCCGCGTGGTGGATTACGGCCCACTCCATCTCACAGAGAGGAGGCCTGTCCCAGCAGTGGGAACATTATAGGTTGACTATGCTGTAAATGAACTGTTAAAGAGTTACTACTACTCTCGTTTACAGACGCAGCCAAGTCTGACAACCAGTCTTACCAAGGGGTGTCGTGTTACCCAGTAACTGGATTGTGGAGGTCAGATAGACAGTCGGTCTATGTAAAACACTGTTATTCAGCTGCATCCGGTTAGACTGGAAGCTGACCACAACATAGTTGAGAAAAGGCTAAAGTTATTTTTCACCAAGTAAGTACGTAGTGTTTTTTTTGGAAGACGGTTGTTTTTTTTTTTTTGTAATCCTACTTCCTACTATAATATTATAAATATGAAAGTATGTGTGTTTGTGAGTTTGTGTGTTTGTGTGTTTGGATGTTTGTTACTCAATCACGCAAAAACGGCTGAATGGATTTGGATGAAATTTGGCAAACAGATAGTTTATAACCTGGATTAACACATAGGATACTTTTTATCCCGATATTCCCACGGGATCGCGAATTACGCGGGTGAAACCGCGGGGCGCAGCTAGTTTTTTATATTTTTTAGTTAGGGTACCTACCTACTGGTCCCCACGCCATTGATGAACATATGGCATGCATACTTACTTATGTTAATTACGCTGGCTGGCCTCGCACCCAAACTTACTGGTATAACTCTAAGGATGCCTTTGTAATCTCTTTGTACAGTCACGGACTTTAATTAATGAGCCACTTTTGAACTTTTCAATTTTGCAGTTTCATACATTCACGAGATTACACGATTAAACACAAACTCAAATCGCATGCTCGTAAATAAGATGACAAATTGCTAGTAATCGGAAATAATGTTATACATAGAGGTTAACTAATAAGTTCTCAATAAAAAAGAAATACAATGTTTATCGAATATATTTGATACTGACCTCATTTAAAGAGCTCACTGAAAGCCTATCCGAAGACAGTTGAAATGTCGATGTCAGAGACGTTATTTTCGAATTTGTCGAAATGACTAATTCAAATTTCTCCGTACGCTAACGTTACTATGGCTACGCGAAAACAATCGTCGCTAGGTTACGGTTGCTAGACCTGTAATTGGTTGACTTTGGGTAGTCACTCTGCTGTCAAGTTTGTAGTTCTGGCTCTCAGGTTAGCCAGATATTAAATATAATTTTCTTCTTCTATAATACGAAGACATGACTTTCCATGTCTAGATGTACGAGTGTACCAGTATTACCGACTAAGCCCGATTTGCATTACACGGCTAAAATGCGAACAGTGCCAAGTGGCTCATCAATTTAAGTCCGTGACTGTACCTTTCATAGATGAAGATTTAAGGAATTCTAGGTTACTCTCTAGCTATCATTTATATATGAACAATTATCAAACTAAACGTATTTTAATCGTCATTCAAAAACGTGTCGGCCATTAAAGAAAAACAACGTAAAATTATATAAAATCTAGATTTATAATACAATACATAGCAATTAATGTGACCCACATCTAATTTACATCGAAAGGAAACGCACATCGGTTCGATCAATCAAAATATATCAACATTTTTGTGAGCAATTTACAAATTCTCTTGAATAGTTATCAGGGTGAGGGTGAGGTGCCACATGTAGCGGGTTTTAAAGCGCGGAATCGTAAGCGATTTTTATTTCATAATTATGATGAAACTGAAAACCTGCTTTTTAGAAAGAAAAAATATACATTTATTTAGCACACAGACTCAAAAAGGCACACAATGTGCCTAAAGGGGTATGTCGGTATTCGAATAATATAAAACGTCTGTCGGTGGTGTTTTTAGCACATACGAATCCAAATATGGTGGATGTTTATATTCCATTTGTGTCAGACACTGGAGTTTAAAGTTCGCGGTTTTTAAGTTCGCGACCTTGCTCGGCTCGCCGTCGGTGACACGTGAAGCTTGCTCAAAATTTCATTGTCAAATTGGCTCGCAGCGATGACAGACGATGAGCCAAGGCGGGCTACGAGTAAAATTTCAAACCTGTTGAATCGCCGACGAGCTTACTCGGCGGTTTTAAAGTCCGCGTACTTAGTATGACACACGGGCGAGTAAGCTCGCCGAGCTAGAAGTACGCAGACTTGCTCGCACGTCTATCACCCCTTTAACACGCTCTAAATAACTTCTAACATTTTTGTTCTCACAACGGTCGCAGACGCAAGACGCAGGTCGCGCGAGCGGCGAGGCAAAGGGGTAACACATTGAATTACCCGCTAACATTCGAACCACACCCCAATCAACTTAAACCTTACCAAACACACACTTCCCTTGCCTTAACCCCAAACAAATAAGGCTTAAATTCACGTAACCACCGTACGACCATGAATCAATCACCTCACATGCAGTGATTACAGTAAGACAGACATTCCCTCAGGGTCTGGGGTTCGATCCTGTGCGAGGCATCAATCAAAACTCGTCTATTTTCACATTCGTGATTTACAAATCGTTTGTGTTTTTATTTTTCTTTTGAAATAAGTCGGATTTTGTAGGATCCTAGTTGTAGCCTGAGGGTGAGCTTCTAAAGGAAAAAGATTTTTATTGCTTTCTGTTTTAATTTGGTGCAATGATTTTGGGTGATATATGTCCTTAAATTGAGTAGTTATATCCGTTTTTTTTTTTACCCGACCACGGCGAAGAAAAAAGAGGGTTATGATTTTGACCGGTATGTATGTATGTATGTTCATCTGTTCCCTCATATCTTGTAAACGACTCATCACAATTTGAAAAATGAGGTATCGTTGGAAGCGTCTTGATCGTCCGCTGGTTATAGGTTAGTGACGACACATTCAATTAAAAATGGCGCCCTCTAGAGGACATAAAGAGAGGAACTAAAAAAATAATATTATTTAATCGTACCATGTTGGGTATCAAATGAAAGGGCTTAATGAGCACATTTCAAATATATATATAGTATAACCCCTAAAGAATAAAAAAAAAATTAAAGTAATAAAAACTAAAACCCAACTACGACTAAAAAGGTATAAACAAGACACCACAGACAGACAAATTAAAAATCCGGAGTCACACGTAATCTGTTTGATTTATGCCCTAACACGTGTGACTCCGGAATTTTAATTTGTTTGTCTGGGCCAACTACGACTAAAAAGGTATAAACAAAACACTGTTTATACCTTTTTAGTCGTAGTTGGGTTTTAGTTTTTATTACTTTAATTACTATTGTACTAGTGTAGAAGATCAGAAGCTTCCACCTCAGTTATACATACGTTTAATATTGATAATAAAAAACCATAACAGAGCGCTGTCAACAGTGACGTGAGGCGAGTTTCGTAAACATGTGTGCTCTTAGGTCCGTATTACAGAAGGAAACTCAAGTATTGATCTCTGTTTAAAACTAGTTTTAAGTCCGCTTTTAATTTTAGAACGTTGCTCAAGCATAGATTCATTGATCTTAGTTCAACTGA
The DNA here is from genome assembly GCA_948473465.1 of Lithophane ornitopus. Lineage (NCBI taxonomy): Eukaryota > Metazoa > Arthropoda > Insecta > Lepidoptera > Noctuidae > Lithophane > Lithophane ornitopus. Next base: position 5,167,295 of record OX419641.1, on the reverse strand, counting down.
GTTTGGCTTTATTTTAGATCGCTACTCAGTTACTCAATCGAACCCAAGCAGTGATCAAATCTGTATTCACCCAAGTGTGGCCAAGACTGCGCTTGAGCATAGATTGTCTAACAAATTGTCAATATTTCTTCTGTTCAACTAGGCGAACTATTAAATTTCTCCGCAATACGAATCTAAGCAGCCTTTTTGGTTCCTGTGCTGTCATTATCAGTTTTTTTATTTTCTATTACCTATATGTTTAAAGTCTTTTAAAATTTCTATTAGTAGTTATTTTTCCAAAGTACTAAAATTTTTCTTCCGTCCTGCCATTTTAAACGTGTTAAGTATTAGGAATAAAATCAGCTAAACAATAATAGTTTAGGGTTCCGTAGTCAACAAGGAATAGTTTCGCCATGTCCGTCTGTCTGTCTGTTTAAAATATACAAACAACAAACTAGTGATTTTCACACTGATGTTTTGACATACTGACATTTTAAATAGCATACTTATTTAAGGCCACAAATACAAGTTTTTTAAGCTTGACAATTTTGCTTACAAAATTACTATACTTCAATTCACTTCAATAAATGGGGCATTTTACTATTCAGGAATGAAATAATAACGCTGATGTCCTAAATAACTGGGCTTCTATGGTGTATTTTAATATTTCTAATCTAGTGAAGATCTGATCAAAGTCGATTATTATAATAAATCGTAAACGAAAACAGGCTGATGCATAGACAATACACATCTCTGCTTGAGGCTCGATTTGAGTCTCGATTCAGCTGAGTATAGATTGATTACCGTTCTGGAATAAGACCGATGCTCAAGTACTGATTCTATACTCAAACAGTGATCAACTAATTGCAGATCAAACTGGACTTGAGGAACGTTCTGTAAATCGGACCTTAGTGAGGTATAGTTTGATTGGACAGTGGAGTTTGATTGGAGAGTGGACAGGTCCACTCAAATCGTTGTGGTTTTGGACCATTTCAGACGCTAATCTACATGGTCCTCATATGGCTTGACCAAGATATATATATATATCTGGACATTAAAAGAGACTGCGACCTCTGAGTTTGTTTCGGCCTTTCTTCTCAGAGTAGTCAGATAGGAAACGCCAACCTCATCTAGCTTATTTTTAATATGTTTTAATTTGACGTGTAAAAGTGATTCCAATATCCTATTTACAGAATAAACAATTTCATTGTAAATGGTTGTAAATGAGTGCTTATGAGCGAGTAGGTACGCACAGAGCGGTGGTGTAGTTTTGGCATGCTTCACTGTATTGTTCGCAGCGCTATGTCTTGGTTTTTTATTTGGTCTGAGGTAAGCTGGTATTGTGCTAAGCATGGTTTTATAGCACAATACATGTCCGTCCGGCCATATTAGCCGTGGAACCGATGACCGTTGGGGTAGACTTGTTGAGTTCTTGAGTGGAGACCGCGGATCGGCAAACGTAAGGGACGCTCTCAGGCTAGGTGGAGCGACGATCTTCGCAGGGTTACTGGTAGCAGCTGGGTGAGAGTTGTTGAGAATCGAGCTGAATCGCTGGAGGTTACTCTTTCGCAAACAAAGCATTTCTTTCGGTATATCTGAACCCACGCCCGTGATAGACCTTCATTTATTGTATTGGGTAAGTACATAGGTATAGTTTGTTATAAAAGTATATGATGAAAGTGTAAACACACCGTTCTGGTTTAATTCTTACGAAATCACTAACTAAAGGGAATTTTTAAAACACATGCATCTGTATTTAGGTTTCAGATATCGCATCACTTTTTCCAACAATTTTTCGGGATAGCATTATTAAATTGTAATTGAAAAATCATCGAAGAAGCTTGAGGTAATAAAATTAACCTCAATTGTCTAAAGCCTCGTGCAAACTGACGCGATATCGCGGGGGCAGGCAGCGCTACCCTTGTCGCGCCCTCGATATCGCGCCTGTTAGAGCCTTAATGAAGAACTTCTATGTTGATTTAAGATTATAATTTCGGGTTTAAGTATTCAAATAATCAAATCCAAGCACTCAATGTCCTGATCCATTCGTTTCCATTTTCATCAGATTTTTTGGAACCTACTCTACGTTTCTCAATACCATTTGCACCTAAAATCAAAGATATTCCTTTCGTTTCCTTTGTTCGACTCATGCGCAAGTGCGTCACGAAGGCGCCGACCAATCAGCGAGGTTCAAGCCCGCGGGCCGTCACGATTCGACGCCTTCCATATTTGAATGCATGTCCTAATGTTCTGTTCGTTTTTTAAATGTGTTTGTGTGTGTTGTTATGTAATGGTATTGGTAAATAATAAGTAAGTATGTATGTATGTATGACAAGTAATGTATGTATAATGATTAGTTACCTAAGCTTGTTTGATTTCATGGAGTCACGATTTTCACATACTGCATACCTATTTCTACTGCATAAAGACTTAAATCATAATATACTTATGTACCTACTTACGTTACATAGATATAAATCATTTATTTGACGCATCACAGAAGAAAAAATACAACACAATAAATAACTATTGAGTAAATATACAATGTGGCCCAAGTGTGACTGCCCGTATTTTTCTGAATATTCATGAAAAATTATCGAAATATCTTTAATATTTTTCATGTTATTACATTTTTAGGGTTCCGTACCCAAAGGGTAAAACGGGACTATTACTAAGGCTCCGCTGTCTGTCCGTCTGTCACCAGGCTGTATCTCATGAACCGTGATAGTTAGATAGTTGAAATTTTCACAGATGATCTATTTCTGTTGCCGCTATAACAACAAATACTAAAAAAAACAGAATAAAATAAATATTTAAGGGGGCTCCCATACAACAAACGTGATTTTTTTGCCGTTTTTATAGATAATGGTACCGTCGTGCTCGAGTCCGACTCGCAATTGGCCGGTTTTTATTTTCGGAGTAGCGTTTGTGACATTGCTTTACATTTTTTGCCGTAACTCCGATGTTATTCGCTCGATTTAGACTTGATAGACTAGGTAGACTTGGTAATCTCAACAACTCACTTTACCTAAGTTATCACAGTGAGCTTAATAAGAGGTTTAAGAGGAAATAGGGTCGGTCTTTTCTCCATACAAACGCTTTTACCTGTTTTCTCTCTGTTTTATTACCTTAGAGCAATGATTTTTTACAGTAAAATAAATATCAACTAGTTCTCTGCCCCTATGTTTTCCGTTTTGATGATACATTATCTGTAAAAGCACTAGAACCCTCAGAAATTGCTCAAAATTGCCTGTTTAAACCGCTGTAATCAGAGGCCTATTGTACAATTTTGACAACTATTAATGAAAAAGAAAAACATAGGGGCACAGTAAATATCCTTCTTATTCAATTTATCCTTCAAATTGGTCCAATATTGGAGGAGGAAATAGACGAGAGCCGAACCTCGAATTATGACTTTTTGTATGGAGAAAAGATCGACCCTATTTCCTCTTAAAGGCTGCTCCTCCTCTTCAATATGTGAGAGGGATCACAGAGAGGAGGCCTGTGTCCCAGCAGTGGGAACATTAACCTTTTAACCGCTTACGACGGATTTATCCGACAAATATTTTCGTGTGCATTTCGCCAGAGTCGATATTTACGACACTCATTTAATAATTTTTTTTATTTAATTACGCTTTGCACACCATCTTTGTTGAAGGTATTTATTTTTAGATTTTTCGATGCCAGGCGCTGGGGGCACGAAAACCGATAGAAAGCCGGGCGGTTAAAAGGTTAAAGGCTGGTTATGATATGATAGACCGGCAGGTGGGCCATCTACCAGTTCGTATAAGGAACGCAGGTTCACAAAACCCTTAATCAGCAACCAACCTAAGAGGTCAAAGTCGTTGTTATATTTTTATATAAAAAAAAAAAAAAGTAATAAAAACTAAAACCCAACTACGACTAAAAAGGTATAAACAATACATCGCAGACAGACAAATCAAAAATTCGGAGTCACACGTAATCTGTTCGACTGCCCTAACACGTGTGACTCCGGATTTTTATTTTGTCTGTCTGCGATATCTTGTTTATACCTTTTTAGTCGTAGTTGGGTTTTAGATTTTATTACTTTATTTTTTTTTAAATTCTTTTGGGGTTATAATATGTTTTTTTTTAATGTGCTCATTAAGCCCTTTCATTTGATACCCAACATGGTACGATTAAACAATATTTTTGTTATAGTTCCTTACTTTATGTCCTCTAGAGGGCGCCATTTTTATGCCTATAACCAGCGGACGATCAAAACGATTCCAACGATACCTCATTTGTCAAATTGTGATGAGTGGTTTAGAAGATAGGAGGGAACAGATGAACACACATACATACATACATACCGGTCAAAATCATAACCCTCCTTTTTTCTTCGCCGTAGTCGGGTAACAAAAAAAAACGCTTGTATAAAACACCTGTTACCAACACTTGTATAGCCTGTGATTAGGTGCGGTCCAAGTAACAATTAAAATAATTCTATTTTATTAATTCGCAAGGAACGTATGTGAACTGCGGCCCTGTGGTTATAAAAATATGGAAATATGCCGTAGATAAAGGAGGAACAGAGAAAGTCTTTCTTTCTTTTTCATGTGGTAAGTGACTAACCTGGTGTCAGAGTTTTTATGCCGCCCATGGGCCTCTGACTTGGCTTCACATGCCTTCGAGAAATGTTTCTGGAAGTCGGTGTCTTTGCTTTTCAATTTTTGCCACCGACTTCCGAAATTAAAGTTATTTTTCACTTTTTTGTGTTTTTTTTTGGAAGTCGGTTGTTTTTTTTTATAAAAGGTTTTTATTTCATGTTATTGTCGGCAAATAATTGGCTAGCCTACCAGCCAAAAGGCGACTAATCAGTATATAAGAACTTGGCTGGCCAGCACCAAGCCAGGCTTAATACCTACTTTTGTATCGTAAGTACCACACTTTCTATCGCAATCCGAAGGATATTGAACAAAATTCGTACCTAATTTATACGAAATCTTCTATTCGAAAACGTTATTAACGCAATGAATATTGTTGAAGTGTCGAAATGAGTAGCATTGAACTTGTGAGTGTGTAATCCCACAGGTATAAGGGACGCTGACTTTTAGAAAACCTCGTGGCTGAACATACGTTCCCAAGCCAGATTGAGAACATTACAGACAGATTGAGAACCTCCTCCTTTTTGAAGTCGGTTAAAAAAGAGAGATGACCGTTTATGAATTTTAATTACATAGACAATAAAAACGACTACATGCCAAAGATAATGTTTGTCTATCAGTTACAAAAGAGCTACTCATTAATAAAAACAAAAAACTCCGGAATCACGGTAGGCAGTAATTAAATTATATAAATAATTACTATCATTAAACTACTAGGTTCTGCCTGCGGGGTAGACAGCGGTGTATTAGTAGTTCACTCACATTTCACCTACCTACCGTCCGCTTTCTACACAATACTCACATTTCACCTAGCTTTTTTTTTTTTGAGTGTGGCATGTCTTCAGATGACTTCTCCCGTTCTGGGCGGAGAGGAAGGGTATGTCAGACTTTTACTGACTAAAACCTACCCGGGTTCCTTCAGTTGCCTGTTGCCAAGGGCCCCGGTATCCCTTTCTGACTTTCCCGCAACCCTGGCAGGACTAGGTGTCTGTCAAAGCTGGCATTTTATCTACCTGCCTACCGCTATACTGAAAAATTTGCAATTTCAGCTATTGTGTAACACATTTTCGGTAAATGATTAAGACTAATCTGTTTCATTTGACAAATGAAACGGGGAAAGCGGGAAAAGACCAGGGGGTCAAGTCTACTAATTTACAAATGTGTCAGTGGTCTCACATTGATCAGTTTTTGACAGATATGCCATACAAAATCTGTCAATATCAATCTGCCTAGCCTTTTCCCAACTATGTTGGGGTCGGCTTCCAGTCTAACCGGATGCAGCTGAATACCAGTATTTACATGGAGCGACTGCCTATCTGACTTCCACAAGCCAGTAACTGGGTACTACGATATCCCTTGGTTAGACTGGTTGTCAGACTTTCGGGCTTCTGACGACTTGTAACGACTGTCAAAGATCCACAAATGACAGCCGGGACCAACGGCTTAACGTGCTTTCCGAGGCACGGAGGAGTCTCGATATGTGAAAATGGTCACCCATCCACGGACCAACCCCGGCAAGCGTAGCTTAACCTGATGGATCGACCCGAGCGGCTGTTATTACTTAGCCACGAGCTCTTATAAGTGCAAGTGTTTATTAAAAGCAATAGAGATTTTTAACTTACGTGCAGTGCGTATTTCAGAATATCTAGTTTAATTTCGGAGTCTATCAAAGTCGTATAGGGAGCTCAACAAATGGCGATGATGGCATATGAAACCATTGCTTTAAAAACGGTGAAAGAAAACATCATGAGGAAACCGGCATGCCAGAGATATTTCTCGACGGGGTTGGTCTGTGGATGGGTGACCATCTTTACATACCGAGACTCCTCCGTGCCTCGGAAGGTCCCGGCTGTCATTCGTGGATCTTTGACAGTCGTTACAGGTCGTTAGAAGCCCGAAAGTCTGACAACCAGTCTTACCAAGGGTTATCGTATTGCCCAGTTACTGAGTTGTGGAAGTCATAGGCAGTCGCTCCATGTAAAATACTGGTATTGAGCTGTATCCGGTTAGACTGGAAGCCGACCCCAACATAGTTGGGAAAAGGCTAGGCAGATTGATTGAACACTTGCGCCGTGAGAAAAACTTCTTTTACTTCAAACAACAATTAAAAACCCATAATTATGATTACTTCGCTGATTTCTTTACATAAAACATGTTATTATGAAATTACTGAAACCTGTATTTGAGATTGAGAAATGATAAAAAATCTAGGTCGATATATCATGTTTTACAAGTTAGAAAATAATTGAGACAGGCCAAAATGTTAGCTTTTATTTTCAATGTATGTCTAAAAAATCCTCAAACCTGTAATTCAGTTTTCATTGGTTTCGCGAGTTGATAGTGTTGGGTGACCAATGATTTATATCTTTATGGATAATCCTGCAAAATATTAAGTAACCATGAAGCTTTTATATGCGGCTAAGCCCGCGTGGATGTCGGAAAATGTCTCACAGCAACGTACTACCGGGATTAAAAGTATCCTATGTGTTAATCCAGGTTTTAAACTATATATCTGTGTGCCAAATTTCATCCAAATCCGTTCAGCCGTTTTTGCGCCAATCCGGAACATACAAACCGACATAAATTCTTCACATTGAATATGTAGGATAAAAACTACATAAAAAGCTATTAATCTGTTTTGAAGTTGGAAAACCACAAACAGACAAACTAAAAACCTTTTCTTTTTGGGTTTTTAACCACCAATCCAAAAAGAAAGGTTTTTTAATGGGTATCTTTTCAACCATTATAGCCAATATAGCCATTGTTTAGATTAAAAGAAGAATGATCATGTTTTCTCTTATCGATAAATGATTGTATTTCTGTAATTAGGTTTGAACAAACACTTTTACTGGAGCTGCCGAGAATCGAGCTGAATGGCGTGCAATTGGAGAGGCCTATGTCCAGCAGTGGACTGCTATAGGCTGATGATGATGATGAAAAACTTTTACACGTCAATCATATTTTTAAAGCTATATGAGGTCCACCATATCTAACTAATCTGAGAAGAATGGCCGAAACTAACTCAGAGGTCGCAGTATCTTTTAAAATCCAGACATAATCTTGGAACGAACACCTACACATTTTTTAAATGATCAGAATTTCGAAATTAGGTATGTAGTTTGTCCGTGGTGCCAGCCAACAATGGCATGACAATGGCGTGGTACAAGCCAGACAGCAATGTTGGTAGCATAGCTCGACTATCCAAGGAGTGCCAGAAAAAAACCCAAGAAACATAATTTTTCACGACAAGAGAGAAGATAGTGGCTGGTTCTCTACTTTATTAACTTTTATTTTTGGTGTGAAAAATCGCCGTTTACTGTAGTGCGCAACGTAACGCACGGCAAAACATTGTGTTTGTGTAGGGTGCAGGCAACGGTTCAGGGTTTGTGGGGTTATTTTAAAATTAAGTTATAACATTTAAATCGTGTTTTCTTTAAAAAACGTCTGAAAAAATTGGAACTTTGACCTTCAATATCTCCGTAACAAGCAGGTTCCCAGGTATGGTCCAGAACAAAAAAATGATCACAATGACGGGAATAACAAATGACTATCGGCTTCGTCAAGTGTCTTTTTACACCCGTTATATGTATAGATGAAAAGAAACCACATAAAAATCGATTAATCTGATAAATCCACAACTCCTTTAGTTGATCAGGGTGTTTTTTTAAAATGAATTTACAAAAAATACTCCGTTTGCCAAAATATCCCACATCCCTCCCACAGTCACCCTACTACACACATCCACCCGTGAGAACGGGTCGGGAATCGAACCCCCTATAATCAACCAATCGGTACACCGCAATTAGATCAGACGGACAGACGTACACTTCACTTATGTATATATAATGTATATTTGTTATAAGCCAGACAGGTTCAAAACCTGCCATGTATGTTCCAGACTTTTGCGATGTCATAATTTACATATTTACAGTATCCGGTCGCACACACACAGTGCTACTACTACATCGAGTAACTGCCCCATTGGTCTCGTGGTCGCAAGCGCAACTACTGAGCGTAGGGTCCGGGTTCATACGGTGGAGGTATGCCCTGCTTGGGCGGAGCACCGCCGTGTCCTCGTGGAGGCGATTGGCGGCAATGACCTTTCGCGTCCGGCCCTGGTCCAGGCCATGGTACGGAGCGAGAGCGCATGGGAAGCCATCACCTCCTTCTGCGAAGCAGTAATGCTCGCGAAGGAGCAGGTGGAACGCGTGAGGGAGAGGCAAAGTTTGCGCCCTCACGCCCCTAACCGCCGCCGCTGGAGAAACCCTGGGCGTCGGGAATTCCAGGTGGATTCCCGGCCACCATAGGCGCGGGCCTGCGGACGGCGAGCAATGGGTAGCTTGCCGTTCGATAAAGACCAGGCTCGGGTCGACGAAGCGTCGTATTCCACACGCGCCTCAAAGAGATGTTAGCACAATTGGCGGGGTCCGCTAGGACCGGTGCCTGCCTGTCACTAAAAGTCTGGCACTGCCCTTCTGTCGGCTTCTCCCGCTCTCGGCGGAGTCTGCCACTCCGCCCAGAGCGGGAGAAGTCATTTGATGATTTCCCATCCACAAAAAAGTATTACGTTTTTGTAACGAAGTTCTTTTACGCGGCTTGTAAACTTTCAGAAAATATAACGCTAAAAGTGTTCATACTTGCAACTGTCTTCTTCTAATTCAAAGAGAAAGAAAGAGAGAGACAGAGATAAGAGAGAGAGAAAGAGGCATGCAGAAAAAAACAAAAGAAAAGAGGAAAGTGATAAAATTAGACAGTGTCGTGGGATAAAATTGTACACATTGAGTAGACTGCAGAGAGAGAAAGTATGAATTTGGTCAAAATGAAAATTCAAGATGGCGCCTGCGAAAATTTTGATTTTGTTTTAAATCCTACGTGAGAAGTAACTTCATTACTGACGGTGGTTTCCCGACCCCACACGTTTTTTTTCATTAGGAATTTCTCAGTCCAGCCCAGGGTTTGGAAGTTAGTGGTGTAAGTTACATGCTCAGTAATAACAGCCGCACGGGTCGATCCAACAGGTTAAGCTACGCTTGCCGGGATGGGAGACCATCTTTATATACCGAGACTCCTCCGTGTCCCAAAAAGCACGTTAAGCCGTTGGTCCTGGCTGTCATTCGTAAATCTTTGACAGTCGTTACGGGTCGTCAGAAGCCCGTAAGTCTGACATCCAGAACCCGTCTTACTAAGGGGTATCGTATTACCCAGTTACTGGGTTGTGGAGGTCAGATACGCAGTTTCTCCATGTAAAATGCTGGTATTCAGCTGCTTCCGGTTAGACTGGAAGCCGAACCCAACATAGTTGGGCAAAAGACTAGGCAGATTTTTTGTAAATTGTAAAGAAATGCAAACTTTCACTGCATAATGGAAACTACTCATACTTTTTAAATACTTATGCATAATATTTGTACGCTTAACTAGCTGTCTAATTACGATAGTAACACTGCTTACCCCGTTACGCCTCATAAGGCTGCTGTTACGTATGTTTTTATTAAAAAGTGTTAACAAATGATGCATACGAAGTAGGAGTAGATTGTATCAGTTTGTCGGATGATTGGGTTAGCAACAATGTTGATTCGGTGCGCTGACAGAATGCAAGGTACCGCGGTCTTTGGGTTGAATTATTTTGAGGTTATTTTTAACTAAAAACGCTGTAAGATTGTGGGAATCACTTCCGCCTAGTATTCGTGATTTAAAAACTGTATTCAAGTCAATCTGCCTAGGCTTTTCCCATCTATATTGGGGTCGGCTTCCAGTCTAACCGGATGCAGCTGAATACCAGTATTTTACATGGAGCGACTGCCTATCTGACCTCCACAACCCAACTGGGTAATACGTTCAGTGCCGTAATTAGCCTTTTATGCGCCCGGTGCGAGCTCATATTACCGCTTCCTTGAAATATTTTCTAATCATAACCGTTTCTGATAATAAAATGGATTGTCTATAAAAATAAGTAATAGGTACTGTTACTGGCCATGGTCTGGTCATGGTCTGGTCATTTCTGTGCCCCTCCAGGGTCTGCGCCCTGTGCCTGGGCACCGCTGGCACCGCCCTAGTTACGGGACTGAGTACGTTACCTTTTATTTAGACTGATTGTCAGACATTCGGGCTTCTGACGACCCGTAACGACGATCAAAGATCCACAAATGACAGCCGGGACCAACGGCTTATCGTGCTTTTCGAGGCACAGAGGAGTCTCGGTATGTAAAGATGTTCACCCATCCACGGAGCAACCCAGCTGTTATTGCTTAGCCACGAGCTCCTCTAACTTTTCTTGCCATCCCAACTACGAACCATACCAACAATGTAAAAAGACTTATGTAAGTAATATATTACTTATATATAACTTATAACATCGTGCACATCACGAAGGAACTTGCCTTCAAAATAAATCAAAGCTTACTTGACTTTAACATGAGTTATGATAGCAGCGTCCCAGGTTCGATTCCCGGCTCGTGTAATCGCGGCCCGAGGCCTGGAATTAGCCCCAATTAAGTACATCAAACACAGTTTTTATTTCGCATCCCAATGTTTTTCGTTTTTAGTTTAAATTCATTCTTTCTATGTTTTCTAATTCGGGGGTTATTTTTTGTTTCAATTTTTTTTATTCTTTTGGTTCTAATGATTGTGCGTAGATTTAATTTTATAAAAATTAGAATATATAGAATTTTTTGTTGATGATTTATTTACGGCATTGTATATGAAAGTTTTTAAAGGGCGGAAATTATGGGAAATAAGATAAAAGTCGTCAATTTTAGATTTTTACACACACCTGGGGTACTTTTTGTTTAAAAAATAATCCTATAGGGGGTGATATAGGGGATGAAAGTTTGAATAGGAAACCCAGCATTTCTTAAAGCATCCCGGTAGCATCACAGGAACGTCCGTGAGACGATATCCGACATCCACGTGGGCGAAGCCGCGGGCAAAAGCAAGTAATTAATAAATGTGAAAGTGACTTTGTTCATTTGTTCGCTTTCACGCTAAAACGGCTGAACGGATTTGGATGAAATTTGGCACATGGGTAGATCATGACCTGGAGAAGGACATAGGCTACTTTTCATCCTGGATCGCAGAAGAAGTTACGGGCAACAGCTAGTATAATTATTTTGATAGTTATTATTTACTCTTTTACCCCAATCAGACATTATTTTTGCTCATTATTCGTCGAAGATCCACGAATGCCAGCCGAGACCAACGGCTTAACATGCTTTCCGAGGCACGGAGGACTCTCGGTATGTAAAGATGGTCACCCATCCTCGGACCAACCCCGGCAAGCGTAGCTTAACCTGATGGATCGACCCGTCCGGCTGTTATTACTTAGCCACGAGCTGCCTTTATAAAGTACACAATATACAAAAACTTTAAACAGATAAGTACATAGAAACAGATACATACTGCCTCACCCCAATGGCGCGGCCTATGTACTATAAACCAGTAAAGGAAAAATCTGATAAATTACAACGTATGGCAAGAAGGTATGTATTACCGACGACCGAGGGTAGGTTCTTGAATAAATTATGACATAATTCCTACCTTTTAGGAGTCCGTAGGAAAAGAGAGATTATTAGCCTGCGGGGGGTTATAAAGGAATGGTGTCGAAAGAATTGTAAAAGAATAAGTGTTTGACCATCAATTTAGCCGCAGAAATATTTTTATGCCGATAATAATAGGTACATTACAATTTTTTTCTTAATATCCCTCGGAAAATTTCGTTTTCAACAGTCGTTGGAAATCAATCAAAAATCAAAAGTCATTTATTCAAACTAGGCTGAGAATCAGCACTTTTCGAACGTCAAAATTACATAAGACAGTCCCCCAAAACGCCCACCCTTCACCACTTCCTAGTGCTTTAGCTGGGAAGAAGAAGTGGCGCAACAAACTCCCCAGCAGCACAGCTGTCTGTTTAGTTAGAAAAAAAAAAACTATAACTTGCCCTTTCCACTTGGTGCAGACTGGACACTCTCAATCGACTTGGAAGTATATAGAGTCGTTAATACTCTTTATTTAATTTTCTTCTGTATATTCAATTCACTTTTCCACATTTGGGTTTGTTTAGCAGTGCAGAGTTAGTGCAAACGATACATCCTAATGCCGAATTGAGCTTTCTTCCGGAAAAATTGCGCGAAAAGTACATAAAAGCGTACAATATATGTTCATTGCATGGAGAGATTCATTGCATTGCATTTTCCTCGCTGTATTGAGGTGAAAAGTTGTGTATTTCGCTCGGCAGCAAATTTATTCTGCGCAACAATAAAAACAAACTCAGTTTCGCATGTATAATAATCGTTAGGATAGATAGTTATAGCAAATATATAGAATAATATAAATGAATATATAGGTGATAATTATGTAAAAGAAAAGTGCTATATTTTTAAGACAATTCGTAATCGTATTTTCAACTCTGATTTACAAAGTTAACTTTGCTTGCGTTGGCAGATTACCAAGTTCCTACACCCAAATTAAGTCAACATAGGTACGGAACCGCCACCCCAAATCAAAACTCAAACTCGCCCAGAATTTTTCATTTAAAACTTAAAAGCAGCGGTTTGATTTGAGTGAATTACTAGTTAAAGTACGTAATAGTTAAGTATTAACTGTATTATAGGAAGGTAACTTACTAACTAGGTTCAAGTCTTTTATTTCCGATTATTTCGGAATTACAGAAACGCATCAGCTGTTAATTCTCATGACAGTTTGTTGGTAGCTTTCGTTATAATGAATGCTTAGGTTATAATTTTTATTTTTTTTAACCATTAATGTACTTACACACTTAATAAACAGACAAGAAGAAAAGAACAGAAAAATACGTACAAAGTTGATGCTTATTTCTAAAGATATCTGAAGTCTTTTTTTTTGGGTGGGAATTCATCAAATGTCTTCTCCCGCTCTGGGCGGAGCGGAAGGGCGTGTCAGACTCTTACTGACTAAAACCCACCCGTGTTCCTTCAGTTGCCTGTTTCCAGAGTCCCGGTATCCCTTTCGGACTATTCCGCAACCCTGGCAGGCATCGGTCCTAACGGAGCCCGTCAGGTGTGCTGACATCTCTTTGAGGCGCGCGTGGAACACGACGCGCCATCGACCCGGGCCTGGTCCTTATCGGACGGCGAGCTACCCATTGCTCGCCGTCCGCAAGCCCGCGCCTATGGTGGCCGTCAATCCGCCTGGGATTCCCGACGCCCAGGGTGTCTCCAGCGGCGGCGGTTAGGGGCGTGAGGGCGCAAGCTTTGCCTCTCCCTCACGCGTTCCGCCTCCTCCTTCGCGAATGTCTGAGGTCTGGAAAGGATCAGGGACCAGCGAGGCAATTCCTTTATTTTTAACAACGTTCAAATTAGCATCTCATTCGAAATCTGTCAAAATAACCGTCAATTTACCAACATTTTTGACAAGTTTGACAGATTGCAACTTGAATGTGAACGTTGTTTATGTAAGAGTTGGCCTTTAGAGGGCCTAGACAAGTGACAATCGCTTCGGAAGCGTTTCGTATTTCTACAACAACTTTCAACAGGATTGAAATAAGCTTTTCGATAGCTTATGTCACTCCTATACATTTTTGCCTTTTCCATCATCGTTATCGATGAAAGAATGTCACTTCGTCTAGGGCCTCTGAATCATATTGAGGGCTTTCATTTAGAAAATGTGAAAGAACTTTTTTTCTAGATCATAGATTAGGTAGGTAACTCAAAGATATATATGAGGAAGTTTGGTGGTACCTACCGATGATTGAAAAGTTGTGTGGAAATCGGTTGTCATGGTATGGGTATGTAATGCGGAAGAGTGAGGCAAATATCGTGAGGAAAGTTTTGAGTATAAAAGTGGATGGTGGATGGTATCCAACTTCACCTGTAGTAGCTGTAGATGCTGTAAAAAAAACATAGGCAAGTACTCAGACCAAATAAAAAACCAAGACAGAGCGTTGCGAACAATACAGGGAGACATGCCAAAACTACACCTCCGCTCTGTGCATACACGCTCACACGCACACATTTACAATCAAACTACACCAAAATATGTGCACAGTTGCACACTCATGTTTACGAAACCGGCCTCACGTCACTGTTGAGTGTTGATAGACCTCTGTCTTATTTTTTTATTTCGTCTGAGGGTAAGTAAGTATATCTAACACACCTTTAAAAAAATTAAGAAACCTTAGGCCTAGCCCGCACTGCGAATTTTATTCGTGAGGTTTATATTTAGTATACGGTATTGCAACGAGTGCGAATTTTAAATCGCCAGTGCGTGTAGATACGTTAGATGCCATGTGTTACAGAATTGCGATACAATTTTTTATATCACAATGCGTGCTAGGCCTTAGCCAAATTCGTGCAGCAATACAAGTTTAATTTCCTCATACTGAAAGTGTGAAACTTTAAATTAAAAGTATAGTTTACGTACATATCTACATCAGTACTCACAATGGGTGATTGTTCTGTTTCGTGCAGCTATCTGATTGATAACTATCTCTTAGTAATTCGGTGTTTAACTGCATTTCTGTAACTTTTATGTTGAACCTGTTTATAAAAAAAATCTGAATACAATTTCGATTTTGAATGTTTTTTTTTTTTTTTGCTTGAAAAATGCGAGGATTTCGTTTGTATTTTTTACGCAGCTGAGGCCTTAAACAAAGTAAAATTCTATCAGCGATAACGATGATGGAAAAGCCAAAAATGCATAGGAATGACATAAGCTATCGAAAAGCTTATGTCAATCCTGTTGAAAGTCGTTGCAGAAATACGAAACGCTTTCACTTGTCTAGGCCCTCTTGATTATGCTAAACCTTACAATAGATATCATTAGGTATGCATTTACGGAGGATAGTTTCAAAGTTAATTAGAGTTACTAGCATTACACTGAATGAAAACATAGTATCTAACAGGGCTGAAATCGTCAACACGCAGTGAATCAATGGTCGGTCCTTCTCAATAAGAGAATATTTATTTGAGAAATGATCTAAGATCCATTTAATAGATGACGAAAGTAAATTATTATTCCGTTTAGACAATAGGTATACAAAAAGCCAATACAATTTTTTTATAAAACATCAATTTCATCGTAGGCGACTAGTGTCCACTACTCGATAACAGATGGCGTTAGTAGCGCCACAGTAACAACATTATAATTTTACCGCATAAATTGCTTGCAGTAAATTGCACAGGTTTTATGATTAAAGTAAAGGCCAAATCATCTTCACTTGTGGATCTCGAATGAATTCAAAAATGTAGATGAACCTCTTCGCCTATTGTAATGAAAAAGAGAATAGGCATGTCGTGGTAAATATTGGTCATCCAGTGATGTTGGTGGCGGGGCTCAAACTCAAATGAAACCATTTACAGACACTTTTGAATTGTCAAGGAGTCGGTCAGTCAGAAATATGAAGCTAGTTGCCCATTCCAAAGCGTAGTAAGTACCTATGGAGAAGAACGGGCAAGAAACTCCACGGACACTCTTTTTGTAACAAAAAATTGATACAAAGAATTGGTTACATCACTGACTGTGTCTTCGGGATAGTGCAAGGATGCAAAGTATATCGGTATTATAAGTAAAGACATACTACTAAAAGTATTACTCGTGGACTGTCTTTAAAATATGGTTGTACTAGGTTTAACTTCAGAAATAAAAAAAACAAGACAGAAGATCGAAGTTCGCAGCGCTCTGTCTTGGTTTTTAGGGTTCCGTACCCAAAGGGTAAAACGGGATCCTATTATATTTATTATTTCTTTATTTATATATTCTTTATTGTACACCACAAAAATATATAACAAAAAACAATAACAAACACTACAAAATAGACAATGGGCGGCCTTATCGCTATCCGCGATCTCTTCCAGGCATTATACTACTTATATACCCTATTATATTACTTAGACTCCGCTGTCCGTCCGTCTGTCTGTCTGTCTGTCTTTCCGTCTGTCATCAGGCTGTATCGCATGAACCGTGATAGTTAGACAGTTGATATTTTCACAGATGATGTATTTCTGTTGCCGCTATAACAACAAATACTAAAAAACAAAATAAAATAAATATTTAATGGGGCTCCCATACAACAAACTTGATTTTTTTGCTTGTTTTTGCTCGATATTGATAACAGCAATAGGTAGACGCTTGAAATATTCACAGAATATTTAGTTAAATATTTACTTTAAAAATAAGTAATTAAAATAAAATAAAATAAATATTTAAGGGGGGCTCCCATACAACAAATGTGATTTTTTTTGCCGTTTTTATAGATTTACGGAACCCTTCGTGCGCGAGTCCGACTCGCACTTGGCTGGTTTTATAGATAATGGTACGGAACCCTTCGTGCGAGAGTCCGACTCGCAAATGGCCGATTTTTTAATTTGGTCGGAGAGTTTAACTAACGAGTTTTAAAACAGTTCTCTCTCTCTTGTTTCTCTCTGCATTAGCCATTCGAGTTTTCGCTCTCCTGTTTGTCTTCTTGCATTCACAGAAGCAGATATATTTCTGCCGCCAAGCAGCATCAGGTACCTACTTGGCTCTGCGTGGTGAAGTGGTGAAAGAACTAAAATTCGAAGACGTGTGACATCTACCAACCCGCACTGGGCCCGCGTGGTGGATTACTTCCCACTCTCTCTCACAGAGAGGAGGCCTGTGTCCCAGCAGTGGGAACATTATAGTGTGTTATACATTTTCATTAACGTTTCATCATTTTCTTGCCTTCATAATTTCTTTGTCTTTATCTTAATCAGTCGTCATCTCAGTGTTCACTGTCTTCCTAGCTGTATCTCTCAAACAACCCATCCATATGGTTTTTTCTGCCACTTTTCTTATACCCATCCATATTCATAACAGCTTTTTTTTGTCACATATTATAACTTACCAACATCATTCATATTTTATGCCGGCTCTTCTCCGTAGGAAACAACCAATGATGCACGGTTGGAACCGTGAAACAGCTTCTGACGTTTCATAGATAAGTTGGTTAATGTGAAAAAAATAATATTTTATTTTTTGAATTTATGAAAATCATCGACGGCCTATAGCAGTCCACTGCTGGACATAGGTCTCTCCAATCGTACGCCCTTTGACTCTGTCCTTGGCACCTTTAATATACCAATCATTTTGGCATTCCTAACCTTCCTTGGGCTTTGCTGTAGTCGGGTAAATCTTCGATTTCAAAACACTTCCTTCGGCACACCCACATTATAGCATTATTACCTGCTCAGGACATACCTATGTACCTACAGATAAACATCTCGATACCTACCTACCTCCTTGCCCCATAGGTACCTTGAAGAAACGCCTTGCGTGTCCGCATTGCGTGCTTCGAAGCAATTATGTACACCGCGGTTGCTTTTCTTTTATTTGTACTGCCACAGTATTTTTAAGTCTGAGATATTTTATGTTAATATTTATGTTTATGTTTATGGATGTAGGGAAATTTATTTGTTGAGAGTTCTTATGTACTTATTTGAAATTAGATGCCTACCTAATTCACGGTTTTTGTAAGCTATGTGTCGTCAGGGAGATTGGCTATGTGTCGTCAGGGAGATTGGCTATGTGTCGTCAGGGAGATTGGCTATGTGTCGTCAGGGAGATTGGCTATGTGTCGTCAGGGAGATTGGCTATGTGTCGTCAGGGAGATTGGCTATGTGTCGTCAGGGAGATTGGCTATGTGTCGTCAGAGAGATTGGCTATGAATCGTCAGGGATATTTGATATGTTGTGTCTTCAGAGAGATTGGCTATCGTCGTTTTGGTCAACTAAGCCTAAAATGAGATTTTGATACTTTAACAGATTTGTTCATTTGTAACCCGGATGCAAGTTAATTAGGTTTAGCTCAGAAATCGACTACAATGCCCAGATATTTTTACTTTACAATGAAATTCACTGTTTTCTTATAAAAAATCATGAGAATTTTATGTTTAATGATTAGGAACACTAACAGGCAGGACGAATTTTATCCTTTGTTGAACCAAATGAACTAAATGACAAACGTACCTCTTTCTTCCTGGCTATACATTATATCCCACATGGTGGTGGGGTCAGCAATACCAACCTAAATTAAACAAAATTAAATAAATCACACAGTAACAGCTCAAATATATGCAAATATAATGTTGTTATCAATGAGGAAAAACTGCACCAAGGTATAAAATACATACCAATATTTATAATATATTTTTGTTTCCATGTTCTGCAATAGTCCTACACCAACCGGGGGTTGTCCTTGGCTGCACTTGCATAGTGCGAACAGGGATAATCGTAGGTTGGTGCCTCATTCCATTTAAAATGCTCTAAGGGCCCTCTGCGAGTTGGCTTCGGCCCCTCGCACGCCTTACAAAGGTCCGGGACCCCATGGGTCCCGAGATATACAGGGTGTTTGGTGCATTGTTTGCCAAATGAAAATGATGGAAAGGAGACCATCTTTATATACTGAGACTCCTACGTACCTTGGAAAGCACGTTAAGTCGTTGGTCCCGGCTGTGATTTGTAGATCTTTGACAGTCGTTACGGGTCGTCAGAAACCCGAAAGTCTGAGAACCAGTCATGCCAAGGGGTATCGTATTACCCAGTTACTGGATTGTGGAGGTCAGATAGGCAGTGCCTCTATGTAATATACTGGTATTCAGCTGCATCCGGTTAGACTGGAAGCCGACCCCAACATAGTTGGGAAAAGGCTAGGCAGATGAAGACTCATTTTGAGGAGCTCGTGGCTAAGTAATAACAGCCGCTCGGGTCGATCCATCAGGTTAAGCTACGCTTGCCGGGGTTGGTCCGTGGATGGGTGACCATTTTCACATATCGAGACTCCTCCGTGCCTCGGAAAGCACGTTAAGCCGTTGGTCCCGGCTGTCATTTGTGGATCTTTGACAGTCGTTACGAGTCGTCAGAAGCCCGAAAGTCTGACAACCAGTCTAACCAAGGGATTTTCGTAGTACCCAGTTACTGGGTTGTGGAGGTCAGATAGGCAGTCGGTCCATGTAAAATACTGGTATTCAGCTGCATCCGGTTAGACTGGAAGCCGACCCCAACATAGTTGGGAAAAGGCTAGGCAGATTGATTGAGATGAAGACTCATTTTAATCTTAAATTCGAGTCTTTTTTTAAACACTAATTATGCATTTTTAAATTAAATTAAAATTCATTTATTTCGGACAACAGTGATCCATATCGTTTTAGTATTACAAAATAACTTATAATCTAGTGTTAGTACTATTGATTTATAATTTGAAATAATGTACATTCCGGAGGACGACCAGACAAGAAACATGTGTCCTACTCAAACTCAAAGCATTTCAATTAAACCATTTACACGCACTTTTGAATTGTCAAGGAGTCGGTCAGTCAGAAATATGAAGCTAGTTGCCCATTCCAAAGCGTAGTAGGTACCTATGGAGAAGAACGAGCAAAAACTCCACGAAAACTCTTAAAACAAAAATTTTGTTACAATAATATTGTTTACATCATTTATGTTGAAATTATACATGTGAGAACAATACAGCAGCCTCCGCATAAAATGTCTCTTATTTGTGAATATAACTCTCCGCTAGCTCTCAGGATATAGCTTATAACAAAAACAATTTTGACACTATGACCTACATACCCCAACACAAAGAAAAACGGCATTTCTGACAAAAACTGACAAAAAATCGAGTTATCAGGATTAGGATCAATAGTGTATGGTACATTTAATTACAAAGCTGCCATTATTATTGGGTGTAATAATAGAGTGGGTATCGAATCGGCAGATTTATTAGACGTTCTTGATTGATAGGTGATCGATTAGAAATAGAGAGGAGTGGAGACGTGTTACGTTGTTAAAATATTTGGGTAGATAATGGTGCCGATTCTCTTGTACACCGAACTAAACTAACTAAACTATCACTAAAATTCCTTACTTTTGACTATGGGAATCTTGGAACTATTCTGCCAAATAAATTGTCTAAATTTAAAACTTATTTTGACACAACTAAAATCGAATTTGACAACCGCGCGCCTCCACTTGGTACTTGTTTTCCCTACCCCGTGTTTTTTTTAGAGCCAAGGCGCGCATGCACGGCAGCCTCGACGTGTTTTTAATGGAATTTTTCAGTTTTTGTATGGAAAATAACGAAAAAAAATAAAAAATAATTACCAACATATTGAGAGTTAAAGTTTAAGGATTTCCTGAAGGGGATCGAAATTTTCATTATTTTTGCGATAGGACACACCGTTTTCGAGATATAAGCAAAAGAAAATAAAAAATACAGTAATGTTTTTTGTAACTGAAATCGAGGTGTTGGTTTGAATTTTAGTTCATGACATCTAATTTTATTTCACACATTTTTAATCGCGATTAAATATAGTCAGATTTTGTTAGAGGATTTTAGATATAGGACAAAATTTTAGGTTAAATCGTCAAATTCAGAATAGCATTTTCACTAAACTAATCTCAGTGCCATCTTAGTGCTGTCAAACTAAATTCTAGTTAAGTTGTGTCATTTAAAGTCTATTTCAGAATGAGTTTGATCGATTGACAGGACTAAATTAAATTTTAGTGATTTTTAGTTTAGTTTAGAGAATTTTGTGGCAAGAGAACCGGCACCATTGTCGGTTGATTTAAAAAAGATAGAATGGAATAGAATAACTTTATTTTGCATTAAATATGGTACAAAAAGGTCTTAAATATAAGAAGTTGTGGTCGGGGTGGGTCGGATAAAAGTATTCTTCATCGGATAGAAGGAGCTTCCGTTGAGGAAACTTTATATTGGGTCCCCACCTATGAAATGGCGTTTTTTTCTCACAAATAGAGAACCTCGTCACTTCTATGATTTAAAATATTCATTAATTGTTTAGTATTATATAAAGAAAGAAAATACGTTTATTTGCGGTAAACATGACGCAAAAAAATAAAATAATAACACAAAGAAAAGGTTGGGGGAAACATGCGCCACATCCACTCAAAACGGCTATCGCTCAGCATTATGCTGCGACCCTACGCAAGACAGAGCCCCAGCGCTGGTTTTACAACACAACTACTAATAGTAAAAAAAACCTTATTACTTATAGTTTTATAAACATAAAAAATACCTTAAAAATTACTTCTCATTTTGTCAGCAGAAAGGACCACTATTTTTTTTTTTACTTATCCTTAACTTATTTTTATCGCTTAATCTAAAGTGACATACGTTATCTTAGTTGTAAGCATTAGTGTATAAAAGTTTTAAAACATTAGTGTTCATGGTTGTTAAATAAATTAAGAAAATGTTAGTATGAAAAATGCAACTTCTTTAAAATTCCCCATACAAAACGCCGATTTCATAGGTGGGGGCCTAATATTTTTCTCGTTTTTCTATTTAGCACAAGCGCCGGTCGGGCCTCTTGGCAAGCCCCCCTGTCTCCATGACGTCTGTCACAGCCTGCCACAGAGCTCTCTATCGACGGAGAAGTTCGTACACCGCCGGCTATAAAGTCCCACATTTTTCCTGACTTACACATTTCAGCATGCATGTTATGAAATAAAGGATAGTATTTCTAGAATGCATTTTCTTATTTTAGTGGTTTACAACTTTGATAATCCATGCGATGGGTGAAGGAAAAAATTCAAGTTGATACTTAGCAGCCTCTGATCTACCTCGTATACGGTGGCTCTAGAAATTATACTACACCATTATCGTAATCAATCAGTTACAATCTTCATGTGTGTGTGAACTGAGGGACCAAACTGGGAATCGCAAAAAAAAAGTCCTATGATTTAGTAGTAGTCCTAAAACAATTGTAGAACGAATCTGGGAATTTGTAAAACAATATATTAAAAACTACAGCCCTTAAAGTGTGGTCCCTCAGTTCTCACAGACCATCAGCCAAATCTCGGAAAGTATCTTGAAAATTAAGGTTTTGTGATTACAGACATTTAGTAAAGATTTTGTAAAGATATTTACTAAATGACAAACCACAAAAGCATTAAAGACAAAAAAAATATAACGACAAAACTGTGGTCCCTCAGTCCACACAACATAGATAAATACCTATTTTAGTGAATATTACCGAATTAAATAAATAAAACCGTTCATTTTCGACATAACGGTTTAGTAAAAGTCTTAATACATTTTGTAAAAAAGAAATGGAGCAGAAATATCGACGCAATTTGAAGATATCTATTATTAATACTGGTCCCTCAATCCTCACCTCCACTGACACAAGTGCGTGTGCTACCTGCTTGAATGGATTATTGGAAAGTCCATCTTCATTTCATCATTCAATACATATACGTCATGTATTATAATATTAATTTAACCATACAACCTTGTTTTCGTTCTTTCTTGTGTCATATTAATTAAAGTATAATATTACTGTCCACATTTTATTTCATTGTGTGGTGACACTACTCTATCTATTTTCATCGGATTACTAAAATAATATTATCTCAGCTAAGAGGAAACCAATGCACAATTTTAGCATTCTATTATTTAGTAGAAAGTTTTTACAAAAAGTTAAGTGCACTAGACTTTCCAATAATCCTATCGTCAAGCAGGTAGCACACGCACTTGTGTCAGTGGAGGTGAGGATTGAGGGACCAGTATTAATAATCGCTATCTTCAAATTGCGTCGATATTTCTGCTCCATTTCTTTTTTACAAAATGTATTAAGACTTTCACTAAAACGTTATGTCGAAAATTAACGGTTTTATTTATTTAATTCGGTAATATTCACTAAAATATTTATCTATGTTGTGTGGACTGAGGGACCACAGTTTTGTCGTTATATTTTTTTTGTCTTTAATGCTTTTGTGGTTTGTTATTTAGTAAATATCTTTACAAAATCTTTACTAAATGTCTGTAATCACAAAACCTTAATTTTCGAGATACTTTCCGAGATTTGGCTGATGGTCTGTGAGAACTGAGGGACCACACTTTAAAGGCTGTAGTTTTTAATATATTGTTTTACAAATTCCCAGATTCGTTCTACAATTGTTTTAGGACTACTACTAAATCATAGGACTTTTTTTTGCGATTCCCAGTTTGGTCCCTCAGTTCACACACACATCAATCTTCTGGTTTGTGGTTTTCGTACATGACATAGTCAAAACCAGCACCCAAATTGCGTAATACACGATCAATCACAATCTGAATCGGTTTGAAACAAATTGCTAATACATTGATTCACAAGTTCGAAAAAAAAATCTGCTCAACAGAGTAAATAACGCAATGAATGTTGTTGAACTGTCAAAACGAAACAGATTAGTCTTAATCGGTTACGAAAATAAGTTACGCAATTAAATGTAGACCAGAGTTTTGAAAACAACTTTTACAGATATTATTCCGGGTTCCATCCACCCGTTATAGGAGTCATAATCTGCCTAGCCTTTTCTCAACTATGTTGGGGTCGGTTTCCAGTCTAACCGGATGCAGCTGAATACTAGTATTTTACATGGAGCGACTGCCTATCTGACCTCCACCCAGTAACTGGGTAATACGATACCCCTTGGCAAGATTGGTTGTCAGACTTTCAGGCTTCTGACGACCCGTAACGACTCAAAGATTCACGAATGACAGCCGGGACCAACGGCTTAACGTGCTTTCCGAGGCACGGAGGAGTCTCGGTATGAAAAGATGGTCACCCATCCACGGATCAACCCTGGCAAGCGTAGCTTAACCACTTTTTTGCTTTTAATGCCTCCCTTATGCCTACGGTATAGAAGTCAAAATCAGTTGAACGGACTGTAAAAAAGGTTTATTTAAATGTCTAATCTTATTTCAAATGGAGTATAATACACATTTTATCAAAAAGTTCTCTTGCTAATATCATCTCAACAGTTTTCCCAATAAATATTTTAATTGATGCATCGTTTCCCCAAGTTTTATTTTCCGTATTAATGCATGAATTATAATTGAGGGACGACGGGTATGATTTACTGCCTGTAGCGCTGATCCTTTGGGTTCACGACGCGGTGTAGAGGTGACGGCGACGCAGAAATGGCTGGCTTTGATGAATTAAAATACTCGAGGGACGCCGTGGTTAGCCATGGTGCAGCTAGTTATGTTAGGCTCACTTGCGCGTTCTTGGGTTATCCTAAATAGCTAACTCTGGGTTAATAAAATAATTGTATTCATCTTGTGCCACCAAGACGAGCTAAACCTAGGGTTAAACTTTTAAATACCGTATTTAACCCACCGATGTGGGTGAGAGGTGAAATGTTATGAAGAGTTATTGCTGATAACTTATTTTATTATTTTATGTCGTTCGACGTTAGGTATCGTAGTAGTGGGTATTTGTCCCTAATGTTTGTTATACCTACTGTGACTCGAGCATCGACCTAGAGATTGGATGATGAGAGTCCCAGTTGCCATCGTGTAGGTTATAAGCATAATAATCAGCCTATAATGTTCGCACTGCTGGAACATAGGCCAACAGGCTCAAGGCATCAATCGAGGTGCCATTAAACACTTTCATTACTCCTTGTTCAGATTTCCCGGATCTGATAGGTAATCTTTCCAACTATCCTACTGCTGAAGAATGCATGTAACTTTTCTCTCGCGTCCATCTTGTCAATGTTTGATACGTGAGGTGATATCCACAGAGTGACGTGATTGACTGCATATTATATGCGGGCTGTGGGCGATTTAGAGGATTTTCTTAGAAACGTGACACATGGTCGATCTTTCATTGACATTCAGGCATTTGGTCAATAACTGAGATTGTTGGTTTGTGGAAGAACGGTAAGATACGATCCATACTAATATTATAAATTCAAAAGTAACTAACTTTGTCTGTCTGTATGTGACATTTTCACGCCTAAACCACTGAACGGATTTTGACAAAATTTGGCAAGGAGATAGATGGAATCCCGGGGAAGGACGTAGGCTACTTTTTATCGATATACCATGCGCGCGAAACCGCGGGCGAAGCTAGTAACTAATATTATAAATGCGAAAGTGAGTATTTTTTTGTTACACTTTCACGCTAAATGGATGAAATGTGGCACATGGGTAGACCATGACCAGGACCTTGACCTGACAGGCTGACGACAGGATAGATTATACTTTTTATCCCGATATTCCCACGGGATCGAGACTTATGTGGGTGAAACCGCGGGGCGCAGCGAGATATTGTGAACTGTTGCGTTGGCTGAAAACTAGTGT
The DNA here is from genome assembly GCA_948473465.1 of Lithophane ornitopus. Classification (NCBI taxonomy): domain Eukaryota; kingdom Metazoa; phylum Arthropoda; class Insecta; order Lepidoptera; family Noctuidae; genus Lithophane; species Lithophane ornitopus. The sequence continues at coordinate 5,141,610 of OX419641.1, read as the reverse complement.
TGTGAAATGTAAACTTGATTTGTAAAATATACGAAACTAATAAACAAAAGAGCGAAACAAAACGAAAGGGATTGTCATTAGTCGTTACCCAATTACAACGTGGGTAACAGTGGCGCTCAGGTGATAAGTTAAGTTGGGGAGCAGTGGTGGCACAGTGGTAACTTTCGAGTTGTAAGTCGTAGGTTCGAACCCAAATTGGCGCTTTACTTTGTGTAAATTATTTCATCACCACTGCTCTCAAAACGGTGAAGGAAAACATCGTGAGGAAATCGGCATGTCCTAGAACCAAAAATTCGAAGACATGTGATATCTACCAACCCGCACTGGGCCCGCGTGGTGGATTAAGGCCCATTCTCTCTCACAGAGAGGAGGCCTGTGTCCTAGCAGTGGGAACATTATAGGCTGATTATGCTATGATTATGCAGTTCATATGCTTCAGCAGGTACTATAGTATTACTACACAGTTTTTTAATTATTATTATCTTGATCAGCTTGGTTGAGGAGCTCGTGGCTCTGTATTAACAGCCGCACGGGTCTATCAATTAGGTTAAGCTACGCTTGCCGGGGTCGGTACGTGGATGGGTGACCATCTTTACATACCGAGACTTCTATGTACCTCGGAAAGCACGTTACGTTAGTGGCCTGTCATTTGTGGATCTTTGACAGTTGTTACGGGTTGTCAGAAGCCCGAAAGTCTGACAACCAGTCTTACCAAGGGGTATCGTATTACCCAGTTACTGGGTTGTGGAGGTCAGATAGGCAGTCGCTCCATGTAAAATACTGGTATTCAGCTGCATCCGGTTAGGTTAGACTGGAAGCCGACCCCAACATAGTTGGGAAAAGGCTAGGCAGATGATGATTATCTTGGTCAGCACACAGTTTTTTTAATTATCTTGGTCAGCAGTCCCAGTGGGGACTAGAAGTGTCTTCTAGGTTCTAATACTTACTTAAAAATACACAAAATCAGCGTCTGATCAAAGAAATTAACATAACATCACGCCCGCCCGGTGCGCCGAGGAAGACAGCCCCGAAGGGTAAGGCAGAGGTGTACCTATAGTACACCCACATTTCGCCAGTTATGTTTAAGTCCCATGTAATAGGGGGCGAGCCGATTGCCATCAACTGGGCACAAATCCAGCCTCCAGGTCTTTCTGCTACTGAGAAATCCCAGGCATCGAATCAAAGACCTCATTCTCGGCAGTGGCGCTTGCAATCAATTGACCAACAGGCAGTCAATGAAATTAATGCAGATTTAATTCAACTGTTGTAACACAGGATATAGCAAAATACCGTAAAATTACAGGAACTTGTATCTTAAAAACCGTAACTTGTATACGACTTTTTAATGTTCCTTTAACTTAAGATTTTTCGTGTAAAAAAATAGATGAAATAAAAAACTCTGGACTCTAAACAGACCGACCAAGGTAGGTAGATATTTTTTTTTATTAAAAAGATAACGTTCTCAAAATGGCCGCGGGCTGTCGGCAGTCGAAGTATGGATAGCAGAAAAATGTGATTTATTTAATTTTTGCTGAAATGATGTTTATATTTATAACTAATTGACCCGACAGACTTTGGCCTGTCTAAATTCTCCCGATATTTTATATCCTCTCATACATCCATTCCATGAAAAAGGAAGTTCAGTTTTTTTTTGGGAAACTTTACCAATTGTTCTTCGCATAAAAACCTAATTTGGACTATTCAAAACATTCTAAAACAAAAAATAACCATTTCAGTCTAGCCGTTCTCAAGTGAACCCTCTACCAATGAACAGCGTTTCATTTTTATTTATGTAGATAAGTACATAGTTGCCTATTATTCTCCCACAGCAGGGCACAGGTACACAGAGAAGGCAGAAGGATTGATTGAAAAGGATTTACAATTTATTGGGGATTATTACCTATGAAATTGGCGTTTTTTTCTCACACATAGAGCACCTCGTCACTTCTATGATTTAAAATATTCATCAATTGCTTGGTATTATATCGAATAATGAGCATCATAGACAACTATCAATAGTAAAAAAACCTTATTACTTATAGTTTTCTAAACATAAAAAATACCTTAAAAATTACTCCTCATTTTGTTAGCAGAAATGACCACAATTTTTTTTTTAACTTAGCCATAACTTATTTTTGTCGCTTAATCTAAGTGGCATACGTTATCTTAGTTTTTAAACATTAGTCCATAAAAGTTTTAAAACATTAGTGTTTATGGTTGTTATATAAATTAAGAAATTGTTAGTATGAAAAATGCAACTTCTTTAAAATTCCCCATACAAAACACCGATTTCATAGGTAGGACCTAATATATAAGTCTGAAATCACCAACTCGTCTTGAGCACGCGTGGTAATTAATGCACGTACTTTCTAATAGTTTGCCGCACCGGTCGACGTCATTACGTCAAGGCCGGCAGCGCTGGGGCTCTGTCTTGCATAGGGTCGCAGCATAATGCTGAGCGATAGCCGTTTTGCGTGGATGTGACGCATGTTTCCCCCAACCTTTTCTTATTTTTTTCTGTGTTATTTATTTTTTTGCGTCATGTTTACCGCAAATAAACGTATTTTCTTTCTTCTTTCTTCTCTCTATGAGAAGAGGTCTTTGTCCTGCAGTGGGACAGAAATAGGCTAGTGTAGCGTCATATTCCTCAAAGCGGTCTTCCTCTTTACGTGTGGTTAGTGACTAACCTGGACGCGGTTATATGAAGTCGAAAGAAATATAATCAAAATTTCATAACGACGCGACGCCTTAGAGTGAAAACGTCGAGGAGCCCATGGCTAAGTTTATCAGCCGCACGGGTAGATCCATCAGGTTAAGCTACGCTTGCCGGGGTTGGTCCGTGGATGGCTTACCATCTTTACATACCGAGACTCCTCCGTGGCTCGGAAAGCACGTTAAGCCGTTAGACCCGGCTGTCATTCGTGGATCTTTGACAGTCGTTACGGGTCGTCAGAAGCCCGAAAGTCTGACAACCAGTCTTACCAAGGGGTATCGTATTGCCCAGTTACTGGGTTTTGGATGTCAGATAGGCAGTCGCTCCATGTAAAATACTGGTACTCAGCTGCATCCGGTTAGACTGGAAGCCGACCCCAACATTGTTGGAAAAAGGCTAGGCAGATGATGATGCCTTAGGGTGAAAACCTCGTAAGTGTAAAAGAAGTATTTTTTCAGGAAGAAGAAAAAACTGCGTGCTTTAAAAAATTTGTACGGCGTAATTTATGTTTTTTTAATGAATTAATATGGAAATTTAACCAGCTTTTATATTCAGAACTCTTCATACTATAAGATTGTTAGAAATGCACAAAGTTTTCTTAATAAAAAAATTTGAGCAAAAATGCATTCCCGTTTTCACTCTAATTATGACGACGATATATTTATTTTCCTACCAGTACCAGTTCCAGTACTTAGTGCGGTAGGAAGAAAATAATATAATATGTAGGTAGACGTATGTTATTTTCTTTAACTAAGATTATAATAATTTACAAAATTTGTAATTACATTCTGTGCTACCGTATACATAAATATTTTTTTTAGCCACTCTGTCCAATAAATGCTTGTGATAAAACGGTAATTGCATTTTAATTCAATAATTTGTTGAAAAAAATCATAGGAATTAAAACTGCGTTGACAGATTGATTGATTTATTTTGTTTTAAGTAATTTATTATTGACACTGCGGTATTTGGCTGGGAATAAGTAATATTGTATTTTCCCGTGGATGTTTACAAAAAGTAATTCAACTACATTATAATTATAACACATAAACGTGTTTATTCTTCTATCTTTTTTATTATTATATTATTCTAAGAAAGTGTAGTACCTATTAAGCTTTAAAATAACGTATCATAACATCACGCCTGTATTCCCCGAAGGGTTAGACAGAGGTGTACCTATAGTACACTCATATTTCTCCAGATATGTTTAAGTCAACAACTGGGCCGTTATCTGGTCTCCGGGCTGCTAGAAATTTCAGATAGAAAAACTCATTAACATTTTGCCCGACCTACATAGGAATCGAACCCTGTTAGCGTGAACCTGATTCTTCTTATTAAAGGAAAAATAAACGACATAATGTCATTTAACATAGTCGACCTCGTAATTCCTTTACCACCTAAGCTTGAATGTCACTTGCACTTCAACGTCTATTTTTGCTTAAAAAGACTAATGTGACCGTTTTGAACGTAGTGAAGTGTCATTTAGTAGGAGTGAGATTTAAGCGAGAACACTGAAAACTCACGTGATTAAAAAAAAGAGAGTGTTCTAGGCCCACTCGTTGATCACTGAATTGGATTTATAAAAGAGTAACCGTGGAGTTTCCTGCCGACTCTTCTCCAATATTTTTTTTAGTCCTGACTGAATGATGAATGTCATCTTAAATTTTATTTTTGTTGTCGACATGGAAGCCCTCTTATCAAAGTGGCGCCAAATTGTGACGGGAATTTTCATGAAAACCTAGCTACTGACGTTTCATCAGTGCCCATGTAGGTTTATGTGAATTAAAATATTTTGTGATTTTGTTGAAGTTTATTTTTCTTGATTATTTTTGAAACATCAACTTTAAAAGCTTGAAGCATTAGCTCCAGGCATAAGGATATCCTATCAAACATTATTCTAACCTAAAAAAACCTCTGACGCATACATTCTTTTCAACCAATAAATTGTTAAAGTTTCTAATGTTTCAAAAAACACCCATGAAGGTTATGTTGTGAATAAAAATCATAATTATGGGTTATAACGTACATTTATCGTATTAATCTATCGGTTACGTACGGAGGTATTAAATGGAGCCTCTTTCGGCTTCCGACGCCGCTTTTTAAAGTTTTTTATTTTTATGTGCCGAAGATTTTTTGAGATTGATATGGTTTGAGAAGACAGGGAATGTTGACCTTGTGATGTGTGGAATGATGACCATCCATTACATAACGAGATCCCTCCGTGTCGCGGAAAGGACGTTAAGCCGTTGCCGTTGGTCCCGGCTCCGCTGTCCTTCGTAGATCTTTGATAGTCGATACGGGCCCAAAACCTCCAGGGACAATTATACCTCCAAGCTGGTTTTAAAAACAATGTTTTTAATTCAATATTAGTTCAATCAACCACTAAGAAAATTACAGTTGATTGAGTAAATAACGCGTCAACAATGTAATATTATTATTATTTAATTCAATCTAGATACTGCGACCAGTAAATTATATAACAATGTATGCATATTAAAATGTATGAACACTTAAAAATAACTGTTCATTTAACATCAACCGATAATCAGCTTTATTTGCATGCAAATAAAGCTGATTTTGCAACAAAAAAATAACGTGAGATGTGCTGTTGCAAAAGTTGATGCCTTCAGCGGTCAAAGACGGGCATAAATTATTACAGAAAAAAAAAACTATCCATAAGTCTTGAAATTAACGAAGCAAAATCATCTTAAATGCTTCGGAATAAGACATTAAATCATTTAAATATTTAATTAAGCATTTTCATTACGCTTCAAATCAAAATGGCGTAAGTAGAAATTTTGTTATAAAAAACTACTTAAAATGGATGTATTAAAATAGATTTCTGTGTATTTTTTTTATGATGTAGAGTGCTACCTCACAGGGGCGTAGGTTTGAGTCCTGCCTGAGGCACATTATGTATCGATTCACCAGTTATCAGTATTCATGAATGATTAATTATTTTTTTGTTGTGAGTTTACAATGTCATCGAATTTATGTTGTTGTTTGATCAAATTCTGGAAGCTGGGTTCCAGTCATAAGAAACGACACGATATGCATAATATGGGATAAAATTTGCCGTCATTTTAAAACCATGGGCCATCACCATCACCATTTTTGGCACAATAGAAATGAAAATCGTCCTCTGGTTAGTAGCAGATAAATTAAGCTAGTACAAAAACAAACAAAAAAACAATGTGAAACAATGTTAAACAACGAATAAACGTGCTTACTCACTGGATGCTTGTTTTGTCCAATATTTTATGTTGCCGTGCCCTAACCGGGTGTCATGTTGGATCTTACATTAAATACTTGTAACAGCTGATGTACACATGAATGCAATAAAGAATTTGAATTTGAGTTTGAGTTTCCATTAAACGGACAGATGATAATATGTACCTACATGGAAAACGATACCTACTAGCGAAAACTGCGCCTCTGCATATCTACTGCATATAATTTGAGGAATTTATGTCGACTCTTCACGTGACCTGGGCTGGCCTATTTTTCGGCCAAAGAATCATCATTGCTATAGGTACAACGTGGCAACGCTGCCAGCCTTTTGGGCACTTTTCCTGTTGACAGCGATGCAGATGAATTTTTTGATAACCTTTGATCATTTCCCCCCCCCTTTCTTTATATACTTGTACGTAATTATTATTATTAAGTTCCTATTTTAAGCCAGTAAGTAGGTAGTTGTTTTACATACTATGTAATATAAATATTTTAGGAATTCAGTCGTGATGTTATGTTATGTTACAGATGCACAGACAAACCTTCAAAAATAAACCCAAAAGGGGTTTCAATGTTTCATACGAAAGTGGTTCCGTCATAATATACGGCGCGGGCCGTCATAAAAATCTGTCATTTTCACTAAGTAGTATAATGTCATTAAAGTGTCAATAAACGCTCTGTATTTTGACAGGACATTATTGTGTAACGTTCACCGCTGTTTAGAAAACCAAAGCTTTAAACAAAGCGCCCAGAAATATCTATTACAGATAACAACACATTTTAAAACTCGAACCAAAAACAAAAGTGACCACAGAGAATATCGTTTTATTTTCCTCGGGTTCCCAAAGTTATCTGTGGTCCATCTAATCACAGTAGCCGATGATAATAAAAGCTGCTGCTTCCCCGAAACATTGGTCGTAATTATAGCAGTGGTACGGCGAGCCTGCGGCGGTATAGCTTGTGTTTTCCACTGTCGGATTTTGGAGCGTTCCGTGCCGACACAAAATGCGAATTGACGATGTTAGAAGAATGACTGATTTTTTTCTTGAAAATATACATCATTAAATATTAAAGTTATTATGGACTATGTATACATAACACAACTAACTATTTACATTAGGTACTTAAATGATTAATTAAAACTAACTAAACTCCATTTGAAATAAGATTAGACATTCAAACAAACCTTTATACAGTCCGTTCAACCGATTTTGACTTCTATACCGTAGGCATAAGTATGGCATTAAAGGCAAAAAACGTTACACAATACCAACTGTCTACTGCAGCTGCCATTTGTCATGCCACCAACGCAATAGAAGTCAAAATCGGTTGAACGGACTGTAAAAAAGGTTTATTTAAATGTCTAATCTTATTTCAAATGGGGTATAGGTATACAAATAAACAATCAATCTGCCTAGCCTTTTCTCAACTATGTTGGGATCGGCTTCCAGTTTCACCGGATGCAGCTGGATACCAGTATTTTACATGGAGCGACTGCCTATCTGACCTCCACAACCCAGTAACTGGGTAATACGATACTCTTGGTAAGACTGGTTGTCAGACTTTCGGGGTTCTGACGACCAGAACTAAACAAATAAACAATTAACTAAAATATGACGTACAAAAAAATCCTCCGCATCGCTGTCGGCTGGTAATGTACCCAAGAGACTGGCGGCATTGCCACGTTGAATGGCAATGCTGAACCTCTGACCAAGGTAAAAGCCAGCCCTTGGGTCACGGGAAGTGTCAAACAGCCGTTTCGAGATTAATTTCTTTAGTTTATTTATGTAATGTTATTTATGTAATTTAGAATCATATTTATGTAATGTAACTGTTATTGTGTAAAAGGAAAGAAATAATAAACTTATAGATTGAAAATAAGAGGATAGATTGAAAATAAACTTATAGATTGAAAACGAAAAGAAAAATTGAAAATAAACTTATAGATTGAAAATGAAAGGATAGATTGAAAATAAACTTATAGATTGAAAAATTACCTTTAATTTTCAATCTATAAGTTTATTATTTTTTTCCTTTATTTCTTTCCTTATTGAGTTTTTATCGATTACGATAAATTAATCAAGTTCGGATACGGTTTTGTATGTATGTACAGGTTACAAAATAATTGTGATACACTAGAGAATTTTAATAACTATGTTTGTTAATTATTGTTTTAAAATTAGGGTTGATCGAAGCCGTCTTGATTTGATCTGATAATATTTAAGAACGTTCTAGAATTCATAGATAATTACCAAATAAACTGAGAATTACCATAGATATGACTACATAATCTAGAAAATTCTTTTCCTGCGTCTATTGCTAGAGTGGTGCTTTTCTACAGCAATGCAATATAGCTATGGACAACCACCTCTTGACCATAACAACTGTGTGTCGTACTCAATGGAAACCACACCATCTTAAAACTCCTGGAGTTACATGGAAGGCAACACCCACGCCTCTAGCCCAGGTCACGCCAAACATACTGTAATGATCGCTCTGTTTACCGTCATTACTGCAGGACCTGTTTACAACTGATACGAGGGTATTTAAACTCGTTACGATATATAAACGTTGATTAGTTCGTTCTGATTTTTATTTGGGTAAATCATATGTTTAGAGCAGTACGTCAATTCTGTAAAATTCAAACAACAACTCGCATCTCACATCGCTATTCACTCTCACTTCGAATTTTGAATCGGGTTCGAGTGCGAAGTAAGTGACGGGAATTACCTTACTGAATGCCACTTCTTATGTCATCTCATACTTTATTCGTCAAAATCTCACGGTCAATTTAGTTCAACTAGCTGACACGCTTGCAAGGGTAGCGCAAGAAACTGACAGCGGATTCAGTTTTCCAAGTTTAGAACGAGGTCTTATAACACCCCAGTGCTGGCCCAGTGGTAAAGGTCGCGACTTACGAGTTGTAGGTCCGTAGGTTCGAACCCAAACAAGCGCTTTACCTTGTATAAATTATTTCATCACCACTGCTCTCAAAACGGTGAAGGAAAACATCGTGAGGAAAACGGCATGTCCTAGAACCAAAAATTCGAAGACATTGTGACATCTACCAACCCGCACTTGGTCCGCGGGGAGGATTACGGCCCACTCCCTCTCACAGAGAGGAGGCCTGTGTCCCAGCAGTGGGAATATTAAAGGCTGATTATAATTAAATGAACCACACAGATTGAGTGGATCTGTTCAGTCAGTGTACGCATTTGTTTATGTTGAATGGTGACCTACAGATACATGGCCATAATATTTATGACTGGCTCGTTGGTCTATCTAGTAGCCGTTAGCGGTAATCTCTTTCACATGGGTTCTACGATCCATGGTTTAGATTAGTTGTCATTGGGTTCTACAAATTTCAGTCTCATCCTTCAAAAATGCTTCTAATTTTCATACATCTCTGCGATGAGATAACGACTATATTTTGAACGTTTTTAATTACAAGGGAAGCAGAAGATATCAATTTAATTATAAGAGTAACCGTGGAGTTTTTGCCGGTTTAACTCCATAGGAAACGACAAATTGGAATCGTGCACCTAGCTTCTGACGTTTCATAAGTGCCCATGTACGTGTTTTTCTTTTTTCGTTTTTAGTGTTCCGTACCCAAAGGGTAAAACGGGACCCTATTACTAAGGCTCCGCTGTCTGTCTGTCCGTCTCTCTGTCTTTCCGTCTGTCACCAGGCTGTATCTCATGAACCGTGATAGTAAGACAATTGAAATTTTCACAGATGATGTATTTCTGTTGCCGCTATAACATAAATACTAAAAAACAGAATAAAATAAAAAACGTGATTTTTTGAGTTATTGATAACGGCAACAGGTAGATGGTTGAAATACGCACAAAATATTTAGATATATATTCACTTTCAAAATAAATAATTAAATTAAAATATAACAAATATTTAAGGGGGGCTCCTATATAACAGACATGATTTTTTTGCCGTTTTTATAGATAATGGTACGGAACCCTTCATGCGCGAGTCCGACTCGCACTTGGCCGGTTTTTTTCTAGGATAACAAATGCGTCAGAAACTCGGAACATTATAAATATTTTTTCCATGGCTACGATTTATAAATTACCTTAGACTGTATTATAATTTCAACATCAACTTCATGAAAAAGCACTGAAAATTAAACTATAAATTAATTTCATGACTTATGGGCCTATCAATCATTTTACAATTTATGTATATAAAGTTTTCAAAAATTCAATTTGCGTTCGGATTAAAATTCTAGATTGGAGTAAAATTAAAGTTTTAGAGCTCAGCTCTTAGCTCTGATGGTGTAGGGTCTATATGAGGTAAAGCGTGGACCAGTCGACCACGTCGTGTTCAGGTTCGCGATTGGTCAATCGTCATCCTGAGGATGCCTCGTTGAGAGGTGAAACACGTGTCGATTTCTTACAGGGTTTTTTATGACTCTTCAGGAATATTTAAGCGGAATAGGTTACTAAATATATCTACGTCTATTGTATTTTATACTTTTTCTTACACTCCCGAAATCGTTTTGCAAAATTATCTCTCTAAACTACTCTGGAAACATTGGTTGGAATTATTAGGTATAACTTCACTTTCCGGGAAAGTCCGAAAGGGATACCGGGACCTTGGCAACAGGCAACTGAAGGAACACGGATGGGTTTTAGCCCTCCCGCTCCGCCCAGAGCGGGAGAAGTCATTTGAAGATAACCCACCCACAAAAAAAAGTATATCTTCACTTGATAGGTACCTACCATAGTCACTTTAAAACTTCCCCTTCTGATTAATTATTTACTCTACGTCCATTCAAAATGGCGGCTACCACACCTTGAGTTTCGGGGTTCTAATTAACGACTAACGTTTCACTGTCCCCTGTCACATGCAAATTATATGGGGCCGTATTAAAAATGTCCCCACCCTTTGGTCATATTTAATTTAAATTATTGGTCATTTGTACATATGAGTTGAGGAGCTCGCGGCTAAGTAATAATAGCCGTACGGGTCGATCCATCAGGTTAAGCTACGCTTGCAGGGGTTGGTCCGTGGATGGGTGACTCCTCTATGCCTCGGAAAGCACGTTAAACCGTTGGTCCAGGCTGTGATTTGTGGAACTTTGACAGTCGTTACGGGTCGTCAAAAGCCCGAAAGTTTGACAACCAGTCTTGCCAAGGGGTATCGTATTACCCAGTTACTGGGTTGTGGAGGTCAGATAGGTAGTAGCTCCATTTAAAATACTGGTATTCAGCTGCATCCGGTTAGACTGGAAGCCGATCCCAACATTCTTGGGAAAAGGCTAGGGAGGTTGAACTAAAAAAAAAAAAAGTTTTTTTTTATTATTTGGAACAAAAACAAATTGCTACGATTACATTGGTAACGATGTTAGCTGCAAAAGTTAATAATCTGTGTCGCAGCCATCAACGCCCATCTCAAGGAGAGAAACACATTGTTCCAGACTTATCTGTGGTAAGGTAAAATTCGAAATGATAAAATTCGAAAACATGCAAAAAGAAAATTAAGATTAAAATAAAATAAATAAAAGCTTTGTATGTCGGTAGGTGTGGTGGAGTGTGGTGTGGTAAGTGAGGGTGAGCGTGTTTGTGGGTGAGGATGTGTGTAAGTGAGGATATGTAGGAGAAGGTGTGTGTGAGTGCTTGGACTAGATAGGTATTAAGTGTTAGGTTTCCACAATTCTTTCAGTTGCATCATATATATGAAAGAGATTTCAACCAGTCGGTCAACTTTACTCTCAGGGTATAACGAGGTAAGCGGTAAATGTCAATGCTCTTATTGACTTTATTGTAGATCTTGGGGCTGATGAACCTGAAGTGTCTTCTCGCCACTGCTGCTTTACAGGGCACAATTTTACAGACTCTATCGGAGAGACGTTTCGCAGTACTGTAGGTTGGGTCAAAGGGTACGAGCATGTGTTTTTTGAGAACAGTCTGTAGGACGAAGCTGTCTAACCGTGAGAGCTTCACAAAGTGAGTAAAGCTCAAATGTCGGATAACCTAATCCAATATCATGTTTGAATTAATTCTAATTAATCATAATCATAATCAGCCTATAATGTTCCCACTGCTGGGACACAGGCCTCCTCTCTGTGAGAGGATGCGGGCTGTAATCCACCACGCGGGCCCAGTGCGGGTTAGTAGATGTCACATGTCTTCGAATTTTTGGTTCTAGGACATGCCGGTTTCCTCACGATGTTTTCCTTCACCGTTTTGAGAGCAGTGGCGATGAAATAATTTACACAAAGTAAAGCGCCTGTCAGGGTTCGAACCTACGACCTACAACTCATAAGTCGTGGCCGTTACCACTGAGCCACCACTGCTCTATTCTAATTAAATGCAATTAAAATCTAATGATGTCCACACTCCATCGAATATCCATATTAAGTTATTAATAAAATATAATGTAGGATAGCCATTATCTATATTAATCTAACCTTTTAGTAAATTAATATTTTTTGATGTTGCTGTGCTCACCCCCGTTTTACATAATTACTATACCTAATTTAACTAAGGGTTATGTAATGTCTGTATGTAATGTTTTATGTACAGTAGGTATAGATACTTGGTTTTATGTACCTACTTCCAAAAATACATTAGGTACAAGGGTCGCCCGCGTGGTATGTCCATAAAAATTTGCCTATGTCCTTCCCCATGCCATCTATCTCCTTGCTAAATTTTGTCGAAATCCGTTCAGTGGTTTAGGCGTGAAAAGGTAACATACAGACAGGCAGATAGTTACTTTCGAATTTATAATATTACTATTAGTATGGAGTATGGATTATGATACTAGTGTGCTACAAGTATATTAGTGTGTAAATGTATCATGTCTCTAATTACGTTATTGTAGCTGATGTTTTCAATGCACATGCATTCAAACGCGTGTGCATTGAAGATGAAGAATCTAAAAATATGGACCTTATTTACCTGTCTTTATTTCGTCTCTCGTAACGGACCGAATTATAAAAGAACTAGCTTTGCCCGCGGCTTCGCTCGCGTGGTTGCCGAATATCGTCTCACGGGAACATACTACCGGGATACTTAAGCAATGCTGAGTTTCCTATATAAACTTTCATCCCTTATATCACTCCTTAAAAGATTATTTTTGAAACAAAAAGTAGCCTGTGCTGTGTCCTTCCTCAGGATGTCTATCTCCTTGCCAAATTCTGTCGAAATCCGTTCAGTGGTTTTAGTGTGAAAAGGTAACATACAGACAGAGTTACTTTCGAATTTTTAATATTAAGTATGGAAGTATGGATACTTACATAGCTCATGCCGAGAAAAATATTAGGTGGATAACTGGGTGGTAGCGGAGCCGACTGCCCAGCCACGTACCTACAATATGACGTGCGTGTAGAACATAGTAATAAAAATAGAATGATAGGATAAGTGCAATACAAACTATAAGTACTATCTTTGAATTTTATAGTTTATCCTTTTAATCGCCACGCATCATCGTCATCCCCCGTATCCCAATTTATTTGGCGGCTATTTGAATACTACCTATATTTTGACATCATCGTTATCAAAAAATTACTTCAAATACCAACCACATCAAACCACAATAATTAGTTTAGTTCCGCTACTCCCCAACAGATGGCGCCACCCGTCACTTCAAACAAATCCATCATTGTAAATTGACTTTAAATCATTTTAATTACACTTAAAACGCATACTAATGAGCAAAGTAAGCTCCATTGAAGTCTGTCAGTCTGTTTTTGTCGCATGATATCCGAAACGCGTGGTAATCGCAGTTTGGATTGAGTAATTATGAAAGATTGGCCTATTAAGTGTCGAAGATTGACCTGTTAGTTGGTAGATTATTTCGTCTTGATTATTTAGTGTTTGTTGTGTAATTTCTTTGTTTATTTGTGAATTGTGGTGATATTTAATGGATAAGTGGAATAGCTATTAGGCTACTTGAATTAAGAAGGTAACCTAATGGTCGTGATAGATACGATCACTCATTTGAAACGTGGTGATAGCAATTTCTAAGAAATCAGTCAAATCAAATCAATTTTTATCTACAAAGTATTCTTACAATTTCGGTCTTAACATAAATAATCCAGATCCTTAATACGTAGTCATAGTAACGTGACATCCAAATATTTGGATTTATAATTATTAAGTATTATAGTAATTCATAATCCATTCATAGTCTTTAATTAATTAACCATAAGGCTCTTTCTATCCTTTTCTTAAACTTTTATAACAACTATCCACTCTCATATCTACTCAAAACTATCCTTCGGTGTAACAACATGCTCCGCATTATTTCAGTTTGGTTTTAAATCGTCTCAAATTAAAATATAGAATAGAATAAGAATAATCTTTATTAAGAAACACACAAGATTCATGAAACACAAGAACATAATTAAATGTACAAAATAACATGGTACCTAGGTATATCTACGTAAATGTACACATATCATGACTGTAACCCTGTCTCCTAAACTAGGTACCTAATCCAGTATCTTAGGAGATAGAAGAAGATAGAATATACCTAAGCTCGGATTTTAATTTTTGCTAGATCAAAATGACAGCAGCTGCGATAGAACTTTATTTAAAAATAACACGATAAATAATTAATATTACAGAGACAACACGACAACAGTGCAGTTCCTCCTGAAGATAATGATTTCGTGGTCCTTGGTGAGAGAGAGTCACACGGTAACTAGATTAATAAGTAAAAAAAAAAACAAATTAGTTTTATGTCGACACCAAATGTAGTTTTATTGTTATTATTATTCATTTATTTATTCGAGTTAAAATGACTGAATGAATATATAATATTGAATACATCACACATACATTGCATAATACATATTATTTTAGTCTAGCAAATTAAAAATTAGATTTTTTTTTTAACATTTAAATGTATAACATAATATCTTTATCTGGATAAATAAAAATGAGCTTTCATTGATTCTCTTTGGTTTTCTAGCTCCAGCCGTCTTAATCTACAAATAAAAGTACCTATGTGATTTTCGCCGAATTAGAAGCAAGGTAGAAAATTAGAATATTATTTGATACTTTATTTATAACATTGTTGTATTTAACACAAAATATTTTAATTGCGGAATACTATGTCAAATCCTCTCTCTCAACAATATTATACATACTTTTAACAAAATCCATCAGGTAATCAAGTTCCTACCGTCGCGGCGTCGCTATAATATCGCGTCGGTAAATGAAACTACATCTTGATTAGGACCTAATTCTAACTTATTTAAGCTTGGACCAAATTTTCAAACCATCACTACGTACCTTCGTTTTATCATTAACCACTAATTACTTTAAAAAGAAACTTAAGAAATGGCTCTATTATAATGCGTTCTATACAATAGGTGAGTTTGAATACTTAAGCAAAATTCGAAATATTATCTCACTAGTAATATAATTATTTATAGGTAATGTAATTTTAAAGATTTTTTTTTTACGTCACGATCTCAATAGCAACAATTGAAGTGTTTGTGTGTACCTAAGTATTATTTTATAATAAGGCATTTTTTGCATGCTGAAATGTATAAGTAAGCAAAATATGTGGGACTTCTTATATTTAACCGCCAAGCTACCGGCCGGGCCCTGCGCGTAGCCAAAGCTACAGCCGCGCCGGGCCGCGTGCGTAGCCAAAAAACACCGAAACTAATTAAAATGTCCCTGAAACCTTAAAAAGACCTTTTATTTATTTATTTAAACATTTCGCAAACAAAAAAAAAAAAAAGGTACAAAGGGCGGACTTAATTCCTTAGGCATTCTCTACCAGTCAACCAAGTGTGGTGAAGAGATTAGATGGAGGGTGCTCTGATTGAGAGAAACAAAGAGAGAAAAAAAAAAAAGGAAAAATATATATATCATAATGCATTATAGATAAAGCAGTTTTTACAGTACATAAATACGCAATCAACTTATGATACATAATTACTTAATATACAAATATACTTTCATACTTTATGTACCATATTTTATGCAAAATAAAGATATTCTATTCTATTCATCATCACTGTCATCACCTCAGCTGAGAAGGTCCACTGATGGGCATAGGCGTCCCCTACGCTACGACGATATATTCCCCTAATCTTCACCGGAGAGCCGGAGATAGTGACCTTCCAGCAGCTATAACGTTGATGGACGTCAAAAATATGTGGTGAAAATGTGTGGTGGGTGGTGTGACTTGAGCTATCTATCTATCAACTATGAAAGTTGTTGTAGAAATATGAAACGCTTTGATAGCAACTGTCGCTTATCGTCGTCGGGTCATCTTGTGAAGGCCTACCCATTCTGCGCCTTCCTTGAGAACTTTTCACTCCAGCTATACGTATCATTGTCCATATTCTCCCATTAAATAAATAAAAAACCTTATATTTCCATAATCCTTAAATTACCGACTGTTGTGACAGTTGTTAGTAGTTTATTATTAGTAGTTTTACTTATTTTCTAAATGTTGGTACCTACGATTAGTTATTTTGTCGGTTATGGACCCCTCCTCGGCATCATTGCCTATATTCTGACAGTATTTCTTGAGATTCTTTATTATTATCAGCCCATCTTCTTTTCGGCCTGCCTACTCTTTTTTTTCCTGTTCGTTCTTTCCATCGCGTGGTTATGAATTTCCACCTGCTCAGCTGTCTGTACAGTGTGTTATATGATCGGCCCTTTTCCATTTCAGCTTTAAAAGGCTTGCGTGTGTATCAGTGATCTTGGGTTTTTGTCTTATGTCCTCAAACTCTCTCACCACAGAAGTATCCTACTAGGTATCGCCATGTTTTTCCAATCGAGCGTCTCTTCAAAGTTCTGTTGGTGACTTGACTTGCCGATTTTCGCTTCGACGGTCTCCTAAAAAGAAAATAAAGTTTATAATAAATAATCAATGAGATAATAATGAATCAAAGTCAGTCCTAAGCGCATCTTAATAAGGTATAGATTTCAATTGATTGTTAGTGTAAGCAGAACGGCTACCTAGATAGTATTCAGTTATAATGTTATACCGTGACATAGATAAAAATTGTTTGTGGATTTGGAAGGCTATAAGGAAGACCAAAGAAACGATGGATGGACTGTGTGAAACATGATATGGCTAGAAAGGGGGGGACTACTGAGATGACGACTAATAGAGAAGTATGGAAGAAGACAAATGTTTCGCCGACCGCAAATACTCTGGGATAAGGACAAGAGAATGATTATAATTATATCCATTTTTTAAAATTAGTTATCATACAATGTAAGGTGGTGTGTAAAGAAAACTTCTTAAAATACATTAGGTCTCACGCTAAAACAAGATATAAAGAAAGGAAAAAACAAAAGAAATAAAAAAGAAAGAAAAATATTTTATTTGGGACACGCACAGGAAATAAAACAAACTTTACAACTAACAAAATCATGAAAAGTGAAAAAACAAAGTGTAAGATAAAAGAAAAAAAAACCTGTGCGAGGACAAAAAGGCTCCTATCTCAACATAAATCTACGATATTTGAGAAAAAAATACCGCAGCGACAGACATACAGAACAATACGAAGAGAAAACGCACCATATCTATACACTTCTCAAATGAATGAACAAACTGGCCCCTTTCACTTGAAAACAAGTAAACACACCCAGATATTCAAAACAGACTCAAGAAATAAACTAGGAAAATGGTGGGATGCAGGGAGAATATATGAATTTAAAGCGCTACATGCATAATTCAGCAACATGTATAATGTATGTGTATCGCTTTTTCTCAAGCGCTGGCCTAGCTTGAAAGCGCCGCTGGACCAGCGGGGTAATTGCGTAAAACACTCGCAATACCAATGACATTCATTTTGACAATTCAACAATATTCATTGCGTTGTTGAGTAAACGAATTTTTCAAACTATAATGAAGCGACAAACCCTGCCCGAGAGTTATTTTTTGGCAAAAATGAACTTTCATATAAACTTTCATCCCTTATTAGGTTCCCTTTAAGGAATGACTTTTCAAAGAGCATTTATTAATGATCATGATCATTTCCGTTACAAAAGGAACTCTTGTGCATAATTTCATGCCTCTATACTTCATTTAAAATAAGATTAGACATTTAAACAAACCTTTTTACAGTCTGTTTAACCGATTTTGACTTCTATATCGTAGTCAAGGATGGCATTAAAAGCAAAAAAGGTTACACAATACCAACTGTCTACTGCAGCTGCCATTTGTCATGCCACCAACGCAATAGAAGTCAAAATCGGTTGAACGGACTGTAAAAAAGGTTTATTTAAATGTCTAATCTTATTTCAAATGGAGTATAGAGACTGTGCGTGAATGAATCAATGACTTTAAGATTTTTATTAAGTAGAAGATGGACTATGAATAATTTCCTGCAAAATTCATCGGATTGTGATAGAAAGTGTGTTACGGATATTCAACAAAGTAACATAGTCAGTTCTCCCATTACGGACAAAAAACGAAGTACCTAGTGAAAGGTTTTTGAAATCAGTTTCTGTAATTGTTGGGAAATCGGCCGATGGATATATTGGTTTGATTGGTACTTCCGATTGCTTTTGTTATTTTTCAAACTCAAACTCAAAGCATTTGTTTCAAATCTACCATTTACAGGCACTTTTGAATTCTCAAGGAGTCGGTCAGTCAGAAAGATGTAGTTGCACATTCCAAAGCGTAGTATGTAGGTCCTAGGAGAGGAACGGGTTAGAAACTACATGGACACTCGTTTATGAAAAAAACCTAGTTGCGCCCCGCGGTTTCACCCACATATGTCTCGATTCCGTGGGAATATCGGGATAAAAGGTATCTTATGTCTTTTTCTAGGTCATGGTCTACACATGTGCCAAAATCAATCCAAATCCGTTCAGCCGTTTTAGTGTGAAAGCGTAACAAACAAACAAGCTGAATTTATAATATTATAGTTAGGATTATTAGGATAACTATTGTTTGCAAGGCTTTTTTTTTTTAATTGTAGCTTTTGTTAAATTCGAAACCTAAACAGGAATCGCTTAGAGAGAACAAAAGTAACTCGTTTATAATATTAAAAATGATTACAATCATGAGTATTGTATCCACATTCGCAACTTTGAACGGCTCACATAAAAAGTTGATAAAGTGTATGGCAAAATAATTGACACTAACTTTAATATTTTCCTCTTCAACTATCGTAAGCGCTTATGTAGCACGCTCCAAGTCCTGAATTACTTAAAACTAAATGGCAGAACCATCAAAATGTAGCATAACAGTTATTAATTCCACTGTATTTATCCTCTGATTAATTACGTACTTGATTACATAACATAATCAGCCAATAACCGTCCCACTGCTGGGACTCAGGCCTTCTCTCTGTGAGAGGGATCGGCCCGTAATCAACCACGCACTCCCAGTGTGGGTTGGTACTTGATTAACTCATTCCAAACCTCATGACCTGATAACCAGCTATTTTGAACAATAATCCAATAATTTTCAAAAGATAACTCATTTAAAACATCATACTTATAAACGCAGTACGTACAAATCGAATTTTCGAACGTTGGTCAGTGATTTCAAAACTTCGTGAGGTGAACGTGAAAAACTGCGAGAGCACCTTCGGGCAAAAACCTCGGTGCGCGGTGTGTTTGGTGGGAGAGAGAGGGCACGATGAGCGAACGAGAGGGAGGAGAAAAACTTGCGACGGCGCAACCACGCTCGCATATCTGGGAAGTGGGTGGCAAAGAGTATGATGTAGAGGGGTGGAAATGATTTTTGATTTTATGTGAAAAACAGTTCAGAGGCCCTAGACAAGAGTGACATTCTATCAGCGACAACGATGATGGAAAAGGCAAACATCTATAGAACTGACATAAGCTATCGAAATGCATAAGTCAATCTTGTTGAAAGTCGTTGTACAAATACGAAACGCTTTCGAAGCGATTGTCACTTGTCTAGGCTCTCTGGACATGTCAATCTTTCCAATGGATCGCTTCAGTTTCTAACTAACTACTACAGAATCCAACTTCAAGTTGTTTATAGGGCAGAATGTTTTGCCTTCGAAAAAGTACTAAAGATCATGACAAAACTTAATTAAGGGCATGTTTTTGACATTATCTTTGTATGTGTATAACTGGCTGCTTTATTAGCTATTTAACTCTGAATCTACGTTTTATAATTGACAAATATAAATAGGTACCTACTCTACTACCCCCATTTGTTCTGTGTGTACAAATTACAGCCTTAGAAGTATTGAAATAGCGGTAGGCCATCTTGGACAATCAGCCGCGACGAAAATACCAATGATGACTCTCACAGTAATACCCACAAAAAATGGCTCATGCTGTGATAAAAATATTAGCCAGTTAGCAAGGTGGAAGGAGGCCTGGAAGTGATTTGAATGTTTCAATCTTTAACAGACTTAAAAATTAGGTATTTATACCTTTTCCACCATCTGCATCAAGACATCTAAGCTGCACGTCGCTTCGCCGTAAGTTGCTTTTGATGTAGCGTGCAAAAACGACCAGGTACCGGCTAGTCCATTCAACACCTAGATTTGTTTATAATTAATTGACATTTTTCGCTTTTTACTCATAGGACACCGCTTTTGAGGTTTCCGTTGGCTTCTTGTGTTATTAGCTGCGCCTTATAACAGTTAATCCCATCCACTCAACTGTTGTTATGGCCTTTAGAAGGCTGATAACAATTAAAATTATATTGTGACGCGTTAGTGGCAGTTGGAGGTTTATGTAGTTAGCGCTTAGAGCTGACCAGAGGGCATAGACAAGTGACAATCGCTTCGACAGCGTTTCGTATTTCTACAACGACTTTCAACAGGATTGACATAAGCTTTTCGATAGCTTATGTCAGTCCTATACATTTTTGTCTTTTCCATCATCGTTGTTATCGCCGATAGAATGTCACTTTGTCTAGGGCCTAGGAACTGTTATTTTTTATTTGTTCTTTCATCTACATTTATGCTTTTCTTCCGTCGGTATGTACGTCTGACTCAAGAGGAGCTCATTTCCTGTGGGCCTAAAACGGCCACATTAGCAATTCCTCTAAAAGCATTTCCAGCAGTCATTGACAATTCCTTTAATTTGACACAAAAACCATTCATAATTTGTGGACCATTTTACGAATCTCCATAGAAAACTGTCAAACAGATGAATTATTTCGTAATATGAATCGCACGCAGATCATATTATGAATTATCAGTTTGTGACATTTTACGATGATTCATACTTTCCTATTATGATTCTGCCAAAGTGACTGTTTTAATCCCCCGGATATTAACAATTGCAAGTTACTATTTTGCGTACATACACCGGGTATCGCGGACGTAAGATATTCTAAACTAAATAATCACTCATAGAGGGGGTTTTATAATGCCAGCTTTAGCTACTATATTTATGTAATCCACACACTAAAGCGATCTTTATATTAATAAGGATTTTGAATTAATCCTGTAAAACCTCATTAAGCTTTTAATGATGTATGCTTTATTTAATAAATGTGATTGACTGTTCATATGTAGCATAATCATTAGGTTAAAACTTCTTACTGATCATACAGCTGAGTTCCTGGGGAATTTGTTGCGCCATTTCTTCTTACCAGCTAAAGCACTAGGAAGTGGTGAAGGGTGGGCGTTTTGGGGGACTGTCTTATATAATTTTGACCTTCAAAAAGTGCTGATTTTCAGTCTAGTTTATTATATTATATATCTTTTGATTTTTTTAAGAACATCACCAATTATTTCCCTATAATTATGTCATTTGCTTTGTAAATACCTTTTGTTAGTCGCATTTTATTCATCGACACATTTTTTCTTATTCCTCTCCCAAAAATAATCCCATCTTAATGCCAACTTCCACAATCCCACTAACCCAACTATCTACCCACACTTCCAGTTAGTTGACTCCCCTTCATGATGACGTCACGACACGTGGCGTTGCGCTCGACTTCCCACTTTGTCCATTGATTAGAGGCCATTGTGCGTATTGACTGGCTATTATGAGCCTTTGTGTTTTGACCTGATTATTTTGCGGTGATAAGCGAGTTAGTTTTGCCACTAATTTTATTGTATTGTTGAGTTATTAAGAAGTTTTCTAGAGCTGCAATAGGGGTATAATAACATACCAACCTTAATTAGAAAAGGGATGTAAGTAATTATGTATTTGCCGCAGAAACATGCGAATATTAACATAATATTTACATTAGGTATTATATAGGCAAAGAGGGAGGCTGGGTTGTGGAGGTCAGATAGGCAGTCGCTCCATGTAAAATACGGGTATTCAGCTGCATCCGATTAGACTGGAAGCCAACCCCAACACAGTTGGGAAAAGGCTAGGCAGATGATGAGTATGGATGAACGAGTCCAAAAAGCATTTTCCTTGCTGAAGTGAGGTGAAAAGTTGTGTGTTGCGCTCGGCAGCAAAGTTATTCTGCATCTGGTACCTTTGAAACCCTCACTACGCTCAGGATTCTAAATTTAAACCAGTCGCTTCGCTCATGGTTCAATCCTAGAATCCTTCGCTTGCTCAGGTGTAAATACAAGTACTCGCACCAAAAAACAACTTTGCAGCCTTGCATAACAAATAACTAATTTTAAGTCTTCGGTCACTTTATGCGAAAGTGGACCATAATCTCTAGGGATTTTTACAAGAAGATTGTGATTTTATCAAAAAATTATTAAACTGACATTATTTCCATTTTCCCACACCACAGGTCCATCTTAACACATCAAAAATCACTTTCCCATACAAAATACCGTAATCAATTCACACTTCTGAATCCCTTCCCATCCAGCCGTATGGAATAAACCCACAGTCCCCCATAGAACCCCATAGTAACCATATGCATTGGGGAAGGTATGAATTGACCCCCGGGGGTGTAAGTGTAGTGGGGTAAAATATATCGGAGAATTAATTTGTAATGTTGGAGATAGTCGAGAATTGATTTGATAGCGGTTATTTATTTATTTGAAAGGTACACCAACGACGTGTTCACTGGAAACATTAACAAAAAGGAAAAATAACATATGTATTGAGCTATGGAGAGCTAGTCACTTACAGGCGTACACAGCACTAACAAAAAGACAGCTTCATTAATACTCGTATTAACAAGAGTTTAAAATTTTATACTCGAAGTGAGGATAGAAAAATCAATTGTATACAAAGATCAAAACATTAAGTAAAAAACAAAATCATAAACGAAATTAGAATCAAAAATAAAATTAAAATCAAAAATATTAATTAAAATCAAAATTGTTAATGAAATCAAAAATTAAAATTCATTTTCAGATTTAAAAAAAAAAAAATTATAAACTGTATAATTGAAACACAAATTTCAAAACGGTAGAACGTGGTAACGAGTGCATTAAGAGAACATTCCAGTGGCAGGAAATTGAAATGAAAATGAGATCATGATTCGTTATGTGAAGATTTGGGGACTTTGATCGATTCATTATTTTACGAAATATTTTAGCAATATTTTAGGGTAAGTTGAGGTACTTAATTAGATTTAATTCTACCTACTATTATATATTATAATATCCTACTAATGTAATAAAAATGTGAAAGTTTGTATGTTTTTTGTGTAACTTTGGCACACAGATAGTTTATAACCTGGATTAACACATAGGATTTTAGGACTTTTTATCCCGATATTCCCACAGGGTTGAGACTTATGCGGGTGTAACCTTGGCTCGCTGCTACTTTTGTGTAAGTGTAAGTTGCGGAATATTCTTTTATATTCTTAATTTAAAGTAATTACAATGTAGGTAACAATAAATAGACATCTTGATATAAATATTGTTGCCAGCTAATAGAATAAACATCATAATTATACAATGGTATCCCTTTACCAATCCAACTATTAACATAAAAATTAAAAATTATTACAAAAAAAAAAAAAAAAAAAAAAAAAAAAAAAAAAAAAAAAAAAAACATCTATTAACATCATTTTTACAACATAATGATCACTACAATATTGTTCAGTGATCAGCGCATAAGCTCGGGGTGTTAGGGGGTGAGCACACGCGGCGGGGTGCAGTCACAATATTGTCCTACACCGTGTGATCTGGCTTTAATCGGGTAATCGCTCTATTCGGTGCAAGGGACACGAATGAGTTAACTGTGGTCAGTGGATGCGGCATGTAATGAAATTTTGTTGGCCTTGTTTTTGGTGAATATAAAAGACTAGCTTCCGCCCGCGGCTTCGCCCTCGTGGTATGTCAATAAAAAGTACCTGTCCTTCTCCAGGATGCCATCTATCAGTGTTGTTCAATGTTCAGTGATTTAGGCGTGAAAAGATAACATACCGACAGACAGACAGGCAGACAGACAGAGTTAGTTTCGAATTTATAATATTATTATTTAGGGGTATGAGGAACAGGGTGTAAAGTTCACTCATACTCCATAGAAAAGGGAGGATCCTCCAACCAGACGGGTGTTGTGTCTGGCGGGCAACTACCCAACGATTGATGTTGGGTTCTTTGTATATATGTCCACTGCACGGTAAACTTTAATTGCGGGATGCAGGATTTATGTGACGTCTGTCTGACGTCAGGTCTTTGATGCGTAGTTCGCATGTGGCGATGTAGATACCGCCACAATATTAGTATGGAAGTATTGATTATTTTAAAGTTAACGGATCTATAGCTATTAAAACTACACATCCCTCTTAACATTCTCATCTCAGCTGCATGCAATTGCATTTTTTTAAAGTTATGGAACGAAAATTATTGTAAACAAGCCGTTGTCCGTGATTTCATCTGCGATCCAGGATGAAAAGTAGCCTATGTCCTTCTCCGGGTCATGGTCTACCTATGTGCCAAATTTAAAATTTAAATTCAAAATTATTTATTTGCAAACATGGGTAAACAAAAGTGCAGATGTTATACAGTATTAATTGTATATCATAATTTAGGTAAAACCATATTTTACCTTTCGGCATGCAAAGTACGCATTAACAAAAAATAAAAAAAACTAAACAGAATATAAATTAAAATGAAGAATGAGATCAATCAAAATTAATAATGCTACTGCAAATTAACTAATAAAAATAAAGTATAAAAAAAACCTATATTTTATCCTGCAAATATTCAGGTACACTGTAATATGCTTTATTTATCAAAAATAAAGCATTTTCTTTCACCCAAATCCGTTCAGCCGTTTTAGCGTGAAATCATTTAAATGTATTACCGCATCAAATCCTCACATCATCTCTTCTCACATCGATGTTTGTGCTAATTGTAATAGGCTTATTTGCACATATCAGTGCCCGGCGTGGGACAGACCTTTGTGCACTTATAATGACATCTAATTTGTTTGCACAGGGGTCGGATGTGCAGGAAAAAAGTGCATAATGTTAGGTTTTTTGCGAGAAAATGAGATTATTATTGTCTTTAACTGCGTGAAGTCTGAGTTGAGGAGCTCGTGGCTAAGTAATAACATCCGCACGGGTCGATCCATGAGGTTAAGCACCGCTACGCATACGGGTTGACCGTGGATGGGTGACGATCTTTACATACCGAGGCCCCTACGTGCGTCGGAAAGGACGTTAAGCAGCTGGTCCCGGCTGTCATTCGTGGATCTTTGACAGTCGTTACGGGTCGTCAGAAGCCCGAAAGTCTGACAACCAGTCTTACCAAGGGGTATCGTATTACTAGTACAGGGTAGTGGAGGTCGGATAGGCAGCCAATCCCAACATAGTTGGGAAAAGGCTAGCAGATGATGACTCTTGAACGCGGTCTAGATGAGCAGTTCTCGTTTGGTTTCATTGGTGAAATGTATCCTAAAGGAGAATTTAAAAAGAATGTTTGTTTTGTTACATTTATCATACACTTGTCAAAGAGCCAAAGCACAAATAAAATAGTAATTAAATAGTCAGAATTTTCTACTGTCTTTTAATTCATTCTTGCTCAAAAAATCTTAACCAAAAAATATTTAATTTCACATAAACCTACATGGGCACTTATGAAACGTCAGAAGCTAGGTGCACGGTTCCAATTGGTCGTTTCCTATGTAGAAGAGCTGGCAAGAAACTCCACGGTTACTCTTTTACAAATAATTGGCTTTTACAATATTTCCTTTATAGGTACTAGTTACCTATATTTTTCAAGTCCACAAAATATACCTGAAAATAAATAGAGTTTAAATGAAAGATACCTAAAAGGTAATCCTAACTAATATTATAAATGAGAAAGTGAGTTTGTTTGTTTACGTTCTCACGCTGAAACGGCTGAACGGATTTAGATGTTTAGCACATGGGTAGACCATGACCTGGAGGCCAAGTCTACTAATTTACAAACGTGTCAGTGGTCTCACAATGATCAGTTTTTGACAGATATGCCATTCAAAATCTGTCAAAAACTGATCATTGTGAGACCACTGACACGTTTGTAAATTAGTAGACTTTGCCCCCTGGAATAGGACATATTATGATACTTTTTATCCCGATATTCCAGGATCGAGACTTATGCGGATGAAACCGTGGGGCACAGCTAGTTCTACGTACTCTTAAAAAAATTACAGACAATAACAACTTCGTCCTCAACTCCTCACATATCACTTACCAACATAACTAAATAATTTACAAGTTTAAACTAATTGCATACAATAGCACCAATTCAATACATTTTACCAACTACCCCCCGAACACAACAATTACGAAATCTAATTGGCTCATTCAAATTTAGAATTCTACCGTCGCGAGCCCTGATTGGCGACGCGTGGCAGGTCTTCTTTAGAAAAGCCGGTAATTTCGAATATTCCCTGTTCTGTCAACTATTTTTACATGGCCTATGAAAAATATGGCTGGTGTTACTTTTCAGAGATCTTCGAGTCTGGTTGTCGTCTTATTAAGTATTATTAGTAAAGTAATTGACAGTTATTTATAATAAGTGGGTATTTTTAACTATTATCTAGTTGGAAGACATTAATTATGCCGTTTTGTTCGTCTAATTGGATGTTATTTAGCAGTTTGTCGGTGTACTAGCAGATACTTAAGAATGCGGCGACCGATGAATTTTCCATACAAACGTAATACCTACATCATTTGCAATTTGAGCATATTTCCACCATATTATGTTGATATTCGGATTTAGACAGTCATCTAGGTTCCTACATCTTTTTTTCCCAAAAAACTTACCTAAAATGAAGTTTAAGCGAATTGAATTTCGCACATTTTTACAGCGTAAATAACATGTTTTCGTATTGTTTTTTTCAGTATTAAAAACAATAATATTTGAAATATTGTTTCAGCAGAAACATAGCCTATATTATAAAGTTACAAATCATCGAAAAAAGAATGAAAAACCTTAAGTTTTCATTCATAATTTTAGGTGTTACGGAACATATCCTTTATCCCAAATTTTCAATAGCTAGTAGTGCTATCGCGTCAAGCAAATGTCATGTCAATGCCAATGTGTGCGTGGTCGTACAGTTCACGGTAGCTGTGTGTATCGCTCCGACAGGCACACTAGCGCAACATTTGTAGCACTCGATTTGTAATTACCACCGATGCTCCCGGGCCCCTTTTGATGCAGGTATATTCTTGTTAAAAGTTTACCTGTTGAAAATTGGAAACAGCATTTTAAAGGTAGGTGACTAAGGCTAAGTTAAGCCGTCCGATATGGACCAGGCCGAGACGACGGCGCGTTGTGTTCCACGCGCGCCTCAAAGAGATGTCAGCACACCTGACGGGGTCCGCTAGAACCGATGCCTGCCAGGGTTGCGGGAAAGTTCGAAAGGGATACCGGGGCCCTTGGCAACAGGCAACTGAAGGAACACGGGTGGGTTTTAGTCAGTAAAAGTCTGAAACGCCCTCCCACTCCACCCAGAGCGGGGAGAACGTGTCACCATCGCTTATAGAATTTATTCTCGAAGGTTTATGTGTATAATACGTTACTATTAAAGTTACATATTATAACTAATAAATCTTGATGTTTTGTGGCGCTCCGCTTCGCACGGTTTTTACGACGCTATACTCCATTTGAAATAAGATTAGACGTATAGATAAGCCTTTTTTACATTCCGTTCAACCGATTTTGACTTCTATTGCGTTGGTGGCATGACAAATGGCAGCCGCAGTAGATAGTTGGTATTGTGTAACTTTTTTTGCTTTTAATGCTATCCTTATGCCTACGGTATAGAAGTCAAAATCGGTTGAACGGACTGTAAAAGGGTTTGTTTTAATGTCTAATCTTATTTCAAATGGGGTATAGTTTATAATATTACATAATATTAGAGATAAAAGCAAGCTTGTCACTTTGCCAGTGTTATCTAATAATAGAAAATAAAAACCCTACGTCTTACGAAGCAATTTCATCATTATATCTGCCCTGGAAAGTAGGACATCAAATTATAAAATATTCTACACTAATTGGGAAATTACTAGTTGTAAACGTTAAGTTAGGGTTATACCACAGTAACAACACATAGTTTACAAGGCTGTGCACTTGTGTCTGCGCACACACTTGTGCAATATAATATAGTAGCTGTGCCCCGCGGTTTTACCTGCATAAGTCTCGATCCCGTGGGAATATCGGGATATAAGTATCCTATGTGTTAATCCAGGTTATAAACTATCTGTTTGCCAAATTTCATCTAAATCCATTCAGCCGTTTTTACGTGAAAGAGTAACAAACATCCATTCATCCATCCATACTTACCGGATGATACTTAAAAACTTTCGCGTTAATAATATTAAAAGTTAGATTATCTCCCGCGCCGAAGGTTGATGGTTTCCGCTAAGATGGAAGAGAAGATGGTCGCTATGGCCGAAATACGGTCGGGAGGACTATTATTACAATAATTATCAGCTTAGCTTTATTCCAAATTCTGTATTTTGGGGTCGGCTTCCAGTCTAACTGGATGCAGCTGAATACCAGTATTTTACATGGAACCACTGCCTATCTGATCTCCACAACACGATACCCCTTGGCAAACTCAAACTCTTCTCACTCTCAAAATTTCAAAGTAGCAAAAAATTCAGAAGACCGAAGAACCTTTTTAACCGACTTAGAATTCTTTTTAACCGACTTAAAAAAAAAGGTGCTATGTGTAACTTTAATTTCGGAAGTGGAAAATAATAACAATACAATTTTTCACTTTGTATATTTTTTTTTTGGAAGTCGGTTGTTTTTTTTTTCATTTAAAGTGTTTTTTTAAATGTGTCATTTAAACACAGTGTTTCGGTAACACAGCCTAACATTAACCAAGTACCATACAATGAAGCGATGAATTTCCCCTGTCCACCCCACGGGACAAGGCTAGGTCGAATTAATAATTCATTAAAAAATCAAGTCTTTTCTAGGAATAAAAAATCATTGCAAGAAATGGTTGTTAGAAGGAAGTGTTTCCATTGTTACGATAAATTAAGTATGTTTATTTATTAAGTGTATGTATATATTTTTAGCTTGGGTACGCAACTATAGTATGTTAAAAGGTAAAATATAGAAAATAATCCCAGGTATAAAATGAAGGATTATCTTTTAAAAATAAAATTTAATAAAAGTAATAACCGTTTTTCTTTTCTATATATTTTACAAAAATAAAAAATCACACACGTAAAAATGTGTGTAAAATTGCGTAATTATGTGCGTAAAAACGTGAGTAAAATTTAAAAATAATCAGTTTTATTATTAAAGAGGACCTTTTAAAAATACCTAAACTTAAACCAAAGCAAAAACCGGTTTCAAAAAGAACCCTTGACAAGATGTCACATAACATTAATAGATTCGGGTGTCAATGCTTTTGATGTGGTTTGATTTTAAAACATTTTTGGTACCTTGCTACCACCTTTTTGTAATTGGTCTTTCTATTTACGCTGCTTGTTCTCCTTTCGGTCTCCACTCCATCATGAGTCTACTATGCCTCCCGAGCTTGCTGCCTGGGTAATATTTTCACTGGGTACAGATTTATTATCATCATCATTTCAGCCGAAAGACGTCTACTGTTGGACATAGGCCTCCCCCAAGCACCGCCACTTCGACCAGTTCTGTGATTCCCGCAGCCTTCGCCAGGTCATCGGTCCACCTTGTGGGGGGGGGTCTTCCAACGATACGTCTGTGGCGGAATCTACATCGCCACATGCGAACTACGCATCAAAGATCTGACGTCACACAAAAATCCTGACGTCACATAAATCCTGCATCGCGCAATTAAAGTTTACCGTGCAGTGGACATTATAATACAAGAACCCGACATCAATCGTTGGGCAGTTGCCCGCCAGACACGACACCCTTCTGGTCGGAGGGTCCTCCATTTTCTGTGGTGGATGAGTGAACTTTACACCCTGTTCCTCATACCCCTAATCTTTCGGAAAATCGGCAGATTGGTGAAACGTAACACATGCCACGTTGAAAGAAAGTCGCCCAGTTGTTGTGTTACATTTCATGTTGCATTACATTCATTAGGACCGCTCATTTATGTTACATTTCACGTTCCTTTTCACTAATCTGTACCCGATATGCATTTAACTTGTCGATACGTTAGAAGAACTGAGAGGCGATTTGTTTTAATTACCGTCTTATGCATAATTCATGACGTATCGTAGCAACAATGGACACGGTACTTCTCATATAAATTTTGCAGTCAGTCCGTCCACCGGCGCACATTAGCAATCATTATCAACCCTCCACGGCTCTATGTACGTAAATTGCTTACATATCTATAGGACTTATGTGGGTGTACTATAGGTACACCTCTGCCTAACCCTTAGGGGTATACAGGCGTGAAGTTATATTATTATCGAAGACTTAGGGATAGGTAGGTTGAATTTAAAGTAGGGTTAAAATATGGAAATCTTATAAAGCTGTTGAATAGCGTCCCGGTGAAAGGAGAGTTCGAAATCTGGCAAGTTTTGGGAAAGACCAAAAAGTACGGATGTATTAGCGTTACATATTAGGTATAGGTACAATAGAACAATAGAATAGGTATTTAGCAACCTAGTCGGCTGTCAAACGGGGATCTTAGACAGTCGTTACGGGTGGTAGAAGCCCGAAAGTCTGACAACCGGTCTTACCAAGGGGTATCGTATTACCCAGTTACTGGGTTGTGGAGGTAGATAGGCAGTCGCTCCATGTATAATTTCAACATGAATGATGTAACCAATATTATTGTAACAATATTTTGATTTAAAAGAGTGTCCATGGAGTTTCTTGCCCGTTCTTCTCCATAGGTACCTACTACGCTTTGGAATGGGCAACTAGCTTCATATTTCTGACTGAATGACTCCTTGATAATTCAAAAGTGAATGTAAATGGTTTAATTGAAATAAATGCTTTGAGTTTGAGTTTGAGTTCATGCATTGAGCTCGCGTGATAATCAAGGTTGCTCAAAGGCTGTGTTCTCCTTTGAAAAAGCCCTAAAGTGGGTTTTTGTAGAGCATTAGCATCGGCAAATATCGTAATGATTACTGGCTATCATAACCTGATTTCTCTAGCAATTTTATTGTCCCGATTCCCGCTGGGTCTTCCTTGTAAGAAGTTATATTTCAGGGTTCTTATGAATGGAAAAAAAAGAAACACATTCAGTCCTTTCTTTGCTAAAAATCAATTTAAACATAGGCCGGAACAACCATTCCCTGACCACACAATTAAAGTGCTCTAACCTCAATTTTGATCGAGAAAAAAAATGGCGTCAGCATTTTTTGTTATGGTGTCCAAAAATGACACAAAACTCGCCGAAAGGTCGTCAGGATAAAAACACAGTAAAAAAATACTAAAAATTATACATGTCTGTTGTACGCAGTATATAATTTGGCCCTATAATTCGTCGGGACATAGTTTTTTTTTGTTTGCCGTAATTACGTTTCGGGTCTCTTGTTTGTGAATCTTTCCGGTTTTTTTTTACGAGTCACTTTCCGATTTTTTTTTCTTTGTCGGTTTTTGGTGATCATCTTTTGGACGGCACGCAACGTGCGGAGTTTGATGACTTGGTCAAGGTGTCGTAATTTTTTTTGTAACATTGAGATTGTCTTTTCGTTCATTCACTTTTCTTAATGTTAGAACATAAATAAAGGTTGGTAGGTACTTACTTAGAATTTAGGTAGGTTTATCGTGTTTTGTCAAATAATAGATAGGTATAGGTAAATTTTTTGTAAAAAAAATGAAAAAAATATATAATTTTAGTAACTGTACCTAACTATTATAAGTATGGGACTTAAACATAACTTGCAAAATGTCGGTGTAGGTACTATTGGTACCCTTCAGGGAATACAGGCGTGAAGATATACACTATTATTCTCATGTAGAATAATGTACATACCCTCATTATTTATTTATTTTCGTTACCTATTTAATAATATTTATTCATTTAATTCGTTTAGCTTAAAGTTATATTATATTCTAAGTATTGTATATGTTTATTTTATTCTTTACCTATTTAATATGTACAAATCTTTTGAACCTGATTTCCGTACGTCTTTTTCGGATGACCACTGAAAATCAGCGCTGAGCTGTGGGTCCCCCATAGCAATTAGATTACTATTAATTATTTGAACTAAAACATACTGAAATAGTATTTTTCAAAATCGTATAACAGCGCAGGGAATAGCTCTACAGATTTGGTCCAATAGTGAAAAGTGAAGAGAATAATATGTTCTAACGGAAAATATTTATTTATTATATTTTTTTTATTTTATTGCTTTGGCACTTTCATAATGTGTGTGGCACATTCAAAATTCGGCATGCTTGAGAGATATTTCTCGACGGCATGTGAAGCCAAGTCAGAGACCCATGGACGGTATAAAGACTTTGACACCAGGTTAGTCACTAACCATACGGAAAAGAAAGAAGATGAACAACGTGATGTCTTTTTAACCGACTTCAAAAAGGAGGAGGTTCTCAATTCGACTGTCAGTCGGTGGCAAAAAAAGAAAATGTAATACCAAAGACACCGACTTCCGAAATTAAAGTTATTTTTCAGTTATTAGTGTTTTTTTGGAAGTCGGTTGTTTTTTTTGTAAAAAGTTTTTTAATACATTCTTTACAATTGTTTTACCAATATTTCATAGAAAAACATCAAAACCGCTTACCATACATCTTTGGCTATACGAAAACGACGTAATTTCGTAACAAAAACGTAAATCATAAAAACGTAGCATTGAATTGAATAAAATAAAAAAAATAAAACCGGATAAGGCGCTCATTTTATTGTGCTTGATTGTACTCCTGTAAGAAGTGCAACGCGACTGTCATCGATACGTGAGTACAGTCGGCAACAATGGTGGTTGGTGACCGCAAGATATTTGATATAGGGCATAACCAACACCAGGGCATAAAAAACATCAATTTGGATTTGATCTTTTAAATTGCGATGTAATTGCATAACAAACTTACAATGGGAATACCTATCTTTGATTTTGACGGATAAAAAATACAAAAAAAAAATTACAACAAACCTTATTAACTTTGTATATCTCTACCCACTGATTGTCGCTATAGCTATCTATATTTTTAACCGACTTCTTCAAAAAGGAGGAGGTTCTCAATTCGTCTGTAGGTATGTTTTTTTTTTTTATGAATAAATAAACATAAATATATTCATTGTGTTATTTACGTTGTTGAGCAGAAGTTTTCAAGCAAGCAATGGATTACCAATTTCCTTCAAAATTCTTCGGATTGTGTCATGCAATTAGGGTGCTGATCTTGTCATGCCTAGATTCATAAATGGAGGATGGATTGATGAATTTTAACATTTGTTTTCATTAACAACTAACTACGCCCTGCGGGATATAAAGTATCCTATGTCCTATTCCAGGTCATGGTCTACTCCTGTCCCAAATTTCATACAAATCCATTCAGCCGTTTTACCGTAAAGCGTAACAAACAAACTCACTTTTGCTTTTATAATATTAGTTAGGATTTGAAAAATGGAAATTTCAACTGTATCATTCATATACTTGAGTTAATATAGAACACCCAAAATCGTCGCTACTGACAATATTAGGGCCTGGGTAACACGACACCCCTTTCTAAGACTGGTTGTCTGACTTTCGGGCTTCTGACTGTCAAAGATCTACGAATGAAATGATCTCGGGATCACCGGCTTAACGTGTTTTCCGAGGCATGAACCGACCGCGACCCGTGCAGCTGTTATTATGTACCACGAGCCCCTCATTTATTTTTGTTCTCGGTAGTTGACATTCATAAAATAAAATATAAAAATACAAATGTATTTTCTACCCGACTGTCCCCAAGATGTCACTGAACACAAATTGCTACTAGACCACAATATTCACTGAACTAGCAACAGATGGACAAAATTATATGCTTTGTTTTTTACATAGGGGACCAGACAGGGACAGAGCATGCCTCCTGTATCTACCACAGTAAGAGGAAGAGAGATGGAGAGATATATAGTACCAAAGTCTGAATTAGGGCGTGTATCGATACGGTCTGGTTCTTTGAGGGTAAGCTGGAAAATTGTAAGGTATAAAGTCAAGTTGAAATAAATGGTACGTTGTGCGTTTATTTGGTCTAGGAATTGTATATTTATATCAGTGTATATTCGTAAATATATCATCACTAGCTGCGCCCCGCGGTTTCACCCGCATAAATCTCGATCCCGAGGGAGTATCGGGATAAAAATTATCCTATGTCCTATTCCAGGTTATGGTCTACCCATGTGCCAAATTCAAATCCGTGCAGCCATAACAAAAAATTAAATTAACAAACAAACAAACTCACTTTCGCATTTATAATCCTAACCAAAAGGACTAGGAAGGACCAGGAAGGACTAGGAAGGACTAGGAAGGACTAGGTAGGACTAGGAAGGACTAGAAAGGACTAGGAAGGACGAGGAAGGACTAGGAAGGACTAGGAAGGACTAGAAAGAACTAGGAAGGACTAGAAAGAACTACGAAGGACTACAAAGGACTAGGAGGGACTAGGATTCGAAAATATATATTTTGTTATTTTGGTGACTACGAATTTCATAAAGTATGTGATTTTTTTTTCAGTGAAGCATCTTCTCATAATGAAAATATTATTATCTTCCAAAGTCACAGAAAACCCAACATTTGAAAATGTAGCTAGCATGATCAGGTTATAATGTTCCCACTGCTGGGACACAGTCCTCCTCGAGAGGGATTGGGCTATAATCTGCACGCGGGCCCAGTGTTGGTTGGTGGATGTCACAGGATTTTGAATTGTCGGTTCTAGGACATGCATGTTTTTCTTCAGTTTTTGGTTCAGGTGGTGAAATAATTTACACAAAGTAAAGTACCTGGCAGGGTTCGAACTCGTAAACGTAAGACGCGGTAGACTCTTCTGATTTTCGTGTGTTTAGTGGCAAATCTGAGGGCGTAGACAAGTGACAATCGTTTCGAAAGCGTTTCGTATTTCTACAACGACTTTCAACAGGATTGACATTATGCTTTTCGATAGCTTACATTTTTGCCTTTTCCATCATCGTTATCGCTGATAGAATGTCACTTTAGGCACACCTGACGGGGTCCGTTAGGACCGATGCCTGCCAGGGTTGCGGAATAGTCCGAAAGGGATACCGGGACCCTGGTAACAGGCAACTGAAGGAACACGGGTGGGTTTTAGTCAGTAAGAGTCTGACACGCCCTTCCGCTCCGCCCAGAGCGGGAGAAGTTATTTGACGAATTCCCAACCAAAAAAAAAAAAGGGCCCCTGGTGTCAGAGTTCTAAAGCGGTAGAGTTAAATAACATCCTTTAATTTTCAATCGCGTAAGACTATGAATCAACGAAATATTTATGCATTTAGGTTTATAGGCATAGTGCTTCATAAAACCGGGTACCCAGAACCATAGGTACTAGTATTCAATTAATTTTATAACTTACCTGTTATAATAGTAGGCATAAAACAAGGTATTTATAATTAACCATTTCCTCTGCATTTATGAATATTGAATATTTAATTGCAATAATTTAGGAGTCCGGTTTTGAACCCTTTGATGGCAATAGGCTCGCCACCTATTACATGGGACTTAAACGTAACGAAATGTCGGTGTTTTTACACCTCTGACCCTTTCATACTAAAAATTATCTACTTTCACCAGTAGAATGCTATATTATCACTGAGTTACAAAAGCTATCCTACCCTAATCCTGACTAGTCCATAGTTCCATACTTAATATTTTAAATTCGAAAGTAACTCTGTGTGTCTGTCGGTCTGTCTGTCTGTATGTTACCGTTTCATGCCTAAACCACTGAACGGATTTGGACAAAATTTGGCAAGGAAATAGATGGTATCCTGGGGAAGGACATAGGCTACTTTTTATCGACAAACCACGCGGACGAAGCCACGGGCGGAAGCTAGTATTATAAATGCGAAAGTGAGATTTTTTTGTTACGCTATCACGCTAAAATGGCTGAACGGATTTGGATGAAATTTGGCACATGGGTAGACCATGACCTTTTTTTTTTTTTGGTTGGGAAATCTTCAAATGACTTCTCAAGCTCTGGGCGGAGCGGAAGGGCGTGTCAGACTCTGACTGACTAAAACCCACCCGTGTTCCTTCAGTTACCTGTTGCCAGGGTCCCGGTATCCCTTTCGGACTATTCCGCAACCCTGGCAGGCATCGGTCCTAACGGACCCCGTCAGGTGTGCTGACATCTCTTTGAGGCGCGCGTGGAACACGACGCGTAGACAATGACCTGGAATAGGATATAGGATTTTTATCCCGGTAGTACGCTCCCTTGGGATAATCTCCGACATCCACGCGGGCAAAAGCTAGTAATTTATAAAGATACTAGCTTCCGTCCTCGGCTTCGCCCACGTGGTATGTCGGCCCCAGAATACCATCTATCTCCTTGCCAAATCCGTTCAGTGGTTTAGGCGTGACAAGGTAACATACAGACAGACAGAGTTACTTTCGAATATGAGGCGGGCAAAGCCGTTGGTGGAAGCTAGTCAAATTACTATCCTTTTCCCACAAATAGATCAAAACAAACGTAATATATTGGCAACATCGATTCACATAAGAGCCTTCACACACGACTCTATACGTCTTCCCTTGAACTCCAACAGACTGCGATCAGTTTAAAAACGTATTCATTAACACTATGTGGTTGAAATAATTGAGTATCGCGACAGTTGGTGTAATTAACTGTTAAGGTACCACACAATGTCGTGGGGTGTGGTCGCACTGGTGGTTATAGCGAGTTGGCGGATATTTATGTTTGTTTCTATAGTTTTTCTGGCTTGTCGATTGTCAGAACGAAGATTTTTAAACTTAGAATTTGATTCTTTATTATCGTATTTGTACCGCAATGGCATGGAATGAAGTCTTAGATGTAAGTTTCATGAAATAAAAAACTCGTCAAACATCTCAATTTCTCAAAATCAGAAAAAGTTTTTAGTATTTTACCCACTTAAAACTGTTGTGATTGACTGACTAGAAAACAATGACGAGGCCTAGTTTTCACTAATGCTTTAAAGCATGCAGACTGGCGCAATATCGCGTCACACGCAGGATGACCCCTCTTGCGCCCGCGATATAGCGCCAGACTGCACGAGCCTTTAGTAAAAACTGAATGAATGAATGAGTGTTTTGCTAGAACTAACAAACAAAACACTCATTCAATTTTAGTAACAGATTGCTTGAAAAGGCTTTTAGAATCTGAGTAATCATTTACAAGGATCATAGGAGAGAACTATAACTCCATTTGAAATAAGATTAGAAAAAACAAACCTTTTTACAGTCCGTTCAACCGATTTTCACTTCTATACCGTAGGCATAAGGATGGCATTAAAAGCAAAAAAAGTTATACAATACCAACTGTCTACTGCAGCTGTCATTTTTCGTAGCACCAACGCAATAGAAGTCAAAATCGGTTGAACGGACTGTAAAAAAGGCTTATTTTAATGTCTAATCTTATTTCAAATGGAGTATAGGTACATAGTGAACATGACTTTTATCATCATTTCAGGCAAAAGACATCCAATGTTGGACGTAGGAAAAAATAAATAAAAAAATCTAAGTTCATATTGTATAATTTTCTCAACTAATCGCTCCGCTCTCCGCTCCGCTCCCCGCTCTCAGTACACCCTCACCTCCCAACAAAACAGTAAAATAAAAGAATATTAAAAACAATGCACGAGTAACGAAGCCCAGACAATGGCAACACAATAGCAACGTCACAATAGGGCTGCGCCACAATAGGGTTGTGCCGAGTGCATTCGAGTGCCGTCGAGTCGAGTACACTAGCGCAATTTGTTGCAACTCCTGAGTCGATCAAGTTGACAAGTGTACTTGTATCAGGATTGTAGTATCGTTCATATTACGGGGATGCGAGATTTGGAAAACACGCCAAGCCGACGGTACCGGCTGTCATTCGTAAATCTTTGACAGTTGTTACGGGTATTCAGGAGCCCGAAATCTGACAATCGCAGTTTTACCAGAGGGTATCGAGTTACCCAGTAACTGGGTTGTGCAGGTCAGATAAAAATAAATAATCGAGACCAGAGGCCCTAGACTCGCGAAAATCTAAGAAGTCCGTTTTGACAGCTATGAAAATGCTTTGTGTAGCGACGAAAAAAAAAAATAGTTTCTTAAAAAGTGATTCTCGAGACATATCGATTGAACATACTTAGAGAGTTTGTAATCTACGACTTATCTACATTGATAAAAACTGATTCTCAAGGCTTAACGTTTTATTACATGTACGAGAACGAAACGTCAAAACGGACTTCTTAGATTGTCGCGAGTGTAGATACCAGCGCTACTTTTTCTTAAATATCGTAGATTCGCAGCATTATGCTGAGATAGGAGCCTTTTTGGCCTCGCACAGGTTTTCTTCTCCCATTACACGTTGTTTTATTTTATTTTATTACATGTTCTATTGATTTTGTTAGTTTCAATGTATGTTTTATTGTTATATTTCCTGTGCGTGTCCCAAATAAAATATTTTTCTTTCTTTTCTTTGTTTCTAGATAAAGTGACATTCTATCAGCGATAACGATGATGGAAAAGGCAAAAATGTATAGGACTGACATAAGCTATCGAAAAGCTTAAATGTCAATCCTGATGAAAGTCGTTATAGAAATACGAGACGCTTTCGAAGCGATTGTCACTTGTCTAGGGCCTAAGCACAAACACACACTTTCAATCGTAATCCGAAAGATTATAAAGGAACTTCCTGACCAATTTCTTCATTTGTTTGAAAAAAAAACATCTAATCGACAACGTAAATGATGGAATGAATATTGTTGAATTGTCAAAATGAATGGCATTGGTATTGTGAGTGTGTACGCAATTAATCGCAGATTGGTTCTGCTTCTAATGCTTTTAATGGTTTGATGCAGTACATAAGCCACATTCCATGTAAATGTGAATATGTACTTTATAAGTAAAAAACAATAAATGTGTCATGTCCATAATTTATTATGAACAAAGTTGTACTATAAAATAAACATATTCATTTAAACCACTCCTGCATGCATATTTTATTCTAATTCAAATATATTATGCATAGAACATATTGCCATATAAATGATCCAGTTACACTATGTACATTTATTTACAATAAATAATTCTTAAGAGCGTTTACGCTGAAAGTGGGCAACGTTGCAAATAGATGTAAAATATTTCTCTGTTTTGATTAATATGGCAATATTAGTGTATGGAAATATGAAATATGGCTAGACAACTGTTTAACAGTCTAAAATATTGATTATAAATTAAATAATATCGTAACACCGCAATATTTAGTTTTAGTTGGAAAACAAATGCCTTTTTTAACCGACTTCTTCAAAAAGGAGGAGGTTCTCAATTCGTCTGTATGTTTTTTTTTTTTTTTGTATGTTTTTTACTCGATTACTCCGCCAAATGTGAATCGATTTTGATGATTCTTTTTTTGTTTGGTAGGTCATGCTTCCGAGGTGGTCCCATATAAATTTTATTAACTTTGCTTGCGTAGTTTTTGAGTTAGCTTCAATATTATGTATTTTTCTCACTTAGTCTTTACTCTTTCACTGTTATTTATATAGCAGGTAGTGCTATTCGGATTTGTGTGGGGTAGATACCACAAATAAAAAGTGAAAAAAAAAACTTTAAAAAAAAAACCGACTTCCAGTAAAAACACTAAAAAGAGAAAAATAACTTTAATTTCGGAAGTCGGTGGCATAAAACGAAAATTGGAAAGCAAAGACACCGACTTCGGTTCCGACTTCGGGAAGTCAGTTTGATTTTTTTTGTAAAAGTTTTTATTACTTCTAAAACCGGTTACAACTTTAATTCAGTGTTATAATTGCAATTCATAATCAATATTTTAGACAGTTGTCTACAAACCAGAGACACAGGTCAGGCGCTTTACTTTAATAGTACCACAAAAAATATATATTTACAGAATTATAAACATTAGAATCAGAAATACAACTCCGTAAGTTCATAAAACTTTTTACAAAAAAAAAACCGACTTCCAAAAAAAACACTCAAAACTGAAATATAACTTTATTTTCGGAAGTCGGTGTCTTTGCTATTCAATTTTCGTTTTTCGCCACCGACTTCCGAGTTTTGAGTGTTTTTTTGGAAGTCGGTTTTTTTTTTGTAAAAAGTTTTTATTTTTCACTTTTTAGTTGTGTTACCTACCCCACACAAATTCGAATACCACTAGCTGATGTAAATAACAGTGAAGGAGTAAATGAAAACATCGTCTAGATAAACTAAGTTGGAAAAATACGTAATATTGAAGCTAACTCTAAAACTACGCAAGCACAGTTAACAAAAATTATATGGGACCACCATGCATGACCTACCATACACAAAAAGGATCATCGAAATCGATTCATAATTGGCGGAGAAATCGGGTAACAAACATACAAAAAAAAAAAAAAAAAACATACAGACGAATTGAGAACCTCCTCCTTAAAAAGTGTATTGAATGCCTATTTCATGAAATCATGACCTCTGGCACTTATATGAACTTAAGGAGTTGTATTGCTGATTCTAGTGATTATAATTCTGTAAAGCCATATTAGTTACGTTCGCGAATCATATTTTATTCAACATATAACCTGATACTGACCTGAAAATAGCAAAAAACGTAAGAAAATTTGAATTTCTCAGGCTACCTTAGCGCATCCTCCTTTGTCAAATACTGGTGAAAAAAAAACAGATTTTCATGGCGGCCATCGCTCTTTGATAAAACCGTAGCATTATAGACGTGATGTCGTGTCGACATTTTACATTTCCTATTGATTTATCACCGTTATAAAGGGTAAAAGTGTAAATATTAAGACGCCATTATTCCATTTCAGTTACAATAACGGCATGCTCCACATTTTAAAAAGCACTCTACACCACTTTTTAGATGGCGAGCTTCTTGCAAAGTGACATTGTAATGTCACGATTGTCTCTGGTCACGACACGACTTTGGGACGATCGTCTTTCATCGTATATCTAGCCATCCAGCTATTACCAGCCACCCTGCGAAGATCGTCACTCCACCTGGAGGGCGTCCTACCTTACGTTTGCTGATTAACGGTCTCCACACATCTACCACACCGGTTATCGGTTCTACCAAATCTGGACAGATCCAACCCAGGAGGATTTTAATACATAGGCATAGATTAGGTAGGTATAAAATTTTTGTAAATACTTAAATATTTTATAATTTTTAGGGTTCCGTACCCAAAGGGTAAAACGGGACCCTATTACTAAGGCTCCGCTGTCTGTCTGTCACCAGGCTGTATCTCATGAACCGTGATAGTTAGACATTTGAAATTTTCACAGATGATGTATTTCTGTTGCCGCTATAACAACAAATACTAAAAAATAGAATAAAATAAATATTTAAGGGGGCTCCCATACAACAAACATAATTTTTTTTGCTCGATTTTGATAACGGCAACAGGTAGACGCTTGAAATATTCACAGAATATTTAGTTATATATGCACTTTAAAAATAAATAATTAAATTAAAATAAAACAAATATTTAAGGGGGGCCCCCATACAATAAACGTGATTTTTTTGCCGTTTTTATAGATAATGGTACGGAATCCTTCGTGCACGAGTCCGACTCGCACTTAGCCGGTTTTTAATTTGAAATTTCACAGATTTTTAGCACATAGTCATAAAAAGTTTTTTCATGAAAAATTGAATTGTAAAAATATGTAACAGGCGCGGCGGGAGTGCTTGTCCTTGTGCACTGTTTATTTCTTTAGCAAATGAATATTAATTTTATTTTAAAAAAACTGGAGACATTATTGCGGATCGGGAGTTCGGGAGGTTGAACCTTATTCCCGGAGTCTCACGGTAATTCCGGGAGAGTTAGGAACCCTAGTTCTACGGCATATATGGCCGGCCCAACCTTTATACATCCATCTACTTCTATTCTATGTATTTTCCATCACATTTTCGTAAAGCTTTTGTCATACGTAAGTTACTTATTTGTTGCATATTCTTACTTTACAGAAGATACGAGATTTACTATAAAATCACCTAGCGACTACCACACGACATGACGTCACCACCAACAAAGTCGACATCATCATC
This sequence comes from Lithophane ornitopus, assembly GCA_948473465.1. Lineage (NCBI taxonomy): Eukaryota > Metazoa > Arthropoda > Insecta > Lepidoptera > Noctuidae > Lithophane > Lithophane ornitopus. The sequence goes on along the minus strand of OX419641.1, from coordinate 5,099,272 downwards.
AGTCTAGCCTTTTCCCAACTATGTTGGAGTCAGCTTCCAGTCTCACCGGATGCAGCTGAATACCAGTATTTTACATGGAGCGACTGCCTATCTGAGCTCCACAACCCAGTTACTGGGTAATACGATAACACCAAAAAGTCGTATCATCTAAATAATTCAATTGATTTTTCCGGCGCGCACGCTGTGAAACGAATGCTTTTAGGAACATTAACGCGATTGGAAAAACTGTGGCTTTAGTCAACTTAGATATTTATTATGTTTGTGTAGGAAGGAGTTTACCAGAAATTATGGGGTTGGAATCATTAAATATTTAGGGTGTTTTAAGTGAAGTATTGTACCGTCCTACCTTTTATATCCACTATCCATATTGATATTATAAATTCGAAAGTAACTCTGTCTGTCTGTCTGTCTGTATGTTACTTTTTCACGCCTAAACCACTGAACGGATGATGCAAGGAGATAGATGGCACCCTGGGGAAGGACATAGGCTATTTTTTATCGACATACCGCGCGGGAAGCTAGTATTACATATATTACAATATATATAATATTAATATAATTAATATTTTTAATATTAATATTTTTAATATTAATATTTTTAATATTAATATAATTAATATATTAAAAATTTTAATATTAATATTAAAAATTGCGAAAGTGAGTTTGTTTGTTTGTTACACTTTCACGCTAAAACGGCTGGACGGATTTAGATGAGATTTGGCACAGTGGTAATCTATGTCCTATTACGGGATCGAGACTTACGCGGGTGAAACCGCGGGGCGCAGCTAGTATTACATATAGGTATGTACCTAGGTATTCATCTATGTACCTATATTTACGACAGCCTAGCTGGGTAAGTAGTAATCAGTTTAGTAGTATAATAATTTAGTTTTTAACTAAGTATTTCAATACTGAAGCTCGTGGCTAAGTAATAAAAGCCGTACGGGTCGATCCATCAGGTTAAGCTACGCTTGCCGGGATTGGTTTGTGGATGGGTGACCATCTTTACATACCGAGACTCCTCCGTGCCTTGGAAAGCACGTCTCATTCATTCGTAGATCTTTGACAGTCATTAGGGGTCCGTCAGAAGCCTGAAAGTCTAACGAAATTTATCATATTAGTTTAACAGACCTATAAGAAAGTCAAAGTTAAAGTCAAAGTCAAATAATTTATTTCAAATACACATAAAAGGCACTTTTGAACGCAGAAAAATCGGGAATGATTTACAAAAAATCTTTCCTTAGTGATAAAATAGGATTAAATAGGGAATGAAAGTTTATAAGAAAGTCTGTAATTTTCCGGCACATGGCTTATATTGCTATGAAATCAAGAACATAGGTGTCCGAATTAAAAATCTTTTGGCATCTGGGGGCCTAAAACGGCCACATTAGCGATTCATCTAAAAAGCAGTTCATTTCCTGAATTTCCAGCTGTCATTAGCAATTCCTCTAATTTGACACAAAAACAAACCATAATTTGTGTACCATTTTACGAATCTCCATAGAAAACTGTCAAACATATGAAGTATTTCGTAATTTGAATCGCACGCAGATCATATTATGAATTGTCAGTTTGTGACTTTTACGATGATTCATAATATTTTCATATTATTATTCTGCTAAAGTGACCGTTTTAAGACCCCTGTATTTAGCTCAAAACCAAATTATCGAGAAAACACCCACGTTTTAACAAATAGATGACAACACTTTCTATCTATGAACTGTCTATAAAGAAGGTAAAAAATAAAAGTCATTATAATGTACCCCAATACCGGTGTGTAGGAGGGGGTTGCGTTGCCATGGCAACCGACGGGGGCGGCGCTATGTAGTAGGTAAATGAACGGGCAGAGAGGCGTACGTGAAATATTTTGAGAGTAGGTATTTTTTGTTTGGTTTGTGTAGGAAAACATGTACTTACATAATGTCTGATTGTGATGCACTGAGAAGCAATGTTTTTTTAGGGTTCCGTACCCAAGGGGTAAAATGGGACCCTATTACTAAGACTCCGCTGTCCGTCCGTCTGTCTGTCTGTCTATCCGTCTGTCCGTCTGTCACCAGGCTGTATCTCATGAACCGTGATAGTTAGATAGTTGACATTTTCACAAATGATGTATTTCTGTTGCCGCTATAACAACAAATACTAAAAAACAGAATAAAATTAATATTAAAGGGGGGTCCCGTACAACAAACATGATTGTTTTGCCGTTTTTATAGATAATGGTACGGAACCCTTCGTGCGCGAGTCCGACTCGCACTTGGCTAGTTTTTTAAAGGTTTACAACTTTGTGTTGGTAGAATAGATTATAATTAACCTAGGTATATTTGTAAATAAAAATCTAGATGGTGGTGAAAACCGTATACCGTTTACTAGTTTCAGAGCTTTATCCGAATACAATAAGAAATAATAAAGACACCGAAACAAAAGATCCGTTTTATTTGTCTTCCGGCAAATCTTAAAAAATCTAAGCCATCAATTTTGTAGATAACGAATGATAATTTAAAATCATAATTTTCATCAACAAACTTATTACTTAAAAAGACTATACTTTTGTATAGTTAAGTAATAAGGTGCATAGTGTCCTTGCCACCATTTGGTCAGAAAGACCCCAACTATCGCCTTGGGACGTGGGCGCATCAACAGAAAGTAAAAACTTATGAAAACCGCAAAAATACCGTAAAATTACTGTCATTTTATACCCGTGAGTGCTTCTTATGTCATACAAAGTACGTTACTGTATGAGGCATATTATAGGTATTATAATAAATGCAAATTATAATAACATTGTGCGGGAAACAAACTGAGCACACTTTGTTTTTTCAGTAGCTGGAAAAACTTAAAAACTTTCCCAAAATGCTTTGAATGAAAACGTCATATTTTTTTAATATTTTTCTTTTCCTGTGATAAATAAAACGTTACGCCGTAGGTCCCGGCTGTCATTAGTAGATCCTTGACAGTAGTAAGGGGGGTTATAGGGGGCGAGCCTATGGCTATCAACTGGGTACAAATCCAGCCTCCGGGCTGCTACTGAGAAATTCCTAATGAAAGCCCCAATAACACTTTGCCCGATCTGGGAATCGAACCCAGGACCTCATGCTTAGCAGTAGCGCTTGCGACCACAGATCCAACGAGGTAGTCCATCTAAAATTAAAAGAAATAGATTTTCCATTTTCATTTCCTCCATTTCCCGCTCCCGCCGTACAGAGTTGTGTTACAGTGAAATTATGAACGCCAGTGTTGCCAAGTAAAATAAAACTTTTCACGTTTTACAGCTTTTTACTACACTTTATGAATTTATAGTTTCAGAAATGTTGGGGAATAATATTCTATGTTATAAATATTTTGTGTTTTATTTAAAATTTGCTTCCGCCCGCTGCCTCGCCCGCGTGGTACGTCCATAAAAACATTACTCTCCTTTTTGGGCAGTGGTGTAAAAAGTAGCCTATGTCCTTCCCCGGGATGCCATCTATCTCCTTGCCAAGTTTTATCGAAATCCGTTCAGTAGTTTAGGCGTGAAACGGTAACATACAGACAGAGTTACTTTCGAATTTATAATATTAGTATGGATTGCATATTTTTTTATTTCTTGAATGAATTAAAAGGAGACCGTGTCAGCATCATGATCATCATTTCAGCCGAAAGACGTCCACTGCTGCACATAGGTGACCGTCATAATTATTACAAAACTTAGTCCCCCTCGCCGCGTTTGTCTGTCTGAACGCGATAAACTCAAAAACTACCGACGGATTCTCATACGGTTTTCACCAATCTATGGAGTGATTTTTGATTGAGAGAAGTGGTGGCCCAGAGGTTACGGCCACGACTTACGAGTTATAAGTCGTGCGTTCGAACCCTGACAGGCGCTTTACTTTGTGTAAATTATTTCATCACCACTGCTCTCAAAACGGTGACGGAAAACATCGTGAGGGAACTGGCATGTCCTAGAACCAAAAATTCGAAGACATGTGACATCTACCAACCCGCACTGGGCCCGCATTGTAGATTACGGCCCGCTCCCTCTCACAGAGAGGAGGCCTGTGTCCCAGCTGTGGGAATATTATAGGCTGAATAAGCTACGGAGTGATTCATGAGGAAAGTTTAGGTGTTGTATAATTAATTAAAGGTTTTATGCTAATGGGCTAAAATATGACAACGAATGTTGAAGTCGGAAAAAATCATGTCGACTTGGCGGTTTACTGGCGTGCGGCGTGTAAGCCGATAGAATTATATAAAAACAATGTATTACGGAATTACATTGTTTACTTGGATTAATACTCATGGAACTTTTAATCCCGGTAGTAGGTATGTTCCAGTGGGATATTTTCCGATAACCGCGTGAAGCCGCGGGCAAAAAGTAGTGTGTGTATAAAATTGTGTCATAAGACTTCAACATATCCTTACCTACATATTATAAAAAAAATAAGTAATAAAAACTAAAACCTAACTACGACTAAAAAGGTATAAACAAGACACCACAGACAGACAAATTAAAAATCCGGAGTCACACGTGTTATGGCATAAATCGAACAGATTACGTGTGACTATTTTATTTTAAAATTCTTTTGGGGTTATAATATAATTTGAAATGTGCTCATTAAGGCCTTTCATTTGATACCCAACATGGTAAGATAAAACATATTTTTTTCCTGACTTTATGTCCTCTAGAAGTCGCCATTTTTAATTTAGTGTGACGTCACATAGCCTATAATTTTTTTTGAAATCGCGATAAAAAAATATGCTGTTCCATACCTTTTTGTCGATTTAAGTGAACACAAATGTATGGAACAGGTGATTTTTTTTTCGCGATTTCAATGTTGGTCCCATAGCAAAAGTTGTTCAAAATGATGAGTACAATGACCCCTTTTCGGGTTTAGCATAAAGAAAAAATAATGTTGTATATATTTTTTTAATGTGCTCATAAAGGCCTTTTATACCTAACATAGTACGATTAAACAATTTTTTTTTTCGTGACTTTATGTCCTCTAGAGGGCATTTAATGTGACGTTACATAGCCTATAACCAGCGGACGATCAAGACGCTTCCAACAATACCTAATTTGTCAAATTGTGATGAGTGCTTTAGAAGATAGGAGGGAACAGATGAATATACATACATACATACCGGTCAAAATCATAACCCTCCTTTTTTCTTCGCTGTAGTCGGGTAAAAACAATGTCCTCCGCGTCTGTAACTACCGCACCGATTTTCATTCTGTTTTCACCAATGAATAGAGTGGTTCTCGAGGAAGGTTTAAGTATAACAATAACCAACATCCACGCGGGCGGAGCTTCGGGCATCAGCTAGTGAAAAATTGAGTTTGTTTTTTTGTTCTGCTTTCACGCTAAAATGGCTGAACGGATTTGGATGAAATTTGGCTCATGGTAGACCTGGAGAAGTACATAGGCTACTTTTTATGGACAGATCACGCGTGCGAAACCGCAGGCGGACGCTTCAAGCATATACTTCAACCCCTGTAATACAGAATGTCCTAATTCACCCAGACCTCACCTCACCGAATTCGAATCTCGGCCGAAGTTCGCACGATCCAATCATATTGTGTGACATTTCATATCGTACACTAAGAGTTCCGTGACCCTTATTTTGTGCCGTAACCCGGTGCTCGTAAGGTCAACGAGAGGGAGAGAATGTGCGGTCACAGTGTCAAGTATTAAATCGATTTAACGTAGAATGTTTTGGGTTTGAAAATTAACAGAAAAATAATAACACGAAGATCATTTCGACAATGAACGAAAAAAGATAATAAGCCGATATTTTATTCTTTAGGTAACTATTTAATCTAACGAATAAAATCGTGGTTTGACAGTTTTTGCATAGAAAATTATTTTATGTCAAACTAATATAACAATAATTATCTTAAATCTTTCAAGAAAGAAAAATGAGGTAACTACATATAGGTACCTACCTAATATTTTTTAAATGTTATTTAAGGTACTTATGTACAATAATAATAGCCAATCAGCAAGGTGACAGAATCATAAATTAGCGGCGAAATATAAAAACGATGCAATTATTAATTGATTTTAGAAAAACTGTATCAATGAGTCCAATTTTGAAATAATATACAGCATATTATATTATGTGTAATCTTTAACTATATTAAGTATAGTTAAAGTTAGGTACTTTTTGAGTCTGTCTGCCGTGAACGCAAAGTTTTTTTTAAACTACACCTTTAATTTTGATGCTGTTTTCAGAATCATTTAGAGAATTTCGTCTAGAAGGTTTATATTATGTAACTGTTATTCATATTTTACTCAGATATGCACAGAAAAATCGATGTTTTGTCATGTCGCAACGTCAGTACATAGCACCTTGCTGGTTGTTAGTTTATGTATTAAATAACTTACTAAGTAACTAAGCTCAAGCCTGTATTTCTTTATTATCCTCATGTGAAATAAAAACATAAACTAGGTAGGTACTAACGTGCCGACATGAAGTGTTAAGATTTAATTATTCATGTGATATTAAAAACTCAACTTGATTTAACATAATATTATAAATGAAAACAATTAAAATGACGAGGCAACGCCTCCCAACAACCACACTAAAATTGTTAATGGATTTCAGTGCACAAACTTGGAAACGTAGTGAAAAAAACATAAGGCTTCGCGTACGTTTTAAAAATGGTTCACTCTCCGTAAGCCCTTCAATGCTCGTAATATTTTCATAACAAAAAACCTCGCATAATCGAGTATCATATCTCATACCTCCATCTCTTTCACACACACCTCAAAATCCCACGTTAAACAGAGAAGGAACTACCCCATCTGTTACCTCTCGAAACGTCTCTTAATGATATGCAATACGACCCTCTTTAATCATCCCTTCCTCTCCCACTTGAACGCTTAGCGAAAGAGTAAAAGAGATAGAAATACATAATAGTGTTCCGTTTCGAAATTACATTATGAAGTAGTGGCACGCGACCAAATTGTAAAGACCCCTCGGAGTCGTAGTGTTTAGTCAACATCACGGATTTTTTAAGCAATTCCAAGGGAAGGGAGGTCGTTTTAAATTGGTCGTGTTCGTAGGATAATTTTTCATGCCTCATATTGTGACAAATGGCGAGGAAATAAATTTTATTTATAGGTTTTAGTTGACAGCAGGTTGTAAATGAACTTTTAATGGCGTCGGTGTTTGTTTATTGTGTGAATTAGAGGCTTATGTGATTTATATAAACTTGGATTGGGGAAAGTATAGAGTAACGTATTGTAATGGGGTTGGTTCGTCGAGTTTTGATAACTAAGTAAGCTTTTGGGGGTTAATCGCGAAGAAATAGTTTGATTTTTGTGGTAAGTTTTAGTTATACGTGTCCTTTTAGAAGGTAAATTAATTTGATTTTTTAGTTTTACATAAACTTGGTGAGAGAGAATTTGAAGGTTTTGGATATAAACGAAAAATCCGGGGGTTTTTGTACATCATTTGGATAACCTCATCATCATCATTTCAGCCGACAGACGTCCATTTCTGGACATAGGCCTCTCCCAAGCACCACCACTTCGACCGGTTATGTGCTTCCCTCATCTAGTGGATTTCTGTGGTCTTCACCAGAAGGGCCCTGTTTATCAAAAGTTACAAATCCACACGTTCACAAGTTACCTAGAACGTTAATTTTCGTTAAATTCATTGCTCATCTCCATATTCATAATCAGCCATAATATTCCCACTGCTGGGACACGGGTATCAGGCCATCTCTATCTTTTGACCACATTTAAAAAAAGAAAATCTAATTTCAACATTTATAAGCCGGAATAGAGAGTCGCCGGACACTCTCAGGATTTGTTATGATTTTCTACAAGTTGTAACTTACAAATATTTTATTAATAAACAAAATCATGAATAAAACTGTCAAAAATTAAGTACTTGTGAACTAAATAGTGACATTTGGTAATACAAGGCTTGTAAGTTTTGATAAACAGGTCATGGGTCCACCTTGTGGGGCATTACTTCCGTGGCTTTAGATGTATATACTTATCTTAATGATTAATTACGATATTTATATAGCTCGAAGTAAGTTCTGAGCTAACACAATTCATACTGTCAACGACATCGCTTTGCTGAACGTATAGTCTTGCTCGAGGAGGATTTTTACAGATGACAATGTACAATGTTTGAGATAAAGTAACATAACATAACATCACGCCTGTAATCTCCAGAGGGTTATGCAGAGGTGTACATAGTACACCCACATTTCGCCAGTTATTTTTAAGTCCCATGTAATAGGGGGCGAGCCTATTGTCATTAACCGGGTACAAATCCAGACGTCGGCTGCTACTGAGAAATTTCGAATTAAAAACCCAATGACACTTTGCCCGACCTAGCAACTGAACCCAGAAAACACGTCACTTTTTCGTCACATCACTTTATAAAACACAGAGATCTCGCGCACAACACGGCCACGACTCCGGCCAGTCGTGGTCCATGGCCCGTGGCCCGGTCTGCGGCTAGTTGGCCGTTGCGACCATATCCGCGATTCGTAATGGTTTCTATAATTTACCTGGTCGCTACGACCATTGGTCGTGGTCATGGCCGTCTAGTGCGCGAGATCACTCATATCCCCGAAACGATCTTCTCGATTTGAACGATGTTAAAATTACCAAATACAATTAAAGCGATTGATTACTACAATAGAAATTGATGGCAATTGATCGTTTCGGTGAGTTACAGTTGAAGTTAAATATGAGTTACTGAAGGAAAATTATTGAAAATCTTTTCCATGCTTGTACATAATCCTTATCAAACAATTTAACAGTGGTTGGCAACATGATTCGCGAGTGCCGACCATGTAAATGGCGGCATATAATTATATAGAGGTATGACCTCAATACCGCCGCGCACGCACGATAATAAATGCTTTATTAATATTTTATTGTAGAACAGGAGACGGGGTGTAAAAATATTTGAAATTGGAAGTGGTTTTATTATATAAAAAAAACACGCCTGTATTTAAAAAAAAGTAGGTAAGCTAATCAAGTCTAAATCCACAATTCGCCAGTCGTGTCTATGGGGTGACCCTATTGCCATAAACCGGACTCAAATCTTTAGTCTTGGCCACTGAAAAATTCTGTATTGAAAAACCCAACACTTTGCCAAACTTTCTTTTTTTTTTGAGGTTGGGCAATCGTCAAATGACTTCTCCCGCTCTGGGCGGAGCGAAAGAGCGTGTCAGACTTTTACTGACTAAAATCCATCCGTGTTCCTTCAGTCGCCTGTTGCCAAGGTCCCGGTATCCCTTTCGGACATTCCCGCAACCCTGGCAGGGCTTTGCCACACCTGTAGATTGAATTCAAGACTAAGCAATGGGGACAAGACCAACGAGGTTGTGAGAAAGTGGAATTGTTATAAGCCTGGTAGGGATACTTTATGAGAGATGAGAGGATCTTCTCGTAGCTCTACGATAACTGACAAATGCGTGCACTGACTGGACAGGTCCCCTCAAATCTGAGTTATTCTTTCCTCGAAATACCATTTCAGACACCAATCTATATTATGGTCTTCACATGATCTTACCAACCTGTCTATGTCCTACGGTAGACGTACCTGCTTAGATACTTAGAGAGTTACCGGGACTTGAAGAAAGAAAGAAAAAAAGAAAATACATTATTAGCAACAAACGCGCATATACGTTTATTTGTTTTTTGAAGCAATTCTTGTAAAAAGTTTCATCATCATCTGTCTAGCCTTTTCCCAACTATGTTGGGGTCGGCTTACATTCTAACCGGATGCAGCTGAATACCAGTATTCTACATGTAACGATTACCTATCTGAACTCCACAAGGCAGTTACTGGGTAAGATAGCCTTTGGTGAGACTGGTTGTCAGACTTTTATTGAGTTTCTGACGTTTCGACTATCAAAGATCCAGAAATGACAGCCGGGGTCGACCAACGCGGCTTAACGTGCCGTGCGTGTTTTGCAACAAGTTTATGTATTCAATATTGCTGCTATTAATCACAAATCTGTGACTTTAGTATATAATTATGCTTATATACTTCATTATATATTCCATACTGCCAATAAAACCATGTATACCTATAACATGTACATTAAAAATACAAGTTTTTTTTTTACAAAGCGCAACTCCTAGCCTATAATTGTATCGGAAGATAGCTAAAGCCGTATAGAATATTAATTTTCCTTAACCGAAACAAAGCCTGCCAAGTTCTTATGCAGATTTATTACTGTGCACACTATTTTAATGAGGTTCTATGTGAATAGTTTTCTTGTAAATGACACGCCCTGAATTCGTTATATACCTCACATTTTTATATGCATGCCTTCTTGGTCTAGTACAGTGATTCCCAAAGTGGTCTAGGTGGACCCCCAGCGGTCCATGGGAGACTCGACAGGGGTCTACATTGGCGTGAATAAAAATAAATAAATAAAAATTAATAAACACGACTGCTGCTGAAAAACGAACTAAAAAGTAAAAAACACGTTGATAAAATTGTCATTGCAGTCAGTTCCCCGAAAGGTCCCCCGTTCTGTGGAACACTTTTTATCTAAGAAGTCCCCCATAGCCCACATAGCCTATGTCACTCGGGATGATGTAAGGATTCTAACGATACCCTATACATCCAAATCCATTCAGGCATTTAAAAGTTATTGTGGAATAAAGAAACTCACATACCTAGGTACATACATGAACCCTGAAAACATTACACTACATTTTGGGCAGTCGTGTAATAAAAAAAAATGGGGGTTCACAAGTTGTAAGTGGTCCACGAACATTTATCTGGTTTCGATATTAAGGAACAAAAATGTTGGCTTGGCTTTACTTATGAATGAAGGCAGATAATAGACGACTCAAAAAATTAATGGAGCCAAATAAAATTCCATTTTTTGGTGAAACCTTTAAACCGTTTGAAGCTTAAATATTCTAATTTTTTGATTTTGTGGCGGTATCTACATCGCCACATGCGAACTACGCATCAAAGACCTGACGTCAGACAGACGGTCACATAAATCCTGCATCGCGCAATTAAAGTTTACCGTGCAGTGGACATATATACAAGAACCCAAGACCAATCGTTGGACAGTTGCCTGCCAGACGATTGACAACACCCGTCTGGTTGGAGGATCCTCCCTTTTCTATGGAGTATGAGTGAACTTTATACCCTGTTCCTCATACCCCTAAAATTCTATAGTTTTTTTTTTAGGTAGGTACTACATTTCTCATGCTATCCTGATAGAGCGAAAAAATATTTTTTTACCTATGGGGTAAGCATCTTTGATTTTCCAAAACCTTACCTCTTGGTAAGATTTTTAGATACTTTGCTTCGTCAAGTGTCAACATACAATTTTGTGTGACAAAAAAAGTCGATGTATACTATCTCCGTTTCTATTTTTTTATCAAGAATTTACCAATTTTTTTCAAAGTTAGTAATGTAAAATACAAAAGAAAATTAATAACGCCTAAAATTATACCGTCTTTACATTCCACTAAATCCCATTGACTTTAACTAATTTCAGACACAACATTTAACATGTAACAGTTTTCAGTCATATAAGAATGAAAATCGATCGATTTTAAAAAAATATAGGGAAATTCATGAAAATCTCGTGTGCGTTCCCACGTCGTTGGAAAATATTCACATAAGTAGTATGGAACCATACGTCAAATCAATCCACTTACAAAATAAAAATGCACATTACATTTCACATCAAAATACATAAAATATTTTTCGAAAATCCCTTCCACTGCCACCCCATACGTCTTGCCCCTACCACAGTTCACGCGCGAATGGCCACGCACAATACAATTTGATTTCGCAATGTACGTCTACCCTCTTCTTTCGCGCAATTTCACTCGACAACAATAAGTAAATTGGTCCTTTTGTGGAAAATTCAAGATAATTTTCTAGTTCAAACTAGTGGAAATATTGCTTGTTAGTTCCTTTTGTTACTAAACTAGCTTTTTGTGTTCTTTTTGACGTTTTTGGGGGTAAGCAGAGATGTTAATTAACGTTTGATAGTAATGATTGCAGTCATGTGCCTCTTCAGGTTAGCAATGATGAAAGAACATCTTTTAGGGTGAATATTGAGGCACAATTTGAAGTCTCTAAATGATACTAGTTAGTGAAAAAGCTGACAGACCACTTGATGGGATACGGTGACTGTCGCCTTGCAGCATGTGTAAAATCCGTGGCACATCTGTTGCCATCTGAGAGAAGAGTTGAAATGTCTCATTTGCCTGTGAAGGTACAATTCCGTAGCCGACTGCAGACAGCAGCAGGCGACGTGTCGCTACGACACTACTGGTTTCTATCTATTTCTATAAAATCGACGTGTCACTCGCTACGTGGACACTGACAGTTGGGTTAGTCCAGAAATTCAAGGTCGCTCAGCACGCTATGAAATCAAAATCAAAAGTCATTTATTCAAACTAGGCTGAGAATCAGAACTTTTCGAACGTCAAAATTACATAACACAGTCCCCCAAAACGCCCGCCCTTCACCACTTCCTAGTGCTTTAGCTGGGAAGAAGAAGTGGCGAGCAAACTCTCCAGCAGCACAGCTGTCTGTTCAGTTAGAAAAAAAAATATTCTATACAATAGTATGCAAAATCATTCACATTACGGAACATAAAAACATAAATCTAATTATTAGCTATATGTCAGCTAGCACACGCCATTATACCAACCAAAATAATATCGAGAACTGTAAGTTCTCAAGCAGAAATAAAAAGTAAATGTAAACATCAAATAATATCTAAATAAAAGCCTCCAGGTACAAAGGGCGTGACATATAGCTATTTATAGCTATAACTAGAAGTTATAAATGATAAACTAGGACCATAAACGTAAAATAAATAAAAAGTTAAGTAATTAAAATAAATAAAAAGTTAATTAAAATAAATAAAAAGTTAATTAAAATAAATAAAAAGTTAATTAAAATAAATAAAAAGTTAATTAAAATAAATAAAAAGTTAATTATGGAGCGGGTTATGCTCGGAGATTTCTTTGAAAGATAAGATCAGAAATGAAGTTATCCGGAAAAGAACCGGAGTTACCGACATAGCAGGGTAAGCAAGCTGAAGTGGCAGTGGGCTGGCCATGTTTATCGAAGGTACGATGGCCGGTGGAGCAGACGAGTCCTAGAGTGGAGACCGCGTATCGGCAAGCGTAGTGTGGGACACCCCCCAGCTAGATGGACCGACGACCTTAAGAAAGTGGTGCAGACAGATTGGGTGCGGAAGGCGGAGGACAGGGTGTTGTGGCGCAGCTTGGGAGAGGCCTTTGTCCAGCAGTGGACTGCGATAGGCTGAGTTGATTGACTAGCTACGGAAGTTATTACATAGAAATACATAGAAACCAAGTAGTATCGTGGTGACACGTCGCCTGCTGCTGCCTGTAATCGGCTACGGACTTGTACCTTAATAGGTTCCTACTTCTCCGGACAACCTTGACAAGCGATAGATATAGTACTACTCAAAGTAGACGGGAATTATTGTTCCTAGGTATACACCAGGTATACTCCTCAAAAAATACTGTCGAAGTACCTCTTTCTCGCTTAGGAACGGAAATACCAATTTTATTTTCTTTGCCAAGTCGAGAATACCGTTTCAGTACAAGCCAAAAAGATTTCAAACACATTCACTAAAATCTGTTTTTTTATTCTTATATTTAAGACCTTTTTTGTACTATGTTTTATTCAAAATAAAGAGATTCTATTCAGGTGCAAATGTCAAACTCCAAATTGAAAAACAAGAAACAATCACATGAAATGTCAAATTAGTCTACGAGATTAAAAAACAGATTTTAGAGTGTTTTATTTCAACCAAAGCATTAGTAATATAGTAATTCAATAAAGACATTTGTATAACAAATATAAACCACTCATTCAAATAAATAACTTTTAACAAAAACCAAATGATTGCTTTACGCAAAATCATTCACAATCTAAATCGATTGCCTACATAACAATAATCATTTCGATTTTGACAGACAGGTATGTACCCACCCCCAAACACAACACACCCCCCTATTTACCAACCGAACCCGGAAACAGAAATGACTATGTTTTTTTTCAAAAACCGCAGTCGCGACAGACGCGAGGCGCCTGCGCAGGCGGCTTCGAAATTTGAATTTGAAATTGGAACGTAATGGCGACCCTGGCGGCCATCATTAAAAATAGATCATAGACACGGATCAAATGATTTTGTATAATTTTGTATCGTTTAATACTTGATCTCTTTGTAATTCTGCTTTTTTGTGGACACTTAATAAGTATTAGGTTTTAATTTTTGTCTGGGAATGCAGCAAGCGCATTATTGGACCGTGGTACAGATTTCGACAATTTATATGCATCGTCTATTTCAGTTTGAGTGGAAAATCACCTGAAACTTTAAGAAAATTAAAAAGAATGCATCAATAATTGAAATGGAAAATTAACGTTTTCTGTATTATTATCATCAGCCTACAGCAGTTCACTGCTGGACATAGGCCTCTCCAATTGCACGCCATTCAGCTCGATTCTCGGCAACTCTCATCCAGCTGCTACCAGCCACCCTGCGAAGATCGTCGCTCCACCTAGCCTGAGGGCGTCCTACCTTACGTTTGCCGATTCACGGTCTCCCCTCAAGAACACGTCTACTCAACGGTCATCGGTTCTACGGCTAATATGGCCGGCCCATTCCCACTTCAGCTTGCTGTGAACTATATTCTGTGAACTATGTCAACAACTTTGGTTCTCTGCCGGATCACCTCGTACCTCGTACCTCGCTTTGTGTATATTTTTTGTCAAAAATGTTTAAGCACTAATCGTTCAAAAGTTTACAGAATAGAACTATCGACGTGGCTAATAATTTGGTAAGACTAAACGCTGCTGCAGTAAAGTGATATCTTACCAAGGTTTCACAGACTTGCCTACACTGCCTTGACTTGCCTGCCTCTTTGGTCTAGTAGCAGCAAGAGCGACTGCTAAACTTGGGTTCGATTCCCTGGTGAGCCGAGTAGTTATGAAGTTTTTCCATTTGCTAATCAGGTTAATTTAACCCTTTGTTTAGATTTGCGTCTAGTTAATGGTATTAGGCGCGCTCCCTATTAAATGGGACTTGTATAAAACCGGCAAAATGTAACTGTACAATAAAACAAAAAAAAAAAAACAATAGTAGGTAAACGTTTTAACTTTGAATAAAAATTATCTGAAAAAAAATGAAAACATGTTCAATTATTAATTAATTATTTGATTAGGTAATTAAAAACTTAAAAAAAAAATAAAGAAAGAAATTAGTTTTTTTTTTTTTTAAATTAATTTTGTTTAATTGATTTATTAATTTTTTAATTATATCTTTTCTCTTTGGGGACAGGCCTGATCAATGAATCTGCCTAGCGTTTTCCCAACTCTAACCGGATGCAGCTGAAAACCAGTATTTTACATGAAGCGACTGCCTATCTGACCTCCACAGCCCAGTAACTGGGTAATACGATATCCCTTAGTAAGACTGGTTGTCAGACTTTCGGGCTTCTAACAACCCGTAATGACTGTCAAAGATCCACGAATGACAGCCGGGACCAACGGCTTAACGTGGTTTCCGAGGCACGGAGAAGTCTCGGTATGTAAAGATGGTCACTCATCCACGGATCAATTCCGGCAAGCGTAGCTTCACTTGATGGATCAAACCGTACGGCTGTTATTACTTAGCCACAATATATATTTCCCAACTCTAGCCGGCCCCACAAACTTAAGTCGTAACGATACAGCTATATAATCACAGGAAATGTTTTCGGCTCATGAATATGTAACGACGATTTTAGGATGCAACGTAATTCTTAATGTCGGCCGGCGCCTAAACTAATTATGTTAATTTTATAGTCTAGACGCGGTACACTTTTCTTGTTACGGGGTAAGCAGTGTGTGGTAATTAGTGAAAAATAGAAAACCTTTTTTTTTCTTTAGTGTACAAATGTCTTTGGTCCCTGTCCTTGACATCAAGCAATGATCAGAAATGTCAAACTGTTATTGGTTGAATACGAGGCTTTTGGTTTTTCTTTAGTGTCTTTGGTCCCTGTCCTTGACATCAAGCAATGATCAGAAATGTCAAACTGTTATTGGTTGAATACGAGGCTTTTGGTTTTTCTTTAGTGTCTTTGGTCCCTGTCCTTGACATCAAGCAATGATCAGAAATGTCAAACTGTTATTGGTTGAATACGAGGCTTTTGGTTTTTCTTTAGTGTCTTTGGTCCCTGTCCTTGACATCAAGCAATGATCAGAAATGTCAAACTGTTATTGGTTGAATACGAGGCTTTTGGTTTTTCTTTAGTGTCTTTGGTCCCTGTCCTTGACATCAAGCAATGATCAGAAATGTCAAACTGTTATTGGTTGAATACGAGGCTTTTGGTTTTTCTTTAGTGTCTTTGGTCCCTGTCCTTGACATCAAGCAATGATCAGAAATGTCAAACTGTTATTGGTTGAATACGAGGCTTTTGGTTTTTCTTTAGTGTCTTTGGTCCCTGTCCTTGACATCAAGCAATGATCAGAAATGTCAAACTGTTATTGGTTGAATACGAGGCTTTTGGCTAATTTGAATGAATGTTTTGTCTTTTATATTTTATTTTTAATTATTGTAATGTGCGTTTTGTTTGTGCATAATAAACAAATTTTCTTTCTTTTTGTTTCTTTAGTGAATAATTTTGAAGACTCCTTTTTAGAGCAGTGATGGCCCTGTGGTAACAGCCGCGACTTACTACTTCTAGGTCGTAGGTTTGAACTTTGACTAGCGCTTTACTTTGTGTAAATTATTTCATCACCACTGCTCTCAAAACGGTGAAGGAAAACATCGTGAGGAAACCGTCATGTTCTAGAACAAAAAATTCGAAGACATGTGACATCTACCAACCCGCACTGGGCCCGCGTTGTGGATTACGGCCCACACCCTAGAGGAGGCCTGTGTCCCAGCAGTGGGAACGTTATAGGCTGATTATGGTAACTTGTTTTTCTTTTTGGCGACCACTAGAGCTATGAGGCAGATCATAGTAGAAAAGGTGATAAGATGCTCTGTGTAGCTGAATTGTGCAAATCTGTGTAGATATTTAAGAAAATGTCAGTAAGGTTTGCAGGGCTCAGACCACTTACCTGCGTAAGTAGTAGACGAGTTTTTGACATGGATCGAATGCCTATCCGACCTCCACAACCCAGTTAGTGGGTAACACGATATCCCTTGGTAAGATTGGTTGTCAGACTTTTGGATTGATTACCCGTAACGAGTTTCTATGATCTACGAATGACAGCTGGGACCAACGGCTTAACGTGCTTTCCGAGGCACGAAGGAGTTTCGATATGTGTATATTATTCATGTTGAATGGTCACCCATCTATGAACCAACCTCGGCTAGCGTAGCTCCTGCGGCTGTTATCATTTAACCACTTATTAAGTAATATTTAACAATTATCAGAGACTCTTTCTTATACTTACTTGAATGTAAAAGCACTCATATCACCACTCTTGACTTCTAAAAACAATCTCACTTTTCATTATTGAAAACAATTGAAATTTGATAAACCACTATTTTGGCTAAAAACACTACACAGTAGGTAAAGAAAAAAAACAAATCACATCAACATCGGTCACTGCTCGAAGAGAGTTCCAAATTCAAAATCCGGTCTTTGATAACGAACGAGGGAAGTAGAAAATTCAAATTAGGTCCTCCATCAGAACCAAGGAGGTTTGTAAAAACATTGACAAACTTTTTAGCGTCCCTTTCGCTTATCACTTACATTATTTTATTAAAATTACTTTTCATGGGTCTGTCTGTCCCCATCGCGAGTTAGTAGCGTAATGATACAACACTATACAACATGCGGTTTTCTACCCAATTATAATGGTGTACAATTTGTGTGAGCAAAGCGCAATAATTTGAGGTCAATACCAATTTAGTGTCATGCTTATTATTTATAATGCGATCGTATTAGTTCGAGGATATTGTTGGGAGCTTAAATATTGGTCTTGTAAATAGATTTTTGATAGCGATGTAATGAAAAGCTGAAAAGCACCGTAACAGCGGTTTTCAGCTCTAAATCACTCTTTCCAACGAAATTTGATTTCATTTGTGGTTTTCAGACGCAGCTTGAAGTTTTTAAAAATGACAAAAAGTTTGTTTTCCGCACTAGTGTTATTGAATTTATACCTA
Organism: Lithophane ornitopus; assembly: GCA_948473465.1. Classification (NCBI taxonomy): domain Eukaryota; kingdom Metazoa; phylum Arthropoda; class Insecta; order Lepidoptera; family Noctuidae; genus Lithophane; species Lithophane ornitopus. The sequence continues at coordinate 5,081,133 of OX419641.1, read as the reverse complement.
GGTTCTTACTCCTTTTTCCTAGGTGAGGAAAAAGTCAGTCTGGTGACCGCAAAGAACTACTTTCTCAATGCAGACAAACGTGTAAAATTAAAGGCTTTACGTATCTGGTTGCCCTAATAAACAGTGCTCTATATTTTATGAAAGCATAAACAGGCTGATTATGCTAAATCAGCCTATAATGTTCCCACTGCTGGGACACAGGCCGCCTCGCGGTGAGAGGGAGTGGGCCGTAATCCACGGGCCCAGTGCGGGTTGGCAGATGGCCTTAGTTTGCGAATTTTTGGTTCTAGGACATGCCATTAAATATATATATTATTATTTTTAACCGACTTCTTCAAAAAGGAGGAGGTTCTCAATTCGTCGGTATGTTTTTTTTTTTGTATTTATGTTACCTGATTTCTCCGCCAATTATGAATCGATTTCGATGATTCTTTTTTTATATGTATGGTAGGTCATGCTTTCGAGGTGGTCCCATATAAATTTTATTAACTTTGCTTGCGTAGTTTTAGAGTTAGCTTCAATATTATGTATTTTTCCCACTTAGTTTATCTAGACGATTTACTCCTTCACTGTTATTTACATCAGCTAGTGGTATTCGAATTTGTGTGGGGTAGGTACCACAACTAAAAAGTGAAAAATAAAAACTTTTTACAAAAATATCCGACTTCCAAAAAAAACACTCAAAACTGAAAAATAACTTTATTTTCGGAAGTCGGTGGCAAAAAACGAAAATTGAAAAGATACCGACTTCCGAAAATAAAGTTATTTTTCAGTTTTGAGTGTTTTCTTTGGAAGTCGGTTTTTTTTTGTAAAAACTTTTTATTAATTGTATATTTGATGAAAATCAATACCTATTTACAGTGGAAACTGAAAAAGTATATTACCAACTATCAGAAAATTCATTGCAAATAAAAACAAAATGCCCACAAAACATGCTTGGCTGTACAATGACGTCAGTGCCTCAAAATGCATTCACGAAAAGACTCAACCTCATTTCATATTCCCGCTTTTTATAACCTAACCTATATTCAAAAACAAATTGTTTCTGCCCAGGACAGATGGATATCGGCGTGATTATATTTCTAATCCGTCATTATTTCGAACAAGTCTAGTTTTAAGACGAAAACGTTGAATTAACATAATGATAATGTTGGTTGGTCACAGAGTAAGTAGGTGAGAACAGAAGTTCCAGTATTGAAGGACTCTAATAATTCGCTGTAAAATAATGCGCTCTTTTTATGGACCTCAAATAATTTCTTTTTTAGGGTCCTAAAAATACTAAATGGCCAAATAACTGTGAGCAACTAGGATGTAGCTGCCTCTACCGCGACACTAATTGTTGCGCGCTCGCTCGTTCGGCTAACCCGACCCGCTATCAAATTGCGTAAAGTATTTTCGTAACCTATTAAGACTAATCTGTTTCATTTTGACAGTTAAACAACATTCATTGCGTTATTTATGTAGTTCAGCAGATTTTTTAATAAGTCACATGTATTTCCTCCCTCCTCATCACGTGCCCATACCAAGCCAAACGATTTAATATAATATATTAAACTGAGAATTGTTTTATAGGTACCACATAACATCACGCCTTGATTCCCCAAAGAGTTGCGCTGAGGTGTACCTATAGTACACCTACATTTCGCCAGTTATGTTTACGTGCCATGTAATAGGGGCCGAGCCTATTGTCATCAACCGGGCAAAAATCCAGATTCCGAGCTGCTACTGAGAACTTGCAGATAGAACTCATGACCTCATGCTCAGTAGTAGCGCTTGCGACCTCTTGGCCAAAGAGGCAGCTGACCATCTGTATATTTAGTTACTCTGTGGCACCCAGTCTGTTGTTACTCATGTCAACATGAAAAATACATGCCTACACGCCGAATACTAAAGTATAGGTAAGTGTATAAGTTAAGTTTTGTCTGTCTGTTCACAAAATGGTGAGTATCGAATAATTTGACTAAGATTTCACACAGTAAAAGCTAGTTTTTCTTGCTTTTCATCTCAAATTCAGTTTAGCCGTTGTGTTGATCGATTTTTCATTTGGAATGGGACTGTTTAATAAAATAAGTTATTGGTAAGTATATTTATCATTTAGTACACATATTATCATTTAGTACATGTCCTACAAAAAAATCCCAAAAGAGCTGTTAATTTACCTAATTATTTTCAGTTACTTAAACAAAAATCTTTTTAAATTATTGTAACTATTATCTCTGTCTTCACTTATTAGGTATGTACTCATTGTAGGGATTGAAATATTATTCATCACGAAAAATACCACCCCTCCCTGCACACCCCCCCATTAAATGGGACTTAAATATAACTGGCGAAATGTGGGTGTAATATTTAATTATAGGTACGCCTCTGCCTAACCCTTCTAGGATTACAGGCGTGATGTTATGTGTTATGTTAAGAGGAAAAGTAACTTTAATAAAAAATGCACTTTTCGAATTTCTCGTATCCTCGCGAGCGGAACCGCAGCATAACATTAGCAAGCATACGATACAAACTTAATCATATTCTTTATAATGGAGCCAAACTAAAAATTATGAATATTAAAATCATGCTCCTCTTAGGATTACAGACCGTATTTAATAACAATAATGTTACTCATATGTTTTGGATTTTGGTTGTTAAAGGTGCGTTCCAGTGTGAGCTAGAGTCTGACCAACGGAAGTTGTCCAAGAAAAAAGGCGGCATTTAAAAAAAATCATGAGCTGTCCACCCACTGCTTAAGCGGAGCCGATACTATTTAATATTCAAGACATATTATGCGATACTTACATCAGTATTTCATATTTATATAATAATTAGACATGTTATATTGTATTTAGAAATGAAATAAAATATTCAACAGATAATAATTCGTGGACAGCTTTCGTTGGTCAAACTCTATGCTTTAAATAAAAAATAAAATAAAATATCTATTATTTCAGACATAGTTAGTCCGTAATAGTAGCTACAATTGACAGTATGACTATATATAAATTTTTTTTTTATTTTTTTTTGCTAAAATCAAAAGATATAGAGCATGACTAGTTTAAGTGTGCAGTTCACGGTGGCGCTGCTTGTCAAGGAAAAATGCAACAGCATGACAGACTCGGTACATTAAGTTTTAGTTCTGTGTTTTGCCGCCTGCACAGATAACTTGGACGCGCTTTAATAATATCATTGATCACTCTATTTGACATCTAATGGCCGGTTCCTAAGATTTACGGACCGTTAGTGGTTGAAATTAAGACTCTTGTATCTTTACCAATAATGAAGCAAACACCTCATAGCTTTGTATTGTAGACCATCTCATATGGAAGTAGCTATCACGGGTAAAATTAGCTTACGAATATATACATGCCCAGTTTGGCACTAAAAAATGTTACCATTGGGAAACAATACGATTCGTTTTTGTTTATAGGAATCAAGCATAAGCACTCCACTGAAAGCGTAAGCAGCACCTTAATAGCGTAATACACGATCAATCAGAATCTGAATCTGTTTGAAACAAATTGATAATCATAAGTTCGAAAAAAAAAATCTGCTTTACAACGTAAGTAAATAACGCAATGAACTGTCAAAATGAAACAGATTAGTCTTAATCAGTCACAAAAATAAGTTACGCAATTATATAGCTGTTCGGAGTGTATAACTTTGAAATTATGGTATAGTTTGGTATCGCATCCGTTCAGCTGTTAGTGGAATCAATCCTTAAATATTAAGGTAACGATAATATAAGTAAATTATTAGTGTTATGGTTTATAATATGTGGGAAAATTTTAAATATTTTAATTTTACAATGGTAACATCTTCAAGGAATCATTATAGTTTTTATATAATATTATGATAGGTACCTATATTTTTACGACATTACTTTATTTTCATTCTTATTATGGGTAGGGCTCTAACGTTATGGTTTTGGAAACTCCCTCTAATTTAGATATATTGGTCGGTCACTTCCTATGAAAAACAGACTTCTATCTGACCGACTGCCTATCTGACCTTCGCAATCCAGTAACTGGGTAGTACGATACTGCTATGGTAAGATTGGTTGTCAGTTTATCGGGCGTCTGACGACCTATAGCGACTGTCAAAGATCCTCGAATGACAGCTGGGACCAACGGCATAACGTGCTTTCCGAGGGACGGAGGGGTCTCGGTATGTAAAATATGGTCACCCATAGCTACCTGGAGACAGAAGATCTTCTCAAACCAATCCAATAGAGGTACTTATCTCAAAGACACAGTCGCATATACACTCACACAAACACAATCACTCACGCGTGCACTCTCGTGCACGTACTTGTGGGTGTAAGTACTTACACTTACCCACAATTAAATGTTCAGCATAAGTAAATTAGTAGCAAAATAGTTTTAATTTTAGTTTATCTTTTTAAATGAATTTTACTGTTTTTTATTTTTTGTTATTATATAATTTTTTACGAGTTCACTATGTATTACGTTTTACGTTAGGTACATATTTTTTTTTTTTTGGCAACCTAGTTTGGAAGGCTTTGGTGTCTGTGATACAATGATTTTTCATTAGTACAGGCACCAACGATACAATTTTTCTGTAGGTACATAACCAATTTTTTTTTTTTTTTTTTTGAGATTTTCCTGGTCGATCGACCCGTGCGGCTTCTATTACGTAGCCACTGGCCCCTCATACAACTGCACGTCATCCTCTTATTAATCAGAGTCGTATTCATTATAGTAATTAGTAGATACTAAACAATAATACATACATCTTTCTACTTGCTGCCATTGACGACACGCAACTTACTTTTAGTAGAATTGTTTTATAACATAACATCACGGTTGTATTTCCCGAAAGGGTAGGCAGGGGTACCTATATTGCAGGCCCACGTTTCACCAGCTATAAATTTAAAATTTATTTATTTCAGACTATCATGATTCTAGACCATAGGTACAACTCATACATTTAAATTACAAACTATTATAAATTCAAAATAGATAAAAACCCAAAATAAAATTGTGATTAATTAAAGATCAATAAACAACAAATTATTAAAAAAGCACCATAATATTATTAATCAACAATCCCAAAATAATAATTTTATTATTCCAAAAAAATTAAAATGTATCCTACAAAAAACCAAACCTAGATCACCAATCATTAAAAATCGATAAAACAACGCCATCTGCCGTCGAGTAGCACAACCGAACACACCAGTGCCGTCACGGAGCGGCGACTTTGCGAACTAAACGCCGTCATACATCAAAATGGCCTGTAACCATAATTGGTTCAATTTGCTTATTAAAATAGATTTATTTTCTGTTTACACTATAATAAACTAATGTTTGTTTTACTAGCATAGTTAACCATTACGTTGCACGGTAATTATTTAGTTGTAATACTAAAATGGTGTTTTAGAAGCCAATTAATATTTTGCTAAGTAATAAATCATTTTCTTTTGATGTTAATAGTACTTATTTACTTTCATTAACTGTTATTTAGGTTTATTTGTATAATTTTCGGTTGTAATAAACCTATTTTTGGTTTGATAATAATCGTTGAGGCTCAAGAAAGCATATTTTCTTGTCGGACGCTTTAATTTCAAAGTTAATTTGTAAATTCTTTACTACTCTACAGAGTTAGGAGCCTGTTTAACGTGCGTTGAAATAGTGCTCTGAAACTTAACCAGAGAACTTTACGCGGCAGACCAACCAGAAATGTGTGGTTGACTGTCCGGCGCACCCTCAGCATTGAGTGCTAGCAACCTCGCAAACCGACTAATCATTTTAACATAAATTACATAAGCTACAGGTATGTCAAGTAGAAAATAGTGAATATTTTAGTTAAGACTTCGCATAATCATGTTTTTCTCTTCTTGTTCTCACACACTATTGTCTATTACTTCTCATTTCTCCTTTCGCAGGTCTGCTGGAAGAAATTTCTTAAGAAATAAGCAGTACCTTTGTACTCATATTATAATTATGTCGTATCTCTTTGTATTTTACTGTGTGTACATATATAATAAAATAAATAAATAGAAGTTACCACCATCTTATTTAAATCTGTCATCATAGCAACAATGTTTTTCGGCAACAGCATTGTTGTGTTTCGGCAGTGACTAGTAAGATAGCCAGTTCCTCTGCGGTTGAGGATTCCGGGTGAAGCTCGCTTTCATCTTCGACCTGATCATCACTTACCATCAGGAGAGATGCAGGCCCCGTTGTGGTTAAAAAAAAGTACTACCAGCACGGGAAGCATGACCACCATAGAAAACGGTTTTGTCGACGGAAGAATAGAAAAAATTACAGCTTCACAATCACAATCTGTCATTTTGTACTTTGTGTACTTTATTTTGCGTATGCGTATAGGTTCACAAGAAAGAATAGAAAATACAATATGTATAGACTAGTGTTGCAAAATAACAAATAAAATAAACTGACTTTTACTCCGAGAATGTGGCCACCTAAATGTCGTGGCACCAACACACAGGGTCGAATTTGAACCAAATCCTATTAGATTAAAAATACCCATTCCTACTGGATTCAATTTGAAAACAGTCAAGTAGATTCTGATTTCTAATTAAAACACAGTTATGGTTGCAATAGGATATATGGTTCAAACAGGCTGGACTGTCTGTACTGCTGCGTCATTTCCCATGGAATGGTGCAGCCGCGGTGAAGCGTCGGACAGTACCTACTGCCACTGTGTATATTGTTGTAGTTATAATTATCTAAATTACTAATATAGGATAAGTTTACTAATAAATGAGTCATGGTTATTTGAAATACCTAAATAAAAAATTGAATTGAATTGAATAGGTCAATGGGTAATAGCGTAACAACGATAAAATGACAATCGAACGCAACGCCTTCCATTTTGGCAGTTGCAAATCACGTTCATTGCGATAATTACGTTTTTGAGCAGACTAAGTTTTCAAGTCAACAAACAAAATATCAAGACAGAGCGCTGTCAACAGTGACGTGAAGCCGGTTCTATGATTGTGTGCACTTAGTGAGGTGTAGTTTGATTTAAAATGCGTGTGAGCGTGTATGCACAAAGCGGAGGTGTAGTTTTTGGCATGTTGTTTTTTTATTTGGTCTGAGTCACGTATGAAGCGTTGGATTAGGAATGTGCTTCAAAACCCTCTGATTGTGATTGAAAAGCCCCACGTTCAAACAAGAATATTTTTTTGCATTTTTCAGATTAGTAGAAGTTTATTTTCTCACACTGAAAGTGCAGGAAATGAACATCTACTTATCGTTTTAATCAAATTAGTACATATTTTTTATCAGTCTTTTCAATATTTACCGACGGTGTTACAAAAAGACATGTAGGAAAACGTATTTTAAAGTTTACAAGTTACTAACAACAACATTTTCAGTAACAACTGGAAGGAAGGTGACAAATATGACTTTAAAGGTGTCCAAAATTGGGTAAAAATATTTGTTCATGCCAAAATATGGTGAATGGAAAATAGTCTTGGAAGATGGAAGATACTTTCATTGTTAGTTAAAAAAAAAAGATTGACAAACACGGCCGTCGGAAAACAAGATAGAATAAATACTCTTTAATAATGTACACCCTAAAAATTACAGATATAAATGTAGACTCTCTATTTAACTAATATTTACTTTTAGCTATTATTATTTACAATGTTTTTTTACTATTTGACTGAAAACTTTTTATACGTAAGGAATTTGAAAGGATAATAATTATGTTCCACTAAAGAAAATGAAAAGAAATGGATGTGTCCTTCGCTTCGCTTCTTCTGCAAAAGTTAACCAAAGACGAAGCCGTTTTATCTTCCTAGCATTACAATTTGCAGAAATTAGTAACAGATTTTTAGAAGTATGCAGTTTGTCGTTCAATGTTACCTTTTGAAAAGACAATGCCAGGAATCGGCTCGAATTTAATGTAGTGTCCGACAGACTTTCTATAATAATGATAATTCATATTAAAAAATAGGAAGAATATAAATAAATAAAATCTGTGAAAGCACACCGTTGAAAAGTAATTTTAAATAGTTATTCAATTTAACAACACATTTCATAGCTACATTTTCAATAAGAAATGTTACCAATACCAAAATATAATAATATCGATACGAAATTGCAATTGCAAATCGATTTAAATAATATCAATATGAAGATACGTAAGTGAATTAATTACTTACATAAATCGTAACTCGTAATTATATTAATAAATAGCGTTCAGTTATATTTTTTAATAAGTATATTATATTTTATATTTATTACTTTTAATTCGATTATCGATATCGTTTAGCATAGTTTATTCCTAATAATGTAATTATAGTGCTGGCAACACTTGATAGAAAACTCTATCTGGCATTTGTCAATGTCAAAAAGTTTGACTTATCCCGCGTGATAACACGAGCAACGAAGTATTTTCGTATTTTTGTGAGTTTTGTGTTGTTTATTATAGTGTTTCTGGACCCCGATTTTTCTACCATTCACCTACGACTACCTTGGCTGTTGAAACTGAGGATAAGGTGCTAAAAGTCATTATTTTAATTAATCATTAATACATAGTTTATTTCATGATAACGTTCAAATCAGAAGTATCAAGTGGTCAACTTTAAAAAACTATAATTATTAACTTTTTTTGGTGTGCTTCAAATAAAAAACTAATTATACTATCAAATTCTATATTTATTTTCCTTTTTTATCTTCTTCTCTTCTTCTCATCTTTGTCGGTTCAGGCCGAGTTTTGTGGGAGACCCTGGCATTCTCCTTTACCTACATATTATAGGTTCTGGTACTTAGTATGACTGGGAACCGGCTCCCCACGGAGTTTAAATTGTTTTATGAGTCAAATAAAATATTCAGTGCTCACTACCATCATCAACTGCTCTCAGACCAAATAAAACATGCCAAAACTAACCCTCCGCTCTGTGCACACACGCTCACACGCATACATTTACAACCATTTACAATCAAACTACACCTCACTAAGTGCACACATGTTTACGAAACCGGCCTCACGTAACTCTTGACAGCTCTATGTCTTAGTTTTTTATTTGGTCTGAACGTCTGCCTAGCCTTTTCTCAAATATGTTGTGGTCGGTTTCCAGTCTAACCAGATGCAGCTGAATTCCAGTATTTTACATGGAGCGACTGTCTATCTGACCTTCACAAACAAGTTACTGGGTAGCACGATACCCCATAATCTTCTTTTCGTGTGGTTAGCGACTAACCTGGTGTCCGAGTTTTAAAGCCGCCCATGGGCCTCTGATTTGGCTAGACATGCCGTCGAGAAAAATCTCTCAAGCATGCCGGTTTCCTCACGATGTTTTCCTTCACCGTTTTTGAAGCAAGTGGTAATTATACAATACGCACATGAATCCGAAAAGTCAGAGGTGCGTGCCTTGGGATCGAACTCGAGACCTATGACTTGGCAGTCGGACGGTCATACCATTACTGCTATCCCTTCGTAAGACCTGAGGCCCTAGACAAAGTGACATTCTATCAGCGTTATCGATGATGGAAAAGACACAAAAATGTATAGGACTGACATAAGCTTAGAAATACGAAACTTGTTGTAGAAATACGAAACGCTTTCGAAGCGATTGTCACTTGTCTAGGCCCTCTGTTTAGAATGCACCGCCTTTCTGAGTATTCACCATCTTTTTGTCATTTTTCTAAGTTATTTAAGTTCGATCAGGGACAGGGACAAACTACGTAGATACCATCAGGATTCCCACTTATGTTAATACTAACATGCCTACCGTCAAACAAGCGGGTTATTTTACTATTGTAATGTTATCAATACACTGATTACAACCACTTAATTATTAGTAGCGTTGATGTTTATTGGCTACTAGCTTCAGTCCGCACTTCGTCTGTGTGAAATTTCTTGTTCCCCTGACCCACTGCGTCGCATCGCATCGTCTGCCCACGCTATTACTTCGTTTTCGCTTAGCTGTCTTTCTGACATTTTTTTCTTTATGCACGGCTCTAGCGTGATGGATGAGTCTCAATCCCGTGAGAATATCGGGATAAAAATTATATTCTATGTCCTAATACAGGTCATGGTCTACCTTTTTGCTAATTTCATCTAAATCCGTTCAGCCGTTTTAACGTGAAAGCGTAACAAACAAACAAAACAAATTAAGTAACTCACTTTCGCATTAAGTAAGGATAAACAGGTTGTACAAGAACAGTTTAGATGTGCACTTGCCTGTATCTTGGGGGTTTATTGTGCTATTATTTCATAAAGGAGTAATATTGAAATTCACGTATTAAATTCCCCTGTTGTGAAGATAATTATAGAAAAAAACAAAATCAGAAATCAAATCAAACTAAGTGCATATACAATACCACAATCCTTTCAAATCTACGGACTTTGTATGGAACGGAAAAATGTACCAACAACCAACATAATATGAATAAGAAATGGACCCATACGTATGTTTGTATTCAACTGTTTCTTTAGATCAGTACTTCTACCTTCCATATGGAGAAGAGGTTTCCTTCCGCCCATTCTTCAACGTTAATCGGTTAAGCAACTATGTTGTTGCTTGTCGGTTAGTTAGTTTTTTTAATATTTCTGTTTGACATACATTACGGGGCATCGCTTGCGCTTTTGCGGGGTGAGTTGAGATGCAGATAGAGCTTGGACTAAGACTTATTTTATAGACATTATTATTGTGAATACCTTTCTTGGTCAAAAATAATATCATCATATACCTACGTATGTTCATAAGCTGTGGGTTTATAAGATTGATTGTCATTGCTAAGGTCTTTGTTGGGCCATTTCTTTCCAGCTAAATGGTAGTAAGGGAGGTTGTTTTGGGGGACTGTCCATTCACTTTAATATTGATAAACAAGCTACCACTAAACTAAGATATATAAATATACAAGTATACAAAATAAGATTTATTTATACACAATATTTACAGAACACTACTAACTATTTACATAAAAAACTAAAACTAAAGGGACTAACTAAATAAATATAAAAACAAAGGGACCTTTAGGCGTCGAAGTATTCGTCCGCATCGCTGTCATCCGGAAACGTGCCCAGAAGACTGGCAGCATTGCCACGTTGAATGGCAATGCTAATTCTTTGGCCAAAGAACAAGCCAGTCCTCTGGTCACGTGAACTGTCGACCGGGACTGTCCTATGTAATGTTGACATTCAAAAGTGCTGATTCTGGGCCTAATTTGAATATGAGGGGTGTAAAAAGACCCATCACATAGCCGTGAACTACGCATTCTGAACATCAAGTTAAGTAACAGTGCACAAAAATTATTGCTGGGAAACGACTTTTATATTTGGTGTGAAATATCGCTGTTTACTGTAGTGCGCAACGTAACGCACGCAAAACATTGTGTTTATTGGTGTATGCAACGGTTCAGGGTTCGTGGGGGTATTTAAAATTAAGTAACAACATAAGATTTACTTTTTTTTTAAACGTCTGAAAAAGTTGGAACTCTGACCGTCAATATCTCCGTAACCAGCAGGTTCCCAGGTATGGTCCAGAACTAAATAATGATCACAATGACGGGAATGACATTAAGTGACATTCGGTTTCGTTAAGCATCTTTTTACATCCGTTATTATTTTTTATTTTGATTTTAAGCACTTCTTAGTGGCCTGAAAATGTTACATGCAAGAAACGTTCGGGACGTTTTACATTTGTTTTTTCATCTAGTATACTATGAGTCAGCTCTGACTTGAAACTTGAACTGAATTAGAAGTGTGAATAATCAACGCATTTTTAATGCTTAAAGTACAAATTCATTTTATAATTTACTAGCTGATGCCTGCACCTTTGTCTGCGATCCAGGATGAAAAGTAGCCTGTGTCCTTCTCCAGGACAGGAACTAAGGTCTCCGTTCAGCCGTTTTAGCGTGAAAGCGAAACAACTAAAGTCACTTTCGCATTTATAATATTAGTTAGGATAGGATTGGAAAAAAACTGTCTTTCCTATGTTAAAAAAAAGTTCTTTCTCCAAAAGTAAGGATATCATTTTGTCACAGATGAAAAGACCGTTCTTACAAGTATTTTACAGATGTCCGTCTGTTCTAAAGAAAAGAGGAGGGAGTCCTGTACTGTGTAATTTAACAAAGAAACATTATTGGACTACCAGAACAAAATCCCAGAAAACGCCTTATGTATTGTTTAACCCTATTTAAAAAGGAAAAACTATAAACATATAGGCAGGTACTTATCTGAACTTTCCCCCTTAACCTACTGCAAGTGCATCCCTGTACAAATACCGTGGGACCTGCCATTTGACACACGCCATTTCGTGTGGAGCGAGACAGAAGACATTCTGTCTCTTTCACCATCTATTTCTATTAAGTACATAACATCAATACACTATGGGGCATGCAAGAGTTTTGAAATCATATTTCTGGATTTATAGGGTATTCTGAATTCGGTTGACTTCTAAATGCGGTTTCTTTTTCTCTTGTATTGGTACGAACTTTGCCGTGGTGACTGGCTAATTTCGGTTCTATAAACAAAAACGAATCGTTTGCTTTACCAATGGTAGCTTTTTTATTGCCAAACTGGTTATACATTGTTTATAGATTCGCAAGCTAGTTTTACCTGTGATAGCTACTTCCATATGGGAGGGTCTACTATGCAGAACTATGAGGTCTATGCTTCATTATTGGTAAAGATACGATGAGTCTTAATAGTCTGAAGACTATGTGGATCATTCTTTTATTTTTATTATTTATTTTTCCTTAGTTTTAATTAATCATGGTCTGGCAGTTTGAGTAATTTATGCGGCCTACCCAAATGTCCTGTTTTTGGTATTGCTCGTCAAATCGTTGAGCTCCTTAAATTCTGAGTTGAGCTGCACGATCACTGACAAATGCGTGCACTGACTGTACAGGTCCACTCAATCTGTGTGGTTCTTTCCTCAAAAGACCATTTCAGACACCAATCTACATGGTCTTCACATGATCTGACCAAGATTATGTCTGGACTTTAAAAGAGACTGTGACCTCTGAGTTTGTTTCGGCCTTTCTTCTCTGAGTAGTCAGAAACGAAACGCCGAGCTCATCTAGTTTTAAAAATGTGTTTGACGTGTAAAAGTGTTTGTACAAACCTACTTACAGAAATAAATCATTTATCATTTATTTTATCAATAAAATTGTGGCCAACAACGGTCGTGACTCGACCACGCGGGCTTATTTCCAATAAGCCAGTTAATAAGCCCCAAATAAAGACGCTTTTGCAAGATCATTAATTTTTATTCTCTGAACTGTTTTAGATTCTTTCATCGTTGCTAGCAACAATAAGCCTTGGCTCTAAGTAGAATTCTTTTTTGATTCACTCAGCCCATCGCAGTCCACTGCTGGACTCTAGAGTTATAGGCCTTTCCAAAATTACGTCACAACACCCACTCTACCATAAAAGGTAAAAAATTACGGAAAGTGAAGTATAATGCGATTTGCACCATGTCCCAATCATCATCGACGTCCACTGCTGGACATAGGACCCTACCCTAAGCACCGCCACTTCGACCGGTTCTGAGGCCCTAGACAAAGTGACATTCTATCAGCGATAACGATGATGGAAAAGGCAAAAATGTATAGGACTGACATAAGCTATCGAAAAGCTTATGTCAAAGTCATTGTAGAAATACGAAACGCTTTCGAAGCGATTGTCACTTGTTTAGGGCCTCTGTGCTTCCCGCATGTCCAAATACTATTTACCTTTTAGCTGGCACCTTGACTTGACCTGCTCTGCTCATCACCTTTGCGAGATGCTATGGTAGGGCTCCGTAGGGCATCACACGCTACGCTTCTAAGTAGCATAAAGAAAACATTTTACTCTCAGTAAAAGAAAATGCGCAGAAATTCTTTGAACCTAGCTGGTGAAAAGAATCTACAGAAAAAGTATATTAAAATATTTCTTGATTATTTTTTATTCAGACAATAATTGATTACATTACACTGCATGTAATTAATCATCATTAATTTGCATGTAAGGGTAAGAGTCGGTTTGGAGTGGTATGCTAATGAAGTCTGTGGTAATCAACCGTAGGGCTGCAAAAATCTTGCTGATGTCCTAGAAAATCTTTCGAGAACCGTGTTATTTATTTTATTTCTTAAGGGAAAACAAACAACAAATAAATGAAAATATCCATGTATAGAATAAATATACATAGCCAGACTTACCCACTACATTTTTGTGCTTTCAGGTTGACAATATTACAGCTGTCAATATTTGACAGCTAGCTAGTAATAGCATTATTTCCTAATAAGTGAGTAATGTAATTCATTTTTTCTGGCAATATGATGAGTTAGCATAATCAGCCTTTAATGTTCCCACTGCTGGGACACAGGCCTCTAGCCTTCGAGAGGGAGTGGGCTGCAATCTACCACGCGGGCCAAGTGCGGGTTGGTAGATGTTACATGTCTTCGAATTTTTGTTTCAAGGACAACCTAAGCCATAATTAATAAGCTTTAAGGTACATAATGGTGTATTTATTAAAGAGTATTCAATCTATCTAATATTATATCATACAATTACTAAACTATTAGCAAGCTTTTACTATTTTAATGCAAGAATAGCCGAGCAAAGTCAACTGATCGTTATTTTCCCAATCGCAAACATAGATGGCGCTGGCTGTCCACTTAAATGATTTCTTGCACGCGCAAAGGTAACGTTTGAATCATCCTAAGAGTAGAATACACTTTTTGTTACAATTAAAACTATATCGGTTTGTTTGATTGTACAAATATAGTGTTATAAGTAGTTTGTTAAGTATGGTTAGTATTTTGTATTTTACTAATTTGATACATTTTTTTTTTGGTTGAGTATTGTCAATTTCAAATAAAAACTTATTTGTTGAAAAAAGTAATGTAACTAGGTACTTAGATAGAATAGAATTCATTATCGTACTTACGTAGTTTGTAATAGTTCTCAGCTTTATATTAAAAACTAAATACTGAGAGCTAAGAAAAAGAATTAGGGTCCACCCGGAACTAATTAGGGGCCGCCCCGCATCACCTAATTCCCGGCCCGCGTGTACTCTAATTGTTTTTCTAAAATAAAACTAGCCTAAAGTTACTCCATAAAACATCAGCTGCCAGTGAAAGTCCCGTCCAAATCGGTCCAGTCGTTTCGGACGTAAGAAAGAATTAAAAAAAAAAAAGTTTTTTTTGTTATAAATACCGTAATATACGTTTTTTTAATAATATGCATTTACTGCTGCTGTTATTTTGACATTGTAATGTCAAAATAAACACTTCAATTCGATTTATTTCTAACTAAGCATGAATGTATAGATATCACACTTCAACATTTTAAGAGGGTAGAGTTTTAATAAATTAATTTCATTCAGTAAATTAATTACGTAACCAAGTTTTTCTTAGAAAGCACGTATTAAGACATTTCAGCTTAATTTGTCTCTAAGTTAGCTAAACACCTGCGATAGGTATGCCTCTGATAATGATATACTTAATGCAGCGGAAATTCTAAGACTGGATTATTATTATATACGACGAGCTGCGCCCCACGGTTTCACCCGCGTAAGTCTCGATCCCGTGGGAATATCGGGATAAAAAGTATCCTATGTGTTAATCCAGGTTATAAACTATCTGTTTGCCAAATTTCATCCAAATCCATTCAGTAGTTTTTATGTGAAAGAGTAACAAACATCCATCCATCCATCCATACTTACAAACTTTCGCGTTTATAATATTAGTTAGATAATTCTCAAAGCCGTTACAAAATTACTGGGGAATATCATTAAACCAAATTTTATAATATGACATAGGATTAACACTTTGGTGCGTTATTAACCGACTTCTTCAAAAAGGAGGAGGTTCTCAATTCGTCTGTATGTTTTTTTTTTTTTGTATGTTTGTTACTCGATTTCTCCGCCAATTATGAATCGATTTTGATGATTCTTTTTTTGTATGGTAGGGCATGCTTCCGAGGTGGTCCCATATAACTTTGCTTGTGTAGTTTTTGAGTTAGCTTCAATATTACGTATTTTTCCCACTTAGTTTATTTAGACGATGTTTTCATTTACTCCTTCACTGTTATTTACATCAGCTAGTGGTATTAGAATTTGTGTGGGGTAGGTACCACAACTAAAAAGTGAAAAATAAAAACTTTTTACAAAAAAAAAAACCGACTTCCAAAAAAATACACTCATAACTGAAAAATAGCTAAATTCATAATTATTTTCTTACAATTTTTTTACAATTAGCAGGTCAATGTCAGGTTGTGCTGATAAAAATATGATTCGCGACTGTAACAAATAAGAGTTTACAAAATTA
Source organism: Lithophane ornitopus (assembly GCA_948473465.1). NCBI lineage: Eukaryota > Metazoa > Arthropoda > Insecta > Lepidoptera > Noctuidae > Lithophane > Lithophane ornitopus. The sequence continues at coordinate 5,064,892 of OX419641.1, read as the reverse complement.
TAATCAACAATACCTCATTAAGTTAGAATTGACCTCAGATGTAATAGATTTAATAAAATAATCATTCAATAATCATTAAAAATCAATAATCAATATTTATAAACTTAAAGATGACTTTTACCCGACTACGGCGAAGAAAAAAGGAGGGTTATGATTTTGACTGGTATGTATGTATGTATGTATGTATGTTCATCTGTTCCCTCCTATCTTCTAAACCACTCATCACAGTTTGACAAATGAGGTATCGTTGGAAGCGTCTTGATCGTCCGCTGGTTATAGGCTATGTGACGTCACATTGAATTAAAAATGGTGCCCTCTAGAGGACATAAAGTCAGGAACTAAAAAAAAATTTTGTTTAATCGTACCATGTTGGGTATCAAATGAAAGGGCTTAATGAGCACATTTCAAAAATATATATATTATAACACCAAAATAAAGTGGCTGGTGGCTGGTTTAGGCCCCTGATGGTAAGCGTTAATGAGGTGCACGATGGTGCACGCTTGTCTAGAAGTAAGCTATTCTCTTCAAGAGGATACGGTGTTTTTTTTTTGCAATTTGCAGGTCCATATCAGGTTGTATGTTGATCTAAATATGATCGGCGACCGTATCGATTGGGTAATTTATTTATAGAATTATGTTTAATCATAAAAAAATAAAAAAGTAATAAAAACTAAACTACTCTTTGTATTTTACTGTGTGTACATAAATAATAAATAAATAAAACCCAACTACGACTAAAAAGGTATAAACAAGACACCCCAGACAGACTAATTAAAAATTCGGAGTCACACGTGTTAGGGCATAAATCGAATGATTACGTGTGACTCCGAATTTTTAATAATAAATAAATTACCCAATCGATACGGTCGCCGATCATATTTAGATCAACAAACAACCTGATATGGACCTGCAAATTGCAAAAAAAAATCACCGTATCCTCTTGAAGAGAATAGCTTACTTCTAGACAAGCGTGCACCATCGTGCACCTTATTAACGCTTACCATCAGGGGCCTAAACCGGCCACATTAGCAATTCCTCTAAAAGCAGTTCATTTCCTGAATCCCAGATGTCATTAGCAATTCCTCTAATTTGACTTAAAAGCAATTCATAATTAGTGGACCATTTTACGAATCTCCAAAGAAAACTGTCAAACAGATGAATTATTTCGTAATATGAATTGTCAGTTTGTGACATTTTACGATGTGTCATAATATTTTCATATTATGATTCTGCTAAAGTGACCGTCAGATAGTGAGCCGCGAGACTTTCCATTCAACTAAATGTAGAAAAAACCTTTTTGGCATATACTTACATAGCCGGTGGTGAGGTCAGGGCAATCCCTGGCAACAGGCAACTGAAGGAACACGGGTGGGTTTTAGTCAAGAGTCTGATACGCCCTTCCGCTCCGCCCAGAGCAGGAGAAGTCATATGATGATTTCCCACCCAAAAAAAAGGTCAGGTCAATCAAACCAAAGGTCACTGTCACTAATTAATCCTTAATCAACTCCTGCTGTCTCCCCACAATGATAGCGTGATAATACAAACATCTTCAATCAAAGCGTCTTATGAATCAATTTCATTTGCACCCCTTTTCCTGTATCTAAGGTCAAATGTGAACCACAGTCTACTTTAAATTCTATATCTTACCACACAAAGTCCCATTTCCTTTGTCATATTCTGCTAAATTGGTGATGAAGAAGGTCGTAAGTGCGCTGGAATTTGTTGAGTGAATTAGAGTTTTGTGTGGGAGAGATAGGGTTGGGTTTCCTGCGTGTGTTTTGGGTAAAAATTCAAGTGCACTCGATTTGAAAGGAAGACTCAATTAGGCCAATTCAGTTGTATTAGACAGTCAAGTTGGTAGGATTTCGGCGGTCATACTACTAAGGTCGTTTCTTCACGACCATGTCGGATTTGGTCATGAACAGTTTAGCAGTAGAAGAGTTCTTTGTGCTCATTCTTTCTAACTCTTTGCTCTGTTCTGCAGGGTGAAATTTAATTCAATTTCTTAAAGGGGTCATTGTACTTGTGTAACAAACAGCTGTGCTGCTGGGGAGTTTGTTGCGCCACTTCTTCTTCCCAGCTAAAGCACTAGGAAGTGGTGAAGGGTGGGCGTTTTGGGGGACTGTCTTATATAATTTTGACGTTCGAAAAGTGCTGATTCTCAGCCTAGTTTGAATAAATGATTTTTGATTTTGATCTTGACTCATCATTGTCGTACTGTCTGTGACCATATATCATCATGTGACCAGGTTTTGACCACTTTGTCATTATAAGCTAACAGGAGGTCACTGCCTAGAGAAGCTTGTGGCTAAGTAATAACAGCCGCACGAGACGCTTGCCGGGGTTGGTCCGTGGATGGGTGACCTTCTTTACATAGGTACCGACACTCCTCCGTGGCTCGGAAAGCACGTTAAGCCGTTGGTCCCGACTGTCATTCGTGGATCTTTGACAGTTGTTACGGGTCGTCAGAAGCCCGAAAGTTTACCAAGGGGTATCGTATTACCCAGTTACTGGGTTGTGGAGGTCAGTTATGTCAGGTCAGTTCGTTCCTTGTAAAATACTGGTGTTCAGCTGGATCCGGTTAGACTGGAAGCCGACCCCAACATAGTTGGGAAAAGGCTAGAGGCAGATTGATAGGAGGACACTGCCTTTTTAGACACCCAAGGTAAGATCTAAAGTAGCCTTTTTAATAACTTTATTGACTACTACCAAATAAAATAGTAAACAACAAATTAACCAACCGAGAATCAAACCCACACCCTCTCAGAAATCGAGCCACACAATAAAAAGTAACAGATGCGATAATACCTATTATATTGGTTGCAATTCTTTTCCTAAAGGACTCTTCAGATTTCAACTGCAACACCAACTTAATCACACAGTCCAACACCACCTTATGATCTATACAATAAGGACTATTTTCCCTTGGCATAGTTAAATTTTATCATGGTTTTTGGTACAAGTCGTCAACTCGAGCTGAGTTAAGGGTTCTCAGAGTATTAAAAAGTATTAAATGAATGTATTAAGTACTGTTTTGTGTGTCAGATCTATTATAGGGGTAGGCAGAATTCTAAGCGGTATATGTGTCTTCAATTGTAAGTTGATGAAGTGATTCTTGAAAATCCTTTATCATTTACTAGTGGTAGGTACTTTTGTGAGAAGGTTTATTGATCCCTAACCATCATCATAAAAACAAAGTCCTCCACCGCGTCTGTCTGTCTGTTCGCGATAAACTCAAAAACTACTGCACCGATTTTCATGCTGTTTTCACTAATGGATAGAGTGGTTGTCGAGGAAGTTTTTAGTATATTTGTCAATCGGACGAAGGTGCGGCATATAGATAAGAAGCAATATAAGAAACTATCTGCGCCCCGCGGTTTCACCCGCGTAAGTGTCGAATGTCGGGAAAAAAAGTATCCTATGTCCGGTCATGTTTTTCAGGTCATGGTCTACGCATGTGTTCATCTAAACCCGTTCAGCCGTTTTAGCGTGAAAGCGTAACAAACGAACAAACTCACTTTTGCATTTATAATATTACTAGCTGCGCCCCGCGGTTCCACTAAGTCTCGATCCCGTGGGAATAACGGGATAAAAAGTATTCGATGTCCTATTCCAGGTCATGGTCTACTTATGTGCCAAATTTCATGTAAATCCGTTCAGCCGTTTAGCGTGAAAGCGCAACAAACAAACAAACTCTCGCATTTATAATATTAGTTACAATTAGGATTCTTCTGAAATGATCATTCGTCCAGTGAAGTCGCGGAATAGCAATGCTTTGAGATTTTCTTGACAATAAAACCTAAAATCATGTGTTTACTCCAACCCGGGACTCGAACCTGGGACCCCACGACCCGTAGCCGTATAAGCAGTCCACCACAATACTACTTATTTATATAGAAAAATGTATTTTGCAAATTCAATAGAAAAATCCAAAAGTTTTATCGCAAAATAAAAGGGCGTGTACACTCAACGTGAAGCCGGAGCCACACGAGGTATTATTTGCAAAATATTTGTTAAGGCTTATTGTACACAGCGGGGTGTGTTGCACTTTTGTGGATGAGATGCGGTGCGCACGGGTTGATTCAGTGGCGGATTAACATATTTTAAGGTACAGGCTGTAAAGTTTTTGCCGCCATTGCCTCTACAATTGTCATGTCCTAGATTATTTTTACAATGCAACAATTACGTTGAAATTGCACGTTAAATAATTTTTGGGTATATTTTTGAGCTAAATCAGTTTACATAATGAGCAACAAAACTTTAATCATAATCTGATTAGGTAACTAAATGACTTGGCAATTCACTCAAAAGCACCAATATTCCTCTATCTCGGCCACCTTCCCCTCTATTGCATTTGCAGCTAACAAATAAAATCAACCAGTGTGTATGAACCAACACAGGTAGCCGCCATAGCTGATCGGATGAGCAACAAAAGTGCTCACAATGGAAGTGCAGCGAAGCCGCATTGATACTGAGAGCAAAGCATTCAATGAGCTCGAGTGACCGATAAGTATTTTACTTACAAAATGGACATGGTGGTAATAGATTTAATATGACACTTTATATTCACGTCTAAGTATTCTCCGAAGGAGTTTATTTAAAGAGACGTCGGAGGGCGGATTGACCTCTTATACAGCGTGTAACAAAAATCCACGAGGGTGTTGAGGAATCTACGTGGATTTTATGGGAAAAAAGAAAAAAAAACGCTTTTTTTTTCAGTGGGGAATTTTACCGGGTTTTAAATTATACGGGCGGCCGTCGTTTAGTTGGTGTCTACAAGTCAACTTATGATCCCCGTAGAAAAACTGCTAATTTATAATGAAATTGGTGAATTTTGGTACCTACTAAAATCGTGAATTTTATTAATAACTTTCAGTTTGACAAAAAAAAAACGATGATCATCAAAATCGAGCAAATCTGTAGACAATTTTATTCTCCTTTTAACCCTTTATCAAAGCTAATACCATAAGCAACCATACCACAAAATAAGCCATATGTTCAATACACTATTTATACACAATAATAAATATTATTTGGTACAGATTATGACGGGTTCACAAAAAATAATACAATAATGCTTTCTAATCTATTGTGTATAAAGGGTTTCACCCTTTGTGAACACGCCCTTCAGTTTATATTATAGACAGATTTTGACATAATTCCACATGGTTTGTTACGAAAAATGTATTTTGAAAATAATGTTTTGTTAACGAATAGTTAGAGGAGCCGACTTGTCTCCTTTTCAAACTCAAAACATTTATTACAATTAAACTATTAACAGGTACTTTTTGTCAAAGAGTCGGTCAGTTGGTCAGAAAATATTATGGTTCTATAAAATAGCTTCTACGAGTGCGCGAAATTAAAATTTTGTAAGTGTTTGCAATTTGCAGGTTAGTATCAGGTTGTATGTTGATCTGAATAATTATGATTCGCTATGGTAACAAGCATTTATAGAATTCTAATGATTAAATTCATCAATCCAACTCTCTAAGTTCATATTACGCTATTGAAAGACTATTTCATGAAATCATGACATTTGAAGCCAATTCTAACTTAAGGAGTTGTATTGCTGGATCTATTGATTATAATTCTGTAAATAAATATTTGTTACGGTCGCGAATCATATTTTAATCAACATTTACTTTCACTGACCTGCAAATTGCAAAAAACGTATGACAATTTGGAATTCGCGGGCTGCCCTGGCGCCATACTATACCATATTCAGCCTATAACGTTCCCACTGCTGGGACACAGGCCTCCTCTCTGTGAGAGGGAGTGGGCCGTAATCCACCACGCGGGCCCTGTGCGGGTTGGTAGATGTCACTTGACTGACGTAATTTTTTTGTTTACTTTCATTTTTTGGTTCTAGGACATGCTGGTTTCCTCATGATGTTTTCCTTTACCGTTTTTGAGAGCAGTGGCGATGCCCTGGCGCATCCCCCTTAAATGGAGGCCACTGGTACTACGCAGCTTACCTACTGGCAAAATCTCATAACTAAGACGAAATGAGAACATGTTTTTGAGACTATGTTAAAGTTTTGAAACACCCTATGTCAATAAATGCAATTTTATTAAATCTTTGCCGGTAACTAAAGAAATTCATTCATTCAAAAATTAACCTTCAAACAAAACAAACGGACGACCTTTGAGAACCTAAAACAACTGATGTATCACTGCCTCAAGATAAACAAAAAAAAAAAACAGAAAATAATACAAATACAAAAACGCAATGACACGGAATCGAATCTGGGACCGGAATCACACATCTTCTGTAGATGCGATTCTTTTGTTTTGCACTCGACAAACTAAAGAATTTATTAATATTGAATTTAGACAAAAACACGACCTTGATTTGGTTTGTTCCTACTGTGACTCGTGGTCACACCTGTGCCCTGTTTATCAAAACAAGCCTTGTATTACCAAGTGTCATTATTTAGTACTTGTTACTTACCTATATTTTTAACCGCCTTCTTCAAAAAGGAGGAGGTTCTCAATTAGTCTGTATGTTTTTTTTTGTATGTATGTTACGCGATTACTCCGCCAATTATGAATCGATTTTGATGATTCTTTTTTTGTTTGGTAGGTCATGCTTCAGAGGTGGTCCCATATACATTTTATTAACTTTGCTTGCGTAGTTTTTGAGCTGGCTTCAATAATTACGTATTTTTCCCAATGTAGACGATATCTTTATTGACTCCGTCACTGTTACATTTTACATAGCAGGTAGTGGTATTCGAATTGGTGTGGGGTAGGTACAACAACTAAAAAGTGAAAAATAAAAACTTTTTACAAAAAAAAAACAACCTACTTCCAAAAACAACACAAAAAAAGTGTAAAATAACTTTAATTTCGGAAGTCGGTGTCTTTGGTTTTCAATTTTCGTTTTTTGCCACTAGACACTTTATTCGTGATTTTGTTTATCAAAAAATTCTTTGTAAGTTATAACTTGTAGGATTTCATAACAAATCCTGAGAGTGTCCGGCGACTCTCTATTCCGTCTTACAAGTTTACAAGTGTCGTGCTTAGTACCGCAATAAATGTTTAAATTCGTTTTTTTTTTTTTTAATGTTTTTTTTAAAAGAGAGAGATGACCTGATGCCCGTGTCCCAGCAGTGGGAACATTAAGGCTGATTATGAATACGAAGATGAGCTATGAATTTAACGAAAATTAACATTCTAGGTAACTTGTGAACGTGTAGACTTGTAACTTTTGATAAACAGGGCACTTGACTAATTTATGATTCCTTGATTTGTGATCATAATTATTACCCAGTTACTGGGTTGTAGAGGTCAGCTGGGGGCCTAAATCGACCACATTAGCAATTCCTCTAAAAGTAATTCATTTTCTGAATTCCCAGTTGTCATTAGCAATTCCTCTAATTTTACAAAAAAGCAATTCATAATTTGTGGACCATTTTACGAATGTCGATAGAAAACTGTCACACAGATGAATTATTTCGTAATATGAATTACACGCAGATCATGTTATGAATTGTCAGTTTGTGACATTTTACAATGATTCATAATATTTTCATATTATGATTCTGCCAAAGTGACCGTTTTAAGCCCCCAGATAGGCAGTTACTACATGTGAAATACTGGTATTCAGTTGCATCCGGGTAGACTGGAAGCCAACCCGAACATACTTGGGAAAAGGCTAGACAGAAGATGATGAAGAATTTGTGATCCCTTCGAAAAAATAGATTTTAGACACTACACTTAAATTCTCTTTCATTATTCGACTTTGGACACTAAGGATTGGTTGGTGGTTAAGTAATAACAGCCGCACGGGTCGAATGATCAGGTTAAGCTACGCTTGCCGTGGTTGGTCCGTGTATGGGTGTCCATCTTTAAATACCGAGACTCCTCCATGCCTCGGAAAGGACGTAAAGCCGTTGGTCCCGGCTATCATTCGTGGATCTTTGACAGTCGTTACGGGTCGTCAGAAGCCCGATGACAACCAGTCTAACCAAGGGGTATCTTATTACCCAGTTGGGTTGTGGAGGTCATTTATGCAGTCGTTCCTCCAGACTCGAAGCCAGTATTTTACATACAGCGACTGCCTATCTGACCTCCAAAACCCATGTACATTGGATATTACATCATATTGTAATTAACACGGTACTTAAGAGCGTTATCACACTTGTCAGCGTGTGTCCAGCGAGGCGATTTGTGAACGTGCTCTCCGCGGGTGTGTAGCGAGCTAGCCGCGACTACGCAACGTGTTGTCCGTATTTTCATAATATTGTATTACACTCGCTTTATCTCGCTCTCTCTGTACACTCACGTCAATCGCTCTCGATGCGTAAACGCGGCGAATACGTTGCGCACATGGGGCGTGTTCGTTACGTACACGCAGCAAGCGCGTTGAATAATCGCCTCGTTGATAATTCGCTCGCAAATCGCCAGTGTGATAAGGCCCCTTGATATGACCGGTTATCAGATTTACGACCTTATCTACAAGATGTGTATTTAATCCTCCATTTCATTCACAAACTCCAAAGTGGCACACACCAACCCAGCTTCCTTGGTTTTCCGAAAACCGATTCATTCTGCGCCTGGGTATATAAAAAAGACATTTCTATATATCGCGGGATCATCAAAAACAAATTGAAGCCGCTACCGAGGCGGAAAGGTTTCGTGTTTTTTGTTTTGGCACCGTTTGGGTTCCGTAGAGGTCAGTGATGGTTTAGCTATTGGCTATGGTTGAATGAGTTTGCAGAACTCTGGTTTCTGGAGGTCTATGGAAAGGTCTCTTGGAAGGTTCTAGGTAGCAAAAGGAGTCTGTAGTTAGTTTAAATTTATCATGGTCTGGAAGTTTGAGTAATTAATGCGGCCTACCCAAATGTCCTTTCTTTGGTATTGTTCGTCAAATAGTTGAGCTCCTTAAATTCTGAGTTGGACAACTCCACTAAATCTGTGTGGTTCTTTCCTCAAAATACCATTTCAGACACCAATCTACCTGGTCTTCACATGATCTGACCAAGATTATGTCTGGACTTTAAAAGAGACTGACCTCTGTTTGTTTCGGCCTTTTATCTCAGAGTAGTCAGATAGGAAACGCCGACCTCATCTAGTTTTAAAAATATGATTGACTTGTAAAATTGTTTGTACAAACCTACTTACGGAAATAAATCCTATAGGTATCATTTAAGGATCGTAGCAGGGGGTGTCTGTATAGTTTCTGCCTACCTCCATGGAAACAAGGCGTGATATTAATTTATGTAGTTGGTTCTTATATGTGTTAAGCCGTGTTTGCAAGGCTAATCATTAATGCCAATCAATCTGCCTAGCCTTTTCCCAACTATGTTGGGGTCGGCTTCCAGTCTAACCGGATACAGCTGAATACCAGTATTTTACATGGAGCAACTGCCTATCTGACACAACCCAGTAACTGCGCAATACAATACTCCTTGGTAAGACTGGTTGTCAGACTTTCGGGGTTCTGACGAACCGTAACGACTGTCAAAGATCCACCAATGACAGCCGGGACCAACGGCTTAACGTGCTTTCCGAGCCACGGAGGAGTCTCGGTATGTAAAGATGGTCACCCATCCACGGACCAACCCCGGCAAGCGTAGCTAAACATGATGGATCGTTCCTTTCTTTCCATTGACTAATATTTTCACGAATGCTCTATGACACGAGAATTACGCTCAGGATTCATATAATCCTCTTGTCGTTCCCATATAGTTCAGCTTATAAGTACCTACATAGGTACATTTTATACTGAACCTCTGAACTAAAGGCAGGGTCACACCTCTCCATTTTCGGGTTGTCGCGATTAGGTCGGTGGCACAATAGGAGACAGCGGGGCGCCAGATTATCTGACACAATGCTAATGTGCTCAGCGGGTGACGTGTGAACAGCGCTTTAGTGTGTGCTGTAAGTTGTGAGCGGTCGCGATGAATGCTATAAGCGACAAACTAGTTCTAAAAGTACAGGAAAAAGGGCTAGTCTGTGGGTTTGTTAAAAAAAAACAACCATAAACTTGCCTCATCCTTGGAAGTTGGATAAAAGCATAGACAATGCGAGAGAACATTATGTTTGTGTTACAGGGAAGTTTCACATTTTGAAAAATTGAACAAGTATGTTTGACATTAATCTAATAGAATGGTGCAAGTAAATTGATGCTTATAATAGTTTGCCGTGTACATTATACAAATATTCGCAATAATTACATAGGTATATTGCGAATACTTGAATATTGTATAGTCTGTTACCCAACCACGGGTTATTATCAGGCCCTTAAATACTTGCATCCGAAGTGCGAATGCGAAAGTGAGTTTGTTTATTTGTTTGTTACGCTTACACGCTAAAACGGCTGAACGGATTTGGATGAAATTTGGCACAGAGGTAGACCATGACCTGGAATAGGACAAAGGATACCTTTTATCCCAATATTCCCACGGGATCGAGACTTACGCGGGTGAAACCGCGGGGCGCAGCTAGTTTTTTTTTATCAAAAACTTCTTTCAAACTTCAACACGCTACCCGCTCCCGCTACCTCTCATGCCTTACCCCTACCAAATAGGACGACTGTTGATCTTTTTACTTTATAATGCAGTGGCACTAATGTTAGTCGCGTCCCACTGCGCCACGTATTTATAGCATTGTGTGTGATATGAACTTATAATGAAGAGAGAATTAACTACGATTGAGTTTTAATTCAATGTGGACAACGCCCTCTGAAGGATTTTTTCGGAAGCTTCTGTTGGTATAAAAACGTTTGTTTTTTTTGCTGACACGTGTTGTTTATTTTTTTGATGGGATTTTGTTTTTTGTCAAAAGGTGATTAAGGGATTACCTAATCTATGTTCGGAGGAACGGTAGTTTCGTCCTCTTGAGTGCTTATAAAACAATCAGAATAGTCTTATACAGTATATTTTATAACAGAAAGATATGTTTTACAGGCCATCAAATTAAACAGCTTTCTCCATTAAACCAACATCGTAATCGCAAAAAAAATATCAACTGTTCCATACAAAACTTCAATATCTCCCGACCCAAATGTATGGGACGGCTGATTATTTTTTCGCAATTACGATGTCGGTCTAATGGAGAAAGTTGTTCAGTTTGATGGTCTGTACCCCCTTAAATATGATACATACAGACTGTATATTTTAAGGGCTTATGATAATCTACGGCATAATTATAGATTTGGTATTTTATAACAGCTTAATATAATCCATGTGTGCCAAAATAATTTGAAACGGAAAAACCGATAAAATATTGACTATGGTACTGAGCGGCTTCTTCGTTTAGCGTGAAAGTGCACCTAACGAGTAAACAAACAAACTCATATAATATTAGTTGGGATAAATACCTAAGTTTTTTTTTATAATACCCTCAAATTGTTTAGTGGGACCAATGGGAATTAAAAATAAAATTACGAAATCATTCTATTATTGAATAAATTTAATATTATTTATTACATTCCCGTTCGTCCCACCAATGGGACGAACGGGAATACACGGGTCTGACAACTAGTCTTACCAAGGGGTATCGTGTTTCGCAGTAACTAGGTTGTGGAGGTTTGATAGGCAGTCTCACCATGTAAAATACTGGTATTCAGTTAGACTGGAAGCCAACCCTAACATATTTGGGAAAAGCCTGGGCAGATTGATGAGGATTTACTTCAATTTCTGCAACCAAAGTAACACATAATTAGCATACACTGAGTCACTGAAGTACAAACGACTCACAAATCAAACGGGTGTCAATTAGCACGTTTACAATCAACTACAACAGAACAAGTAAATAAATTGTAACTAATTAAGAAGCCATGATGATAACTTTAATTGCCCGCCAATGAAGATTGACATAAAGTGTGAGGATGGTAATGTATTACATAATTTATGTGGTAATAATTATGTCGACGGTTACGCATCATACTGACGTTACGCGTAAACAGAGTTTACCGCGCGACTAGCATATATACAACGGCATCAATCCTCAGCCTCTGGCTGGAGGCTTTGAGTTTAGAAGCTTAAGGCAACCACAGGAAAGTCCGGTTAAGTAGTCATGATTTCAGAAATCAACAACGAGATGCACTAGTTAAAAAAAAAACAATCCTCAGCCAGTTGCCCCCCAGACACATCACCCGTCTGGTCGGAGGATCCTCCCTTTTCTATGGAGAATAACGGAGCTTTACACCCTGTTCTTCTTTCCTCTTTATGTTAAACTTAAAAACGTAATTTTTTGCTTCACGTATTTTGGGATGTTAAGTAGGGTTCCTAAGTGTTTCCACACACGAAAATATGGAAATAGATTTGATGTAGGGTTTCTATAAAATATCATAAGTTGTTAAATAATTCTCGAGACTTTGTCGAAAGATTTGTATGAAAAATTAAAAAAAAAACATTTGCCAGTTGATTCCTTGATAATATGGTCTTTATTACCCTAGAGGTTATGGAAAAGGAACGTTGTATAGTGTGACTGTTTCAAGATTGTTTACAATCCCACACTTCGCATTATTCTATCAAGTATCTGACCGTACCAAGCTTGGATATTGTAAGTAGATCTACTATAACATATTGACAAAGGTAATTTGACACCCTTCTTCCTAACTATTGAGCCATAGGGGTGTGGTCAGTGGCGCAAAAAATGTTTTATTAACCATTCAGCTGAGGGTTTGAATCCCGGTTGGGATTTTGCATTGATTTTGAGTGTATTTGTTGTTTATAGATTCGTTTTTTTAATATAAGTTTATGTGGAAATAAAACTAGTTAGGTACATACTTTACTTCATTTTCTGGAAGTCAAATTAAGTAGGTCTCAGATCAGTAAATCTATTGTCAAATGTAATATTAGCTATTATTGTGAGTAGTATAAGCATAGCATAATCAGCCTATAATGGTCCAACAGTTGGGACACAGGCCTCCTCTCGGTGAGAGAGAGTGGGCTGTAATCCACGCGGGCCCAGTGCGGGTTGGTAGATGTCACATATCTTTTCCGAGATTTTGGTTCTAGGACATGCACATTTTCCTCACGATGTTTTCCTTCACCATTTTGAGAGTAGTTGTGATTAGATAATTTACACAAAGTAAAGTGCCTGGCTGGGTTCGAACCTAAGACCTTCAACTCGTAAGTCGCAGTCGCTTCCAGTGGGCCACCACTGCTCTTACTGGGCCGCCACTACTCTCTCTGGGCCACCACTGCTCTCACTGGGCCACGACTGCTCTCACTGGGCCGCCACGGCTCTCTCTGGGCCACCACTGCTCTCACTGGGCCACGACTGCTCTCACTGGGCCGCCACTGCTCTCACTGGGCCACAACTGCTCTCACTGGGCCAATACTGCTCTCACTGGGCCCCAACACTGCTCTCACTGGGCCAACACTGCTATCACTGGGCCCCAACACTGCTCTCACTGGGCCAACACTGCTCTCACTGTGCCAACACTGCTCTCACTGGGCCCCAACACTGCTCTCACTGGGCCAACACTGCTCTCACTGGGCCAACACTGCTATCATTGGGCCAACACTGCTCTCACTGTACCAACACTGCTCTCACTGGGCCCCAACACTGCTCTCACTGGGCCAACACTGCTCTCACTGAGCCAACACTGCTCTCACTGGGCCCCAACACTGCTCACTTGCTCTATTTATTGTGAGTAACAGCAACCAATAACAGCAGAGATTTAATACTAGAATATTATTGTTGAAGAGAACTTCAAAAATAGCGGTGAAAAAGTAAACTTCTGAATTTTACACACGCAATTATACACACCTACCTTGCAATTGTATGCAACTAGCTTCCGTCCGCGGCATCGCCGGCGTGGTATGTCGACAAAAAGTATGTCCTTCCCCAGGATGCCATCTATCTCCTTGCCAAATTTTGTCGAAATCCGTTCAGTGGTTTAGTGGTTTGGCGTCAAGAGTTTTTTCGAATTTATAATATAAGTAGATATGGATTATAGATACCATACAGGGTGTTGTGGCGCAGCCTGGGAGAGGCCTATGTCCAGCAGTGGACTTGCAGTGCGATAGGCTGACTTGATTGAATTATACATAAAATCACTAATCCTTATAATGGCTTTTTTAATATTGTATTACAAGCAATGTTTCTACTTCCCGTTTTAAAATAACAATCACTTTAAAAGTACAATCAAAAAGTACTTTGTCGTCATTTTTTACAAAGTTACAGGACACTCCACGTTGTACACACCTTGCTTCCGAAATAAGATCACTTCGAATCTCATTGTTGTTCTAAAGAGGCGTGGTTTTGTATAAAAGTGGCAAGGATGTCCTTTTCATGTGATTTTTATTGTGTTTTGTTGGAGATATACCTAGCAAAGTTTATAATAAACTATTTGCTCGCCCCGGTTTCGCACGGGTAGCACGACGTACTTATCTACGGTTATTTTACGTAATTTTTTTACACCTTGGGTTACATTATTGGAGTTTTAGTAAGGAGCCCTATTTAAAAAAAAAAAATATATATAGCCTATGTTACCCGGGGATAGTGTAGCTTCCCAACAGTGAAATAATTTTTCAAATCGGTTCGGTAGTTTCGGAGCCTTTTCAATGCAAACAAACAAACAAACAATCGAATCTTTCCTCTTTATAAACCTTGATATTGACGTATTAAAGTTTTACAAAAGCTGGTCATCACACTGACACTGACTATTAAAAGTAAAGTTACAAAAGGTAAGATAGGTAAGATTACAAATACAAATAGGGCACTCAATCTGCCTAGCCTTTTCCCAACTATATTGGGGTCGGCTTCCAGTCTAACTGGATGCAGCTGAATACCAGTATTTTACATGGAGCGACTGCCTATCTGACCTCCACAACCCAGTAACTGGGTAATACGATACCCCTTGGTAAGACTGGTTGTCAGACTTTCGGGCTTCTGACGAACCGTAACGAATGCCAAAGATCGCCGAATGACAGCCGGGATCAACGGCTTATCGTGCTTTCCGAGGCACGGAGGAGTCTCGATATGTAAAGATGGTCACCCATCCACGGAGCAACCTCGGCAACCGTAGCTTAACCTGACGGATCGACTCGTGCGGCTGTTATTACTTAGCCACGAGCTATATATAAAATACAAATATATAATACAAATAGGGCATTAAGATACAGAAAAGTGTAAGCTTAGGACTAGAGAAATCATGTATGGCCTGATATGAATTCACCTTACAATCAAGGACTCTTCAATTCTCGAGTGAACAGCTGCACATCAGCGCATTCGCATCAGGTGAGATAAAGGTCAACGCAACGTTAAAAATATTTAAAAAAAACAACTGTTTTTCCGTCATCGCGTTTCTATACATTTAGTTAATTTCTACCAAGGTAGGTAGATAATAATAACGCTTTTATTTTATTTTAATCCAAAGTGACTGATTTGACTCAAAAGTTGACTGCTAACAAACTGCTCACGACATTTAAACCGAAATACATTTATTATTATTGTACCTACTAAAACTGTCCAGAAAAAAATCTCTATCAGCATATGCCTACGGCTTTCAAAACCTACCATTACATGTAACACTACACCATAGAATTACCAAGCATAGTGAAACTACAGTGTCGCGTCGGCACTATGGGGCTATGTGGGGCTACGAAGCTATGACGTATGGGGCGATATCAGGCTATGGCACGCTTATAACACCCGATACTAAGATTATAAGTGTATTGTAAATTTGACAACAAAATTGGTGAGTAAAAAATAAATTGACGTTTTGTAACGGTTTGCCATTTTTTAACGCGTGCCAAAGTTTTGATTAAGATCTTTTTCTCCCTTATTGATGCGGAGTATTTGAGGAAAGTACATGCCGGCCGTAGAAAAAAATTGCCAGTCAGAGAAAAGGTAAAGGGGATGACTGTCCAGAGACTGTTAATCGTTATTTTATTTATCTTAATAACTGACTTACATCACTTCTCCATGCGAACCTTCTCTTTAGAACGGGCTATTATAGAATCCTAACTAATATTATAAATGCGAAACGGTGAAGGAAAACATCATGAGGAATCCATGCCTGAGAGATATTTCTCGACGGCATGTGAAGCCAAGTCAGAAGCCCTTGGGCGGCTGACACCAGAAGGGCAATTCCTGTATTTTTAAGAACGTTCGCATTCGCAATGTGTCAAAAATACAACAAATTTATCAACATTTTTGACAAGATTGCAACCCGAATGTGAACTTTTTTTAACCGACTTCCAAAAAGGAGGAGGTTCATGTTCGTTTGTATGTATTTTTTTTAAATATGAGCATTGGCCTTATTGACGACCCCGAAGTGCGTAAATGGTAGAATACGAATAAATAACTTGAGTTTGCAACAAACTTTCTCGATAATATTCACCGACCATCACCCTAGACAAAAATACCATACAATAAAAATATCCAAATTCAAAAAGTTAATTACCCATTAACGAACACATTAACAACAATAACTTCAGTTTAACAATCAGTTAATTTCGCACGCGCCTCACAGTTAACCTGCTGTGCACAATATTGTTGAATTACTATCATTTCTGCCCACCCTACTTAGTAACGTAGATTGATTATTATTTAATAGGAAAGTTTTGTAAGGGAGAAGATAGATTTTTAATTTTATAGATTTTTAAATTTATAGATTTTTAATTTATAATAATTTTATGTTAAAACAAGGTAATTCATTATTTATTTGTTTATTTCACTTGGCGTAATAGGGCTAATATAGCCGATCAGTGATAGCCTAGTGGTGTGACCGTCAGACTGTAAAGTCATAGGTCTTAAGTTCGAACCCAAGGCCTCTGACTTTTCGGATTCATGTGCGTATTGTATAATTATCTCTTGCTTCAAAAATGGTGAAGGAAAACATCGTGAAGAAACCGCCTGAGAGATTTTTCTACTAATTTACAATCGTGTCAATGGTCTTACAATGATGAGTTTTTGACAGATATGCCAAACAAAATCTGTCAAAAACTCATAATTGCGAGACCACTGACACGTTTCTAAATTAGTAGACTTGGCCCCCTGTCCCCACCATCTTTCTTCCACTACCGTACTACCAGACGTACCGCACTTGGTCGTTATACCGGCGTAGTAAGTAATTACTCAACGCTTCTCCTCCACATTTATTATGCGCACAGCCAAAGTGTGGAACTCTCTGCCAGCGTCTGTGTTCCACGTATAACCCGTCAGTCTTCAAAGCAAGACTGTACAGGCATCTTCTGGGCTTGCTCGTTCCATCCTAGCCTTCATCTATCGCTTTCCAATAGGCGAGATTTCGCAATAAAAAAAATTATACTCAACTTTTAAATGAATTACCCCATCATTTTTCATAGACATTTGTCTCTCTGAACATTAGTCACAGAAACTCGTCGTATAAATATCGACATAAAACAGACATACCAATTAAAATCCTTTAAGAATTTCAAGAAACAAGCGACTAACCATTTCTTTGACAAAATTTCTTCGCTTTCTTCAAAAGATTTTTTTATGCCTATATGACTGTGTTTTAAGGTTTAAACCGCTGCCTACCAGCTGATAGCGTTAGTTCGGCGTAAAATACAGAAGTGCCGTCTTTAGGGTATAAAATTTATTGTGATGTAAATATCGGCACCGCTCGGTAGTAAAATAAAGTAGGGATATTAAAGAGCAAACTTGTTTTTACAAGTTTTACAATAATGATACTTACGTCCTTCAAAATAATGCAAACACGAAGCGAATGGTAGTGACTAGGAATAGTGAAATGTTAGAAATATTTTGATGACTTGGTTCACACGGAACGGGTATTGTAGGCAAACAGAAAACATCTATGTATGAGACTCGAGGAGGAATTGCCTTTAAACTTGGATGTGATAATATGATAGATACTTCAAATTAGGTACGCTTTACATTTTTTGGAATTTATTCGGCCGCTAAACGCGGTATGGATTTTTAACCGACTTCTTCAAAAAGGAGGAGGTTCTCAATTCGTCTGTGTTTTTTTATTTTTTATGTTTGTTACGCGATTGCTCCAACAATTATGAATCGATTTTGATGATTCTTTTTTTGTTTGGTAGGTCATGCTTCCGAGGTGGTCCCATATAAATTTTATTAACTTTGCTTGCGTAGTTTTTGAGTTAGCTTCAATATTACGTATTTTTCCCACTTAGTTTATCTAGACGATATCCTGTTTGACTCCTTCACTGTTATTTACATAGCAGGTAGTGGTATTCGGATTTGTGTGGGGTAGGTACCACAACTAAAAAGTGAAAAATAAAAACTTTCTACAAAAAAAAAAACAACCGACTTCCAAAAAATACACAAAAAAAGTGAAAAATAACTTTAATTTCGGAAGTCGGTGGCAAAAAACGGAAATTGAAAAGCAAAGACACCGACTTCCGAAATTAAAGTTATTTTTCACTTTTTTAGTGTTTTTTAAGGAAGTCGGTTGTTTTTTTTTTTTGTTTAATCGTACCAAGTTGGGTATAAATGAAAGGGCTTAATGAGCACATTTCAAATATATAATATAACCCCAAAAGAATTAAAAAAAAAAAGTAATAAAAACTAAAACCCAACTACGACTAAAAAGGTATAAACAAGACACCACAGACAGACAAATTAAAAATCCGGAGTCACACGTAATCTGTTCGATTTATGCCCTAACACGTGTGACTCCGGATTTTTAATTTGTCTCTCTGTGGTGTCTTGTTTATACCTTTTTAGTCGTAGTTGGGTTTTAGTTTTTATCAGCGTCCATTCTTCTGCTAATACCTACTTATTAGGTTCGTTTCTAGCCCTAATGCAGGTCAAAGACCTTCCTACTCGCCTTTTTAGAATGATGACGAATCGGGAATATCATTATTAAATTAATTTGTTTTCTAATCTGATGACTTTTAGGCTAAGAACTCACGGAGCGGTTTTGACCCGCATCCGCTGCGTTAGCGGGCTCGCAGCTTCTGTAGGATTTAGATTTATATGCAAAAAACAAGAGCACATTTCACGACGCGTTTTACACCCGCGCATCTTACAGATGATTCCTCTCTCCTAACTCACTTATTTTGCTGTGCCCGACAGGGTCAATATGATCTTGTTATACGTTTACCACCTAATACCTACATGTGGAATGCAATAAAGTATTGAGTATTGAGTATTAAGCTGCAAACGCGGCGGATGCGGGTGAAAACCGCTCCGTGAGTTCTTAGCCTTAGAACGTTCACATTCAAGTCGCAATCTGTAAAACTTGTCAATCATGTTGGTAAATAGATTGTATTTTTGACAGATTGCGAATAAGATGCGAACGTTCTTAAAAATTACGGGAAACTAAAAAAAAAACAAAATCAACATCAAAATATTAATTTATTTCACATAAGCCTACATGGGCACTTATGAAACGTCAGAAGCTAGGTGCACGGTTCCAATTGGTCGTTTCCTATGGAGAAGAGCCGGCAAGAAACTCAACGGTTACTCTTTTAAAAATAATTGGCTGTTACAATATTTTCGAATTACAGTGTTATTAGGTATGGGAGGACAGTGTAGGCCTTTCAACAAGTACCAGTTAAGAACATAACTAAACTAAACTGTGCTCAAACTCCTTGAATGAATTAAAATTTTGGTGACCAATCGGAATAGTGACAAGTCGGGGGGCATAACTCCTTCCATCTAGGTCCTTGAACCAAAACCATACCATTCAATACCCTTTTCATTAAAACTACGCACAAATATATCTCATACGCTCACAAACACACACTGAAGTACGAACACAGACGATATTTTCCACATTTTCGCACAAACAGACTCTAAGCATTCTCATCTCGGGACACGTTAAGAACGCTTTGATAATGCCGCTGCCTCAGTATATCTCATGAGGTTTTTTTTTTAAACAAAAATAACTTCTTTCTTGTTGTCCAACGGCAGAGAGGGACAAATATGTCCTCAGTTTTTACCTTGTTAATAGGGTTGGCAGTAACTAGAACTATTTTTAAAATTATACCGCAATAGGGCGACTTTTCAAGCGGCGTATTGAGTACCTACTTAGGCCTAAGCATTATTGACGGAATCAACTCTTATGCCACTACTACTTACGCTACTATTATGCCATATCAGATCATATCAATGGTATATTTTGCTGAGTTGGAGGAATTGACCGGAAATCTCGCGGAGGAGCTCGTGGCTAAGTAATAACAGCCGCATGGGTCGATCCATCAGGTTAAGCTACTCTTGCCGGGGTTGGTCCGTGGATGGGTGACCATCTTTAGATACCGAAACTCCTCCGTGCCTCGGAAAGCACATTACGCCATTGGTCCTGGCTGTCATTCGTAAATCTTTGACAGTCGTTACGGGTCGTCAGAAGCCCGAAAGTCTGACAACCAGTCTTACTAAGGGGTATCGTATTAGTTATTGGGTTGTGGAGGTCAGATAGGCAGTCGCTCCATGTAAAATACTAGTATTCAGCTGCATCCGGTTAGACTGGAAGCCGACCCCAACATAGTTGGGAAAAGGCTAGGTAGATTGATTGAATTTGTGGACAGATTGTTTCACAAGCCTGTGTAGTGTATGACTATAAAATTATGAAATACTCACTTGAGCCCAGTCTCCAATATGGCACAATGGTATGAGGAAATAAACAAAGTAGGTAGGTACCTAAGTTCAACATATAGAGAAAACACAACGATTGATGTTGGATTCTTGTATGTATATATGTCCATCGCGCGGTAAACTCTAATTGCGTGATGCAGGATTTATGTGACGTCAGGTCTTTGATGCTTAGTTTGCATGTGGCGATTTATATACCGCCACAAGATCATCATCATTATCATCATTTCAGCCAAAAGGCTTCCACTGCTGCCCCAAGCATCACCACTTCCATCGGTTCTGTGCTTCTCACATTCAGCGGATTCCCGCGGTCTTCACCAGTTCATCGGTCCACCTTGCTGGAGGCCTTCCAACGCTACGTCTTCCGGTACGCGTTCGCCAGTCCAGAAACTTTCGGCCCCATCAGACATCTTTTCTGCGGGCAATGTGCCCTGCCCACTACCACTTAAGTTTGGCAATTCTTCAGGCTAAGTCGGTTACTTTGGTACTGTGGATCTCTTCATTTCTGATTCGATCACGTTGTGAAAATCCATGCAAAATACAAATTAGAAAGGTCAACCAGAAGGCAAATTCTCTAACTTAAAAAACGTTCAAATTCAAGTCGCATGGCCGCAAAAGTTCCAAAATGTCACAAAAGGTATTCTATAAACCAAAAAAACTAAGTTAAAGGTGACGTTTGGTGAGATGTGTTTGCGAATAGAATGAAAATAAGAAATCTACTAAAACGGTATTCTGTAAAATTGTCGAGTTGACACAGAAAATAAAATTGGTATTCCCGTACCTAAGCAACCGTCATTATTTGTACCGCGATTATTTGTTGACTGAACAGTCACGAAAAATTTTAGCTTCTGCAGTTTCATATTTCTCATTTTATTTCGATTTTATCTTTGAAATCATCTTGAAATCCAATACTCATGAAATAAAAACTTATACAGGAACAGTTATAAATAATGTTGTGTTTGTGTGGTGAAATTATACAAAAAGAGAGGATTCCGCCTGTGGGAGTTATTTTCATTCCTCGCACAACGTGCAGACGCCGAATCAGCGTAGAGAGCACAGCAGTAGTTGTTCTCAGCATCGCCGGCCGCGGGGTCACACATCAGGCGCATTTTCCATAAGCGACCGTGCGTTTTAAAAGCTTACAGTCTTACGAACTTTAGCCGCATTTCCCACAGGATAAGCAAAGAAACCGAATATTAAGGCTAGCAGAATACCATTTTTACCCGACTACGGCGAAGAAAAAGGAGGGTTATGATTTTGACCGATATATGTATGTATGTATGTTCATCTGTTCCCTCATATCTTCTAAACGACTCATCACAATTTCACAAATGAGGTATCGTTGGAAGCGTCTTGATCGTCCGCTGGTTATAGGCTATGTGACGTCACACTAAATTAAAAATGGCGCTCTCTAGAGTACATAAAGTCAGTAACTAAAAAAAATATATTGTTTAATCGTACCATGTTGGGTATAAAATGAAAGAACTTAATGAGCACATTTCAAATATATATATATTATAACCCCAAAAGAATAAAAAATAATTAAAGTAATAAAAACTAAAACTCAACTACGACTAAAAAGGTATAAACAAGACACCACAGACAGACAAATTAAAAATCCGGAGTCACACGTAATCTGTTTGATTTATGCCCTAACACGTGTGGCTCCGGATTTTTAATTTGTCTGTCTGTGGTGTCTTGTTTATACCTTTTTAGTTGTAGTTGGGTTTTAGTTTTTATTATTTGATTTATTCATAATGTCATCGTATTCCGGTCGCATAATTTTCACTTTGTACGTTAAATTAGAGAATTGGACTTCTGATTAATTATTGTCAAACTTTTATAAGTTCTTAATAGTAAATACGGGGCTTTTGGCTAATTTGTTTTGGCTAATTTGTAATTATTGTCAAACTTTTATAAGTTCTTAATAGTAAATACGGGGCTTTTGTACTTTTTAAATTGTCATTCTTTACTTTGTAATGTGCGTTTAATTTGTGCAGATTTTTTTTTTTTCTTTTATTAAAATCAACACCTCTTTATAAAACATGTTCCCGCTTCGCGACAGCCCTGCTCGTAAGAATTCCTTCACTGCTATTGTTTTTGATGTACCAGAACTTTGACGCGTGGTTCGCTGGTGCCCGCCGATTGGGGTTCCCTGTACTATTACTGAGGGAGACGGGTTCCTTATGTTTTAAATATACGAATATTTAGATGCATTGTGAGTATAGTACTAGATGGCAAAGCTAGGATAAGGTTTTAATGCTATCATTGTTCCAGTGTGAGAGAGACGAAGCTATACATGATCCAACATCGTTTTTTGTTACAGGAATCACGATGGTATTAATACTTCATAATACGGCCCCAGCTATAATTATCCACTACCAGGTTTGCGGGAAAGTCCGAAAGGGATACCGGGACCTTGGCAACAGGCAACTGAAGAAACACGGGTGGGTTTTAGTCAGTAAAAGTCTGACAGACCCTCGGGAGAAGTCATTTGATGATTCCCCAAAATAAAAAAATAAAGGTTATTCTCAGCGTTGAGTATCTATCTCCCGTGTTTTGGGACTTTTCACATAACTGGCACAATATGTACATACACCACTGCCTGCACCTTTGCGGAATACAGGCGTGATCTAATGTGTATGTGTTCATCAATGTCGTATTTTAACCTAGTAGGTAATATGCCTGATTTTAACAGCACACATCACTGCATTCGGAACACGACAATGTTGCTTTTTCTGCCTCGGATTGGATCGGGGATGTCCCAGATATTGTAATAATTTCAAGGTTGTCATAATTTAGATTTAGATTATTAAGCACAAAGAGAGGTATGAAAATAGAGTTCTAGAGCCGTTTGGTATCGTTTGTAATCTACTGGAAACTCTTGTTATAAGTAAGAAAGTAATCATTTTATTTACCAAAAACTTAGCCTAGGTAACATCAGTGTTGTTTCAGTATGGAATAGATATTGCTATTATAAAAGATTATGACCCCTGCCCTTCAAACTAGGAAAATTCTGTATCTTGAAGAACAGTGCTCTCTAGGTGGGATTGTAACGTTTTACAAAAAATTATAACTGATGTTTAAATACTTATGAGTGGGTGTAATGATTAATTGTGAGGAGTGTTTGTGTGAGTGTGTTTCTATGGAGTTATTTTATTATATTTTATTATTTATTTTATCCTGAGGGCCTAGACATGTGACAATCGCTTCGAAAGCGTTTCGTATTTCTACAACGAGTTTCAACAGGATTGACATAAGCTTTTCGATAGCTTACATTATTGCCATTTCCATCATCGTAATCGCTGATAGAATGTCACTTTGTGTAGGGCCTCCGTTTATAAAACAGCGTTTGTTGTGATTATTTTCCTCCGGGACTTTACTCAGATGAAGCTTCCGGTCTCCGCATGACACTTTTGGAGATGCAATTCTTATTTATCTTTATAAATCAAAGCAATCTATCTTAGAAATTTTGTTTTTGGTGCTTATCAGTCCTTGAACAACTACTAGTTTCAGATTGATCAGCGAGTAAGGTAGTTGGGGTCGGCTTCCAGTCTAACCAAATGCAGCTGAATACCAGTATTTTACATGGAGCTACTGTCTATCTGACCTCCACAACCCAGTACCTCACTGGGTAATACGATACGCCTTGGTAAGACTGGTTGCCAGTCTTTCGGGCTTCTGACAACCTGTAACGATTGTCAAAGATCTACGAATGACAGCAGGGACCAACGCCTTAACGTGCTTTCAGAGGCACGTAGGAGTCTCGGTATGTAAAGATGGTCACCCATCCACGGACCAACCCCGGTAAGCACGCTTAACCTGATGACTCATCCGTGCGGCTGTTATTACTTAGCCACGAGCTCCTCCACGGCCGCATGTAAGTAATTATTTAGGTACATAATTATTTTCTCTCGAGATTTCTTCTGTATCATTTATCTACAGCTGTTAGTTAGATTGCATAATATGTATAAATCCATTTTCATACTATCACGTAAGCCGTAGATCTAAGTATCTCATTAAGGTGGATGCGCTAAGGTAGCCCGCGAAATTCAGTCATGTAAGTGCATTGAATGACTATTTCGAAATCGTCATTCAATGCACTTACATGAACTTAGAGAGTTGTATTGCTGATTCTAATGTTTATAATTCTGTAAATCCATATTTTTTACGGTTGTAAATAATATTTAGATCAACATACAACCTGATACTGACCTGCAAATTGCAAAAACCGGGGCTACCTTAGCTCATGCCCTAAAACGTGTCTAAAATCCCCACACTAGGTAAGCATCATACTTCCAACATCAGCTGCTCTATCAGAAACATCTTACCAGCTCTCATGCACAATTAAAATCAGTTTACGTGTACCAAAAAATGCAAAAAACCGCCTCTTGCATAAGTGTCATATTCACAGGAAAAAATAATACAAAAAGCGTGTTGCCAACCCCAAAAACTATTAGAGAATGCGGACGGAAGCGCCACGCCTACGGAACCCTTTTAAAAAATAATAAAACAGCCCCTTTTGTTGGGTTCTGTATAGGTTTTGATACAAAAGGTATTTTTTAAAAGGTCTTTTTTTTTTCGATCACATCTGGCTATGAAACCTGGTATGAGTGAGATGTTTTGTTTTGGCGCGAAGGCGTTATTTATTTAATTATGTTTTCTTCAAAAAGGTTACGGTCATCTATGAAGTAAGTAATGCATAATTACAATTGCCATTTACAAACTTCGACAAATTAAAAACTTAGTAGGTACTGGTAATAGTAATTGTAGGCTAAGTAATAACACACGTACGGGTCGATCGATCAGGTTAAGCTATGGTTGCCGCGGTTGGTCCGTGGATGGGTGACTATCTTTACACACCAAGACCCCTTACGTTGCTCGGAAACCAAGTAAAGCCGCTGGTCCCGGCTGTCATTTGTAGATCTTAGTCAGTCGTTACGGGTCGTCATAAGCCCGAAAGTCTGAGAACCAGTCGTACCAATGGGTATCGTGTTACCCAGTAACTGTTACACTTAGTGTCATGCATTCTATCTAACTAATTAACTAATATCTAACTGACTATAATAATAAATTAAAGTCGATTTTCGTGTTTGTCTGTATAATCGCGTTGTTCTTTTAAACCATGCAACAGATTTTGATGAGGTTTTCAACGTTTAGAGAATTTATTCCGGAAGGTTATTGTGTATAATATGTTAGTATTAAAGTTACATCTAACTAAGATATCTTGACGTTTTGTCAAGTTATAATATCCGTGCGAAGCTGGAGCGGGTCACTAGTTAATAGCTAATTATATTATTGATGTGTGTCAAACGCAATCCAAAATGGCCGACGTCAAACTTCATAATTGATTGTTCTGTTTCACACTTTTCAGTTCAAATTTTCCAATTAATAAGCAGTTTTAATGAGTTAAAAGTGATTGATTTGTGTATACTTGTAAAACAGGATTTCCCAGCAATAAAAAAAATCCTGTTACTTATTAATCGTCCCTACTAACACACTTACATTGACATCTAAATAAACAGTTATTACAACTGTCAACTGTCAAGTCTTACTTCTGTTAATTTTGACGTCGAGTAATCATTTTTTTCGGCGTTCACTGCAGAATTCTATCCCACTCCTGCGCAGTAATTGTCAACCTTTAACACAGGACAACTAGTTTGTTATTAATTGGAACTGTCTATTTGTATCTGCTTTTATCTACTACTCAGAGTGTGGAGTTGGGAAAAAATTGTAGAAGAAGCACCTATCATCATCTGCCTAGCCTTTTTCCCAACTATGTTGGGGTCGGCTTCCAGTCTAACCGGATGCAGCTGAGTACCAGTATTTTACATGGAGCGTTTGCCTATCTGACCTCCACAACCCAGTAACTGGGTAATACGATACTCCATGGCAAGACTGGTTGTCAGACTTTCGGGCTTCTGACGACTCGTAACGACTGTCAAAGATCCACAAATGACAGCCGGGACCAACGGCTTAACGTGCTTTGCGGGGCACGGAGGAGTCTTGGTATGTAAAGATGGTCACCCATCCACGGACCAACCCCGGCAAGCGTAGCTTAACCTGATGGATCGACCCGTTCGGCTGTTATTACTTAGCCACGAGCTCCTATGTAAATTCCATTAAAATCCTTTTTCGAAATTGATGTTATTTCCACTTAATTAATTATGAACTTTATGCCAGTGTTAATTAAGTTTGAATTTGCAGCGCAAACTGAACTTTATGTGTGTGTGTTTAATTAAAGTTGTTTTTCCAAAAACTCGTATTTGTTTACGTGTTTGGAAACTAAATCGCGAACTCATTGTACAAAGATTGATAAGGTTTTAGGGGAATGTAATTTTTTTACTGTTGGTTCAGTTGTCATAAGTGCAGCTACTGTGCGTAGTGTAGGACTTGATTCCCGGGTTGGGCAAAGTGTTATTCGGGTTTCCCACTAGAAAATTTTTGGTAACAGCTTGGACCTCCGGATTTGTGCCTGGTTAACTAAGGCAGAAATCTCACCCTCTATTGCCTACATGATAATTACACGGTAAACACACCCAACTCTGCTTACCCTTCAGGAAAGAGAGGCATGATGTTAATGAGGCATAGGTGTAGAAGTGGACGTTGATATAATTTACCATGTTATTTAAAACCAGAATCCTAAGTGTTACAAAAATAAGTCTTTCAATCAAATCAGCATCTCAAGAGCTATCTAAATGTCACTTTCAACTACCTCAGAAGACGTGAAAACATTTCTAAGCCATCAATTTTTGTTCCCAAGTCCCCACTCGACACGTTCTGCCAACAAATGCTTTGTGGTACAGCCAGGTCGCGACAAAAACACAAATATCCTTTGTACAACGCCGCTGTGACAAAAAACGAAACCACTATGAAACCATCTGCTCGACGTTTCAATAAAGGCACATATAATTGGCTGGCGATCGCCATTTTAATTACACTCAGTGTTTTTCGCCGATATTCTCAAAAAGTCGAGCCTTCTACAGTTTATTTGCGACCGGCGACACGTTGGATGGTTAATGAGGTTGAATTGATTTTTTGAATTAGCATTTTCGGGTTTCCGAGTTTTTTGGGTTCGTTGGAAGTGGTTTTGCCGAGATTTTGTTGACGATATTTCGTGTTTTTTGAGCTGGTACTAAACATACTTTATTCTTACTGCAGGTGGCGTATAGAAAAGTTATTAAAGATGTAAATTAAACGAGTACATCTCAGGCTGCAGAAAACACCTGTTACCTACTCAGTAACATAATTCTCCGAAAACCTGGTTTCTTGAATATTCGAAATATGGATATTCGAAAAAGTAAGTTAATAACGTGAAATAAAATTTTCATAAACGTACTTTTTTTCCTTAAGAATTCTCACTGCCGTCTGTCATGTGCTTCCAAAATGCCATTTTAATTACATATGCGATGTTTTTCACGTCTCGAACTGCCTGCTTCCACAATATATCAACCGGTAAATTGATTAAAAATTATCGTTAACATTTTTCAAACACTGTTTAAAAAAAATAATTACTATGCTGACTCAATCGTGTTGAAGACAGGTAGTGGATGGAATTTGGAGAATTTTCGTTTTTGAATTGTATTTTTCGAGTTTTGTTTTTGTAAGTGTAGAGTGTGAAGTTTATGTAAGATCGTTGTGAAATTAAAAACACATAATTTTTTTTTTGTCTTTTTTTATTGGAAATATTTGCTTTTCGTTGATAAAATGAAATGGAGTAATTAAAAAAGTTGGCTGTTCGGGAGCATGATTATTCTTGAGATTGCAGTTGAAGGTAAGATACATTTTCTCTGCGTTAAATCTAACCATAGTGCTATTCTGTAAACACGACTTTCAAAATCGGAGAGGTCGTTTCCATTGTGTGTGGTTACTTCATTGAGGTTCAAATAATGATCTTTACTCTGTAGCACTATTAACAGTTCATTGAACTCTGATAAAAACAATGGCACGGGTCGATCCATCAGGTTAAGCTACGCTTGCTGGGGTTGGTACGTAGATGGGTGACCATCTTTACATCTCCTCCGTGCCCCGGAAAGCACGTTAAGCCGTTGGTCCCGGCTGTTATTCAAGGATCTCTGACAGTCGTTACGGGTCGTCAGAAGCCCGAAAGTTTGACAATCAGTCTTATCAAGGGAAGTATTACCCAGTTACTGGGTTGTGGAGGTCAGATAGGCGGTCGCTCCATGTAACATACTGGTATTCAGCTGCATCTGGTTAGACTGGAAGCCGACCCCAAGATAGTTGGGAAAAGGCTAGGCAGATTGATTGAACTCTGATAAAAAATCGTTCTAGTTTACCATTTACTTGTTAATAGTTACGTATTAGAAGATCCTTGTGATAGATTTCTCCAGGGGGTGGATACTACCTCTTTTTGCCGCTAACCAGTATTGATTTGTTTTAGGGAGTCATGCATTATCAAACACAATTCCTGGCGACTTAAGCTACGCTACGACCGCGGCCGCCGGGTAACGTCTACAATTTTCCGTCGAATAACGTCACTGAAACGTTATAACGTTTCAGTGACGTTATTCGACGGAAAATTGTCGTATGCAAGTGACTTGTTGTGTTTTCCTACAATATCGAGCTTTTCTCTGTGCCATCATTTCATGACAGACGTCACCGTCACGGTCGTAATGTGACGGCAACCGCTCTTCTAGGATCCGTAGCTTTAGGTAGGTGCTTTAAAAGGTGAAGGAAAACATCGTGGGGATGTTCTAGAACCAAATATTTGAAACATGTGACATCTGCCAACCCGAACTGGACACGCGCGGTAGATTACAGGCCGCTCCCTCCTGAAGAGAGGAGACCTGTGTCCCAGCATTGGGACCATTATAGTCTGATAATGCATGTCGTCAGTACTTTTGTAACCTGTAAACTTTGGAAGGAACTCTAGACATTATATTTGATCTATAATAGCCAGCAACACGGTGTGACTAGTTTGAAGGATACTTTGGGAAGGAGGTATTAGATATTCGTTTCTTATTTTTTTTTTTTTTTTAAAACGTTCCCCCCAATCTGAATTTCTTCCTGTATCGTGGGTGCGTTTACAAACATAGAAACTCACATACACTAACACCCAGACCCGGAACAACTACTTGCAGATCATACAAATATTTGTTCCGTGCGGTAATCGAACCCACGACACGTTGCGCAGCAGTCCATCGCTCAGCCACTGCGCCAACCGTGTCGTCAATATTGAAATTTTTGTAAATTTTTAGGTATGTACCTATTATCGATTTTAAATTCTTATGTTGTTAAATAGTTGAATACCCTAATGGGTAGTTTTTGAGTTACCATACCTAATGTATCACCAAAAATGACACTAATAAATACTTTGACTTTGACTTTGACTTTATGAAAAAGGGTGTCTGCAGGCAGATACATGCTGATAATATTCTACAGAACTTTATAGATCATACTTATTGGAAATCCGAGTTCTATGGTCTACCATTGTTTACAGGCTCTCGTGTATGCTATCAGAATCTGAAGTACTTTCATTGTGTTGAATAGCTACTAGGATTTACTATATTGAAATATGATTAGACAAATACCTACCTGCCGATCTATTCCTTAGAAATCTCACCATGAAAACTTCGGTGAAGTGAGCTGTCATTGTCACTAGGGATTGTCACTAATTGACAGCTAACTTCAAACTCACTTCACATAAGTTTTCACGGTGACATTTTTACAGAATATACCGGCTGGTATTGCGATTAATATTATTATTGTTTGCAAAAAAGTTGCAACATTTTGCAAAACCATTTCCTTTGTTATTAAATGGGTGAAACAAAAGCTATTTAACATCTGACATGTGTAATTAGGGTGCCATTGTGGTTTTACCAAACAATGAAATAAAAACACGAAAATATAATATTTTTCTCTTTTTATTTGACAAAAGAAATTAATTCACTTTTTTTTTCTTATTTCCGCTTTCCTTATAATACATTGTAGTTATAAAGTAATTACGCTACCTATATTTATATGTATAGTTTATTTTTCTATATATTACAAAAAATATTTACAAAATTTATTTCATCCCGTAAAGACCCATTCTAGAAATAAAGATATTATCATAATGTAGTCTATTCATATGACTTAAATATTGCAAAATAAAAATTATGAAAAAAAAAAAACTAAATTATCTGAAATCAACAAAACAATTTGAAAACGTTGGTTCGAAAAAAAGTACAGAAATATGAATAGACTATATTATTTACAGGTAATAAAGAAATTGCAGTTGAAATTAAAGATAATAATATATTTATAGCTTAAAACAAAAAACTTTTTGCATTCAGAACACATTATTTTTGCACAAAATGTAATAAATACAATTTTTATAATTCAAATTATTGTTCTACATAAAAAAAACTTAAAATTATTTATCACAACAGACTGGTTTTGTGTTCCCGTTTGATTGTTTTTTTTTTTCGAAGATTTAAATCTAAATAAATAAAAAAATGAATTAAAGCTTAATTTACGAATACAATTTTCAAATAATAATATTAGTTACAGTTGACCAATAATACTCTCAATAATTTTTAAATAAGATTTTTAGAGAAAAAATTGAAATGTAAAGCGAATATTGCAACCAATTTTTTTCATTTTGTTTTCATTTACAAAAAGCAAAATAAAATTCGAATTCAATTCTAGTGAGTCTTGCCATTAATTCGTAAAGTATTTTTTTTAAGCGATCCACTAAAATAAAATGTCTAAATGTTAGGCAAAACAAAGAATACTTTGTTGATATTCAAATTCCGACTGCCAATATTCAAATTCTATAAAAATCTTGATATAAAATTCTACTAATTTAAGTGTTTCGGGAAACTAAAGGTAAATAAAAAGAGCCAACACATTCACATCTGTCTTATGTCAAAGTTGACAAATAACGTGATTAGTCCATTTCAGAGTGTCACCTGATTATCAGTCAACCAGAAACGAGCGTTTTAGGATACCCGAT
Source organism: Lithophane ornitopus (assembly GCA_948473465.1). NCBI lineage: Eukaryota > Metazoa > Arthropoda > Insecta > Lepidoptera > Noctuidae > Lithophane > Lithophane ornitopus. The sequence goes on along the minus strand of OX419641.1, from coordinate 5,033,427 downwards.
ATCTGATTGGCTCATAGGTGACCGGAAATCAGAGACATTACGCTATTTTTAGGAATACAAGTTTATTGATGGGCCAAAGAATTAATTCGGAAAATATGAAGATGTGTGTAGAAAAAAAACAAAAGTAATATGAATATTATTTCATAGTGATATAATACTCAGAAAAGAAAGCTAGTTAAATACTATCGAAATATGCAAAGAACGTCATTAATTGTTTGGCCCATCAATATCTGTTTTTATTAACATATTTATTACATATACAGTAACCATTATGAACAATTATTCCCTATTTATAATTAATTATAAAAATTTACAATGATTTTCATTATTACTATTAAATAATTCTGCTTAAAATTAAAAGTTGGTTGTGCCGATGCTTTCGCGCCTTAAATACGACGCCATTTTGTGATGGCTGTCATTCCTGTCCGCCATTTTATAGTGAATATACACTTACATTTTAGTTAGGTTTGTGTTTGTGCGAGGGCTGTTAAACTGCAGGCCATACCCTGTTGACAAAAGAAAAATAATTGAATTATATGTTAAGACACACACATGTACCTACTAATAATTTCTGCACCTACTTTCTTTCAGTTTATTCAGAAATTTTGAAGTGGAAGTTGTGAAAAAGTGAAAGGTAATCTTGAAATTTAGATAAATTATTATTTTTAATTCAATGAATTCATTTTTTAATTTAATTAACTGGAAAATTTATGCTTCGGGCCAGTTTAGATGAATTATTATTTATAATTCAATGAATTTATTTTTTAATTTAGTTAACTGGAAAATTTATGCTTCTGGCCAGTTTAGTGGATGAAAAAGGCTAGTATAACCAACTGACAGTCTTCAAACATCCTTAATCATAAAGACAGCATGAGAAGAGTTGGCGAACTTTAATTGAAAATAAAAATTGGATCTAACATAGATTCGTTGTCATATTAACCAAAGGTAGTATGAAAACTTACTGACTGACCCAGGATAGTCATCGGCCTGGTACCAGAAGCATTGTGGCACGAAGATCAGGTGCCACCTCGTGTTTCCAGTCACCAACCCGCTTGCCAAGCATGGTGATTCATTCCCCATTTTTGTAGAGGCCTATGTCCAGCAGTGGACTGCGATAGGCTGTTGAAGATGATCTCTTGATGAAAAACATGTTTATGGGACTTACGTGGAAAGGCATCTGGTACCAGGAATAGCTGACTAGATATTAAGGCGTACATCCACCGCACCTTGGACAGTCAGACCAACATTGGTCTTTGGTCTTTTCGTGTAAAAACATGAGTTATTAACTTACGTTTTTAGTCCAGTACACGTTTTCAGCTGGTCATGCATTCCCAGAAGGGTTAGGCTGAGATTATGCTGAAGCGTCTCACATTTTTGCCAATATTTTGTGGTAATACTGGCATTTTTGGTACAGGAGTATCAAAAGTAGATGAAAGCTTTATAAAATGTTGTGTGTAACTTACGTTGCATTGTCTTTCATTTCAAGAAAGAATACTCTAACCCGTTCCCAGCCTTATTTTACTCATGATGTTTCAAATCCTCACTGCAAAAATGTTATGCAAAAAGCTCCTATGACACTGAATTATAAAAACTTTCATCTATTTTTAACACCGAAAGTACCACTTACAAATTAAACCAAGATCGAAATAAACTTACGTAAGTAACCCAGGGTTGGCATCGGTTTGGTACCAGGAGTACTGCGGCACGTAGGGCGGGTGAGGCTGTGGGGCGCCCTGGTGGTGCAGCGCATGGGCGGCGTGCGCGCCTTTCATGTCCCACGGCCCGGGCGGCGCGCCCTACGACAAAGAGACAGGTTGGTTAGGTTGTGTGTCCTGTGAACTAGGATTGCCTAGATATAGGTTTCTACTTACAAGGGTATTTTGGCGCCTGAATGCCATTGACAAGGGGGCGTCATTGGTAAACATTTGTGAAATTGTCACAGAATTTGTATTGAGAATACAAGATGGCGGCTTTAGTTATGATTTTGATCACGCGCCAAAATAACCTAGGAACATGTTACTTATAAAATATTATGAATGAATTTGGTTTATAAAATGGCGTCTTCAAAGTTTTAATCTTTGTCTAAGGAAATGTTGATGATTGTGTCAGGTTTTTAAAATAGAATAGAATATTTATTCAGTATTAAAAATTGATAAAATGTTAACCGAAAATCAGAGAAATGAAAAAAAAAAAAATTGCTATCTTCTTTTTTTATTTTATCTTATCTTTTTGAAATCTTAGAAATGATAGTCTTCTAATTTTGCTCTGTATTCTTCCTACGGTTTTGTGAAGATACCTAGCAACAATTTTTTTTTTTCAGCCTTGAATTACACAAATTATCTTTGTACAAAAACTTTAAGACTTAAGTAGATATTTATGGCTTATGTTTCCGAAGTTTCAACTAGTCATTCGAGTGTCCTCAAGAGAATATTAATAAGTTGCTTTAAACTTGAAAATAAACAAAGTTGCGTTACCTAAAACCTTTTTGATGATGTTAATATCTTCATATCAATTAACGAATTTATTAACAATATTACACGTACTTCCAAGTGAAGTCGCAGTAAAAGCTAGTCGAAAACTAATCGTCGAAAACGTGAGGCGCGCCCGGCACACCCACGACCATTATCTAATAAGTTTTATATAGTTTTTTATAATTTTCACACACGCAACCATACAAACTTGTTTTTCGTGAGCTTTCTATGGAAATACAAATGTTTTCGAGAAGATAATTAAATTAAATAACGGATTTTTACAATGATTGTTTTGTAGGAAAACGAATTTGTAAATCACAATTCTTTTTACTTGTACAAGAATGACAAGTGAATATTTGTACACCATATTATATTTTGTGGTAGAATGTAAGAACTAACAAAAGTACTAACACCATACTATGAAAAACTTACAAATAAATGAAATTCTAATTCTAATTCAAAATAATTAGTGTAGGAAAAGTTGTAGGGTTAAAAATTACGGATTTATTTTCCGACGGTTTCTGCTACTTCAACTAAACATTGTAAGTATTGTAACCACAAGCAATAATACATTTATATTAAGTAGACAATCACAATTTTTTGTTTTAAATATTCCTAAAAGAACATCGTTCTGTTGTACATAATTAAAATAATTTTAATAAGTACGTGCATTTGACAAACACGACACGGATTCGAACCCTTACCTTCAGCATCCAAGGCATTGGTCGACCCCTCATGCCGTCGGCGCCCGGCGATCCTTCTACGTCATCGGATTGAGGCGCGAAATAACCCTCCTACGATAAGAAAAGGAAGCTCCCCTCAAAAATATGTATATCCTTAGGTAAAATTTACCTAAACTTAACTGATTTGACAACAAATATTGCTAAAATTGAATTTAATTCAACATAAATTTCTAATTTAATTATTGCATTTATTTTTGAAATAACATGCCCTTTTATTTTCTAGTTAAAGCTAATTCAATTACTTTCGAAATAAGAATTAATTCTGTACTTAATTTTGTAAACTGAATTGAATTTAAAATAAGAATTTCCCAATTATTGTAATTTTTTTTGTTTGTTGATTCATAAAAATAATGATTTAGTTTTCATGCTTTGCATAAGTTGCATTCCATTTTCAAAATCTTGCTTCTTAAATATTGGAAAACTCAACATAGGCCTGTCATTTTACATCATAAGTGCAATAATTGGAAAACTTTTGAAGTGACAGTGTTGCACTTACGTATCCGACCCTCGGATCCCACGACTGCTGGTGTGGAGGCTTGACGTCGCACGAGCTGCCGTCCGGCGACCGGCCTGCCGTCGGCTGGACAAAAAGAAAATATGGAAGGTTAAAAAACTGTTTTTTTAATATTTAGGGTAAAGTTACTTAGAAATAAATGTGATACTTAGTCACTATTCTAGTGTTGGCTGATTGACACAATTCTAGGGATGGTTTCTTAAAATATTAAGTTAATAATTATTGACGTTATCGTTCAAATGAAATTTTATCGAAACTTTCGATAAAATTTCATTTTTCATAAGCAAACATTGTGTTTTGCGAATTTTCAAATACCTAACATCTACGTACTCAGTGATATTGATAACATAATGTCACATTGAAATCATTCTGGAAAAATGAAACTGAAGAAAATTAAAAAGAATGACACTCATTAATAGCAGCACACCATTTATAAGAACAATCTTGCCTTTTTGATATAATTATGATACAGACAAGGTTTTCATGAAAATTCACGCCAACAGTTGGCGCCACTTTGACAAGAGGTCTTCCATTTCGACAAAGTTCATGAAATATAATGATGACGTACATCATTCGTTTCATTCATTCGTTCATCATTCAGTCACAAATATAGAAAATATAGGCGCTTTGACACTTTTGACAGGTGCCTGGATCTGAGGGCCTAGACAAGTGACAATCGCTTCGAAAGCGTTTCGATAGCTTATGTCGGTCTCATACATTATTGCCTTTTCCATCATCGTTATCGCTGATAGAATGTCACTTTGTCTAGGGCCTCTGACGTCTTAGTGCTGCCACTTCGTGAACGCCATTTTTTTTAAACCCTCATTCTGTACCCTCAAAACCCTAATCGCTCTTCTGAGGGAAAACCGGTACCCCGTAAAGCCTATGTCAAACAATTATCTCTCTTACATATCCGACCTTCACATCCCAAGCCGGCTGCGGCTGCTGCTTCACATCCCAGGGGGTGCCGGTGGGGGACAGCCCGGGGGACAGCTCGGACACGGGGGTCGAGCTGGGGGTGGGGGAGTGCGCCTGCGCTGGGCCTCCGCTCTGGTACGCCGACGGGGAGTGTTGGGAGCCGCTGGAACTGCCGCCACCACCTGTGGGAGATAAATTAATTAGCAATTTATACAAAAAACTGTATCATACTGTAATCCTTGCATTCTGAATGATTATTATATTACCAATATTATTTCCACGGCAGGTCAAGGTATTATGTGCGGTAATATATTTCATGACACTCGCTAAAGTATGAATTTTCAAATCTTCAAAATACTACGAGGGTTTACTTTACTAAGAGCGTCATTGTACTATTTTCTTAAGGTTTAGGAGTTATAAAGTGTAGATTACATTCGGTAGACTTTAATAAATAAATGATAGAGATTGTGAGGTTTACCAAAAGACACAAAAAATCTGATGCAAATCAAAACTCCTTTTTAAGACCGTATTTTAGTGTAAGATTGTATTTGAGATTTGTCAAAATAAATTGGCAAATGTATTATTTAAAAAAAATCCACAGGATAATTTTATTTGCATGTTTGTTACTTCTCTGTTTGAGAAAACGGCTTTGCCCTGCTATCCTACTATCCTACTTCCTACTAATATTATAAATGTGAAAGTTTGTGTGTTTGTATGTTTGTTACTCAATCACGCAAAAACGGCTGAATGGATTTGGATGAAATTTGGCAAACGGATAGTTTATAACCTGGATTAACACATAGGATACTTTTTAACCCGATATTCCCACGGGATCGAGACTTACGCGGGTGAAACCGCGGGGCGCAGATAGTTTTAAATAATGATAAGAGTTGCAAATACTTACCATGTAATAGTTGGTTGTTGTTGGGCGGGCTGCTGGGCGGTAGACCGAGACTGGGCGGCGGGGCGCCCACCTGGGCGGCCTTCATCATCTTCTTGTACTTGCTCCGGCGATTCTGGAACCAGATCTTCACCTGTTGACAGAAAAGTGTGGGTTAGAATGGATATGTCAAGCTTTAAGAGTACATAATATGTCAGAGGGTCTAGACAAGTGACAATCGCTTCGAAAGCGTTTCGTATTTCTACAACGACTTTCAACAGGATTGACATAAGCTTTTCGATAGCTTATGTCAGTCCTATACATTTTTGCCTTTTCCGTCCTCATTATCGCTGATAGAATGTCACTTTGTCTAGGGCCTCAGAGCAGACAGGGTTCAGCGTTAGAATACTCAATTCACGACTACAATATGTCGAATACATAATGTTTAAACCCTGGTGTAAACGCAGGGATATACGAACAGCTGTGTCGGCGAATCGTTTGCCGTTGAAAAGTTCTATCGATGAAATTCTCTAAACTGAATTGTCCTGTCGGCGAATCGTTCTACGTTGAAACTTTCTATCGGCGAAACACAGAAATGTGAATCCTTTTTGCGGCGAACCGTTCATTGAAGAAACTAATGTCGGAGAACTGTATCAGAAGTAAGTGAGACTGAGTAAGAAGCTAAATGTACCCCAATAGTTACATAAGTCAAACCACAGATGTTTTCTGTGGGTCGCGGGTTCGATTCCCATAGATATGGAAAGATATTGTAGCTTTAAGAAAAAAACCAGTTTCTACATTACAAATTGTTTATCGAAGTTATCGATTTCAATCCATAATTATTCGAAGAAAAAATAACTTACAAACCGTGTTTAACAATGTGCCGACAGTCGTTATGTACTCGTAGGTATATGTAAATGATTTAATTGACCATTCCTACGAATGTAAATCTTTCCTATTACCATATATATGTACAAATACGCATTTATAATGTTGTCATATTTACATAAATAAATATATACCTACTAGAACGTTTGAGTAAAAGAAAATATTACCTATATGAATTTATGAACTGTGTAATAATATACATACCTACCTAATAGTTATGTATAATAACGCCAATGCATATTATTTTTTACTGGAGACTCTTATACAACTCTCTCTATGTGCAAAAAAAAACAATGTTTTCCCAAGCACGTTTAAAACCTACTTATGCCTTCAAATTACCCTACAGTGTTATGGGAAAATTATCAGCTCTATATAGTCCCTTATCGTTTTTTTCAACTATGTTGAAGTAGGCTTCCAGTCTAACCGGATGCAGCTGAATACCAGTACTTTACATGGAGCGGCTGCCTATTTGACCTCCACAACACAGTTACCGGGTAATACGATACCCCTTGGCAAGTCTGGCTCTCAGACTCTCGGGCTTCTGACCACCCGTAACGATAGTCAAAGATCTATAAATGACAGCCGGGACCAACAGCTCGTGCAGCCACCATGAGGGGCGATGCTCAAATGTACGTGGCACGCATTCTGGACAGTCAGCCCCGCTCCCACCTTGCTGACCGGCGAATATTTCGACCACGGCTTAAGCCATTCTCATAATACACTCCCTGACTCCTACGGCTTCATGTAAACGACGCCGGAGCCGCGCCGGCGCATGACCGCAAGAAGAAAAAAATCATACTATCTCAAAATCTACGCAACGCCACCGATGCGGCGGCGGTCTTCATTCGTATACACAAACATGCGGTCCGGTGCCGGTGCGGCTCCGGCGTCATATCCAGGAAGCCTGAGCTGCCATGTGAGTTATAAAGGCCTAAAACATCAAAATAATGATGTGTCAAAGAAAAAGTTTTTATGCAGTTTCGAAGCAGACATACTGGCCATCATTTTGGTGTCGTCATTGTTCCGAATTTGAATTCACGATCATTTAAAAAAAGTTATAGATTTCTATGCAAAAGTGCAGGGTGGCTCGATTTAGGAGTCCGGTAGCGGATATGTACCTAATGTTCGTGCCTATACAAGAGAAAGACACAATTGGCAATGTCCTTTCGTACAAATACCTAAACTAACATACATACATAGGTATACGCAGGGGTAGCGTGGATAAGGGCGGAGCTATGGGGTAGTCAGCCGTTACTGTACCGTTAAAGTTAGGGGTGGGATAAGTCGATACTTTTTTATCGATAGATTTTTTTCTACTATCGTTTTTATTCTGTTTTTGAGACTTTATAGTTTATTTAAATTCATTAAAAATTGTGCAACATGTACTGTAATAAAATAATTATAATATTTTCTCATAATCAGAAATCAAAATCAAAATATTTTATTTCACATAAACCTACATGGGCACTTATGAAACGATTTACGAAACTCATAACTGGATAAGCATTAATTCACCACATTCCTTTACTTGGTATGACTTGGTGTCTATTCTATAATCCACATGCATGCATAAACTTAAATAACTTAAAATAACAATAGTCTCTAATATTCATTTAAAATAGAAGCAATGCCAAGAAAACGTTTCATACTCATTTCAAAATGAGTAAAATAAATATGTTAATCTGCTTTTGCACGGAGCAAACAAGCTTTTGATTTTGAGAAAGTGACACCTTACAGTATATTATAGTGTTTATATAGTATGCATCTTAGTATATTCTTAGTTTTTTACTAATTTTAATATGGTACTCAATACTTATGATAGACATAGTTCTATATCTCTGCATTATAATTTATAACTTCCTCACTTTAAAAACAAACAAATCCAAGGACACGTTATATCTCGCATTTTCCTCGAGATAAAGCTATTGCGGTTACATAAGAGTTATGATTGCGATATCTTATAGTTCATTATAGCGTTAATACAAGTTATAGGCATGCAACCCGCCAGACCTGAGTGACAACTAACATTATTGATAAACTTCGGGTGACTGTGATGGCGGGAAGCGGGAGCGTTTTGATAAGTTTCATTTTTATTTAAGTATATGTCCCATATTTCCGTGCCTTGGAAAGTACGTAGCCGTTGGTCCCGGCTGCCATTTGTAAATCTTTGACATTTGTTACGGGTCAGTCCCGAAAGTCAGACGACCAGTCTTACCGAGGAATATCATGTTACCCAGTGATTGGTTTATGGAGGTCGGATAGGCAGTTGTTCCATGTAAAATACTGGTATTCAGATGCATTTAGTTAGACTGGTAGCCGACTCCAACATAGTTGGAAAAAGGTTAAGCAGATGATATTAATAAACGTTACATAGCACGTACTTTGGCTTAGCATTATTTCTGTCACTGTAATACAACTAACAAAGTAAATATGCAAGACTCTATGTTGCTTATTTACTTTGTCCTTGCATATTACATTTTAGTTGTTAACGGGAACATAATTCTAAGCTAAAGCGCTTGCTTTAACAAAACAAACAACCGAAAAACTCTCACAAACATAAGCATGTTTTTGAGAGATTTTCCGTTGTTTGTTTTTCAATAAATAAAACTATTAGAGATGAGTTATGTGCGATTAAGTGAAGACGTTAGGGTTTGTCTTTTTCTCTGAATATTACAATAATGTTGGACGATGCATAGAAGTAACGTCAGTTCAGACCCTACCGAACGTTTGAACTGCTCAACTTTCTTAACTTATTGTCAAAAAAAATAACAAAGTAACTTCAAATCAGCTGTTAATGCTAGTGGAAATAACTAAAACTATCGAGTTATTATTGAAACTATTTTTTTTGTATAAAACGGCTCCATGGCAACTAATTTTGGATTTACACTTTCCGCTTCTCGCTCCCACTGACACTACACCAAGTGATCAACAACTTATATCGCCAATTCGTGTAATCAATGCATAACGGGTATGTCATGCAGCAAAAAAACTGACGTATGCATTATTATTTATGTGTCCATTTTATATGAGTTATATTTCACGTGGACGCGCAGTCGCAGTAGAAAGTATTACAACTGCAGTGAGCTCTTATTTACGATGCATAACTTTGCGTTATCTTTTATCTAAGACAGCAAGGAATTGTTAATCAGTTACGTATAAGCCTGTTGTCCAGCAAAAAACTGCTGCGGTTTATAAACTCGCTCAAATCGATAAAAATCTAACCGATAACTGTCTTATTCTTCGTATCACTTATGAAGCCGATATAAACTAGAATCAATGCGATAATATAAAACAAATTACGTATCGCCCACTATATAAACCTATACGGAAAAGTGTAGGTGTAGAAGTCTTATTTAATTTATTTTATTATAATTATCCGTGCATCGATATCGATAAATTGAGAGACGTCCCATCCCTCACCACCCACCCTTCGATTAGCCAGGTCGCAGTGCACGATATAACTTAACCCCGACGTCGCGCCTAACTTATTGTATTGGTATTTGGCATTCAATTCACTTAGCCCGCTTGAACAAGGTTATATTGTACGGAATTATTTATTTTGTCATGTGTTGTTGGATGTTGCTATGTCTTGTATGTATTTAGGGTTATTTTTTTATTTTTTATTAAAAACTGAAAAATATTAAAGAAACCTTTATAGATCGCAAAAGGGAAAACCAGTCACTTTTGGTTTGATATAATCAATAGTTTTTGCCCGCGGCTTCGCCCGCGTATATGTCGAAAATTATCCCACCTTCTCACGAGAACGTACTACCGGAATAAAATAATCCAGGTTATAAACAAGTTTTGGCAGATCCAAATGCTTGCCAAATTTAATCCAAATCCCTTCAGTCGTTTTTGCGTGATTAAGTAACAAACATACAAACGTTTACATTTTTGTTATTATAGTAGGATTAATCCAGCAACTAAAAGACATAAAATGTCCCAATTACTTTTATGAACTAGGAAACCAGTACATGCAAAAACGTACTATGTTCGGCATATCGTAGCATCAATTTTCGAGCCGATAAAAGCTAGGTAGAGTTACTATATAAATGTTATTTTATACAATAGCAGGTACTCTGTATCTATCAAATTATCCATAGAAACTTGCCAAACTCAAAGCCGGAATATTAAAAAATCATAAAAAAACATATTCAAATAACACAGAAAAATGTCGAAATACTCAAGGTTTCCATCGAAAAAACTATCGACAATAGTTCGTATGCATGTACCAAATCATTTCAATCGTCGAACCGTGGAGTATTGTGCTCGTGACAAAAGACTGTTGTATTTTGTCAAATAAATGTTTATTACTGTGGATGGGAAGTTGGGAAACGGAGTTTAATTGTGGAAGATTTTTGAACGTTTTTGTGTTATGAAATTTTCGTCATCATTGTTGAGCGATCTGAGGAGTATTTTCCAGTTGCTAGGCGCCGCCGTTTTCTGATATTTTGTTTCAACACTGTGATGTCAAAGTTTTTTTTATTACTTAATTTAGAGCAAGCAAGCATTTCAGTAGAAGTCATATTCAAATCACATATTTCAGTGCTTAATTCGGCCCTAATTTTATTATTCACTGTTTTATACGAATAACATCGGAGTTTTTTTTAATATATAAAATTTTGATTACTTTAAGTAAAAAGTTTTGTTCGGATATTAATTTTATTTGTCTCTTGTATTTTTATCTTCATTATTAATAAGCTATTGCAGACCACCTACGTGGAATGTTTTTTTTAATGAAACAATTACCTAATAGAAAATAATAAGATTACGAATTCATCATAACATAGGATTAAAATGCAAAAATAGTTAAGTAGGTATAAACAAATGGAAAAGAACAACGCTTAGTGTTTATCAGCTGTTATAAAAACGGTTGGCGGAAACGCATTATTGTGGTTTTCGTAGGCGATACCTATGTGAGCAATCTGCCATTGCGATTCACTATAGTGACGCAAAAAGAATAAAACAACTGAATAAAAATACTTCCACACTAATCTTGTAGTCAAAAATAAATAAATATATCAGCTTCAGCTGCCTTTAATTTCATGCAAGTCGTAAAACGTGAGTACTATAAAAACTCGACGACATTTCAGCGCAGAACATCAAAAGCGAAAGACATAAAATTATTTTTATTTGTTGAATGTATAATAGAATTATGATAACATAATTTAATGCATTAAAACATTATCTCCCATTTACAGAAAAGAACCAATTCAATTTTAATTTAATAAAACATCGATATTAGAACTGTCGATATGCCCCACCTCTAGCATCCGTCATCTGTCACGTGAAACTGTCATTGTTATAAAAAAGAAAATATATAGCAACATGGCCGCGGCATATGCGACCACAATGCAATATGTATTTACTTTTGCACGCACTGTTATTGTGTTACGAGAAATTTGTGGGGAGTAACACGAATTCGGGGAAAAAATTAGTAAAAGTTTCGCTGTGTTTCGACATGTGCAATTGACAACATTTTTCGTGATTACTAAAACGCTTGTTTTCGGGTCTGTGGGCTTAAAACAGACAATTTAGCAGAATCATGATAGGAAAATATTATGAATCATCGTAAAATGTCACAAACTGACAATTCTTAATATGATCTGCGTGCGATTCATATTACGAAATAATTCATCTGTTTGACAGTTTTCTATGGAGATTCGTAAAATGGTCCACACATTATGAATGGCTATTGTGTCAAATTAGAGGAATTGCAAATGACAGCTGGAAATTCAGGAAATGAATCGCTTTTCGAGGAATTGCTAATGTGGCCATTTTAGGCCCCCATCGTTAAAATAAGCATGAAATCAGCCTACACAATATCTGAAAGTGACTGGTACTGTTCTTCTAGATTATTTAGTTTCTAGAATTAAGGCATTTAGCATAACATAACATCACGCCTGTAATCCCCGAAGGATTAGGCAGAGGTGTACCTACCTATAGTACACCCACAGTTCGCCAGTTATGTTTAAATGTCAAGATTAAGTCCCATAGACATTAAGGCATTTAATGTCAATGTAGGTAATCATTGCCTGGAACTCAGGGCTCCTTACCGGCAATATAATAATATAGAAAAATTATATAGTATACCGCGGGATGCAGCTAGTACTATTATAAATTCGAAAGTAACTTTGTCTGATATCTTTTCACGCTGTAAACGCCGGCTGAACGGATTTCGATGAAATTTGGAGCACAGGTAGAGCGTGACCTGGCTTAGGATATAGTATAATTTTTATCCCTGTAGTACGTTCCCGTGGGAATAATAAAATACCTATCCGATCTTAACACAGACGAAACAGCGGGAAAAAGTTCGTACAAAATAAAAATGTCCACTACTCGTTACCGCCATAATTTATATTTTAGATTATATAATTTATCATCAACTGACCACTTTATATGTGACAACATTTTTAATGTCTATCTTAGTCACTATATGAATCACACAGTACATAATTCAGGTTGCAATTTCCGATGATAATAAATTCTTAGATAACAATCTTAAATGTTGAATATTGCTAGTAGATACATGCTTACCGTGGATTGAAGAAAACTTTGGATTATCTGTGCGAGAACTTTGAAAGACAACTCAAGACCAGGGGGCCAAGTCTACTAATTTACAAACGTGTCAGTGGTCTCACAATGATCAGTTTTTGACAGATATGCCATACAAAATCTGTCAAAAAATGATCATTGTGAGACCACTGACACTTTTGTAAATTAGTAGACTTGGCCCCCAGTTGTGCTATTCTGTAACCATCTCACCGTGAAAATTTAGGTGAAGTGAGCGTGGAGTGAGCTGTCATTATCATCGATAGGTATCGATGAACTGAACTTCAAGCTCACTTCACCTGAGTTTTCACGGTGAGATGTTTACAGAATAGCAATGCAGAAGAGACAAACTAAAAGTATACAGGGAAAAAAACATGGATTTTCCACCTAACCAACTTTACTGCATTTCCTCAGTGTGACTGTATCAATAATAATAAATTTATACCTTCCAAAATGCCATTATTATTTCCTATATTTCATTACTTGGCATATTATAAATGCGAAAGTGAGTTTGTTTGTTTGTTACGCCTTCACGCTAAAAGGGCTGAACGGATTTAGATGAAATTTGGCAAACGGACCAAAGGGCAGACCTTGACCTGGAGAAGGACATATGCTAGTTTTCATCCTAGATCACAGACGAAGTCGCGGGCAACAGCTAATAATTTTTTTGCCGGGGTTGGTCCGTGGATGGGTGACCCTCTTTACATACCGAACTCCTCCGTGCCTCGGAAAGCACGTTAAACCGTTGGTCCCGGCTGTTATTGGTGGATCTTTGACAGTCGTTACGGGTCGTCAGAAGTCTGAAAGTCTGACAACCAGTGTTACCAAAGGGTATCGTATTACCCAGTTACTGGGTTGTGGAGGTCAGATAGGCGGTAGCTCCATGTAAAATACTGGTATTCAGCTGCATCCCGTTGGAAACCGACCCTAACATAGTTGGGAAAAGGCTAGGCTGATTGATCAGTGCAGGCGATATACTGATCATGGAAACTCAACCTCAAAGCATTTATTTGAACTAAACCATTTACAGGCACTTTTGAATTGTCAAAGAGTCGGCCAGTTAGTCAAAAAGTTGAAGCTAGTTAGTTAGCTAGGAAACTGTCAATAAACGCTCTTCATTTTCGTTTCGTGAAAGCAGCAGTAGTTTTTAATGTTACTCAATTTTCCCGTCGGAAATAAGTTCAAATTTAATTTTGGTTTTAAAACTACAGCCATTAATATTCGTTCTTCCCCCACGTCATTGAACGTCCTGGAATCCTCCTACACAACTTCCAATAGGAAAGAAGAAGCGACACTCATAATCAACCGCCACCAACAACATCCCAAGTTGCACAACAGACCACATCTATGACCGCATTTCACAAACCGATCTTTACCCAGTACCTATACTCCATTTGAAATAATATTAGACGTATAGATAAGCCTATTTTACATTCCGTTCAACCGATTTTGAATTCTATCGCGTTAATTCTATAGCCGCAGTAGATAGTTGGTATTGTGTAACTTTTTTTGCTTTTAATGCTATCCTTATGCCTACGATATAGAAGTCAAAATCGGTTGGACGGACTGTAAAAGGGTTTGTTTTAATGTCTAATCTTATTTCAAATGGGGTATAGAATCACATCTATTTCTACCCATACCCAGTGCTGCCAACCTTTAAAAAAAGCAGCTCTGTTCCCATAGGTTTCGACAGCGGACGGCGGTATGCACACAGTCGGCAATGCGTACATCGCGCGGCGCTCACAAAGACGTGGTGGACATACGTAGCATAGCTTTGAGAAACCGGTGCCCTCTCGGATACAGCTATTCCAGCACTTCCAGGGACTGGTTTATGTTGTAGCGCTTGTGTAGCGGCTTGTTGATGTAGGGTAGACAGGAAATTAACTAACTCTTGATTTGTGTCACCACGATTTTGAATATGCCACAAATTGCATGCACCTTTTCTATTCTATTTTTTATTATGGCAAGCAAAGCCGATGTCGACCATTCTGCCAATGTCTAAAGTGAGTTGGAAAAGCAAGTGTTTATCGAGAAAAAAAAAAAAAAATGAATGATAAAAATGTTCGATGGTGCATGCACCTTTTATAAAATTGTTTTATTTGACAGCTGTCAAATTGACAACATCAATTGACTGTCATTTCTCAATGTACCTACAGAAATTTTCAAAAATCTGTCAAGCTAAGAGACAAATGGATTAGGTTAGAATTAATTAGATTTTAGATACTGTTATGTTGAGCCTTGCCAGTGAGTGTATTTTGAACTGAAAAAATTGGTACCTCAAAAATATAAAGAGATAGCTAGCTAAACTGTAACAGAGATACATTTAAATGAGTTCTGGAGATACAACATTAGAAAAGTCATAGCAGGTATGTGGTGCGGAAGCCAGTGCGCTTGCGTCTCTTTGATCATCGCAACTGTAGGTACATAAAGGAAGCAGTTACTTACGGTATTTAAATCGTATCGGTTCTAATTAACCCAGACATCGGATGTGCTTTAATTCTATAGAATAGAAGATGTTATATTTTATCAGTAGGTACTTTGTAGAAGTTTCTATCTACTTATACTTGCTATATAATATTTTTAATAAAAAAAAGCTGAAGAGTTTGTTTGTTTGAACGCGCTAATCTCTGGAAATACCGGATAAAAAAAATTAAAAAAAAATCTTTTTGTATCTGAGAGAACAATTCTTGAAGAAGGTTAATTTAACATAACGCTACGATCCTTAGGAGCCGAGAAAAAAGAAAAAATGCAGAAAGTACGGTAAGTGAAAACAAAGTATCTAATAGAACGGGCGGGCGATGCGATGCAACGCGGTCGGAGGCTGAGATGTTTTTATAAAATATCGTTGTTTTTTTAGTATTATTGTGTATCTTACGATTTCTACGGGAACGAAGACGCGGGTAGAAGCTATTAGTAACTTTATATAGTTACATTAGTTACGCTTTTGTTTCAAAAGCAAAATGGTGTAAGTTAAGTTACGACTATTGTGGTTTATAAGAGCTTTAATTATCTGTAGTAGGCAATTATCGTTTTAGGCAGAATTAAATTATTGCATGTAGATCTAGATCAGTTTAAATATGAAACTACAGTTTGGTCGTCGAGAGAATGTGCTCCTGACACCTGTCAGTTGGACAATTTCTAGTAACTTTAAGGATGAAATTCGCAAAACACATATTCGTTAATATTAAACTGACAGGTGTCTAAAACGCATTCTCTCGACCGCCGGAGTGAAGCATACAGAGTAGGTATCTATCTAAATAAAAAAAACTACCAACCGAACCTCAAAAACCTACTAAACATCCATAGAATCGATATTAACAGAAACTACACAACACTATTAACACATTAAAAGACAATTTACCGTTCGATATTTAAATCGAAAAACCATCAATCAAATCACAGCTTAACTTTAGGACTACTATCACCAACTGTCAAATCAAAAAAAAAACATTTGACAAATGAAAAACAAAACACGTCATAATTCACAAAACGACACAAACCATCACACATTGTATCAATCACTTTGGACGACTCAATCACTTTACCAATCAGTAAATGAGAAATATAAATAATTAATCGACAATATATAAATGTTAATGTGGTGGCAGTGGTGCATAAAGCGGTCCACGGCTTGAAAAAAAGACAGTAGCCGCTGCGTGTTTCTGTTGGACAGTGAATGATGTGGAGTCGTCTTTATTTTATTTTTATTTATATTTTTGCAATTGCAGTTTTGCGATGGTGTTTGCTCTTTTTGTCGTTCATAGAGTTTTGTATAGAGGTGCCTACTCTTGCTTTATTGTGGGTGGAAAAACGAATTAAAATTCAAATGATTTTTACTCATAGGGGTAAAATAAAATTGCTTAATTTTACCTAGGACATGCCAGTTTCCTGATGCTGTTTTCCTTCACCGTTTTGAGAGCAGTGGTGAATAAATTATTTACTCAAAGTAAAGCGCCTGGGTTCCAAGTTTGAAAAATTCTAAGACATGTGACATCTACCCATGTGACCTCTCGAAAAGCGGAGGCCTGTGTCCCAGCTATGGGTATATTATAGACCAAATGCTTATGTTAAGCAATCATCGGTTTCTAACATGATACAATGATTTTTCTAAAGAACTTGTTTTGGTGTAATTGAGCTCAGCATTTATGGAAAGAAAATTATATTCATTTATATCCATAAAATTAAAAATAACTTAATAATCCAACAATCGGACTAAACAGCAATAACATCCAACCGCAATTTTATTGCAAAAAGATCTTTACGCCCAACTCGATAAAACTCAAATTAGTTTAATAAATTCAAACAGGTGCTAACTGTCGACACCCTTATCATAATCCAATAAATTAGTGATGCACAAACGCGTTTTACATATCGATACATTAGTGTTGTGACAAGCACATTAGGCGGTCCATTGGCAATAAAAAAAATATGGACATTGAATATTTAGCGATAGCAATGTTACTTTTTGCTTCATGTAATTGCTTTCCATTAATTTTATTACTCTAAATGGTTATTTTATAAAGTAACATACATATAAAATTAGTTTCTAGATGTTTCTACCTTTAAAGGTGGATCAAATTCAAGGAGGTATCCGCAAAATGGTGTAGGTGCTAGTAAAAATCATAATATATGTAGCTACAATACATTTTTACATAATGCGACATCGAATTTTGCACTTAAATTACTTACTTGCTTGTAAATGTTCGTTTAGGACGTGGCATTTGAGATAAAGTCGTATGTATTCATTGAAGGAACAAATTGGTTTTACGGTGACGATGGTAACGTTATACAATAATAATATATTTAATTATCCGAATAATTAATGGTTGTTTAATTGAATGCTGTCAAGTCACATTTTTGTTTACAGTAAGATAAACTTTTCGTAAGTTAGTTAAACCACGCAAAAATTGACACTTAAATCATCTGAATTGTTTTTATTATTGAAAAATAACTCTCAAACAAAATTCTCATTGCCAATTTAAAAAAAAAAAAACGGAAAAAATAAAAAAATCGCAATTAACTCCACCGGTTCCGTAGGAGTCCCACAAAATCTTTCGTACCACGTCTCGGTCACATAGGTCCTGTGTTTTACGCCGAGAAAAACACCAACATTCCCCTTAGAAGGAAAAAATACCGCTCATGTAATAAATTTGATGACCAGTTTATCTGTAACTCAATTGTGGAACGGGTTCACATTTTTCGAAAAGAGTGAAATTATTTTTGGCGTGAAGTTGAAAGTAGATATTGTTTTCTTGATTAAAATGAGGATGGTATATAATTAGAGATAGGGAGGATAGGATAGGATAGGATCTAGTGGGTGTATTTTAATTCATTTTTAGTAGAATCAACCTGTAAACTGATGAGATCTTTTTGTTATCAAAATATGGTAAAAAGCTGTCGATCATCAATGGCGTTGTCAATTCAGATTGCAAATTAGTTGGAAGATCTATGATTATCTATGACCATCTATTGGTTGCTATGCTTAGAAACTATTAATAAAACAGCAGAAAAATGTATGAGATTCATTTATTTCTCTCAATAGATACTCAATCAAACAAAATCCACGTCTATGTTTTTTCCAACATTACGTGAATCAAAGACAAATTCCATCTAAGGCAGTCATTACAATGTGCGTTGACCATTGACTCAGTTTACCATAAATAAGTACTTCATCTTACAGCTCAGTGATACAGCAATTTATTGCTAATCGCGTTTATAGTGTATCCATGTCGATATGTTTTTTTTATCGACACTTGCACGTCACTAAAATTACGTAATAATGAATTTATGAGATTTTTATAGTGTCTTAGACTTTGTGTGCAGTTTTGCTTGCGTGAGAGAATTAAGTCTTTTAATATTGTTGTAAGTGTTTTTTGCTGTTTAAAGATTTATGCGCTTATTTTTACGACCATTTTCTCTTATTGGCAGAGCAGGAGTGTGGTATAAGTAGTGTTTAAAAAGATTTGTTGCTAATTGCTTTAGATTAAAACATGCTCATTAACATTAGAGTCAAATCAATGTAATTTTTTTAAGTACCTACCAAAAGCTGTTATCATTTTACCTATCAACTCGATGTTTCAATATTATAATTACTTATTCTTCCTTTTAGTAAAAAACAGTTGTTGAACCACATTTAATTGCCTTACTAACCCATTTGTTTTCAAGTAGGTACAAAACAACACTTCCGTAAAAATACTGCATTAGTTCTTCCATTCTGTCCGAACAACAGCGCTTGGTATTTAAAAAATTTACTTGCAAAAAATCGGAATACGAACGAACCTCGGGAAAAAGTCGCGATAAGTTTTTGCGAGCTAGTGAAAGGCCGTATGTTGGGTTACTGTGAAATGTCTTTATCGGCGCCGACTCGATTTTATAGCAACAGACAACGGAGTGTGTGATGTGTCGATATTTTTTTTATCGATATTTTTTTGGCGTGCGTGCGGCTGTCACTAATGTTTTTGACAGTTTATTATTGGACAACATTTTTATTAAAATTGCGATATAAAAAAATGCGAGATAATGTTAAAAGTTATTAGGAATTTTCCATCTTAAGGAAATTCGCATTGTTTTAGAAACGCTAATGCTGAACAAGGAGTGGCTCTAATCTAAAAATTTACGACAAATGTATTTTTAAATAGGTCTGTACAGTACGATTTTAGTACGGTTTCTTTTTTGTCTTATTAATGTATTTAAAACTAGCCCCTTAGTTTCACCTATTAGTCTCAATCCCGTGTGAATATCGGGATAAAAAGTATCTTATATGCAAACCCTGGTCATTATCTACCCATGCCCCAAATTTCATCCAAATCGGTTCAGCCGTTTTAGGGTGAAAGTGTAAAAAATAAACAACCTCACTTTCGCATTTATAATATTTAGTTAGGATTAGTTTAGCTAACAAGCTCTATAATTAGTTGTTTACTGAATATCTAAATTAACCCTTTTTACACCCCTAAAAGTAACCCTTAGCAGACTAAAGTAAAATAATCCACAAATTGAAACACATTACTCAATTTATTTCCAAATTACAGACATATGCTGAATTATTTGATCCCCCGTTGCCAAAGCAACGCCCCACGCAGCAGGGCTGTCGAAATCGCGGCCAGCACGCCAATTACAATTAGCGATCGTATTATATTTTAGCCAGCCCTTGTTATTAACAAATTGGCTTCAGTTTTGTTAATCAGATCTTCATTGTATTTGTTTTGTGTCAGATTGAATTTAAGTAATAATTCTTCGTCTATTGTGAGATGGAGGATCTTTTGATGATTTTATTAGTAGAAAGAGAGATATGCTCGGTATATCTTTGAAGGACTCTACGCTTGGAGAGTAAGCAAGCTGAAGTGTTACTAAGCCGGTCGTCTGTCAAAGGACCGATGGCTATTGGAACAGCACCCTCATTACGTAACCCACGATCTCAATCTGAATCATTTTGACTGATATTGCTAATACACTGCTTCAGAAGTTCGAAAAAAAAAACTGCTCATAAACGTAAATAACGCAATGAATGTTGTTGAACTGTCAAAATGAAACGTGACTAACAAATAGTTAGATATATACTTATAATAGCGCTAAATATATTTAAAGCATCATTGTCTCTCTTTCATCGTCAAATGACTGAAGGAAATAAATATAATATATATATTTGACTATTGTTAGTCAAGCCTACTTATTCATCTTTATTTAATTTATCACCCATTCCCCCATATATCTCCCTTACTGGTCACCATTAATTCCCCATATCCTTTATTAATGACCTACCAATAAACTTCCCTTTAACCCTCCAACGCTCTCGTTACACAATAACGAAGTGAACCGGAGAGCGGCTGTTATTTGAATCTCAATCATGTTACTGTTTTCATTAATTTGGTTCAACTACTGCAAGTGCTGTCGGGTTAAAACTTGATTTTGTATTCATTGGAAAGGGTTATGTTCAGCAATGGAGGGTTGATGATGATGATGATGATGATTCTGTTGATATTGATGTGAAAAAAGGAGTCACTAGATGAGAAGAATCGAACACTTGAAGAAATATAGGAAAATACATTGAGGAAAATTTTCAATCATAAATATATAGAGTTGAGATGACAAGAATGTAGAATTATAATTATCTTTTAGAAGACAAACTAAAGTGATTTAATTGAGATCTATCTAGCAGAGAACCACGATACACTTATAACTTGTAAAGTACCTGCAAAAGGCCATTATCTTCAACATTTGTAAGTCGAAATAGCAATAAATGCAGATAAAATGGTATATTTCCATCAGAAAATAAGAAAGCCAATCCACGCAACTGGAAAACTGAAAGCATTTAACAGAATAGAGAATTGAAAAAAATAAACAAAATACAATTCATAACAAAACTCTGAAGCAACAGTCCTCAAAATTCACATCAATCATACGAAAACGTACAGCTTGAATTTTCTCAGAAACCAGACCGACTCCCACTTATTAGGTACCTACCAACCGTTCACTCTACCCACCAACTTAAAAGTACACCCACAAAAGCAACCCGCAAACGAAACAAGTTTTTATCCCAACTAAATAAGATGCATTGTTAGAAAAAATCACAGAAAAAGTAACTTTGTTTTACCCAAGATTTTTTTCTATTTTTTCTTTGTATTGTCTCTAAGAAACACGCGAAGCAACAATCGCTTGGTTTTTCTTCAAGACGGAAGTTGCCATATAATTATTTTCAAATTAGACGCAATTGTAGATTTCGGATGTCTCTGCCTAGGCCGTGAGAAAGATGGTGACATTTTTTTTGTTACGCCTAGTCGAGTCAAAATATGTGATTTGATTTTAAGTGTACACCCGAATTTAGCGTGTGAATGTAGAAACAATAAGTAGGTACATAAAGTTTTTGTGATACAATAGCTCAAATCATGAAGAGGGTTGACTGTCAAGAGGTCCTGAGTTCTCTTCTGATATGTAGAATTTTCGCAGTGAAGCCACTACTTGTATGAAATCCATGTTTAACTTAGTTGAAGAAGAACATGTTATGGAAAGATTTAATAATGATAGCACAGGCAATATTAGGGATGGGATTCTCAATTCGAAAGAGAAATAATAGAAAAAATTTGGTACTTTTCCAAGTGGTGCAGTTTTGAGAGAGATATTGTCAAAGTCAAAATCAAACCATTTACTTCAAGGCACATAAAAGGCACTTTTGAACGTCAAAATTTATAAAAACAGAATTGATTCTAGTCACCCCTTTCTAAAGGTTGTTTTCGTATGGAGAACAATGGGCAAGAAACTCCACCGTTACTCTTTTAAAATGTTTTAGAATTTTATATGTGAAGACGATGCACCTAGAATAAAATCACTAAACCCACAATAGATATAATCAATGAAGTCAGACAAGAAGTTGACAGCAATATCATAAGTATTTAAATCACACTCCGATAGCACTAAAGGAGTGAAGTAATTTGAGTTATTCCCAGGGCTTTCTTAGAGAACTACAATTTTCAAACCAGTGCAGCTGTATATAAATTAACTCCTTTATAGTTTTACTTGCCTTTTAATTTGACTTTACGTACTTCCTTGTAATTCAAACGCTGATAAATGCACAATTTGTTTTACTACCCTTAACAGCTGACCGTTATTGGCATCTTGCCTGTTCTTTAATATTATTATGTTAAAACTTAGTTAAGTATCTGTCTTCTGTAAATCTCTATTTTAATCTTGTTATAATATCTATTTAGCTTCATATTTTACGTAAATAACACGCGAGCGAATAAATTTAGTGTCTTGGCGCATACTGTATCATATTTTATTTATAAATTTTTCACGCTCCCATTCTCTTTAGATGTGGTGATATTCTAACCCCGAGACGTTTATTTGGTCTTAAAAATAATAAATGCTTTATACTCTTCTTTCACATACAAATAAGCTAAGGCTTTCTCTTCTTTTAGTTTTCGTTGTAATCGCTTTAAAACTGTCATCAATACCATTGACAGCCTTGGCTCTGCCGTGTGTAAGTTTCCTCCCTTTTGTGCCATACTTCACATCGGTCTGTGCTATCTCATCCAGGTTTTAAACTCACTTATATAAGTTCTAACTGTACAAAAATCAATATTTTTTCTTGATCTTTTAACATGACTCAGTGATTTCTGTTTAACTTGATGAGTGTACAGAAGCATCCAAGCGTGTCACGGTTGAAAATGAGATTATGAAATGTCTGATATCACAAAGGGTTGTCCTCTACAAGGTCACATGATGAAATGATTCCGATAAAATCGTTAAGTACAGAGACATGATCAATTTCAAAAATATATATACCCTTAAAACGAAGGAAACGTAAAATAAAATGACAGATTGGAGGGAGATTTCTACGCATGATGTCAAAAATGAAGCAAAATAAATGCTTATAGGAAGAAATGAGAGAGAAATGTCTATTTTTCACAGAGATAGAAGTTACCAGCAAAAATTTTGAAATCAAGAAGGGACTTGTAAACAAATGAATTGTTGATAACTTTTCACTCGGAGTTAATGAAATAAATCGGAAAGACGAATTGAGCAAGAGTGATGAACAATGCTTTTCCATTCTCAATAGGACAAAGAAGTCTTATTAAAAGTGAGACAGTCTACAGGCTAATACTAAGGATTAGATGCATAAATAAAATAATGAATAGTAATACAAAGCAGTGATAACATCTGTGCACTAATCCTTGAGAAGTCTAGTTGTACTAGAATCTGCATAGACGGTTGAGTAACCGTTAGAATCAGGGGTGCCAGGAGACATATTATTAAGGTACCTTGTTATTAACATTGTCTATCAGAAATGATTGATTGAATTTATGGCAGTAAGATTTTAAAGAATAATACTTCTTGGTTTGACAAAAATAAGAAAGAAAATTATGTTATTGACACAACAACAAATAAAAGCAAAAACACTTTATCAATTGAAGCTTTTAAAGAGAGAAAAGTATAATATCATAAAGATTGAAGAAATCTGTGAATGTCTCAGAGTAATTGATGATAATCCTTGTGATACTATTAATCCATATGATTATTGTGTACCAAACGAAGAACTGCAAGCGCATGAAAATTTCAATGAAGAGATTACGGTTTGTAATTTTCATCACAAAGATTTTATAATAATCGCATAAAAATATGTGAACCTTTTGGCTCGGTAGCATGCAGCTTATTTTACAGATAGGAATAATATAATCTAAGATGGAAACGATATATAAATAATAATAATAATTGTGTTAATGCCCGGTTAAAAGTGTTCCAATTCTATAGAAGGATGAAATGATAAGAGAAGTTGAAGGGGCTCGTCCGCTCGGGTCGATTGAAGGTTGAGCTAAGCCTGTCGACGTCGATCCGTGGATGGGTGACCATCCATTACACATCCGTTCTTTTGTAGATCTTCGACAGGCGTAACGGGTAGTCAGAAGCTCGAAAGACTGACAACCAGTCTTACCACGAGGTATCGATCAAGTAATTTGGTTGTGGAGGTCAGATATGCAGTCGCCCCATGTAAAATACTAGTTTTCAGCTGGTCCGGTAAGTCTGGAATCCGACCCCAATATAGTCGGGTAAAGGCTAGGCATGTTGCCAGCCATATTGCAAAGATAGTAATTCAAACAAGCGCCAACCCTAACTACAAAGCTTGTATTAAATTTTCCTATAAATAATTAAAATTGACAGGTTTGGCTATATAACGGTCTGGATTCTAGAATCTAGATCTAAATCAGCGGTTATGCTTCAGTTAGCAACGTCGCCGGTAGGGGGCGTCGTTGACTGAGCCAAATGGATGGGTGTCCAGAGAAAGTGGATACTTTCCATGTTACGATGGAAAATTGTTGTTTCAAAGTAAATTGTTTGAAATGTTATGGATTTTGTATTGGGTAAGTTGACAGCTGCATCCTTGTGGTAATATTATAATCATTCTTGATTGATAATATATTTTTGTATTAAGTAGATAGTTTCTTTTAGCTTTTTTTGTCAATGTGCCAAAATCACTTTACATAAACATAATCAGCCTATAATGTTCCCACTGCTGGGAGACAAGCCTCCTTCCTTTGAGAGGGAGTGGGCTGTAATCCACCACGCTGGTCCAGTGCGGGTTGGTGGATATCACAAGTCTTCAATTGTTTGTTTCTAGAACATGCCGGTTTCCTCACGATGTTTTCCTTCACCATTTTGAAAGGATTATATTTTTATCTTTGTTTTTTTTCACGGCTTTAACAAAAGTCTTTTTTTCTGTCGGTTTTTGGTTTTAAACACTGGGCCGTCACGAAATATCATGCAGAAGATTGTGGGTCAAATCCAGGCAATTACCAATGTTACTTTTTCAATTCATATCATGTGCGTTTGACTTTATCTTGGAAATTTCTGACATCAGTGAACGAAAAACATTGTGAGGACACCAGGGGGCCAAGTCAACTAATTTACAAACGTGGCAATGATGAGTTTTTGACAGATTTTGTATGGCATATCTGTCAAAAACTGATCATTGTGAGACCACTGACACGTTTGTAAATTAATAGTCTTGGCCCCCAGGACTTAGAGTTCATATAAATCTGAAATCGCTAACCCGTCTTGAGCAAGCGGAATGATCAAACCTGGTGGATTCTTAGTATAAGCAGTGATAGCCCAGTGGTGTGACCGTCAGACTGCCAAGTCATAGGTCTCGAATTCGAACCCAAGCCACGCATCTCTGACTTTTCAGATTCATGTGCGTAAGTATTGTATAATTATCACTTGCTTCAAAAACGGTGAAGGAAAACATCGTGAGGAAACCTCGCTGCCTGAGAGATATTTCTCGACGGCATGTGAAACCAAGTCACTAACCATACGAAAAGAAGAAGAAGTATGAGACGATGATGCCTTTGCCCTACAGACAATCTTGACTTTTGTTTATGAAATTGTCAGTTGAAAATCGAATGTGTCAAAGTCATCAAATTATGTTGTATGACTGGAGTCATTTACCTTTAAAAGTCACAGCAACTGTGGTTAGATTCTAACATGAGGTCTTCGGAAAACGTTAGTTTAGCATCTATTGTTTTTTGCATAATTCTGAGAAAGTCAGATTTCTCCAAGAGCAAAAGTCAGCTAAGTCGCTGTGTTAAATCTGAAATTCATCAATATTTAAATCGTTTATTAATTCATTAGTTACTACCAATGACCGCTAGATGGCACTGCATGTTTAATTAGCAAGATTAGCTCAATAAAAGGGTCAATTAGGAAAATTCACGAGGCTTCTGATTTAATTATGTATGTGAAGGGAATAGTAGGTGAATTCAATATTATATTTTATTGTATACTAGCGGCACGCCCCTACTTCACACGGTTTTAACGACTTGAAAAAACATCGTAGTTAAATCTAACAACGTATTAAACACATAAACCTTTCGGAATAAATTCTCTAAACGATGATGAAAACTTCATCAAAATCTGTTGCGTGGTTTAGAATAACAACGCGGACATACAGACAAACACGAAAAGCGACAAAAATATGTATAGATGCTAGAGAAACACAACTACTGGAAATTATACATTAGCCTATATTATAGATTTTTTTAATCTTGCAAAGTTATTTATAAAAAATACATAAATATTTATATCTATTTTCAACATAACAAAAATACCAACACGTATTATTTAAAAACAGAATCACAGACATCAATTTCATACACACGCACACAAGGCCATGAAAAATGATTGTGATTGTACCTCTTCGCTCATTATGGACGCCTAGTACCTATGATTGATGTCCGTAGATTGTCCGACGGAAAACCGTGAGTAAATGTTAAGAAAATGTATTGTATTTTTGTGTTTTATTTACTTATTTCTGCACCTAAAGTCATAGGTATTAAACTCAGAGTTGTTACAGGAAAAATAATATTAAGAGGAAATAGGTTTGGTCTTTTCTCCATACAAAAACTCGTAATTCGAGGTTCGGCTCTCGTCTATTTCCTACTCAAACTAATATTGGACCAATTTGAAAGATATTATATAAATTGAATAAAAATTATATTTACTGTGCCCTATGTTTTCTTTTTTCATTAATAGTTGTCAAATTTGTACAATAGGCCTCTGATGACAGCGGTCTAAACATGCAATTTTGAGCATTTTCTGAGGGTTCTAGTGCTTCTACAGATAATGTATCATCAAAACGGAATACATAGGGGCATAAGAACTATTTGATATTTATTTTACTGTAAAAAATCATTGCTCTAAGGTCATAATTTTAACCAGAGAGAAAACAGGCGAGAGCGTTTGTATAGAGAGGGGACCAACTCTATTTCCTCTTAGCTACTACTGTAAGAGAAAAACACAACAACAAATAAAGATGATAATATTATCCAGCAGAAGAATAGTCTTCTGCTGGCTAATATTATCATCAAAATTTTCCGTATAGCCGTCATTGACATCGCCACACGACTGGTTATGTGAATTTGCAGTATCCTTTCAAGAACTGATAGCATCATAGCAATCTAGGTCTCCTTACGTCTGACACAAATTGCTCTGAGTATGACTAGAAGGTAGATAAATCATGATCTGAGGAAAATTCCGACAGTTGGTAAAACTTTCGAAGACAGAATGTTAGAATCGGGTTCCAAAAGTAAGAACGCTCTTTACCTATATAAAATTACTAGCGCCCTACTTCTCATGGTTTTTAGAACTTGACAAAACGTCTAGATTTATTTATAACTAGCTGCGTTCCGCGGTTTTACCCGCATAACTCTCGATCCCGTGGGAATGTCGGGATAAAAAGTATCCTATGTCCTAATCCAGGTCATGGTATCCTACCCATGTGTCAAATCCAAATCTGTAACAAACTCACTTTGGCATTTATAATATTAATGTATTATACACATTGAGGTTTATTTAAAAACGTTGTTTAAAGTTAAGTGACATTCAAACGTCAAAAATGTTATTCCTATTAAAATAACTGAGAACAAGATGTTTTATGTCGCAAAATCAGGCCTCAGTCTTAAATAAATGCAATTCTCTATTTAACATAATATGGAGGTTCATCGTGTTGAAAAAGATCGGAAACCTTTCCAAAAAATAACAAGAGAAATACAGGCTGTACAAGTTTTTGTTCAAAAACAGAACACAATAAAAAATAAAAAATTATATTCCAAAATTCCAAATACAAAAATCGATTTCCATCTGTCATTTCGTCACGCCATAACCTAAAAGCTGTCAGTCCTTTACAAAATACACCTTATTGCCTTCGTTTTAAGGTTTGAATTTATTTGTAGTGCCATAATTGTCACTGAAAAGTACCGGGTAGAAGTTGCGGTATTTTTGCCTCACGTACCGCGGTCTCGAGTTGAGATCTGTCATTATTGTGATAACACTGTCTGTCTACGTGAGGAGAACTGTCCGTTGGCGTAGTGATGCGATCAGGTCCATAGTGGTTATCGATGATTCGGAATTAAATATTGGTTGGGAATGTAGGACAGGAAAATGAAAATAAGATAGCTGTTATTTTTTGAGTCGTAAGCAGGTTATTGTTTTAGGAATGATGAATTTAATAGCAGACTTCTGTTAGCAAGGTGCAAATGAACAAAAAAAAAAAGTAAGTATGTTAATTTGTACAGTACCTATTTTTTAACAAGTCACTTTTAAAATCTTCAAATCCATCACCGTTTTCCGAAATACCGCAAAATAATCGAATTTCACATTAATCGATTGCTGTATACGCACCTAAAAGTATATCAATATCTCATACTACAACGGCTCTACAAGTCTAGAGTGATAGACCACGAAATAACCACAAGCGAAGCATGAGACCAGTCAATCAAAAACTGAACTGTCAAACACACCATCCATGACAACTGTCACAAATGACATGACAGCCGTTATCTTTCAAGTGCCCTCCATTTTACTTTACCCTATAAATTAAAAAACCGTGACGTTTCGACTCGATGTGCCCAACACTATATTCATACTTACAGCTATCCGAGTTGTTTACAAACATATAATTACTTGGTAGGTCGATGCATATCTTAGGTATGTTTGTGTGCGTTTTGACAGCTGTGTGGGTGTGTTCATGAAAGGTGTGGGGTGTGTGTGTGTGTAAACTAGTTTTCTTGGTGTAAGAGTGATTGTAAGTCCCAACGACCACACAGTCGACTGATTAAATTAATTTATTTATTGTTTTGATTTCATTATGTGGGTCGTAAATTTGTTTTTGGCTGATATATAGATGTAATTCTTAAGTTTTTTGGCATGTGTAACGGTGCAAGATATTTAAGTATCATCCGATTATTAGTGTAACCAAAGTACCTAATCATCATCACCTGCCTAGCCTTTTCCCAACTATGATGGGGTCAGCTTCCAGTCTAACCGGATGCAGCTGAATACCAGTATTTTACATGGAGCGAATGCCTATCTGACCTCCGCAACCCAGTTACTGGTTAACACGATACCCCTTGGTAAGACTGGTTGTCAGACTTTCGGCCTTCTGACGACCCTTAACAACTGTCAAAGATCTACAAATGTCAGCCGGGACCAACGGCTTAACGTGCTTTCTGAGACACGGAGGAGTCTCGGTATGTAAAGCTGCTGATGGCACATGGGTAGACCATGACCTGGATTAGGACAGGACTTTTTATCCCCTTAATCCCACAGAATCGAGACTTACGCGGGTAAAACCGCGGGGCACAGCTGTTATTAATAAAATAGGTAGGTAGGTATCTCCCCTGCACAACCTGATTTATTAGGCACCCTAGCAGATTGGCCGTGCAGATTATGACAATATCTAATACGAGCATCTGTCATTCATACGTTTTTACATGCATTCACGTCTTTTAAACATAAACACATATATACATTTATTTTAAAACAACAGACAATTTTAACTATTAATATTTATTTTAGTTAAACACGAGTTATTATTATAATCTGTTTCGTTTTTTATCTGAAACAATACAAAATTATTAGAATTACTCACATCGCGTGACGGTTTTTTAAACTCATTGCAATATATAAAAAATGTTGTGTCATTTTAAAAACTTTTGCAACGTTCGTAAAATAATGTGTGGACTGTTTTTTTTTTATTCAAGGTTGAAAATGGAACACCAAATAGTTTTGAAACTATGATGCAACCTCGCTTCGAATATAGAATACCATTTAAATGAAACCAGATGGCGGCACATTCGCACAACATTAGGATAACCAATCAGAGCAATTTAAGTTGACATTAGCATTAATGTCAAATCATACTGACCAATGGTATTGCATTTGTAAACATGTAAGTGGTGGCCTATGTGCCACAGGTGGTTTTATTTTATATGTCTAATAACTTTCCACATGAAAACTCCTTAGCTCGAAATCTACGATGTAATTAACTTATCGAATGAATCCTTCACTAGAGTTCGCGCAAGATAAGCCTGAGCGTGACTGGTGGCGCTGGCGTGCTCAATTCTATATTATAATTCAATCAATCTGCCGAGCCTTTTCCCAACTATGTTGGGGTACCAGTATTTTATTTAATATTATTTAATTAAATAATTCTATACCTATACATAAATATTTTGACCCACATATTTTTGTACCCCTTAAATATATTACACCCTACAATAAACCACGTACCTAAGTGATTATATAAAAAGATATTTAAGACCTCATATAAAACATATGATTAGTTGTAATAATAAAATTTAAAAAAATATTACGATAAAAAAAAAAAAAAAAGATAACTTTATGATGAATATGATATGATACCTACACATTTAGTACCTGCACATCATTTTATTTAACGCCGAAGCTGAAACAATACTAAAAGTTGCACCATCTAAACAATATTTACACGATGCAAGTCATTTGTTGCATCAATTTCATTTAAGCCACTGGCATTAAACTTGAGTCGTGTAAATAGAGGCTTTGAGTAAAACAAAGATACATCCTTACATCGTCACGTAATCACTTTTTACGATACTCACCGTAAGAGAAAGGGTTAAACATATAACTAAAACCCCAAAAACGATAGTAACTTACAACAGTAGCACAGACAGAACCAACGGTTTAATTGATTACACGGCTCGCTGATTATGCAAAATTTTGCACTAAATACATTATAAAACTTGACACCCGAACACAATTAGGCATTTACCAACTAAAAGCTGATATGAATCTTATACACCGTAATAATAGCAATTATAATGCTTAAACACTACTTTTAAAAGTGTAATAATTAATTATTTTTATCTATTTAGTACTGTTTTTGGTTAATTTTTAACTGGTTGGTTGTTAGCATGATTTATTTAACTATAAATGGTTCAATTCAGCTTATTCATTTGGAGTGTCACGTGCGAATGTGTTTTTTTTTCATCCCTTATTAAATTTTACGTTAAATACAATTGTTTAATCCCACTAGAGCTCTTCCTTTATATTTTATTTTTCCCTTTGTAGATAATGTTAAATGTATATTTTATTTAAAATTTGTCAAAATAAATTTCAATTTACTACGTGATTATTTTTTATTAGTCTGTTACAGATTAGTCTGTTGCAATGGGATTCTAACAAATCCCATTGCTGGGCAAAAGTCTCTCATTAGACAGATAACTTTTATCTGCATAAATAAATATGACAGATTGTCATTTTTTTATACAAAAATAAAAGATTTATAACGAAAAATTTAGCAACTTATTTTTTTTAATTTACGTAAGTTTAGATAACTGTTAAGATAAAGTAGGCTTATCATTCATAATTATCTTTAAAATCTCTTAAATAATTCTAAAATTATTTAATCTTTATGCTAGACCGTATGCAACTTAAAATGAAACCAACAGTTAACGGTATTTTAAATAAGTTTACATACGTTTACGTACTTATAGTAACTTAAGATTATTCATAAGTTAAAACTAGTTGTAAAATTATTTAATCTTAATGACTTGTTTTATTTATAATCCTAGCACTTAAGTTTTACTAATGACAAAAAGATGAATATATTAATATTATTATACTTACAAAATTATAATTGCAATTAACTTATCCTAAGTAATTTTACTTGTTTTATTGTGTTTTTACGTTGTAAAAAAGAAAGAAAAATAAGTTTAATTATCACAGAAACACGTGCTTATTAAAAGAAAAATTGTAAAATAATAATAATTTTGTAAAAATTTTGGTACTGTTTGTGGTCTGTGTTTTTGATTTTATTTTTCACATTTGACATTTCATCATCATCCACAGCCCGATTTTACTTTTTAAGCCGAATTTTGAACGAACTTGAGTCTAGGACCCTTTCGTTCCCCATAATCATATCAAAATTCGACCGATTAGTTTTTAGAACTTCTGTTTTTTGACCCTACTTTAAAATTTGCGAAAGTGTACATCCGCGGTATTTAACAATGTTAGTTTCGCAGAATTGGACTATCAACGACGAATTTAGTACACTCATGAAGATCCATTTTGGTTTTTTGCTCAGATTTGTCCCCAGGGACAAATTAGTTTCAGAGACATGACTATATGAAGGCCTAAGAAAGGTCTTAGCCAAGATCTGGCTAAGCCGTCACATTTCTGAATTTAAGCTTTAGGATTAGACTCATAGATCATTCGAGCCTCTCGTATTTTCTCATACTAGGACTTTGGCTAGCACGAAGGCTAAGTTCAAACAGATGGTGTTAACTCAAAAAATATTGCAAAATAATGTTTATTTAATATGTTTTAGTACGTTAGTAGCTCGTATTGACCTCCGAATGTTCCCCGGCCGTGCGTTCCGCGGGCTGCGTCCGTAATTGATGTGCATAAACACGACGTGTATACAGGATGGTGCCTTTGTACTTTATGACTTAATCAGGTTTTAGTTTAGTTTTATGATTGACTAGCTGTTGCCCGCGATTTCGTCTGTAAGTCAGGATGAAACGTAGCCTATGGCATTCTCCAGGTCATGGTCTACCCCTGTGCCAAATTTCATCCAAAGCCGTTCTGCCGTTTTTGCGTTAAAACGTAACAAACAAACTCACTTTCGCATTTACAACATTAGTTACGATAGAAAGGTGGGTGAGAAATAGATGTCTAAGGCAGTTATCCTGCTTTATGTGGTTAGATGTTTAATGGTTAAAAGGGTTATCGACTGGGGAAGTCTGGATTTGGAGGGTAAAAACTGTCGCATTTTTATGCGACAGTTTTTAGGTGCTTATAGGAAATGGATACGTACCAATAATAATTAGACAGCAAGACAGTGATCAATTAAATTGGCCAAGTCAAGTTATGAAGCTGGTAGGAATATGTGGAAGGCTGAAACTGGAGTAGTGGATATATTATATAAGCCTACTGTTATGTAACATCTGACGGCCAAGACAAGTGACAATCGCTTTGAAAGCGTTTCGTATTTCTACAAAGACTTTCAACAGGATTGACACAAGCTTTTAGATAGCTTATGTCAGTCCTATTCATTTTTCCCTTTTCCATCATCGTTATCGCTGATAGAATGTCACTTTGTCTAGGGCCTCAAATAAGTTGATCGAGAGATATTTTATGGTGCACAATTAGGAACTGGTGGGTTAACGCCGAGTCGGACTGAGTAAGATAGTCGCAGATAAATAAAAATAACTTAAAAACAAAGCCGAAATTCATAACCAAATAAAACCACACCAATCAATCAAACAAACGTCCTATAAACGAAATAAATTTAGAAAGCACACAGGCACACGTAATTAATCAATCATCAACGGCTTGCGAACATCCTATATTTGAACGCACACACACAAAGCACACACATTGGACACACACTAGCACACCCACAGACACGAGCGCAGCGGCGCGTAAATAAATTTTGTACGGACAAAACTGTTATTTTAAAATAATAATTGATGTGCATTCACATTGTCCATAGCAATTGTCAATGGTCGAGGTTTTTTTTTTCTTTTGTGCCGCGCCGTGTCATTAAATATTTTTACCTAGAACTAAAATATAGGGATATGAATTAAGTTTTCCGCTCCGCTGTCAAGGCTTGGTCTAGTAATTATGCGGATTTCTGTGGCTTTGGTTATAATAGAATTGTTGGGTATGGTCGCCTCTTGTTAGGAAAAGACCTTGGCTGTTCTGTACTTTTAGAAAATATAGAGAATATAGATGGTTAGGTCTGGAAGTGGCAGCACTCAGTGAGTAAAGCATAAGGTTTCCTTGAAGAGCGCTGGCCGTCTTATGGCCGTCGTGGAATTCTGTCATTTGCACCACTATTTGACAGTTTGTATTTGGACAGGTTAGCATTCTGATCAATGGGTGTTCCTTTTTTGAATCAGAAAAGGCCTTTGCCCTGCAGTGGCACATTTACTGGCTGGTTTGGGGAAATTTCGTCATAAATACTTCTTTAATAGTAAACCTTTTAACTGTTTTATTCTTTATGTAGTCAACACTTTTGTTAAACGGATTTTTTACTACAGTTTACTGTCCCTGCTCTTTACATAAATTCCTTTAGTCACGGTCTACCGGTAAAAGAACTTGTTTTATTCTTTGCGATTAATAATTAGTATGAGCTTATCAGCTATCACCAACGAGGAGTTTTTTAAATTTCTTATGATGATAATAAGTAGTGATTTATGTACATACGATTTTAATTCAATCTATACCATGTGATTTGAACGATAAAATCATAAATTAAGTTAATCAGAAAATAACGAGTTACCGACATACCTTGAAGAGTAAGCAATCAGAAGTGGCAGTGGGCTGGCCATTATGTTTGTGGACCGATGGTCGATGGAGCAGACGAATCCTGGAGTGGATAGTGTGGAGACAGTGTATCGGCAAGCGTAGTGTGGGATGCCCCCCAGTTAGGCTGGGACAGACTGGATGCGGAAGTTGGAGGCAGAGTGTTCTAGTGCTTTCTGAGAGAGGCCTATGTCCACCAGTGAACTGTGATAGGCTGAGTTGATTCATTGATTCATGTGACGTCAATATCGGGTATGTTAGCATGCCAAAATAAAACAATTGAATGTAAGTTCCGAAATTTTCGAACTGTCTTCAAATTCAAATATACAAATAAAAATCACGAATGGAATGACGTCACGATTTCACGAAACAAAAACTTTGCCATGTTCGAATTTCAAATAATTCTCGCGCCAATCTTTTTGGCCCAATTTTAATTTCAACGATTAAAAAGCAGATGCGAAATTCTTAAAAGTTTGACAGTAACAAATTGTAGCCAGACTAAAAAAAAAAATGAAGTCGAATAAAATATATACACTGTATTTTTACAACTATTTAACCTTTATGGTTTAATTCCAATTTATAAGGTTCCTTAACCAGTTTGATCGAGTACGGTGAACAAAAAAACATTGTTTTTTGAAACTCGTACTAGACACGGCACCATTATTCTTTGAGTCCGTTCAAATCTATTTTGTTGTTCTTTTACTGACACATTGCATAAATATGGACATGACATACAGAATTAAAACTGCGACCATTCTTTATTTTAGTAACACGAGTTATAATTTCGAAAAATTCCGTCATGGGTTATGCATGCAATCGTCTGCCAACGTGTTAATATTGCATAATATTATGAAGAGTAACATATTTATAAGCTTTCCTAAGCCTATTTGCCATTCTAGTCAACATAAAATGATGCCACACAAATAAAAAAAAATGTCTCGCAATTTTCTAGCCATATTTTATTTCTAAAATACTTTTCAAAACCATCAACAATACGTACCTAGAATACTGACTCTTCTAATAGGTAAAAAAAAACAGCCGATATTATTTTTTTATCTTTGAAAAAAGAACTACGCAACAATTGGTCAAGCGGTACTTCCGTGACAACAAAACTGGGGGCTACCGGGGTGGTCATTAAAATCCCATAAATAAAGTGAAGAGTCCCCGGTTAGAGTCCCGATCGACATATGTTGCGGCATCGACAGGCTGCTCTTGTAAAAATAAATACGCGACAAAGAGCTTCGAAACTTTAGAACTGGCAACTGATAGTTTTTTTTTTTTTTTGTGAATACTTCTTTAGGCGCGTTATGGGATTTTTGGTAGGGGAAAATCTGGGTTTGCGTCACCGACATGCTAATTTTAACTGTATATCTGTAGCTATGAGTATGATGTGTTGCGCTTGGCCAGCAGTGAAACCATAATTATATTTTAATCAATAATTTGTATTTATAAATTATGAAATTTTTACAAAGAAAAATATCTTTATAAGTGCCTAGTTTTAAGTTTTTTTCTTAAGATTTTTTGTGAAACGTTTTCATACATACTAACTATAACAGCATAAAAAAATGATTATGCTTATTTGAATTCAACGGATTGGAACTAGACTTCTATTTTTAATTAAATAAATAAAAAAATGTCGTGTCCCTTTACCAAAAAGACCGAAGTAAGTAAAACGAAAACCACTCGGTAAAAACCCTCATCAACTGAATAAATATTATGAATTTTACTACAAACTTGCTTTAATAAAATTAATAATATCAATGAACGTTGCATGATTTAAAACAGTTTATTTTATTAATAAAAACATTAGCTATTTATATTCATAATTAATTATAATATGTATTTAAAAAGAAGTTATTCTTCTAAATGTTCGGTATAAGGCAATTCTATTTGATAAAAATGCTAAAATCTTATTTTTAATTACAGTTTTGATTGTAATTAGGCTTTATTTTATGCATATTATGACATACGATGGCATTAAGTTTGTTTAAAAGAATTAACGATTTAACATGAATAAAATATAATTGTAAGATAATTATGTAAAAAGAAAAGATACACAATTTTATTTCAAAGTTATTTATTTTGGCAATCAATCAATTTGCCTAGCTAGCCTTTTCCGAACTATGTTGGGATCGTCTTCCAGTACCGGTTACTGCTGAATACCATATTATTCTACATGGAACGACTGCCTATCTGACCTCCACAACTCAGTTATTGGGTAACACAATACCTCGTGGTAAGACTGGTTTTCAGACTTTTGGGCTTCTGACCTGTAATACTGTCAAGTCAAAGATCTACGAATGATAGCCGACGTTCAACCCTAGCCGTCAAGGAAAAATAAAATAGTGTCAAAAAGAAAAAAAAACCGTCAATTTCTTTAGCGCCATATTAATCAAGAAGACATTCGAAATTCGAATCTATTTACATTTAAACTCATAAAAAAGTGCCAGTCTCTTGTACAAGTTTCGTTCTAGTTTATCAAAATGACAAGTGTGAATAAATGGGCTCATTGTAACAGTAGAATCTACATAATTATTGCTCTATGAATTGTTCATGGTACAATAAAAAATTAAACTGGATATATTATGCTTTGGCTTTCGTGTGGCGGCAGTTGGCACATATTTTTGTTTAAAAAATCTATATTGACATTCGTGGTATGTAAAAGTGAAGATTTCTTTTTGAATACTGAGAAGTTTTGGTGCAAATAGCAGTTGTTTTTTTCTAATTTTGTAAGATATAAGTATATTATGTAATGACATAACTTATATTTCTTTCTTTTTTTTCCATCTTATTTGTACAAAATATAAATATTTTAGTTTTAGATTGTATATTTTATTTTAAATAAATATAATTATGTCAGTTAATTTTAATAAATACACTATCCAAATACTTAAACATAGCATATTTTGACTAAAGGAACATTTTTTTCAAACCCCCTTTTTCAAATCCAAACACGAGCAACATTAATAACAAAAATATTTTTACAGAAAAACGTAAAAAAATTGATAAAATCTTAATGACCCACCAAACGTCACGTCTAATCTCTTCCGAGCTCATCCGAACATGTTAATTGTGTATGTTATTAGTTCGCAAGGTGTGAACCGACTTACAACTCGACTGGCAGAATACAACACTTGTCCTCCGCCGTATTTGTGTAAAAAAAAAGCGAACAAGTGCGATTCAGACTCGCATACGAAGGATTCCGTACCACACCGTACAAATTTTTACAATATTTTCTAAAAAAAACAAAAAATATATTTCTTTACGTAAAAATAAAAAATAATTTAAAAAAATATATATTGTTTTATTTTTATTATTTGTTATAATAATACTATGGCCGATATAACTATCGGCCATAGTATTATTACACACTCTGTGATTTCTAGTGTCTACCTATTACGGTTCAAAATATACAGCCCTGTGACAGTCGGACGGACGGACGGACAGCGGAGCCTTCGTAATAGGGTCCCGTTGGCAACCGTTGTGTACGGAACCCTAAAAAAGAAACAAAAATTTAATTTGAAGACGCGAAAAGTCTCGTTCCTTTATCGGTAGATTCCCTTTTTCGTTCCGACATGCGTATGCGCCCATAAAAAATTCTTGGTGCAATACTTGAGTAAAATCTACATATTTGGTTGTTTATTTGTTTTTTTGTGATTGTCACGGTCTAGTAAGATATTTATAAGGCTTTTTTGTTCGGAATAAAGGAGGCTTTTTTGTTAGATCCTTGTTTAAAATCAACCTGTAAGTATCTTTTTCCTGGGACTTTTAACATAACATAACATCACGCCTGTATTCCCCGGAAGGTTAGGCAGAGGTGTACCTATAATACACCCACATTTCACCAGTTATGTTTAAGTCCCATGTAATAGGGGGCGAGCCCATTGCCATCTACCGGGTACAAATCCAGACTCCGAGGTGCTACTGGGAAATTGCAGATAGTAAAACACACTGAGACTTTCCCCGACCCGGTAATAGACCCTTGGACCTCAAGCTCAGCAGTAACACTTGCAGCTACTAGACCAACGAGGCAGAGGCCCTAGACAAAGTGACATTCTATCAGCGATAACGATGATGGAAAAGGCAAAAATGTATAGGACTGACATAAGCTATCGAAAAGCTTATGTCAATCCTGTTGAAAGTCGTTGTAGAAATACGAAACGCTTTCGAAGCGATTGTCACTTGTCTAGACCCTAGGACTTTTAATAGGTAAAAAAAAGATTGCATCAGATAGAATACACCTGTACATTGATAACATCATGTGCACAGTCCTTAGGTCCGCGATAACAAGTAAGTGAGTTAAGAAATAAAATGCCACGTCCTTGCGACCAACACGTCCATTCATCTTGAGACCTTAACCAGAACTGACCTTTATAAGGTCAATCAATGACGCAAGGAGTAGAGGTGGCCCAGTGGTAACGGCCGCGACATATGAGTTGTATAAAAAGGTCGTAGGTTCCAATCTGACAGGCACTTAACTTAGTGTAAATTATTTCATCACCACTGCTCGTGGAGGGGCTCGTGGCTAAGTGAGGAGCTCGTGGCTAAGTAATCACAGCCGCACGGGTCGATCCATCAGGTTAAGCTACGCTTGCCGGGGTTGGTCTGTGGACGGGTGACCATCTTTACATACCGAGACTGGTCCCGGCTGTCATTCGTGGATCTTTGACAGTCGTTACGGTTGACAGTCATCAGAGCCCGATTCTGACAGCCAGTCTTACCAAGGGGTATCGTATTACCCAGTTACTGGGTTGTGGAGGTCAGATAGGCAGTCGCTCCATGTGAAATTCTTGTATTCAGCTTCATCCAGTTAGACTGGAAGCCGACCCCAACATAATTAGGAAAAGGCTAGGCAGATTGATTGCTCTCAAAAAGGTGAAGGAAAACATGGTGAGGAAACCGGCATGTCCTAGAACCTAAAATTTCAAGATATTTGACATCTTTCTACCCTCACTGGGCACGCGTGGTCTACTTCAACATAACTGGCGACCCCTTCGAGTAATATTGTCGTGATGTTAGCATAAGCATAATCAGCCTATAAAGTTCCCACTGCTGGGACACAGGCCTCTCGGTGAGAGGGAGTGGGCCGTAATCCACCACGCGGGCCCAGTGCGGGTTGGCAGATGTCACATTTCTTCGAATTTTTGGTTCTAGGACATGCCGGTTCCCTCATGATGTTTTCCTTCACCATTTTGAGAGCAGTGGCGATGAAATAATTTACACAAAGTAAAGCGCCTGCCAGGGTTCGAACCTACGACCTTCGACTCGTAAGTCGTGGCCGTTACCACTGGACCACTACTGCTCTCGTGATGTTATGTCACGCTATATTCTAAGAGAAAGACCAGCCTTCTCATTTCATCAACCCACAACGCGTTTAATTGTTCCTTTGCATTTTCCCAGCGTGACGTTCCAAGATGGCGTAGTCACGGGCGACAGGTACAATAATGGACGCTATCTCGAGATCGACCTTACGAACATCCGTAGTTTGAAATTGTTTTATTATTTTTTAATAGCTTGCTTCGCTGCAGAGGTGTTTTAGTCACGTGTGTTGATTTCCCATCTTTTTTAATCAACGTTAAAGGCTCTTACATACTGACGCGACTTGTCGCACGACGCTACTTTTAACAAAACAATTTCTGAGAAAACTTCTCGATGAACAATGCAGCGGCGTCGCTTCGCGCGACAATTCACGCCAGTATGTACGAGCCTTAAGATATTTTTTATTTTGATTTTGTTGCAGATTCTCATAACTAAATGGTACTTAGACTGATTTTGTAACTGACAATCTAAAATAAGAACCTTTGATTTTGAGAAAGCCTTTCACCGGATCCCACTGACTCCCAGTCAGTGGGAGCCGGTGAAAGGTCCTGCGGCGCTGATCAAACCATGTCCCTTAACTTGGAGTGTCCAAAGTGGCCACGCTCCTGAATTCTGAGGACCTAAAAAATGCCACTGATGCTTGTCACCTACTTATTGGGCCCAACTCATTTAACATGATAGGTACTAGTGATGTACCGTTACCGGTAACTTACTACAGTCGAGTATTTTCCCAGTAGCGTTACCAGTAACATTCTACAAAAATGGTAATATAGGGGAAAATATTGTTTTTCTTATTTTACTTTTTGCTATTATGAGTATTCCGGGAAAACTTCTACCACTACAGTAGTTTAAATGCAACCAAAATTTTTATTTTAAATTCTATTTTCCCAATATTCCTAGTAACTTACCGAGTAAAACTAGAAACTTACTGAGTAACTTCCCATATAGTAACTTTCTGGGTATTTTCTGAATGTTCCTATCAAGTTAATTAGTAAATTTCTTGACATGTTTCTATAACAGGTTTATCATAGTTTTCTGTTATGATTTACAACAGTTCCTTTATAAATAATCAGTCACTTTCTGTAGTTTTTATTTTAACATCTTCAAATTGCACCTATTAGATCAGAGATCTGGGCGTCTATACCTAATCTAAACTTCGCAAATAAAACGCAGTAGGAACGGAGAGACCGCTAACTTGATACTAGAAGTGTCAGATCTCCGGCATCCCCAGTTCCAAAGACAACAGAGGGTCTAGAGACAAGTGACAATCGCTTAGAAAGCGTTTCGTATTTCTACAACAACTTTCAACAGGATTGGCATAGGCGATTCGATAGCTTATGTCAGTCCTATACATTTTTGCCTTTTCCGTCATCGTTGTCGCTGATAGAATGTCACTTTGTCTAAGCACTCAAAACAGTCTTAGTAGCAGTGAGCATGTAATATGCATTGACAGATGCTAAAGTGGGTCTCATCCAGTTTCCAAAATGGCTAGATTCTTGTCAGTTTATCACAGAATTTCATTTTAAACATTCTAGGCATATAAACCGTTGTGTAATGGAATCTGCTCATGTCTACATAATTTTTTACTTATGACAAGTATGTAACATCGCGTAACAATGAAAATGCTAATTGCCATTGCAAAAAATCTTACAAATTATTTCTGTGAACGCGCAAATATCTGCATGCAACAAAAATACCTTCGTGTTTACTGCATAAAGTCCAACAATTGCCATAGTTTACCTGAAACAAGAAACAGAGAAATATATATTACACACATCATAGATAAAATATAAAATTTTGGCGCCGAAACAAACGCAAGCCGCCATAAATTCTAGTCCAATAAAAAAGCAATTTAAAATACATTCAAATTTGAAAAGAGAACAGGCCGACCCGAACTAGTGAGGTCCGCATGCTAGTTAAAAATCGACTATTTTTGTTTTATTTAAGGGGAAATGTGAGTTCTAGTTATTTTGGTCGGATCCCGTGGTTACGCACGCAACCATGACGTCATCCTCCGGTAACCACGCTAGCTGCACAACGTTATAACTTCACTATCGTGAGATTATCGGTAGTACTGTTAGTTCGCTTTTGCACATAAAATGTTTTTTTTATTGACAGTTTTAAAAGTGATGATAACCGATCGTAAAGATATTTTTTTTTTAAATTGCGGATGCTTGTTTATATACTTATGATTGTGAGATGTTAGATAATTAGGTTTTTGGTAAAAACTTTTTTCTCACCAAGAAAATCAGCCAGTCATCCAAACAAAAAATACAAAAAAATAGAATAAAATAAATTATTTTTATCATTTCAATCTCACATCTTCATTAATAGTTATATCCAAATACAGTATTATTACTCACCTCTTTTTGCCTCATTTTTTGTAAGTACAACAACATATGAACACGATTTTTTTTACTACAAAAAAGATAAAAATACATACTACAGTTAACTTAGACCAGTGCAGCACGCGAACATTCAAAAACTAACGTCTTGACGTTTCCGGTTACTAAAAACTCCTACTGACGTATTGCCAACATAATTTTGACACTTCAAAACTTAGTGCACATCCCTATTACGATGACCATAGAGTTTAAAATCGACTACAAATGTCAAGTTAACAATGTTGCCAGTTATACAATTTCGTCATAAATGCGTCTTTTGATTCGGGTTCTGTTATTTCACCGGCAAAAAATATAAAAAGTATAAAATAAAAATGTTTCTTTTGTCTGTTCGTAACAGTTGGCTTGAGGTTGCGTTATTCTGAGAAACATTGTGGTAATGAGGAAAATTGGAATATATCGTAACGTAAATTATGATGCTCGGAGTTTCTTTGAAGGATAAAATGAGAATTGAAGTTATCCGAAATAGAACTGGAATTACCGACATAGTTTGCAGAGTAAGTAAGCTGAAGTGGCAATGGGCTGGCCATGTTTGTCGAAGGACCGATGGCCGTTGGAGCAGACGAGTCCTGGAGTGGAGACCGCGTATCTGCAAGCGTATGGTGTGGGACGGCCCCCAGCTACATGAACCGACGACCTTCAAAAGGTGGCTGGAGC
This sequence comes from Lithophane ornitopus, assembly GCA_948473465.1. Classification (NCBI taxonomy): domain Eukaryota; kingdom Metazoa; phylum Arthropoda; class Insecta; order Lepidoptera; family Noctuidae; genus Lithophane; species Lithophane ornitopus. The sequence continues at coordinate 4,990,468 of OX419641.1, read as the reverse complement.
AGACTGAATGCGGAAGGCGGTTGACAGGAAGTTTTTATTGGAAGGATTTAGAAAGGAGACAAGAAGTTCTAGCTTCAGAATAACAACCGATATAATTAATTAATATTTTTACTACAGTCGAGGTTACAATATTGCACTCAATTGACATTACTTATGTAATGTCTATTAAGAAGAGAAGTATCTAACAAACTACAATAGTTTTTACAAGAATGGTGATTATACAGCATCCCATCTTTAAAAGTAGAAAGGGATGAAAATGGGCAGCTACAAAAAAATCAGTAGGTATTTCTATCGAACATGAAGCTTTATCATAATAACGTTACAACAAGTATGAGTAATCACAATCTTCAAAGCATACAATATTAATCAACAACACACTTCTTAATTAAACCAAAGACAAGATGATTAAACATAAAAATCAACGATTAGTAACACCAATTACTTGGCAACACTAGGCAGAACGCGAAACAGTACTTTCGCCTATAGAAAAAAAACAAAAGACTGACCCCACGATATTCAAATTTGGAATTATGAATGGTTTCGCCTGAGTTCGTCCGGTTATTAGGGTTCTTGTGATGAAAACCTTGTTAGGAGGATTTTGTTTTTGCGTAATGTTTATTTCTTTGTTTAATTTTTTAAGAAATAATCTTTGCTGAGGAATGAAGTAAGTAATTAATTAATGTTTAGGAACAAAACTTTGGTTTATGAAAAACTACCTGTATCTTCACTATTAGCAGCTTATTGATGTTGTAATAATATATTCACATGCCTATTGTATTTACATAATAATACAAACGTTTTTTTTAACAAAACCTTTCTATTTCTTTTCCCAACCCTACAGAACCCGCTACACAAAGCTAACTGTCATTCATTCCTTCCATTCGTTCCTCAATTTTTTCAAATAGACGAATGATTGATAGACGATGATGTCTTTTTTGTTAGTTACGTCATTAGTTCTTAATTAGTTGTGAACTTGTTCATTTGTTGGCCATGTTTGTACATGGATGTAGGAAAGATGGAAGTGACTATAGGTTTTTTTTTGTCAACTCGTTTTATTTTTTGGGTTTTTATGTTTATTTATCGCTATAAAAAGGAATTTGTTTTTGTAATTTATAGTAAGTTTACTTACCTTTTACCGTATTCCGGAAAAAATATTAATTTGGTTATAGATAGACTTACCTACCTACATAGATTCTCAACAAAAATTAAGAGACTACTATCTATACTATTTATAACCTTTATTATTATTGCAAATATTTTTAATATGTTAATTAAGGAGCTAGCTCTATAAAATATAAGTAGCTCAGTTTTTTTTATTTAGTTAAGATTGTAAAAACAAATAGTAAAACTCCTAAAAACATAGAGTTTTTTCTGTGGTGAAAAGATGTCTTATTATCCCGGGCAGTAGTTGTATATTTACAAGCAACGCTTCTGTACGCTTTTGTAATCCACCTCACAAAATAAAAGACATTCACAATTTTATTAATGAAGTTATTACAATGTCCTCACTGAAGGTTCAAGTTTATTCGATAAGGTTCGATAAAAAAAGTTCACAGATTGCATCAGTAGCGACCTTTTCTCTCAATCCAATTATACCAACTAGTAAACTGGCATGAGTACATTAATTTAATTAATTTCTTCCATTAATTACAAGAATAAATGTATAAATAATTAATCAAGCGCTAATAGCTCAAAGGAAAGACGTCAATGGAGAGCTAGGTCGTGATTTCGAATCCCGACCTATGCCTGATGTGAACTCACTTTTGGAATTAGCATTTATTTTGCGTAGTCATAGGAATCAGCAGGAATACAAGTAATATACAATCTTCATTGTTATTCATATTTACAAAATAGGTAGTGCCTCGTTGGTCTAGTGGTCACAAGCGGTACTACTGTGCATGAACTCTAGGGTTCGATTCCCTGGGCGGGAAAACTGTTATTGAGTGAATTGTTATTGTTTTTTTCCATCTGGAATTTCTCAGTAGCAGCCCGGAGTTTGGATTTGTGCACGGAGGATGGCAGCTCGCCCCCTATTACATGGGACTTAAACATAACTGGCGAAATGTGCGTGTACTATAGGTACACCTCTGCCTAACCCTTCGGGGAATACAGGCGTGATGGTATGATGTTAGATATAAACACAAAAAAAGCACAAGTTTAAGGTAATGCGGCGATAATGGCGCTTGCAACCTGTTTTAGGTAGGTATTTGACAAATAAACACGGAAGATAGCTCGTGATTTCTTGAAAAATATTGTGTCAAAAAGTTAAGTAAATCTCATTGCACTTACCATAAAAAAAATCTACAGAATCTGTTACTTTTAGCATCGTCCCAGTGCTGGGCAAAGACGGGCTTTTAAAGAGCTAGAACTTTTTCGATTATTATTCTACAGAATCTAAGAGGTTTTTATTAACAGACTACGACTCAGCCCTTCCAAGGTATCGACCGTCACCTTTTTAACCTTTTTATTGCAATCTCACTTCCCTGTTTGTTTCCTTACTCCTTTCCTCGAAATACCTCATGATTAAGTTAACATTAACTTTTACTTTCGAGATTAAAAGGAAGAGTGACTGGTCCTGCGCAAGTCGTTATGGCTTCCTTTACATAAAGTACTAGCTTATGCCCGCGACTTCGTTCGCATGGAAGTCGTAAGATACACAATTATCATACTAAAATAACAGCAACATTTTTATAAAACGCCCGCCCGCGCTTTTACTTAATTTTCACTTAGTGTTTTTTGCTTCATTTTCGCATAGCGTTTTTTCATTCTTACTTTTAACTTTTTGTTGAGCCCCTAAGGGTTGTAGCGTGATGATAAATCCTATATCCTTCCTCAGGCCGCGTGTCCACGGCAAGAAAAATCGCCGTTGCATAAGATTTTTGTCGTCTTGTGCATCGCCGACGCAGTGTACACTAGTCGTGTGTAGAAACGACACGAATTCTTGCATAGACCCGGCGATTTTTCTTGCCGTTGATACGCGGTCTAAAGAATTGGCTATCAAATACAAAAATATTTTTTCAAATTCGACTAGTAGTTACAGAGATTACCGCGTTCAAACAAACAAATTCTTCAGCTTTATTATATTATATTATAGATTATCTGATTATCATCGTTTCTTTGTCATTTGTATTAGTATGTCAGTTTATGTAACGATTGGCTGTATTTGTGTACAATTCGATTGGTATATAAATGCAGTTAATAGACACAGAAACGGACAGATAAAGCAGCGTAAAGCGGTTTTTACTTATTTAGATAGATCTGAATAGGTAAAATCATTTTTGTAACTGAATTTTCTTTCAGCAATGTGTAATGCATGCCGTGGCAGCCTTTAATTAAGGCTTCACTATAAAATGTTAAATTCAACATGAGTACATGTATTTTTGGTATATGCTTTGTTGGTTGCCCTCAAATAAATAAATAAACCCAACGTAGCAAGAATATTCAAACCCAAACTCAATGCATTTATTTCAATTAAACAATTTACAGGCACTTTTAAATTGTCAAGGAGTCGGCCAGTCAGAAAGAAGAAGCTAGTTGCACATTCCAAAGCGTAGTAGGTTACCTATGGAGAAGAACGGGCAAGAAACTCCATGAACGCCCTTTTAAATCAAAATATTGATAATGATATTGACTAATAAATTAATAATAGAGGCAAACTGAATGCAGCAATGCTGCTATCCGGAAGAAATAGGTAAGTATTTCGGTATACCTGATTTAAAGGATGAACTCGTTCATAAGGAGCTCATTTTCTGTTAGCCTTACCTTTGTTGACGATAATGATATCATCAGTCAGGTGATCGCAGTATGATATCATTGACTTATAAGATGAAGGATACTTGTTCATTCACCTAGTTTTTTTTTATTGTAAGTAGGTGACTAACCTAATGGAAACAAAAATGATGACTTGTTTTCATGCTGTATTTTTCGTAAAATATGAGGCAAATTATAAATAGTGGAAATCAACAACTACTAATCCACTTTTTCCCACAATTAAACGAAACACTAATTACCTACCTTATTAATCGTAAGCTCACTCATCAACTCATCTATGCCACATCTAGTGATTTACACATACTACCTCCATGTAGACATTCTAGCAGGTGGCTAGTAAGAATTATGATTTATGGCAACACCAAAACAAATCGACCTCTTAATTGGATCGATACTTATAATCGAGTATTGCACAACACTAGTCCACTAATTGTAACTTTTATTACTAAGAAAATTGATTAAGACATTTATAAAATAGTTCCTCTTTGACGGCTTATGTTAATTAACTTTAATGTGAAAATCGGCTTGTTTTAAGAAGAAATAATGTTGCCAGCTGCGTATGAAGAGTTTAATGTGGGAAACGGTAGAATGTAATTAGGTAAAGTTTGTTAAAATACCGCGAGAGGAAAAATCTAAATCGTCTATCGTCCATACAAAATTGAAACGTTAAAAAAACACGTTAATTATGTTGAAATATTGATTAAAAGATTTTTTTTTGTGAAATGGTTTCGTTGAAGAAGATGGCTGGACGAGTTAGAGGAAAAAAACGACTATTGGTCCACATTAGCCCTGGATCAAAAGAGCTGGAAGCCATGGGGAGAGTTCTTTATGATGCAGACTAGCAGTAACAGTAAGATTTTTAAGATCAAAGTAAAAGACTGGCATGTTTGTCGAAAGCGCGACTTCTGAACTTGAGGTCCTGGGTTCGATTCCCATGTTGGGCCATATTATCTATTGGGTATTTTCACTAGGAATTTCTCAGTAGTAGCCCGGACCTGGATTGATGGCAGAAGGTAATGGGCGACCCCATTAAGGCTCCCACAAACAGGCGCGATATCGCGGGCTCGACAAGGGTAGCGCTGCATGTCGCGCCCGCGATATCGCGCCTGTTTTTCACGAGCCTTTACAAAGTACCTGGTAACATAACTGGCCGAATGTAAGAATAGAGCCGTGTTGTTTTAAATTCTCGTTCCAGGTCAAAATTAGTTCGAATTACAAAATTACGCCAACACAACTCGACCATCAACTTCGATACCAAAGATACTAAGTAAACTTTTTAATTTGCTTTTTTTTCCATACCTTTGCCTCGTGAACAATTATAAGGTCAAACGGACTGGCATTTAAGAAACTGACATTTATTTTATAGGCCCAATAAAAATAATAAGTCTTATTTTTATGACCCTTTCATATTTGTTATGATTTTTTTACTTTATGTCAAGTTATCACGAAACGTGAAAGAAGTGTGGGGCAGACATTTAATTATCATTTCTTGCCAATTAAGGATGGGACGGATAGATTGACAATGCCAAAGCGATCATGGGAAAGAGGAAAATCGTTTTTGTCTTTTGTCTACGGATCCTTACAGCTGTGTTCAATATTTATATGTCTATGGTTCAACAGAACTGTCAAGAACTCAAGGAAACTCTTAGTGTCTAATCTGACATAAGTCTTTACAAAAGAAGCAGGACGCAGAGATCTGTGTATTTCTGACTTTAAAAAGTTCCTAAAATTCCTTTGCTAAACCTAAATTTTGGTATATATTTATTATCTATCCGAAATTATCAATAATATATCGAAAACGAGCGACTTCAACTACGATATTTGTATCGTCATCAATCCTTGTTGATTCCTAGCACATTCTATGTATGACTCTATCTTCTTCACAAACATACGCAACATAACATAGCTACCTACCAACAAAAATATAGTACAAAGCAACGACTAGTAGATAACCTACGTCTTGAGCAAGCATCCGGTAAACCAATAGAGCTAATATACTAACCATCTTTGCGTGACCTCTGGCCTCCTGCATCCATCTTCCTTTCACACCCTCATGAAGAAGGGGGGGAGGTCACGTCGAACTGGCTGATTTTAACAGGCGAACGTCACTTGAGCGAATTATACGATAATCGGGACTTCCTACTTACGGTCAACGGACAGTCACCGTGATTTGTTCCAGTTTCGAATTTGAACTTTTGATTTTTGGAACGGTGTGTTTGGATTTTTGAATGTGGAAGCGAAGAGTGTTTGGAAGGGTTGGTAGAAATGTCCGAATTGACAGTTTTAGTGATGTGATAGATTTTGTTTTTGTCGATCTATTAATTAGGTATTAGATGTATTAGTGTTGCCAAGTTTTAATTCAATCAAGAATCGTTTCCGCTATCATTTCGGCTGTCTTTAAAGAAGCAATAAATCCATATATCATTTCAAAGATACTCGATCTCTTACAAACAACACAAAAAATCAATAAAATTCTATCAAAACACCTTTTTCTCACTTCGCAAACTGAAAAAGCCTAACTTCCCAAGTAAGTATTAAACAAAAAAGTTGTAGAAAAGCTCTACGGAGTCGGGCCTCACGCAGACTTGATTAAAAAGCAATAATGTCATTACAGGCTGTATAAAAAACCCATTACAGCAGTATGAACTATGCTTAAGTAGGTATACTTGTTTCTATTTATAGAAAAGTGAATCTTCAACCTAGTTGAGACTTATAACTGGCTGGATACAGAAATTGTCGTGTGAAATGTTTGTATTCGAAGTTCAAAAAGTCAATTTTGAAGGTCGTCCATGTTCTTTTTATGGTAGGCCTGATAAAAAAAAAGACAAAACTTAATCAAATTGTTAAGGAAATCATGATAATTCCTTCTTGTTTTTATTTTATTTGGAGGCTTTTTTAGTTCTACATGGAATTAACATTAATTGTTAATTATGATTTCCCAACACGTACGTACCTATAACATACTGTTATTTGTTTTTTATTTAACACATTGTTAATACCTTGTAACACCCACAGGAAGTGACAGGTTGGCATTTCCCAGGCCTAATGACAACCAGTTCAAAAAAAGAATAAGTATTTTAAAAATAACGAACGTATTCTACAAAATAGGGTGAAGGACACATTAGACGTCACAGGTAATTATGAAATTAAAATTGCCATACATAAACTAGACCTTTGCCATCAATTGCGTATAAGACATAGTACATATCTTTATTACATAATAAAATAACTGCCTTATTAGCCATCATAGAAAAACTGCCAACATGGTATAAGAACCAGCTTAGAATGACCTCCTGCGACCCGCGATTTGCAAATAAAATACGGTTTTCCAAAGGAAAAGTGAGTTATAATGAGGGGTCAGCGTATATCGGATGTTTAACACTCGTCTTTTGCTTATATTATTATTGTACGTTGGACTTGTCTCCATTGATGGACGATTTATGAGTTTATTTCTTTTTTTCGCAAAAAAAATACGTTTCCGACGAAGTGAGAATTTATGTTTGGTTTCGCGCCTTCTGTTGTGGTGACAGCATTTCTCTTTATGTTTTTGTGACGAACAGCGGCTTTGACGCTTTCTTACTGCGATTTTTTGGAATGTTACACACATAAAACATGTCCTTTTCATCAAAATAGGTGATCTCTTTGCAATATGGTCCTTTTATATTATTTAACAATTAAAATTCAACTCTTGCCAAATTCTGACGTTTAGCTGTCAAAGTAACTTCAGTTGAGCCATGCTAGCTATAATATTTTTAGTAAAATATTGCTGTCAATTAGAGTTATTACCTACCGTCCCGATAATTATTTGCATAGCTAAGTATTTTAACGCAAAGTGACTGCGTGTGTACCAGGAGCGCATAGTGACTTGCTAGTTAAATCTAATCCCATAGGTAACGCTCAAGTATCCAATAACACGATAGGTTAAAGATCAAAATAATTACCTCCTTATCTAATACCGTGTCGTAAGGTGAAGCGGACAGTTGTCGGCACACAGCGAGCCACGTGCATCAATGCGGGTTTCCTAGTACTCGATATATTTTTTTCCTACTATAACAAGTTCTGCACATTTTTATGTGCTTGCATAAAAAATATATAGGTAGGGAGCGGAGTTACTATTGTTTCTAATATGAATGCAAAGGTTTGATGAAGTAGCAAGTTTTTGCTAGTCTTAGAAACTACGTTAGATGTCTTGTTAGTGAACTGTCGTAAAATTATTAACAAACAGACAGGAAATGAGGAAAATATGAATGAATGGCTTTGAGTTGTGTTTAAATGCGTAGTTTTTCTTGCAATTGTTCGAATGGTGTAAGGCAGCGTTCGTTTTATATGAGTCAATTGCGTGTTTGATACTTGTATTGAGACATTTTGTATTGCAGATAATGGTCGAGTTTTGATGTTTATGTATGTAATTTATAACACAAAAAAGTGCAGCGAATTAAAGCCAAATAGTACCTACATAGTTTCTTTTAGATAAAAAATACCTTTATTCTGCACAATTAGGTACCGACTAATACTCAAGTAGGTATAAAGTTAACCTCATATCAGGTCTAAATAACTACACAGATACGGACTTTAAGTCCTTTTGTTTCTCACAAGCCACTTCCTGCTACAAACGATGATTAATCTACGAAACTTTTTGTGTTACAACATAAATCGTAATCGATTTTAAACTGTATTTGTATGAGGTAATGTTTTCACTTTTTAGTGATTACAGCCTTGCTTATTTATAAACACATACTCAAGGTTAGTTAATAATAAAATTATGACGTTTGTGCAACGTACGCTGTTCAAATTCGAAATTTAAAATTGACATAGTCGAATTTAAGCACGTTTTAGTTTAAGTTTCCAAAAATAACTTCTGTTTTTTGTTTTGTAATATTGGGTAAGTTGGGTTGTAAGAATTAATTAGTAATTAAACGTTTATTTTACTGCTAATTTCATTAACATTTTCAAAAGGTTTTTAAAACCGGGGGTTGCTTTTCTCATCAACTAACAGAAAAAAAACTCTAATAAAAAAATATGTATAATTTATGCTGTTGCTAACATAACAGGTTAATATTATTCTCTTATAACGCTATAATTAAATGCATTAACTTAATGAAAACAATTAAACGTGACAAACTTGAACACACCAGGTATAATGTCTCAATCAAAAAGTTGCAATATCTATAACAGAATATTTTTGCATAACAAATCTGGTTAGCTATGCTATATCAAGCATAACAACAATTTTAGTGCAGTACCTACTTAGTATTTACAAATACAAGAATCTAACGGACCTAACGTGTTTTTCAACAGCTAAAGAGCCTAGATGGCTTATTGGTGATTCGACCAAATTTACTCGCCCGATTTCTGGATTGGTCGATTTGCCTACAAATAAATTAACTGAAGAAAAAAATATTATAATTATTATTTAAAGGTGTCGATTCGCCCGTTTCGGGCGAGAAAATTCAAGCGAATCACCATATCTTACGTCAAATACCTACTCTATTAGAGCATTTTTCAAGTTTTTATAACTTTTGATATAAACTCTTGCATAGACCTGCCCTATGCCCTAATTGCGCGTCACGCTTTCATTCAGAATCCAAGAGTTTTAAAGAATATGCCTAATCCATCGCTTCATATGCTTGCAAAATTCGTCTGCTCAACACCTCACGTAAACGCAATGAACGTGGCTAAACTGTCAAAATGAATTGCGATCAATTGTCATTTTATATGCCGGGGCCACATTGGACACAATTTGAGCCTTAGAGCATTGGCTCCAATATGTGTATCGGGCTTGGATAGGATTTTACTGATTTTTGCTTAACATTGGATTTGGTGCCAAGCCTGAACCAATGGCCAAGGCCAATGTGTGGCGCTGGCATTATGTATTTCACGCAATTACCCCACTGGTTTCAAATAATGGCTTTAAGGCGTTACTACAATTCCTTTTATTATACTAAAGTCTGTTCTCTAATCTCGTAGACTAATTTGACAGGTGCAAATGTCAAATTCCATTGAAAAAAACAAACGACAATCCCTTAAAATGTCAAATTAGTCTACGAGATAAAAAAAACAGACATTAGCGCCATTATAGCACATCGAATGGAAAGAGAGATTTTGGTTAGAGACTGCTAAACGGGTATGAGTGACAAAGACTCTCTGCAAAACCGTACTTTTCTTTTTCTAAAACTCAATGTGTACCTACACGTCGTTGGGGACGATATAACGGTAACCATATTGCTTTAAGTTTATTCTAGAGGCACAAAACTTGAAATAGAGCTCCGTCCCTCGTATGCAAGCATATTGTATGCAAAGGTTCACATCTACGCTACGTCAGGTATGAATGAAGGAGGCGGGCTGTGTGCCCTCAATACGAGACGGGTACAGTCGTGAATACCAAGCTTTAGGTTTTAGTTTAAATAGATTTTATTCAATCTCAGAAGAAGAAGGAGATGTGGCTAAGTCTGGGCCCATCAAGTTTAAAATTGCTGGTAGCAGGTGGATAAGACTGTTATATAGAAAGATAAATGTCTACAACGTGTCAAAATAGAGAACAAAAATTTTATTTACAGTAGTTTGTCATCTTTCTTGACAATCAGCGCCGCCATCGCGTTGTTTAACAATAAAATACCTTTGTAAATTATATTTAAGATTTTATGTGAATATTTTACCAATTTTTAATACTGAATAAATTTTCTATTCTATTCACTAAGAGCTATGTCGGACATTTAGCAAGGAACAGGCAGATAAAGAATTTCAAAATAAAAGTGCATATTTTATTATTTTGTAATGGTCAGTGTAGACAATAGGAATAGTACATAATATAAGTCAATAATAATTATGTTCTTTATTGAAAATAATAAAAATATTGTATTATTGTTTAGTTGTTTGTGACTATTTTAGAATGTTTTAGCTGTTAAGTGAATGTTTATTTTTGTGCTAAAATTACGTAGGTATAACATTAATCTTGCCTCGAGTGCCTTATTCACTTTGATTGCACAAGAATATTTAAAAACAGACCAGAATATAATAAAATAAAATACCTACCCTTTTCATATGAACACCATACATAAATTACAGATATAAATGTATGAATGACATACAGACAGACAGACTATAAACTAATAATATAAAATGAAGCATTAGGCGATAAAATCTTGAATTCAATCTAATTAAAACTTGCTAAGTAACCACAATACATAAAATATTTTCCTTTACGTGGGTATCTAAAATGCAATAACACAGATACAATATAAAGATTTTCCTGATCATTTTTCCTCAATAAATAACCATCTTTATGAGCTATAAAAAGAATCTAGGTAGCGCAAAAAAGGCATTTTTTTTTTTGATGTAAAATGCAACTTTAAAAAGAACTCCGTAATCACAGTAAACCAAGAAAAATCGTTGACATTAAAAGAAAGTAAAACCAATTACAAAAATAACATTTAAAAAAAAAACGAAAACAATGTTTACATTAAATGTACTTAAACAAAAATTCTTACCAAACAGGCCTTCGACAAGTTGTACCTTTTACCTTTAACCGTTCCGTATTTACAGACTTTTTATCAATGTCAATTATAAAGTCAGTGCCGACAACAGGTCGTTTTACCCTACATTTACAAAAATGAACCACTTTCTCTTTGCGCCGCGATAATAAAATGTTGGTATGCAAAAATGTTTTGTTTATTTTTTCTTGGAAATGAGGAATGAGGAAGTATTTTGGTTTATTTAAAATATCATTCTTGTCTATGACGTGTGGTGTGAGGATTATAATATCATTCGAAATAAATAGGTACAGTTTTTTTTTTATAAAGGCTCGCCCTCTGTTACATGGGACTGGCGAAATGTGGGTGTACTCTGCCTTACCCTTCGGGAATGCAGTCGTGATGTTACGTTAAATGTGTTCTTAATTATTTTTCAGATTGTGATTGGGTCTTATTTTTTTTGTAACATCTACAATCCTATGCCTACGAATCTTAATATCGATAATCGATTTATCCAGCGAATAATAATTTTCATTCAAAGTTGCTTTTTCATTCCAATTGAGAAATCATCACCTCTTCGCTTCCAAACTTTTATTGTTTGAAATCATAATTTTGTCTTTCATATAAAAATAAAAAAAACATTCAAAACCAGCCATCGTTCTGTAAGATTCTCAATAAAAACTGGTATTTTGAGCTCAAAACAGCAAAAAGTTTTCATTGTAAGTTACGAGCAGTAAAAGTAGATTTATTGGTTAAAATATTGAGGAAGGTTTTTAACCGTGGTTTAGTGGTTAGACCACCTCAGACCTCAGTCCCGGGTTAGTTTCCCAGCGGGGGCAACATTTTCTTTAACGTTAGTTCGTTCTATAAACTATTTTATTTAAAAATGGAATGTACCTATAAAAGGTAGGTTGCTCATAATTCCTTACAATATTCAAAAACCGTTCCATTTTCAATTGTAAACCGTCATCTTTCAAGCCAGTACCAAAACCAAAAAGTAATTAACGAGTAATATTAATCGAAAATGAAGTGATTAATAAAATTTCGCCGAGTAACTTTAATAAAAAATCTTTAGCTGCACGGTCCGCGCACACGTGGTTGCGCGTACGCAAGCAAAAAGTACGCGATCAAACTGATATAAAGAAAAAATGAACGAATGAATACTGTTATTCAATGTGTACGTTTAATGGTCAAACTGTTCGTCTTGTCTTAAAATGCATCAAGAATTTAATATTAGTTTTATTTAATGGACTATTTCTTAACTTGGATTTGATCAGACTTTTGTCAAACTTTTGTGTGGTTCTCCTCCATTGTAACTTTCCTTTTCACACGGAAAAATAATTTATGACAGATTAATGGGAAGGGTTTCATACAGACGTGGACATAGCATTAATAAGTCTTCTTAATATAAGAAGAACGTACCCATGTTAGAAGCAATTTGTCCACGAAAAACTATTTAGAAATGCCTTTTTATTTACAAGTTTAAACAACGTGTAACGTTAAATGCGCAAATCCTGAAAATAGTTTGATCAGAATTACGAGCAGAATTAATTGAACCACATTTTAATATAGGTCATATTTTTCAAAAAATCTTCATTAACAACGTTGCCGTGTATATTTATTAATAGGTCAAGCCAGCGCGGCGCAACGCCGCGGTGACGAACCCTCCCTCGACAGAGCGTCGCGGCGTCGTCGCAGACGCAAGAAACGATCAGAATTGCCAGTAAAACTAAAACAGCACATAAAACCTATACAATTTTTTAAATTGAAATTAGGTCAATTGATTTAAAAATCAGTTGGGGGGTCTGAAGTTTTGCGCATTTAAAGTTACACCTTGTATATTAAGGTTAAGGTTAATGCGAAATTCTCATCTCCTTAAAAATGTTAAGTTTTAACACTAGTTAGTAAGTAGTAGATGTCACATGAGCCAGTGTTATCAAAAAAATAAATTGTTTAATTTTTGGTTTTTACTATTGTAAAAATCTCTATAAATACTATTTAATGCAGTATTAATGAAATGCAAGACTAAAGCAGTGTCCATTTAAAAGCGATTGTCGCGCGAATTCGCGATCATCGCGGACATAATGTCACTTTTGTTCGGTGAACCTGAACGCGTGGTCGCGCCGACAGAGGATGCTTTCCGGTTTTCCGAACAGAAGTGACATTATGACCGCGACGATGGCGTGTTCGAGCGACGAAATAGGACGCGGGGTAGTAGTCTTCTTAAAACAATAGAGCTAAGAAAATGATAAATGTAGTCCAAAAAATTACCTTGTACATAAATCTTGACAAGCAAAGCCGCATGAAAACTTTATGCACTTAATACTAAATGCACAGAAATATCAACGGGTGTTGCAAAGGTCGATAGATTGTTGCAATGTAGTACTACTTTCACGTTTTATACATCAAGCGAGGGGTAGACAGGGAACATGCCTTTTACCTTATATGGGCATTTCTTATTAAAAGCTACCTATCTATACTCCATTTGAAATAAGATTAGACGTATAGATAAGCCTTTTTTACTTTCCGAATTTGAATTCTATTGCGTTGGTGGCATGACAAATGGCAGCCACAGTAGATAGTTGGTATTGTGTAACTTTTTTTGCTTTTAATGCTATCCTTATGCCTACGGTATAGAAGTCAAAATCGGTTGAACGGACTGTAAAAGGGTTTGTTTTAATGTATAATCTTATTTCAAATGGGGTATAGTAACTCTAAAAAAACTTACTATAAAAAAATAGAGAGTCACTATAAAAAAAATTATTGATCATTTGTATGTCACCATTGGAAAAACATAGCGCAATACCTAATTTTTAAGATCTTTTTATGTAATTACCTATGTTTCACAAATAAACGATTCTTATTCTTATACTACCGTACTACTCGCGGCCTGAATGAGAGCGAGACGGAGTGGGGTGCTGGCAGCTCGAAGCCTGGAATAGTTTAGGTAATTGCTTTTTACAGTGAAAACAATGGTAATTTAAAAAAAAAAAAAACATAAGTCCTGCTATAAAGTTAGTTCAGTTATTATGCAAAGTTTCATGATCTAATTTGAAGTATTTTTTGAATACCAGCAGTTTATAGTTCGGTTTAGAGGTAACTTTGGTTTTTTTTTCTATAGAGAATAATTTAATCGTGTTTTCGTCAAACATAGGACCTAGCATCAATCCTCAACTTTAACATGTATTTATTTCAAAATAAATGCTGCAGTATTTTCGGCATAACGGAGGATCATGCTAAGCAATTTGAGGTAGGGTGGGCCCTTAAATGTAAATACAAGTAGCTCAGAAATCGAGGATATTATCAGCCTGTATTTGTCCCTCTACAGGGCTCATGATAAAATAATTACAGCCGCACGAGTCGATCATAGGTTAAGCTAGGCTTGCCGCTGTCCGTTCGATGATGGGTGACCATCATGACACACCACACACCCCTCTGTGTCTCGGAAAGCACGTTAAGCCGTTGGTCCCGGCTGTCATTCGTAGATCTTTCACAGTCGTTAGGCACTGAGTGACTGAATATCTGACCTCCACAAACAAAATAGAATAATCCATATTATAAAATATTAAAAATATTTTTTTACCCCAATGTCAACAGACTTGATAAGCAATCTATCAATTTCCTTTAATAGACTTCAAAAAACTATGCAGCTGCAACATTCTCATAAAAATAATACTATTAATAAAAATATTTGTGCATAACCTGCGCCCGCGCTCGTATCGGGGGCGGTCTCCTTATTATTTATTAATTTTCGCAACCCATAAGGTGGTACTTACAGACACATTCACACCCATACTGGGATTGTGTTACACTGTAGCGAGCGAGCGAGCGAATGTGGATGTGGGAATGTTGGATGTTGAATACATTTTACCCGACTACTGCGAAGAAAAAAGGAGGGCTATGATTTTGACCGGTATGTATGTATGTAAGTATGTATGTATGTATGTATGTTCATCTGTTCCCTCATATCTTCTAAACCACTCATCACAATTTGACAAGTGAGATATCGTTGGAAGCGTCTTGATCGTCCGCTGGTTATAGGCTATGTCACGTCACACTGAATTAAAAATGGCACCCTCTACAGGACATAAAGTCAGGAACTAAAAACAAAAATTTGTTTAATCGTACCATGTTGGGGGTTGGTGGTTCAGGGTTGGTCTCATAGTGAAAGTTGTCCATAATGAGGAGTACAATGAGAATTTAAACGAATAAAATTTCACCCTGTATATAATTGTTCTACCACAGACATAGCTTTTGTAGAGAGAAAATCTTCTCGTTGTCAAACACAATGCTGGGTAGTAGTATTACAGAATGGCATACTTATATTCCATTCTTCCAGCGGCTGAGAATCTTAGTGAAGTGTAAATGGACAAGTCTTTATCAGCAGTGGACAGCTATTATTAGGCTTATGATAATTGATAATGATCATAAACGAAAATCTTTGAGGATTTGCCCAAAAATTAAAAAGATTTGTACGATCACGCATATCCAAATACGCCACAGAATGCTATACAATTTTAATTTAACGTTACAAGTCGGTGTGAGTAACAGCCGTAGGTTACAACGGCTGGGTGTGGTCACTATATTTATTAAAATCTCTTCATTGCAGAGAAAAAAATATATAATTTTATCGCGACGGGACGAAATGCTTGTTTTATTAACTATTTCGTTTAAATAAAGCCTTTTAATAAATAAATAATTAATCAATTAAAAATCCTCATTAATTTGAGAAACCGTTAATTTATGGTGAAGGAAAACGTCAGGAATGATCTAAAAAGTGTGGTAATCAAATGCTCTTTCCTTCTCTGTACGATTTATGTTCAGCAGAAGACGAGTTAAAGGTCACTGGACACCATAGTACGGAAACGATACCCACGCTGTATAGAAATAAAATAGATTAAAATATCCAGATTATTGTCTCTAGTTTACGATAGTATGGGTCGCATTGAGTGTGGGTACTGTCTGTCAAAACGGTGAAGGAAAACATCGCGAGGAAACCGGCATGTCCTAGAACCAAAAATTCGAAGACATGTGACATCTACCAACCCGCACTGGGCCCGCGTGGTGGATTACGGCCCGCTCCCTCTCACAGAGAGGAGGTCTGTGTCCCAGCAGTGGGAACATTATAGGCTGATTATGCTTATGCTGTCTGTCAGGACACCACCATAATGCTATTTCACCCTAATTAAATCTACAAACTAGAGCACAGTGCTAACTACAAAATACAATAGACGTAGATAGATAGAGATATTTACATTTGCCACACCGAGCGCCAAACGTCGTGTTCTGGTTTGCGACTGGTCAATCGTCATCCCATCCGCCTCGTTGAGAGATGAAACACGTGTCGATTTCTTACAGGGTTTTTATGACTCTTGAAGAATAGTTAAGCGGAATTGGTTATTAAATAAATGTACGTCTATTGAATTTTATAATGGACTAGCTGCGCCCCGCGGTTTCACCCGCGTAAGTCTAGATCCCGTGGGAGTATCGGGATAAAAAGTATCCTATGTGTTAATCCAAGTTATAAACTATCTGTATGCCAAATTTCATCCAAATCCATTCAGCCGTTTTTGCGTGATTGAGTAACAAACATCCAAACACACAAACTTTCACATACTAACAATGCTAACTACCTAGGGTACCTATAGGTTTATACCTACCTATAGGTTTTCGTAACTCTATTCCTAGTAATTTAGGTCATATAACTAGCCTTAAATTCTTGAATACATTAATGTTTAGATAAATTATCAACAGTAATTAATTCATGTGGAAAATCCAGTTAGATTTCACTAACTAATATCGTAAATTAATAAATGGAGATATGCAAGAGCGACTGGGTTTTATAATCCTAATTTTTTGGACATATGTACCATGGATACCATGCAGTGATTCCACTCGGATCACATAATTTCACATATTTTTATTATTATGTCCATTGTTCTTCCCCAGCTGATATTCGTTCTCGGATCTTTGACAGTCGTTACGGGTAGTCAGAAGTCCAAAAGTCTGACAACCAGTCTTAAGAGGAAATAGGGTCGGTCTTTTCTCCATACAAACGCTCTCGCCTGTTTTCTCTCTGGTTTATGGCCATAGAGCAATGACTTTTTACAGTAACATAAATATCAACTAGTTCTATGCCCTTTGTTATCCGTTTTGATGATACATTATCTGTAGAAGCACTAGAACACTCAGAAAATGCTCAAAAATTGCCTGTTTAGACCGCTGTCATCAGAGGCCTATTGTACAAATTTGACAACCATAAATGAAAAAAGACAAACATAAAGGCACAGTAAATATCCTTTTTATTCAATTTATAAAATATCTTTCAAATTGGTCCAATATTGGAGGAGGAAATAGACGAGAGCCGTACCTCGAATTATGACTTTTTGTATGGAGAAAAGACCGACCCTATTTCCTCTTAAAGACCCAAGGATTATCTATAGCGTAGCATTACCCAGTAACTGAGTTGTGGAGGTCAGACAGGCAGTCACTCCATGTAAAATATTGGTATTCAGCTGCATAATATGGAATCTACATTAGACTAGAAGCCGACCCCAATATAACCTATGAATATGGAAAAAAACCTAGCAGATGATAATGAGTATAAAAATAAGGTACTAAACTCCATTTGAAATAAGATTAGATATTTAAATAAACCTTTTTACAGTCCGTTCAACCGATTTTGACTTCTACTGCGTTGGTGGCATGAGAAATGGCAGCTGCAGTAAACAGTTGGTATTGTGTAACCTTTTTTGCTTTTAATGCCATGCTAATGCCTACGGAATAGAAGTCAAAATCGGTTGAACGGACTGTAAAAAGGTTTGTTTAAATGTCTAATCTTATTTCAAATGGAGTCTAGGTATACATGAACGGTTTGTCATGAGCATAATTTATGGTCTTGTGTTTGAAGGACCCGAGGTCGGGAAAACTGTTTTTCAGTTTTTTTTTTTTTGTTATTTCTTAGTTGGGACATAGAGTTTGGATCTATGGCCGATTGATGACAATAGACTCGTGATATAAAATATGAGACACATAAATAAATATTGGCGAATAGTAGGTGTAGCTACTAAATAGTCCATTTATATCAATATTTCTAAGTGTTATAATAGACTAATAAACTGTAATATCTAAATCCTTTGCATAGTGCAAAGCTTTGACTAATCCTTTTCCTCCATCAAAAGTAACTTAACTTAAATAAATTAAAATACTGGTATGAACAAGAAAATTGAATTCTGCGACAGCCATATTGGTTTTATGAAGTTGACAACTGACATTACGAGGTCCTGATTAAACAAATTCAAAAGATTTAATTCTAAATGTAGAGCATTTTAGTATGCAATATGACATAAACGGACAAAAATATGCATACAAAACATAACCCCCCCTTTTACATCGCCACGGTCGGTCAAAAAAGGACAATGAATTTTCTCAACAAAAGGATATTTCTACATATCATGTACCAGGACTTCATAAAAGAAAGAAGTTACTAACAAATACTTGGAAATCAAGAAAACGGCGAGCGACTGAGTCTCGAACTCTCGACACAGAGAAACTGTGCCAAAACACTGTGTCCTCACTCTTTTATGATTCGAACACCGAAATCGTCTCTGTGTCGTAGTTGGAAAGCGGATTATAAGTAAACGTTGATTGCCTTGAAGTAGCGCCGGCATGTTCTGTCTCGCTCTGTCGTGTGTTATCGTGTATTGCCGTCTCTTTCGCCAAGTTACGCAAAAGGCGTTTTTAAAGAATGCTGGAACGTGTATTTGATGGTAGGTTTTCTAATCGCGAATTCGTAATCAGATGATTTAAGTTACATTGTAGCTGTGAATCTTCTTAAATTTTTTGGGGTAGGCAGACGGGCAGTTCTTATTTATCATACCTAAGTACTACTAATCAATGGATAACTTTCCATTCAGCCTTGCCTTGCTTTTAATTAAAGGAACAGTGGCTCATTGACAATTCTATACCTAGTATTGAGCATGCTCCCAAATTTAGGTTCGATGTTAGGTACCACAAAACATTTTTCCGTAACTTCGTCGCACCAGTTTTCAATTTTCCGAGATGAAAAGTACCCTATGTCCTTTTCCAACTAACAAACTGCCTGTTCTTAAAACTTCATTAAAATCTATTCAGTAATTTAGCCACAAAACTCCCTCAAACTGACATATCCTACAGAATCATTCACATTCTTGAAATAAATAAGCATTCATAAAAGAGTCTGTTGATTACCTCGCTAGTCCAGTGGTCGCAAGCGCTACTGCTGAGCATGAGGTCCTGGGTTCGATTCCCGGGTCGGGCAAAGTGTTATTGGGTTTTTCAATCAAGAATTTCTCATAACAGCCTGGAGTCTGGGTTTGTACCGGTTGATGGCAATAGGCTCGCCCCCTATTACATGGGACTTAAACATAACTGGCGAAATGTGGGTGTACTGTAGGTACACCTCTGCCTAGCCCTTCGGGGATTACGGGCGTGAAGATGTTATGTTATGTTTATAGAAAAGAAGTAAAGTTTCCAATAAATATCGTAGCAAAAATAGTACATAAATAGGTAGATACCTATGTATAAGTACCTAATACATAAGCAGGTGAATGCTGTAGGAAAATCCAGAGGAAGTGACGTAATCAATACCTACCTACCTAGTATAGTATGTATCTACATAGATATAAGTACTTTGTATAGGTACGTAGTATGTAGAGTAGGCATTATAATCCTAATCCTAACAATACTCCATTTGAAATAAGATTAGATGCATAGATAAGCCTTTTTTACATTCCGTTCAACCGATTTTGAATTCTATTGCATTGGTGGCATGACAAATGGCAGCCGCAGTAGATAGTTGGTATTGTGTAACTTTTTTGCTTTTAATGCTATCCTTATGCCTACGGTATAGAAGTCAAAATCGGTTGAACGGACTGTAAAACGGTTTGTTTTAATGTTTAATCTTATTTCAAATGGGGTATAGTATTATACTTAAATGCGAAAGTGAGTTTGTTTGTTTGTTACGCTACGGCTGAACAGATTTGGATGATATTTGGTACATGTGTAGACCATGACCTGGAATAGGATACTTTTTATACCGGTAGTGCGTTCCCGTGGGATAATTCCCGACCTCCACGAAGGCTAGTGATCTATAAATATTAAAACGATTAATACTCTGCGATGTCACTTGATTGATCAAGAAAATGAGAGAATAGGGAAAAGAAAATTGTTAGGGTCAGTTTACACCAAGACGCGACGCGACGCTGTAGAGGCCAGCGGTGTGGTGACGAGAGACGCGAGTCGCATCCCGAAGTCGCGAGGTGCAGCCACTCTTGCTCGCCGCACCTATCGACAAAACACCGCTGCGTCGTGACATGATGCGTCGAGCAACGCCGCGAGGCGCAGCGCGGCGTAGGGTGACGCCGTAAGCATTTTCGAATTATCTCAATAAAATATGTATCTTTTTGTGTAGTAAATAAAGTTATATTTTGTGTCACATCTTAAAAAGTGCTTACAGGCGTAGCGTCGCGTCTAATCTCGGTGTGAACTGACCCTTAAGCATATTATTTAAAGAAAATTGTAAAGCCTGATTCACTAGACAAAGTGACATTCTATCAGCGATAACGATGATGGAAAAGGCAAAAATGTATAGGACTGACATAAGCTATCGAAAAGCTTATGTCAATCCTGTTGAAAGTCGTTGTAGAAATACGAAACGCTTTCGAAGCGATTGTCACTTGTCTAGGCCCCCTGAAAAGCAGTAAACGTCTGGCAGCTAGACAAACTGAAGTGTTATTTTGAGACAAACCGTGCGCCTAATGGGATCTCCCATCGGAAAAATTGACAAACTTTCATCCGCTATTCAATACAATAAGGCATGAATTTTTATAATCCTACCTTAGTTCTCATTTTCATTACTTACATAAGGAACTATAGTGCAAAAGTTCATGTTTTTAGACCCAGCGATTTAGGTAGGGAATTAATGAATTTCAGATTTTTATTAAGTTGACCCGGCAAGCAACTGGATTTCCGAGGCCTGAATGAGTTGCTTCATGCGAATTACTATACAACATAAGTTTTTGTTGATGCTAAACCCGAAAAGGGGTCATAGTACTCATCATACTGAACAACTTTTTCTATGGGACCAAAACTTGATATCGCAAAAAAAAAAAACAACTGTTCCATACATTTGTGTTCATTTAAATCGATAAAATGTATGGAACAGCTGATTTTTTACAAACTAGTCTTAAACTTTTTAGTTTGTCTGTGTGTTTCTGTTTCATCGTAATGCCCAAACGAATACATTGTTTTTTTCTTATGGCACTTCGCAGGTCAACCTGAGGTTGTCGGCTGCTTAACCGGGCTATCCCGTGGATGCATTAATAAATTAAAACCTCCATTTGAATGCAGTTTGTTCGTCTATTCAAGGTTCTAGTTATTCTAATATTAGATACATAATATTATGTATGTTTATAATATGCAGTAAGTAAACTTGTATATTATAAGACGCGTATAATTACAGGAAACGCCACACTTTGACAGTTTAGTATAAATACGCACACATACTAACAGATAAATGATAAGTCACTGTGGAGACTTGTAGGGACAGCAAAACATGTTTATGTCAATAGGTTTTATTTTTTGTTTTTTTGTGTTAAACAAGGTGAAAAGTTGAGTTAAAGGTTTTTATTTGGAAGATCAAATCAGATTTTGGTCTAGTGATCCTAAGCAGTGCTGCCGAGCGTGAAGTCCTGTGTTTGATTCCCGGCTTGTAAAAAGTGTAATTGGATTTTTCCATCTGGAATTCCTGGAGTCTGGATTTGTGCCCGATTGCAGGCTTGCCCCCAATAGCGGGCATAAACATGGGACTTAAATATGGGGAAATGTGGGCGTCCTAACAAATGAAAGAAGCTGAGGGCGTAGACAAGTGACAATCGCTTCGAAAGCGTTGCGTATTTCTACAACGACTTTCAACAGGATTGACATAAGCTTTTCGATAGCTTATGTCAGTCCTATACATTATTGCCTTTTCCATCATCGTTGTCGCTGATAGAATGTCACTTTGTCTAGGCCCTCTGTTTTAAACATGACACGAGTCCGCAACGAGGCTTGCGGAGCGACGCGCAACGGACAAAAACAGGTGACGCGCGTGTCGCTTGATGCAAGTCGCATCGCCCGAGGCCGTGGACGGGGGGGCCTTAGGAGATGGACAAGGCCTCGCGTGGCACAGTTACTGCACTTACAGCCCGTCACTTTTGTCTGCTAACCCTACCATATTTTCCTGGTATAAATGCATCTAGAGCCAGCCATCACTGAGATGCAGGCTGACTCAGTCTCGTAATAAACCGATAAAATATTACACGCAGTTGAACTTACTTTACTATCAAAATGTATCTATCGTACTGCGGTTATTTTTACCATATTTTTTTGTTTTTATCATATTTTTATAATACTTCAGTCAATCTGCCTAGCCTTTTCCCAATTATGTTGGGTTAGGCTTTCAGTCTAACCGAAGGCAGCTGAATACCAGTATTTTACATGGCCACTGCCTATCTGACATCCACAACCCAGTAACTGGCTAATACGATATCGCTTGGGACTGGTTGTCAGACTTTCGGGCTTCTGACGACCCGTGACGACTGTCAATTATCAACGAATGACAGCCGGGACCAACGGCTTAACGTGCTTTCCGAAGCATTTTTTTAAAATAATTCTGGATGATTAAATTCGCTGTCTCTGGACACGCTGTCAAAATCTCGCGACACTTTTGGCCATAATGTTCGTCAATGACAATGGTGAGCATTCCTGTCATATTTGATTTATAATATTTGGATAAAGCTCATTAATCATTTGGTTAAAATCTGAATGGAACAGCTGCATTAAAGTTTGCTAACTGACGGTGATGTCATCAAGTTTTTTATCCATAAAAAAGGTTGTGCATGAACAAAAATCAATGAGGAAATTAGTTATTACGGGAACTTCCCGTTTTCCATTTTTTCATGAAAAGATCCTTTTCTTCGTTTCATCTTAGGGACATAACCGACCTACCATTACTCATATAACTGATAAGCGTTCTACAAAGCTATATAACGTACCTATTTCCGTTAAAGGATTCCTATCATACCATTCAACAGGTGAGAATCAAACACAAAGGATCGCCAGTCCTGCATGAGATCACGATTCTTTTACATAGGAGACTCCATGACACCTCCTCTCAAATCTTGCTACCTGGTACTTTTGATCATGAACCCCAAAGAACACTTTAAACTCCTATAAAACCTTCCTTCCTGGTACATTTGTCTACGAATCTTTATCAAATAGATGTCTCATATTCAATCTTTAATGTAATCTGCGTTTTAGTTTCAAAACATGTAAACAAATACGAATTTTAGGAAAAACAACTCTAATACTCACATATACCTAAGGTTCAGTTTGCGCAACAACTTTTTTATGACTTTTTCAACAGTACTAGTCAGACTAAAATCAACTTAATTTACACTTGTATAAAGTTGATGTTTGTGTAAGTGGATATAACATCAATTGGAAACAAGGATTTGCATAGATCTTAGAAATTTTTGAAGACTTCATATCACCTCCTGCTACACCTTTAACCCTGGTACAGTCATGATTCTCTAACAAAGAATTCTCCATAACACCTTCTATAAAATCTTCGACCCTGGTACATTTGGCACAATGTTTTGACTGGCACTCGACAGTGCGTAACGGTTTTTGTGCCATCCAACATCCGCTTGTCCCGATGATATGAGTTACTGACGGTTTGAGGCACAAGGCATGATGTTCCTAAGATATTTCGTAAGATATTTTTTATTTTAAAAGGGTCTGTGAAATCACTCTTTAATGACTTTGCGAGTGACGATAATTAGGAATGTTCATCTAACCTAATGTGGTGAAAAGAACTCTGGGCAGAAAACCCCGTTAAAAATCTTGGTAACTGGCTAATATTTTAATAGTCGATGATAGCCAATACAAGAGGTAAAAATATGAAGTCTCAGCAGGATGTTACAAGACAATTCCTACTATCCTAACTAATATTACTGGGGAGCTTGTTGCGCCACTTCTTCCCAGCTAAAGCACTAGGAAGTGGTGAAGGGCGGGCGTTTTGGGGGACTGTCTTATGTAATTTTGACGTTCGAAAAGTGCTGATTCTCAGCCTAGTTTGAATAAATGACTTTTGATTTTGATTAAAAATGCGAAAGTGAGTTTGTTTGTTACGAATTCACGCTAAAACGGTCGAACGGATTTAGATGAAAGTTGGCACACGGGTAGACCATGACCTGTCACGGGCAGAAGAAGCCCGTACGAAATAAAAGTAAGGAAAATTTTTGAAAGAAGTTTTCACCGATTTTTTTTAAATTGCACTTCATAAATGTCAAAAATGGAGTAAATATTTATATTAGTGAAATAATTATAATGTTATCGTTACTATTAGTAAGTAATCTAAGATGAAAACCTGTTTAAAGAAGAAAGACAGAAAAATAGGTTTAAAGACATTCTACAGTTGACTACATACTACAGTTAATATAGCATACTTATTAATAAACGTTTTAATAAGTGTTTTGACATTAGGTTTAACTTAGATTAAGTGTTTTGTCATTAGGATTAACTTAGAAAGCTTACTTAGGTTTCACTTATGGGATTAAAAGCTTACAGCTTAGGTCGTAATATTTATATTTTAAGTCGGCTTTTATTAAAGCCTTGTATATTATAAGCCATTTTATTACTTAATTTAATTACTTTATTAAGTTATTCATAACAAATTAAATTTACGTCAATAAAAATTATCTTTAAATACTAACTTCGTGTGTACCTTTAAAAATACAATCACAAAAAGGAAAATGGACTCGGTTTACGCAATTTAGTACTTTAATCGTTTGTAATAAGTACTAAGACATGTGTCTTTATAATGTGGTCAGATATTGGATAAGACACCTTTTAGGAATATGGTCTGACTGTAAAATAAGATATTAGGTCTTTACCTATGAAATTGCCGTTCTGCAGTACTGGCCATTTCAAATCAAAATAATTTTTGTTTGGCTAAGAATTCTAATTTCAAATTAATTTTATTTTAAAAACATGGATATTTTTTTCCAAAAGTAGTCATTTCTTTATTGATTAGTGTTACATTTTCATCGCATTTCAATCTTTTTCGTCATCATGGATACGTTAAAAATTCGAGTAATTATGGAATATGAGTACCGTCGTGGCATCAACGCGGCACAAGCGGCACGCAACATCAACGACGTTTACGGAGCTAACACTACAAACCAACGCACCACCTGTTATTGGTTTGCTCGCTTCCGTTCTGGAAATTTCGACCTGAAAAATGAACCTCGCGGTCGTCCGAAAACTTTGGTCGACAATGACGAATTAAAGGCGATTGTGGAAGCTGATGATACACAATCTACGGCTGAATTAGCAGCAGCTTTCGACGTTAGCGTCAAAACAATATTGGTCCATTTGCGTCAAATTGGCAAGGTAAAAAAGCTTGACAAATGGGTGCCCCACGAACTCAATGATAGCCAGCGCGAAGTACGCGTCGAGACGTGCCTTGCACTGCTCAACAGACACACAAATGAAGGAATTTTGAACCGCATTGTTACCTCGGATGAAAAATGGATTCTGTTTGATAACCGCAAGCGCTCAGCAAGTTGGTTGGATCCTGGTTCAGCACCTAAACAATGCCCTAAACGAAAACTTACCCCTAGAAAAGTGATGGTCACTGTTTGGTGGTCTAGCGCCGGTGTGATTCATCACAGCTTCTTACCAAACGGGGTGAGCATTACTGCAGATGTGTACTGTGAAGAACTGAACACAATTATGGAGAAGCTGGCGCATCTCCAACCAGCATTGGTCAATCGCTCGTCTCCGCTGCTCCTGCACGACAACGCGCGACCTCATACTGCACAGCAGACGGTCTCCAAGTTGCAAGAACTGGGGTTGGAAGCTCTCCGTCATCCGCCCTACTCACCAGACCTTGCGCCTACAGACTACTACTTTTTCCAGAATTTGGATAACTTCTTGGCGGGAAAAAAATTCAATACCCGAGAGCACAGTACAAAATGCCTTTGAAGAATTTGTTGCCTCCCGTCCAGCTGATTTCTTTAAGAAGGGCATCAATAAACTGCCACTGCGATGGCAAAGATGCATTGATTGCATGGGTGATTACTTCGATTAATACAAATAAAAAATTCATGAAAAAAATTCGTTTAAATTTTTTCATACAAAACGGCAATTTCATAGGTAAAGACCTATTATTTTTAAATTCTCATTAATTTTATAATATTTACCTGTATTTAGGGAAAATTATAAATCTTGTTAGATGAGATCCGTTACATAGTAAACTAGTTGTGCCCCGCGGTTTAAGCCGATTCGCTTGGCTCCTAGGGGTCGTAGCGAGATTTTAAATACCCTTCCTCAAAAATTTGGCTATCACATGCACAAAAAACATGACGACACGGTTGGCGCAGTGGCTGAGCGATGGACTGCTGCGCAACGTGTCGCGGGTTCTATCCCCGCACGGAACAAATATTTGTATGATCTGCAAGTAGTTGTTCCGGGTCTGGGTGTTAGTGTATGTGAGTTTCTATGTTTGTAAACGCACCCACGATACAGGAAGAAAATCCTAGTGTGGGGCAACGTTTTTAAAAAAAAAAAAAAAACTCTAATTCGTTTGAACAAACAAACTCTTCAGCTTTATTATATTACTAGCTGCGCCCCACGGTTACACCCGCGTAAGTCTCGATTCCGTGGGAATATCGGCATAAAAAGTATCCTATGTCCTATTCCAGGTCATGGTCTACCCCTGTGCCAAATTTCATCCAAATCCGTTTAGCCGTTTTGACGTGAAAGCGTAACAAACAAACAAACTCACTTTCGCATTTAATTATTAAGTTAGGATTTGTTTATAGTATAAAATAAATAAAAGATTTGTACTAATAAAATGTACACTTTTATCAAAGTGTGAACAATTTTATTATCCTATTTAGTACTTACAACAAAAAACTTAGATATTTTCCTCAAGATCAAACGTCAGATTAGATTTCTAAATCAACCTTGAATAGGTTAAAAGTAACAGGCCTATGACCAAGTACTATAAACCGATTGCTCACAGCGATCATGAACGCGCAGAAGGACACAGCTCCGCTCCGCTCAGACCTCGCTCATCTTTCAGTGAAGCATAACACCCAAGTGATGTAATCGTTAAAATGTTAATTTTTATATCTCTCTTTTTAATTTTGACATACAAATGTAATTAGGGCAGAAACGGTAACGGTTAATGAAATTTTATGGTATTCGGATGAGCAGAAGTTTTTTGGGGCTTGTGGCTAAGTAATAACAGCCGTACGGGTCGATCGACCAGGTTAAGCTACGCTTGTCGCGGTTGGTCCGTGGATGGGTGGACCATCTTAGTAAACAAGACCGCTCCATGCCTCGGAAAGCACGTTAAGCCCTTGGTCCCGGCTGTCATTTGTAGAACTTTGACAGTCGTTACGGGTTGTCAGAATCCCGAAAGTCTAACTACTAGTCTTACTAAGTGGTATCGTGTTCCCAGTAACTGGGTTGTGGAGGTCACATAGGCAGTCGCTCCGTGTAAAATACTGGTATTCAGCTGAATCTGGTTAGACTGGAAGCCGACCCAACATAGTTGGGAAAAGGCTAGGCAGACTAAGATGAGAACATTGTCAGAAGATTTAAATTTGTGTGTGAAGGGAGTCGACTGCACTATAATAGATATGTGAAAAAATATATTGGTACAATCAATTTGTTACTACATTCACTCGATTTAAATACCAATAAGTAAAGACTCGTAATCTACTAAACACTTATCTAGAAACATGTAAACGAAGTCATTACTTAACAGATAGAATCATCACATTAAAATTAAATGTTATAATTTATACATTTTTTTTTCTATTTACCTTTGTACTGCATTCCTGTGACTCGCGATAGTATGGAACATGACAAAAACATGCTCGTTTGATAAATGGATGCGATGTGGGTAGCACTATATGATACAGATGTACTTATTAATGGTATAGACTACATAATAATGTAAACAAATGTCATCATAGTGATTTTACACGATTATTCAACGTGTATATTAAATAATTTGTCTGGTTTTGCGCCAGTTGCATGTGACTTTTGGAAAGGAGGTCCATATCGCACGCTCAGACCAAATAAAAAACCAAGACAGAGCGATGTCAACAGTGACGTGAGGACTGTTTTTAACCGACTTCTTCAAAAAGGAGGAGGTTCTCAATTCGTCAGTATGTTTTTTTTTTGTGTGTATGTTACGCGATTACTCCGCCAATTATGAATCGATTTTGATGATTCTTTTTTTGTTTGGTAGGTCATACTTCAGAGGTGGTCCCATATAAATTTTATTAACTTTGCTTGCGTAGTTTTTGAGTTAGCTTCAATAATTATGTATTTTTCCCACTTAGTGTATGTAGACGATATATTGTTTGACTCCTTCACTGTTATTTACATACCAGGTAGTGGTATTCGAATTTGTGTGGGGTAGGTACCACAACTAAAAAGTGAAAAATAAAAACTTTTTACAAAAAAAAAAACAACCGACTTCCAAAAAAAACACTAAAAACGTGAAAAATAACTTTAATTTCGGAAGTCGGTGGCAAAAAACGAAAATTGAAAAGCAAAGACACCGACTCCCGAAATTAAAGTTATTTTTCACGTTTTTAGTGTTTTTTTTTGGAAGTCGGTTGTTTTTTTTTTTGTAAAAAGTTTTTATGTAAACATGTGTGCACTTAGGTAAGGTGTAGTTTCATTGTAAATGAATTCGTGCGAGTGTGTATGCACAGAGCGGAGGTGTAGTTTTGGCATGCTTCACTATATTGTTTGCAGCGCTCTGTCTTGGTTTTTTATTTGTTCTAAGATCGCACGTTATATCGTTCTGTGACTGTTTATCATTAATTCTTGCTTAATTTTTTATACCACTGTTTAAGGGCCACTCCCTCTGTGAGAGGGAGTGGTCTGTAATCTACCGAATATGTCTTCGAATTTTTGGTTCTAGGACATGCCGGTTTCCTCACGATGTTGTCCTTCAACGTTTTGAGAGCAGTGGCGATGAAATTATTTACAAAAAGTAAAGTGCTTGTCTGGGTTCGAACTCACGATACTCGTAAGTAGGAGCCGATACCACTGGGCCACTACTACCAGTGGGCCCTTATACAGGCTGTTTTAAATCTCATGGAGATTTATCTACTTACCAGAATAATTTTTTTTTCTAGATAATTTTTAATACCTTTTCCCATCTATGTTGGGGTCGGCTTCCAGTCTAACCGGGTGCAGTTGAATACCATTATTTACATGGAGCGACTGCCCATCTGACATCCACAACCCAGTTACTGGGTAATAGCTCATCGTGGTATAAATTGGAAATACAGTACCTCTTTACTTTAAACTCATGTTAAATTCACGAAACAAGCAACTACAGGTAAAATGCTTGTCAATCCCGTTAAGGGCATAATATAAAATGGAGGTAATTCCATTAAACTGACACTACAACATAATTCCAACTCTATTTACATATAATTAAAGCACAATTTTAATTACCGAATCGATCACAGAGATCCAAAGATAATATTCTGTAGCTTTTTGCGTGTACAGTAAGCGTAACAAGTTTTCCAATAAAAATGTTAATAAAGTACAGTTTTTTGTTTGCGAAACTTGTTGGTGGGTTGTACTATAGGAAATTTATTTATTGCACACATTCTTAATTGCAAGGTGAGATTATACTTGTTAGTTTTAAATGTAAAATTAATTTGATGTCGATCTTAAACAAAAAGCCGAGCAGGTGCTTTGTAGAGCACTCACTGTAAGTAGGTTACATACAGGGTGTAAAAAGACCCATCACATAGCCGTCAACTACGCATTCTGTACATGAAATTAAGTAATATTGCACAAAAATAATTGCTGTGAAACGACTTTTATATTTGGTGTGAAAAATCGCTGTTTACGGTAGTGCGCAACGTAACGCACGCAAAACATTGTGTTTATGGGTGCATGTAACAGTTCAGGGCTTGTGGGGTTAAGTAGGTATTTAAAATTAAATTATAATATTTAAAACTTGCTTTCTTTTTAAGAAACGTCAGAAAAAGTTGGAACTTCCATCTTCACTATCTCCGCAACTGACAGTTCATTTTCAAGACTATAGTTACATGCCAATACCTAATGTATATCGCTTAAAAAACTGACCTGTTAACCAACGGACCAAAAAGATGTTTTTAGTTTTCAAAAAGATAACATTTAACTAGCAAAAAATCCAAAAAAACCGGCCAAGTGCGAGTCGGACTCGCGCACGAATGGTTCCGTAGCATTATTTATAAAAAGAGCAAAAAAATCACGTTTGTTGTATGGGAGCCCCCTTAAATATTTATTTTATTCTGTTTTTTAGTATTTGTTGTTATAGCGACAACAGAAATACATCATCTGTGAAAATTTCAACTGTCTAACTATCACGGTTCATGAGATACAGCCTGGTGACAGACGGACGGACAGACAGCCTTAGTAATAGGGTCCCGTTCTACCCTGTGGGTACGGATCCCTAAAAATCTACAACGTAGAAGTACTGAGGCTCTACTCCTGCCTACCCCACGTCAGTTTTAATAGCGTGAAAGCATCAAGTATAAAGTGTTTTCCCTTGGCACCGGCGACGCAGGCGCAACGAGTTTTTATCTCTCTTTCCTACCGCTGCCTACTAAACCAAACGGCGAAACGAACGTGGTGACCATGAGGCTGAGAAGTACGGGACATTGATTGATGTTGAGATTATACGTGTAGAATTAAAATTTTAAGAGTTGAGTAGAGTAAGGTTTCGAATAATTATAATATTGTTTCTCCTTACAGAAGCGGACACAAAATTCACATCTCAATCTGCGTAGCCTTTTCCCAACTGTGTTGGGGTCGGCTTCCAGTCTAACCGGATGCAGCTGAATAACAGTATTTTACATGGAGCGACTGCCTATCTCACCTCCACAACCCAGTAACTGGGTAATACGATAACCCTTGGCAAGACTGGTTGTCAGACTTTCGGGCTTCTGACGACCCGTAACGACTGTCAAAGATCCACGAATGACAGCCGGGACCAACGGCTTAACGTGCTTTCCGAGGCATGGAGGAGTCTGATGAATCGACCCGTGCGGCTGTTATAACTTAGCCACGAGCTCCCTCACAAATAAAATTCACATCTGACGCGAAAAAAATTGTCTCATCATCATCAGACTTCACGGTCACCCTACACCTTTTGTCCATACATTACCATACAATGGAGACACCTCACACGTCCTTGGTCCCTTATCTGTTTATCATACTACCTTCCTATTTGTAATTATGAATAGAACACTGTTTTTATAAACCTCTTCATCTAAGGTCAGCGGATTAATCACGAGAAGAATAAATTATGTTTAGTGTTCATGAATTTGATAACACGATTTTTGAGAGGTCAAAGTTTATAATTAACTGTATGGACATAATATTGCTTAGTGATCATTTAGTTAGATCAAGCTTAGAAGATAATAAAATATTTTTGCGAAAAATACAGGGTGTTAAATTGGGAGAAGGGCAGGAGAATGATGATGATGATACAGGGTGTTTCACATGGAAGGGTTCAAAATGTGCACTAGCCTGTATATAAAAAATAATATACGTAAAAACAGGAAACTTGAGTTCAAACCTAAGACACGCACGTCTTACTTTTCGGATTCATGTGCGTATTGTGTAATTATCACTTGCTTCAAAAACGGTGAAGAAAAACATCGTGAGGAAACCGGCATGCCTGTTGAGAGATATTTCTCGACGGCATGTGAAGCCAAGTCAGAGGCCCACGAGCGGCATGAAATTGACCCCAGGTTAGTCATTAACCACGGTAAAAAAGAAAGAAAGGGTGGGAAATGGGGGGAAATCTAAAACACTTATGGAAACTCAACAGAAAACTTACCAGAACGAATAAGAAAACTAAATACGTTTCTTCAATTCACAGAAAATATAATAGTTTCTTACTGTCCGTCTGTAATTAAAAACTTCTCAAAACATCCAAAGTCGTAATTATGAAAGTAATTAAAACTATGCAAAGTTTCTTGATTTTACGAAGTTTGTTATTGAAATGGAAATTATGTCAAAGAAAGTTATTGTTTGTTTGTTTGTCTGTATTTAGTCCATAGAGGATACTAACGATGAATATAGGTTGGTTTTTTTTTGTTATCAATTTGATGTAATTTGATTCTTCGTTTCATCTTTTATTTTTCAAGAAAATAATTTAATTATACTTTTTTTTTCTGTTTTTCAAGTGTTTAATAGTAATAATAATATACAAATTCTAGGAACTTACATAATTATACTTAGAAAGAAATATGAATATTATGTACAATTATATATTTTTTTATTTTTTAAATAGGGGTAAAAATTAAAAAAAATGGAAGATGAATATGTTGAGCCCAATGAGCTCTTCATTGGGCATCAATTTTTTTTTTTTTTTTTCTATCAAACTTATCATTGTACATAACTCTACTTATCACCTTACAGAAACAGCGTAAATATAACAGAATGTACTTAATGCAAAATAAATGTTGGAAATGACTCATGAGAACGGGTCAGACGGGATGTATGGAAGATACGCTCCTATTGCGACCGATCTTAATAGTTTTTAATTCTTTATAACGGTAAATAATAACAGCGGCACGGGTCGATCGAAGGTTAAGGGACCCAACCTCTATCTCGCTTGCACCATACTACTCGCAGCCTGAGTGAGAGCGAGAAGTAAGTGGACAAGCGAAGAGGTAAAAAAACATGCCTGTTGTCAATGAGAATATGAAAAAGATTGATGCTAAAGTTGATGTGCAGGAAAACTATGGCATTTAACCAAAAACAAAACACGTAATTTCCAGATTACGAATACCTACGACGCACATTCATAATTTTTTACCCACAGCTCATCTATGATAGTAAAAATTTCTGTGGAACACGAAGGATTGGTCATAAAATCAATTATTCTGACCCGCAAGCGTGAAAACGTTTTAATTACTCCCAGAACTTGTTTTTTTTATGTATTTTTTTATATATTTGAGGTCACTCCTGATCAGTGCCGGTATTTTTCCGTTATATTTTTTTCGAATTTTGAAAGTTCGACCAATCAACGGTGTTTTTTTTTAAGATTCGAATCCTATGATTGTTGAAAAATGTGTTCTTTTTTAGTATATTTGGTTTTTGTTAATTTGTTATTTTAGCAATCAATTCTGCATGCCTCATATTTTAGCGAAATGTGGTTTTATGGGTTTTATGTTTAGACTGGTTTTGCCCATCACTTTATTGTATAACATTAAAATCAATAGGTATTACGTAAACGTTTTATTTCTTACTAAAGTTTCTTCATTATTTTTATTGCTGTGCTGAAAAACTCTATTAATATTCTATTTATAATATTAATACTCTATTAATATAATATTTAACTCTATTATTACTTCGTAAAAATTCTGTTTTTTTTTTATCATACACTAGCTGACCCGTCACACGTTGTCAGCTTTTCCTTTTGATTTTCCCTAATTTTCTTTTTTCCTAAACCACCCCAGTAATAAGGAGAAAAAAAGAAAAAAAAAAAGGTCGAGCCATTTTCAAGTTTTTACGAGACTAATGCATGGCAATAGATTTGTACTTAAATGTGTACATAGATAGATAGATAATCACCGTATAATTTTCCAACTGCTGGGATACAGGCCTCCTCTCTGTGAGAGGGAGTGGGCCGTAATCCACCACGCGGGCCCAGTGCGGGTCGGTAGATGTCACATGTCTTCGTATTTCTGATTAGGTTTCCTCGCGATGTTTTCCTTCACCGATTTTAACCCTACAATTTAACTAAAATCTAAAACAGCATCAAATCACATGGTTCCAATAAGAACACACAGATCAAGTAGCGATAGACATGTAATATCCCGGAGATAATAACCGCTATAACTTGTACACGACAGTTTTGGGCTATATACCTATTAACTAGACTGGATCTGACGATATCTGTCACTACTACATACTATAATCAGCCTATAATGTTCCCACTGCTGGGACACAGGCCTCCTCTCTGTCCAGGGTTGCGGGAAAGTCCGAAAGGGATACCGGGACCTTGGCAACAGGCAACTGAAGGAACACAGGTGGGTTTTAGTCAGTAAAAGTCTGACACGCCCAGAGCGGGAGAAGACATTTGAAGAATTCCCACATTTAAAAAAAATAATGCCTCGCTATGAGAGGGAGTGGGCCGTAATCCACCACGCGGGCCCAGTGCGGGTCGGTAAATGTCACTCACAACATGACTTCAAATTTTTGGTTCTAAAACATGCCGGTTTCCTCACGATGTTTTCTGTCACCGTTTTGAGAGCAGTGGTGATGAAATAATTTTTACAAAGTAAGGCGACAATTAGTAAGTCAGGGCCGTTACCACTAGGCCACCATAGACTTCTCCCATCACCATTAAATACATTTTCAAACAACTGAATGTCAATTGTGATTTGATTATCGAACTTTATTGAATTGGTAGGTATTTAAGTTGCTAAATCATCCGTTTCCTTGCCTGTACATACATATACTCTATTTAAAATAAGATTAGACATTTAAACAAACCTTTTTAGTCCGTTCAACCGATTTTGACTTCTATACCGTAGGCATATGGATGGCATTAAAAGCAAAAAAGGTTACACAATACCAACTGTCTACTGCAGCTGCCATTTGTCATGCCACCAACGCAATAGAAGTCAATATCAGTTGAACGGACTGTAAAAAAGGTTTATTTAAATGTCTAATCTTATTTCAAATGGAGTATAGATTAAAACAACATCCTGTGAATCAATCCGTCATCATTCTCCTGCCCTTATCCCAATTTATTTGTGGTCGGCGCAACATGTCCCTTTCTTCCATACTTCTCTATTAGCCGTCATCTCGGTAGTCACCCCCTTTCTAGCCATATCATCTTTCACACAGTCCATCCATCGTTTCTTTGGTCTTCCCCTACTCTTATAGCCATCGAAATTCATACTTCCTCACAACATTTTCCTCATTTCTCCACATCACTTATCAACTTTGCTGATTGTCAGAAATCGTTTTTGATTTTCATAACAATTCACATATAGCTCGCGCCAAGAATAATAGTAGCTACCAAATAATACGAGTAAAAAAAATACATTTTAAACTCTATGACACAGTCGATCGACAGAGTAGGATGTGACGTAATGTCGGTCGATAGTAATTACTAGATCACAAGCAGCCGACCGCTGATGCAATGTTCATATAAAAAATATCTAGCTGTTTGTACGTTACCTCTTAACGTATATTCGACCCTGGTAGTTTTGGTGTGGGAACTGAACTAAAGAGACTTTAAACTTTTACTATACCTTCATTAAAATCTAGCATCATTTCGGATTCAATAAGGCTTCAATTTGCCTCCTATCATAATCTTCGACCCTGGTACTTTTGATCATGGCTCCCTGACAAAAGAGACTATTTAATTCAATTAAAACCTTCAACTCTAGATGTATGTATGCTAATCATACGTTCATAACACGATCCAATGTGACTTCAATTTACCTCCTATCATATCTCCAAGCCTGGTACTTTTATGTTATAAGGGGTCAAACAATCTGAGGCCCTAGACAAAGTTACATTCTATCAGCGTTATCGATGATCGAAAAGGTAATAATCTATAGGACTGACATAAGCTATCGAAAAGCTATCCTGTTGAAATACGAAACGCTTTCGAAGCGATTGTGACTTGTCTACGCCCTCAGATAGTCAATCTGATAGTAAATGGTCACTGCCGCCGGACATCTGCTATACCAGAGGCATCACAGCTGAGTTGCTATTCCAGAGACAAAGTTGAAATGTCTCATGTGCCTTTTTTTTGCACCAGCATCCACACCCTTCAAACTGCGACACTGCTTGGCGGCAGAAATAGAAATGGTGGTAGTACTACCCCGGAAAACCTCATTCATTTCAGTACTACAGTACCAAAGCACGTTAAGCCGTTGGTCCTGCGCCTGATCTCTCTCCGGTCGTGTCGGATTGCCGTCCCATCGGACTATGAGAGTGAGGGAAGAGAGAGTGCATCTCCCGCGCCGAAGGCTAGGCTCCGTTGAGATTGGCCGCCGTGGTCGAAATACGGTTTGGAGGACTATATAAATACAGTACCCAAACTCATCATCTGCCTAGCCCTTTTCTAAACTATGTTGGGGTCAGACTCTTGTCTAAGCCAGACGCAGCTAAATACCAGTATTTTACATGGAGCGACTGCCTATTTTGACCTCCGCAACCCACGATACCCCTTGGTAAGACTGGTTGTCATACTTTCGGGCTTCTGACGACCCGTAATGACTGCCAAAGTTCTACAAATGACTTGTTGATGTTGGCTTGGCCTCAGATTGTTTGACCCCTAATAACATAAAAGTACCAGGCTTGGAGATATGATAGGAGGTAAATTGAAGTCACATTGGATTGTGTTATGAACGTATGATTATGATACATACATCTAGAGTTGAAGGCTTTATTGTGAGAATGGTTCATGCCAAGTTATCCAGAAATCCAAGAAATTATACTAGACGGCGTAGTTGGGTGTTATCTAAATCATAAAATGAATAAAACATCAACTAGCTAATTTATGAACATAAATACGGGAGAAAAGACAGCCATTTTAATATCTCGAGAAATTATGAAAGCAGGTTTCAATTTATTAATAGGTACTGGTTTTTCAGGATGCTGAGGTAAATAATGATATTAGTTCTATACCACTACACCTTCTAAGGTTAACATTATCGTCCAAACGACATATTTCACATAACTACTTCATAATTATGTAACTAATACACAAGCTGTTACCCACAGTTTCACTAGAAAATCTCAGGGGGCCTAGACAAGTGACAATCGCTTCGAAAGCGTTTCGTATTTCTACAACGACTTTCAACAGAATTGACATAAGCTTTTCGATAGCATATGTCAGTCCTATACATTTTTGGAGCAGTGGTGGCCCAGTGGTAACGGCCGCGACTTACGAGTTGTAGGTCGTAGGTTTGAATCCTGCCAGGCGCTTTACTTTGTGTAAATTATTTCATTGCCACTGCTCTCAAAACGGTGAAGGAAAACATCGTGAGGAAACCGGCATGTCCTAGAACCAAAAATTCGAAGACATGTGACATCTACCAACCCGCACTTGGCCCGCGTGGTGGATTACGGCCCGCTCCCTCTCACAGGGAGGAGGCCAGTGTCCCAGCAGTGGGAACATTATAGGCTGAATACATTTTTGCCTTTTCCATCATCGTTATCGCTGATAGAATGTTCCTTTGTCTAATGTCTGATCTTTCATTCATCTGTATGCCTTTCTTCCAAATTCGTTCAGTCTTTCATCGATGAAAGGCTGAACGAATTGATGACCAGAGTGAGTCACTCTCATCATCATTAATCAGCGGCAAGACTCCACAGTGTGCACTAAGTGAGGTGTAGTTTGATTGTAAATATGTGCGTGTGAGCGTGTATGCACAGAGCGCAGGTGTAGTTTTGGCATGCTTCACTGTGTTGTTCGCAGCGCTCTCTCATAAGCGGGCCATTGACGTTCAAGTAATTATATCAAACAGGCTTGTTCAAAACGTTTGATCGAAATTAAATTACAAAAATTCACATTTCTTCAAGCCATTTGACAACTCATTTTGATCAAATTTCCCCACACATTCATGACAATTTGATAAAACTGTTAGAACTAGCCTGTTTGATCAAATAACTGGAACATCTATGGCCCGCATTCGTTTTTTATTCGGTCTGAGCTAAGGAAGTAAGCAAGAATAATGATTTATTGTGAGTAAACCCAGGTTCCCCAGCTAGTGTAGTATGATATATTAATATAGTTGGCGCCACCTGCCGGTAACTCGTTAACGTTTTACTACCCAACTAACTGGATCTTGTACAAGCAGTAACTGATGTGTTTACGGTAACGAAAATTTTAAAATAATGTCAATGTTCGAAACTTAGGGGGCCTGAGGGCCTCAACAAATGATTGTCATTTGTTTAGGTCCGCTTCGAAAGCATTTCGTATATTTTCTACAAGAGACTTTCAACAGGATTGACATAAGTGTAGTAAGAATCAGTTCTATTTCTTTGTTTTTGACGATCAAAAGTGCCTTTTATGTGTCTATTTGAAATAAATTATTTGACTTTGACTTTGAGCTTATGTCAGTCCTATATATTTTTGCCTTTTCCATCATCGTTATCGTTGATAGAATGTCACTTCATCTCAATACTCAATACGTTTATTGCATTCCACAATGTGAACTTAGGTGGTAGGTACATAAAGACATACATTCGTTTTGGAGCATTGTGGGCCCTGTCGGGCATAACAACATAAAAATTAGGAGGAGGGCTATTATAGATATTTGTTAACAATTTTAATATTAATCTAATCTTTCGTTTTGTGTAGGTAGGTAGGATAACTAATTGTGTACATATAATTTTTACCACTCATATATTGGATTTAAACATTAATATTTATTTAAATTATACATATATCATTATTATCATTGGTAATTATAAATAAATTATTATTGTTTTTTTTTTTTTTTTTATATTATTGTTTATTTATTAAATTTATCATTGACCTCTGAGATGTTTTCGTTTGATAATCTGAATTTTATGCAATGTCCCTCCTGTTTCTAGGACATAAATTATACAGAAAAAATGTGAAACTCTTACTCCAGAGCTATTAGAGTACCTGCATTTCTGGACCCAGCGAATTCGTCCAGTTAGGTACCTACTCAAGTCATTGGATGTCTGTGATTTAGATAACAACCATTTTCAAACTCACTATGGTTTAAGGGACATCTCAGTTTCGCGGAAAATTTTAATTGAACTTTACACTTGAAAACTCTAAACATTTTTATCAAGAATAAAATCAAATCAAAATATTTTATTTCGCATAAACATGGGCACGTCAGAAGCTAGGTGCACGGTTCCAATTGGTCGTTTCCCATGGAGCCGGCAGGAAACTCGACGGTTACTCTTTAAAAAAAATTGGCTTTTACAATATTTTCAAATAACAATGATAACACTTCTGTCTTCGCCATTACAACGTGTTTGAACAAGAAGTGCAGTGCAGTTAGAAGGTTTTGTTTTATTTCAATACTACCCACATATCACACGTAATCATAATAAAATCTTTTAGTTTTGCTTTAAATATAATTTATAGTTTGACTTCCGGAATTTCGCATTTCCCTAAAGGGTGCTTTAGAATGGCCTCTACGATTGACGATGGTCGGATGTACAATCGTGGACACTGGCGGTTGGCCACTTTTCAACTCTAATACTGGGGTCACACCAACGGGAAACGCCGTTGATTATCGCGATGATGGACGTTAACCGTAGGTGTAGCCACAACTTATCGCGAGAATTTGGCACGGCATTCACATTGGCGTTTCACGTTAGGCGATAAGTCGGGTGGCGACAAATGAGCATTGACGTTGAACATTCAAGTGCGGCCACCAATTTAACGGAATAATTACCGCGTTATTTATGGCGATGATGGGCCTTGATGTTGACTGTTAGTGTGGCCCCAGTATAACAAGTTTGGAAAGGACTAGTCCCACTACTAACGTACTGGATAACATAACATCACGCCTGTAAGTATTCCCCGAAGGGTTAGACAGAGGTGTACCTATAATACACCCACATTTCGCCAGTTATATTTAAGGCCTATGTAATAGGGGGCGAGCCTATTGCCATCAACTAGGCACAAATCCAGACTACGGGCTGCTATTGAGAAATTGCAGACGGAAAAACACAATAACACTTTACCCGACCAGGGAATCGAACCCAGGACCTCTTGCTCAGCAGTAGCGCTTGCGACCACTAGACCAACAAGGCACGATAAGTAACTAATTTAATTGTTTTTATATTCAAAAAACGTTCGAAATTTAAAAAAAAAATCTGTTCCAATTTTAAATTTTCCTATCCCTAAGGTTTGCTACACACGATCAATTCCCCGAATAAGATTAAACCTTAATCATGCCAGTACTACCAACTTACAGGAAATAAACTTCAAGTAAAAACGAAAGTAGTAAGCGGCGGCTCAAGATACACGTTTTACTGATAACGAACATGCACAGCCACTGATAAAAATAACTGATAAGTAGTTAGATTTCTTGGCGTTTCACGGTTATGCACATAATGGAGGCAGTTACAAGAATTTCAGATTGCAGTGGGAAAAGATTTTTTGATCTGGTTAGTGAGTGACTTGACAGTCAGTACAGCTGCCATCTTTGCTGACTGGATTCCCATTACGGCATGAACTGTTCTTGTAGGTATATCTTGTGTCGAATTTTAATGGTCATGGAGACCTGTGCCATGCAAAGAGCTGCATTTAAATACAGCGTGTAACAAAAACCCTGTCTGATCTGAGGGGCACCATAAGTACAGCAATAACATTACAAGAAAAAAAAAAAATGGAAATAAAAAAGTTATTGCATTTTGAAATTCACATTTTTGTACCAAAATTACCCAATTTCATTATAAATTAGCAAATTTGCTACAGAGGTCATAAGTTATGACTTGTAGACACCCACTAAACTACGGCCGCCCGCGCCCTCTGTAAACATACCTGTAAAATTCCCCATTGAAAAAAAATGCGGCGAATTTTTTTTTTCTTTTTTCCAAAAAAAGAAAACCACTTAAATAGACTCTCAGTATAATTCTTAACAACACCCTCACGGATAGGACAGGGGTTTTGTTATACGCTGTTTAATGGTAGAATTCACGAACAAAATTAACTTCGTCAAGTGGGAACGAAGAACCAAAACTGGGGATAGGCAGAAACGACATAACATCACCTGTTACTTTTTTTAAAACTAATTAAATTGTTCTTTTGATTTGTCCACGTTCTAGCTTTGGACCCAATTTTACTAGGGCATACCTAGAGTAATTCTTGGTCAGAACATAAAATATTTGTTATATTGTAGAAGAAACAAAAAACTCCTATGGCCGAAAAAAACAGCCATCTTCCGGCCTAATGAAAACGTCACATCTATCCAAATAAAAAAAACAAAAGATCAGGACTGTCAAGTCAATCCTCATTTGTCAAATAAAATATAGGCCAGTAAAACTTTAAAAAAAGAACTCAACAATTAAATTAATTGGAAAATCGTTTACCAATTGATGACAATTGAAACCAATGGATACAATGGTGTTTTAATTGCTTTAAATA
This sequence comes from Lithophane ornitopus, assembly GCA_948473465.1. Classification (NCBI taxonomy): domain Eukaryota; kingdom Metazoa; phylum Arthropoda; class Insecta; order Lepidoptera; family Noctuidae; genus Lithophane; species Lithophane ornitopus. The sequence goes on along the minus strand of OX419641.1, from coordinate 4,948,996 downwards.
AAGATACGATGTGTAACGATCATTGGGAGCTGCCATTTTGAAAACAGATGCCATCATTCCGGATATGTGTGGTTGCTTAGTGGTTTGACGGTCATAGGTAGGATGGGTGAGCATCTTGATAGAAGGTTACTTGGGCCCGTTTTGATGGCAGAAGTGGTAAAATACGCCTTTTATTGCAAGGAATAGTAAAGTGGAAAATTTAAATCACCTCCGCATTTGGTGAACGGAGAAGAAAGGAGAACCTTGCTCTTTTTGTTGCTTCGTAAGAACGGTAGGTATTGCTCATTTCTATAATTAAACTAAAATGTAGGTGTGCACGAATTACTTTTAAAATAGTCTTACAAAAAATATTCAATACCGTTTGCACATTAAAACAATACCAATCAAATACTTCTCCACTACATATTTATTACCACAGACAACAAAAGAAACACTATCTTTCGGCCACAGACAAAAGGTTCCTTAGACAACTTCAATAAAAAAAAAACAGAAGCCTTGCCACTTTAACGGAAGCACGTTCTTTTTTCGAACAATTGTTCTGAAACCGCATAGTCATGACATTTGACGAGCCGCTATTGGTCGTCGGGTCGACTTTGACAGCCAATCAGAGGAGGTACACGAAATGCGTAAGTCATCGTTCTTATCGTTTGAGATAGTGACTCGGCGAGTTCTAAGACACGTTATGTATTTTCGTAAATAGAATTCTTTGGAAGTGCTGGCCGAAAGGAATAAGGCTATGTGGTGAGGTTGCGGAAAAATAAAAATAAATATTTGACATTGACGTTCCAAAATCCAATCTGCGAACTCATACGTCATCGGATTCCCACCATAAACTCAGAATTATTTTTCCTAAATGTACTTATGTCATTGCAAAGGAATTCCGTTATTCCCCCTAATGTGTCGATACAAAAATAAATACCTAAAGAATTATACATACGAAAGATAAACGTTTTCTTAGCTATTTTAATAGCTAAAATTAAAATAATTATGACACCTCAGTTGTTTGTTTAAACATAATAAGTTAATAACACAAACTGAACTTTTCTGATTGCCAGATCCGTTAATATGAAATGTCATACCAATTATATAACACCTTCTATAAAAAAAAATCCTACTTCTAACTCGGAAAAACTTACTCATCGTGTACTATGAAAACTACTTTTAATGAAGAACTAAAAAACTTGCCAATGAAATGATTGGCTTTACATCACAAAAAGAAACAACGGTTTTAATGAGATGCTAAGTCCCACTAACAACTTTGTTAACTGGATAATCATGTCTCTTTTCATTGAATTTGTGCAGAATATACCATTTTCTTACTTTCTGTCAAGTAATGACAACATTACAGAAAAAAACCGGCTAAGTGCGAGTCGGATTCATATTTAGATACAATATTTTAACACTTCATTTTTTTTTTACATTACCTAAAGAACGCCGAAAAAACTCATTTCTTGTTGGAACCCCCTATAATTTTTAGACCGAATGATTTATAACTTAATGCCACATTTCCGTCAAGAACTCTAGACGGGACTTTTTATTTAACATTTGAAATAAAATTTTAGGTACCAAATACAAAGAAACTAATATTCCAAATTCAAATCACGCCACGCTCAATTTTGAATTTGGAAAACCCACCTCCATGATACACAGCAAAAACATGCAACATCAATAGAAACTTATATAAATAATTACGTTCAAAAAAGGAATACAAGAAGAAATACTGCAATGAAACATAACACAGTTTGTGCATTCGTCACACCACACCGTAGTATCAAATTAACTCCACACATCCATCATCATTTTGTTTGACGCGCTGTGATCAAATGGGATTTTTTACGTCAAGCCGGCCTGTCAGTACGACTGCGCTGTATGTGCAACGCCTTATTTTCTTTAATTTCCGTGTTGCTTATGGTTTTTCTGGTATGTGAGAAATCTAATAATGTTCTCACAGCGAGGGAAGGCTTCAAGAAATGGTATAATAGAAGATTTTCTCATTTTAAGTTGTGAAGTGGAAAAACAAAAGTTTCCTCGCTTGAGTGTTGTGCTCGGTAGCGAAATAGTGAATCCAAAGACCGAACATAAAAAAAATTAAAATATGGACAATACTTTACAATAATAACAGGTTCGAGGAATAATTTTAACTACTTAAATGACACAGAATTTCTTCATCATAAACGCTATTATTATCAAAAATTGCTGACAACAAATTCACGTGCGAAGCCAAAAAAAAAAAACAACAATTTCAAATTAATTTTCAAAATAAGAATGAATCCATTATCATTGTTATACGCGCGAATGTATCCTTTTTTCAAATCTGTCAACAAACCTTTTTTTTTTAAACGCACAGTACGAAACACTAGTGCAGCGCCATCCACGTTGAAACCGAAACTGTCGATTAGTACGTTTAATTAAAATTAAACGAAAGAACCGTACAAAATTCTGTTCAGACATGAGAATCGATGTTACGCTCATTATAGAATATTGTACGCATCTGAGTTTATTGGGTAAAACATTGTATTGAGTAATTTTTAATCAAGCTGTCCCACATCGTATAGTTTTGTAATAGTTTCTGGCCTCGCCTCTCACGCACGAGTTTGTGGGTTCAAATCCGGGAAAGTAACAATGCGACTTTTTCACATGTGCTTTCTGAGTTTATCTAGACATTACTAACATCGGTGATGGAAAAATATCGTGAGGAAACCTGGGCTAACATAAATCTGAAATCGACAACCCATCGTCTTGAGCAAGCGTGGTGATCAATGATCGTGTCTTCAGTGTATGAGAAGAGATCTTTGCCCTGCAGTGTGACAATAATAGGCAGGTATTATTTATTTTTATTGTTTCTTACCTATTTATATTTTTCAATACCTATTTCTAAAGATAAATATTATTAAAAAAATACATTTAAAAATATTTTTAATAAATTATTATTATTTCTGTTTATTTTTACGCTAGAGTATCTGTTTATTTCTTTGTAATTGTTTTTATTTCAACTTCTAGATACTTAAATGAGACAATAAAAATGCAGCTATTTATCTGAAAGCCTATATGCTATTGTTGCCAAGTTACCCTTTAAAGCCCCATACGTTACTCAAACATAAAAAAAGCTCCAATCAATCATGATTTTTCTTTCCTTTTTTTTTCTTTCGTTACAAGGCAAGACAATGTAATCGATAAAAAAGTCTGACCTTATAAGCTTAATCCCATTGCATAACAGCAATTAAAAACTTCATTTCTTGTTAATGTAGGGGTTCTGATATTAAAGCGTTATGTAAGAAGTATTTTTCTGTTTTTGGATTTAAATTAAAACCCTCTCTCTTTTACGTTTCTTTTCGTAACTTTAATGTAATGTTATAAACACATAAACCTGCATCAAAATCCGTTGCTCAGTTTAGAAGAATAACGCGGGCACACCGACAAAAATACTACTTTAATCTATAATATGTATAGATAAATATGAAAGTTTATAGAAAATATAAAAAGTTTATTAGGAACATTTTAGATATAACTCAACAAAAGACACGAAGATAGCCGCAAAAGTAAAATACTCTGGCGCAGCTATCAAAAATAGATATAGAAGGATCCCATCACGGCAACTAATAAGAAAAATGCTTAACTTATGAAACAATAGACTATAGACCATCGCCAGCACCTAAAGACAAATGTAATGATTTATTACCATTGACAAAAACTCCAGGCACAAACTTACATTTGCAGTCCCATAAAACTCTATTTCAAAAGTGCTAGGGTCGAAAATCGCTCGAGCAGTAAAATTAAAAACTTAATTATGTTCTAAGTAATGCGTTTTTGTTATGAGGGGAATAGTATTGAGTTCAATTCCTACTTTTTTATTTTAATGTGGAATCGAATCGAATAGGCTGTAGGGTTGCGATGAGAAAATGTATCGGTTTATCGACTTTATCCATGTAAAAAGTTTAGGTATAACAATTAATGAAGTCATTTTATGTAATTATGTGGTTCACCAGCAATTTATAAATTGACGTATAGTGATATTATTTTAATTAATACCGTATGCATATTTAATTTATTTGCAGCATAAATATAATTTATCAAAAATAAAAGCTAAAGATAAAAATATGTTCAATTATGCAATTAATATTAATCATTGAATACACATTCAAAATAGAGAACCGGTTTGTTGTAGAAACAAACAATAAAACAATAATTGTTTTAAAATATTTATGTGCAAGTTGTCTAATTTTGAGTCGTATGAACAATATTTTTGTTTGGATTTTTATTATTATGGTTAAATTAAAATATTTTAAGTAGGCATTCATAATTACTTTCAAAACAAATTAAAAACATCATTTGAACTACGACATCACCATCATAATTAATTATTTATTAACTGATATTTTTGTCGTCATCATCGACAAAATTATCGATAGCCTCGATTGTCGATTAGCGCACAGCCCTATATCGACGCGGGGCTCATCAAAGTGCGGCTCACAGACATAACATAACTGAGAAATATTAAATTATAATAAAATTAAGTTGGCTCTTACTTTTTAAACCGTTAAAGTTAACTTAAGAATGATTAGAGTGTACAAGAGTCTCGTAATAAAGGTTTAAACATAGTTTAAAATATTAAAACTAATAAGAACCGGACGTTTATTTCGTAGTGATGTTATTTAGTTGACGCAAAATGTTAATATATTTTGTTAAATACAAAACGCTTGCCATCATGCATGGCGATCGCTATCCATAAGTCGTGTGAACGAATACAATTTTTGTCTATAAAATACAAAGTTTGTCTACGTCAGTAAAACGCGATGATAGCGACTTGATTCTACATAATATTCTATTAGATAATATTATAAATGTAAAAGTTTATGTTTAGATGTTTGTAACTCAATCACGCACAAACAGCTGAACGGATTTGGATGAAATTTCGCACAAAGATAGTTCTATTATGTCAATGCATAGGACAATAGCGTAACGGCCAGCGAGATAGATACTGCGTTTTACTTTGTGTAAATTATTTCAGCGCCAATGCTCTCAAAAAGGTTAAAGAAAACATCGTGAGGAAACCGGCATGTCCTAGAACCAACAATTTGAAGACATGTGACATCTACCAACCTGCACTGGGCCCGCGTGGTAGGTTACAGCCTACTCCCTCTTGAAGAGAGGAGGCCTGTGTCCCAGCAGTGGGAACATTATAGGCTGATTATGCATGTAATACTTACTGGTGTTTACAACTGATGTACGGACCCGTACCTTATAATGCTGTGTGAACGGATTTGTGAAGTGTTTTTGCGAATAGACTTGGCGTGGCCAAAGAAAAGGTCCATTTGGTTGCTTGGAATCACATGTAATGGTGACCAATATACTTGACAACAGTAAATTCGATAAATTCGAGCAAGCATGACTTTGAATACAGGGTGTATCAGAAAGGTCTGGTCAAATTTAAGGGTGTGGTACAGACTGTCAAACTGAACAACTTTCTCTATGGGACCAATATTGAAATCACGAAAAATATCAACAGTCCCTTAAAAAAATTCCAATACCTACTCGACTCAAGTGTATGAGACGGCTGACTATTTTTTCGTGATTACAATGTTATTCCCGTGGAGAAAGATGTTCAATTTGATGTTCTGCACCACACCCTTAAATTTGAACACACCTTTCTGATACACCCTGTATAATTATGCCTTAGGCGTTAGCGGTTTTTTCATACAGTTTTTTTTTTCGTAGTTTGGTAATTCTAATACTTTTATTTCAGCTTAATAAAAACCTAATTTCATAATCAAACATACACACTTACCGACACGCTAAAACTAAAGCCGTGTCTACACATTGCGCAGTCTACATCATGCCCGGTTCAGACCACGATTATTCATTCCGTACGGTGACACATGACGAATCAATTTCCGAACGAAACCAATCGGAATATGGTTTCCGAACGCATGCATTTGTCTATGGTGCATGTTTTTTTTTATAATGATAGGCGCGCTTTGGCTGTAGTAAGAACAAGGTTTGATGGTCGTAATGAGTTTTATTGGGATCGTGTAATTGTAAATTTGTAAAAGTGATGGTTAGCGCTGAATTTTGACTTCTATGTTATTATACTAAATATCTGACATCAAGCAATAGACAAAATTTGTCAAACTTTTATAAGTTTTTATTAATGAATACGAGGGTTTTGGCTAATTTGTACTTAGAATTAGAATGTAATTTTTTATTTTATAATGTGCGTTTAGTTTGTGCAGAATAAACAATTTTACATTTTTTTCTTTTCTTTCTTTCTTACTAGTCTTACTGTCCCACTGCAGGGCAAAGATGCCCTCTTCTCATACAGAGAAGGCCCGACCATTTATCACCACCCTTGCACAAGACTGGTTGGAGATTTCAGACTTATTTATCTTATAGACTCTATGCCCAGTTTTCCTCACTATGGTTTTCCTTCACCGATGTCAGTGAGATAAATTACTCAGAAAGAATATTTGACTAGCTGTAAGTACCTCAATGTAAATATAAACATAGAAAACACACATAAAAAATTATAGATGGAAAAATCCAATAACACTTTGCTCGACCCGGGAATCGAACTCAGGACTTCATGCTCAGCAGTAGCGCTTGCGACCACAAGATAAACGAGGTAGTTCCCCAGGATAGGATGCTTAATCTAACTACAGCAATCTGTTTCCATACAAAATAAAAGTACCTGTCATAATTATTGTTGTTGTTGCAAATTCAGAGTTTTTCTAGAGAAAAAATGTTAGGTATGTATACCTACCTACTTACCTAACATTTTTTCTCTAGAACAACCTACAAGTAATGCTAGCTAGAGTTGTATGAAAATCGTTCAAAGTATGTATTTAGCAAAGAAGTCGTCCATGAAGATGAAAAAAAAATGTATTCTGTTCAACTACTCGTCTTACAAGGAAGTTCTTTTATAAGGTACCTACTCACCCAGGTAGGTACATGTATTTTTAATAGCTTAGTAATGCCAACTAATAAAAAAATTACGACTTTTCAGTACCTTTTACTAATTCATCGCAAAAAAATTGATACTGTCGATCGAAAGTAGAAAAAAAAATAAAAAGCACTTTTGTTTCGTAAAAAAAAACCATTCACTATTCACAATGAAATTACTACTTAGAAGCCGCAGTGCGTTATCTGTGACAGATATTAAAAAAAAACTTCTTGTCTTTTAATTATACGTTACTGACATAAGGTGGACATGTTGCTTGATGATTTTATGTTTTATTCTAACAGTAGTAAGGTGTATTTTTAGATGAACACTGATTTAAAGATAAAAAAATGTAGTGAATGTACACACTGGTAGATAATTACTAGGTGTGTGACATAATTACTATGCCAGAGACGTGTGGGGATTTTTTTTAGTTTTAATATTTTTTAGTAAAAATAAAAATGTTTTTGTTTATGTAATAGTTAATTGATGCAACCGACTGTTAAAATTTGTGTTTAGATATTCGGTGATAGGAAATTGAAGTACATGTCTTTAGAGACAAATGGAACAAAATATGCGGGAAATAAAAAGCGTTACTATTCTTCGATGAGATTAATAAAATCCGCCATAATGAGACTATAAATAATTATTTACAAAAAAAAGCGAAAAACAGCTAAAATTCCTTTCCTTTCCATGTATTTTTAGAAATAATGAGAGCAATCTTTAAAAGTTTAAAGTCATTCTAATTTTTTCTTGTCAAACAAGGCCATCAACAAGAGATGGCAAACATAATATTGATAACAGACTAACATTGCCAATTACCTATCTCACTTTATCCATGAGGGCCTTTGTCATCATCGTAGAAAGAAATTTAAAGCTCTCTGGCGGTTTTCCCCAATCTTTTGAGGTGCTCAGTAACAGGAAAAACAAACTTAGAATCCATTTTTTTTTGGAAGACTACGGAATCTCTAAACATCACTCAAAAAAGGAAATTGTTAGTTCTCTGGCGATATTTCTCAATTAAGGAAAGGCGAATCATAACAGTCTAATACCGGTTTTTTTCCTATCTTACTATACTCCATTTGAAATAAGATTAGACGTATAAATAAGCCTTTTTTACATTCCGTTCAACCGATTTTGAATTCTATTGCGTTGGTGGCATGACAAATGGCAGCCGCAGTAGATAGTTGGTATTGTATAACTTTTTTTGCTTTTAATGCTATCCTTATGCCTACGGTATATAGAAGTCAAAATCGGTTTAACGGACTGTAAAAGGGTTTGTTTTAATGTCTAATCTTATTTCAAATGGGGTATAGAGTTATCACACCTAACAAAAATAACTTGCGAATTCTCTGCATCAATTTTAACAGGGGTAAGAGTAAAATTCACTTTAAATTCTTCTTTTGTTTTCGTTCTGTTTTCAAAATACTAATAACTAAAACCACCTACCTGAGTCTGTGTGAGGCCCAAACTAGCAGCGAGTTCTGCCCTCTCAGGGAGGGCGAGGTACTGCGTCCGTTGAAACCTCCTATTTAGCTGCTGGAGCTGGAGACTGGAGTATATCGTGCGAGGTTTCCTCATTTTCTTCCCTTTGCCGTTCACGCGGAGACCTGGGTCATCTGAGAGGCCGCATTTTTCTGTGAAAAGATGAATGGAAGATTATTAATTATTTGAAATGAAATGAAATTAAATTAAATTGTTTATTCTGTAAATAGGATATTGGATTATTATTGGATATTCGCATTTTTCTGTGGAAAGAATTACAAACAATTTCATTTCATTTCAAATAATAATCGTCTATTCGATTATTATTTGAAATGAAATGAAATTGTTTATTCTGTAAATAGGATAATGTCCTATTAAAAAAATATTAAAAATAAGCTAGATGAGGTTGGCGCTTCCTATCTGTCTACTCTGAGAAGAAAGGCCGAAACCAACTCAGAGGTCGCAGTCTCTTTTAAAGTCCAGACATAATCTTGGTCAGGCTATATGAGGACCATGTAGAGATTAGTTTGATCAAGGAATACGTATTTATACCTAAATGTTGAAGATATAATAAAATTAAGGATGAAATAAAAAATATATAAAATAAATACATTATATTTAAAAAAAAACAGCCTGCTGCTAAAAAATTAATTGAAAATGATCACATTGATCACCGACTAGACCGTTACTCAGTATCTTGGTGTAATTTTAGTTTTTATCGATATAAAATGCAGCCGGCTTTGGCCCATCACTATTTTACATTACACACACATGACCAAATACTTATTACGCCATTTCTCACACTTGGCAAACCTAACTATTACATTATTGCAATAGAAAAAGGATTTTTAACTCCACGTACATACTTCTTCTGGTCTGGCTTAACGTGCTTTCCGAGGCACGGAGGAGTCTCGGTATGTAAAGATGGTCACCCATCCACGGACCAACCCCGGCAAGCGTAGCTTAACCTGACGTATCCACCCGTGCGGCTGTTATTACTTAGCTACGACCTCCTCAGTATTTTTACTCTTAGTCAAATTATTCCGTCTGTATTTTTACCTTGAGAAAGCAGGTGATACCTTAATTCATTCATATTTAATTACCCGGTCATATTAAAGTATTGATGTAATAAAAATCAATCAAGTCTTTAAACTGATGGCGCCGAAATGGATTTAATTAATTTTGAACGTTTGGTACACGTTTCTGAACGTAGTCTTGTATTTTCACGCTCATTAGAGGTTGAGAGGTCTCCAGAATACATAGAATTGGTAATATTTTTTATTAAATATATTTGGAATAGTAGCTTGTGGTGGTCGGTAGTTTCTAATCATTTTCCTGAGAGATTTCGACTTCACCAAAGCTGGAGCTAGTACTGGAGCACTATTCTCAAAAAAACGGGCTCACATGTATCCTGTCAAAAAAGAGGTTCACTATCCTGTCAAAAAAGAGGTTCACTATCCTGTCAAAAAAGAGGTTCACTATCCTGTCAAAAAAGAGGGACACACAATTCTGTCAAAAAAATAGGCTCACTTGCTAAATATTTTAAAATTCGAACTCCGAAAAAATTCCAAAATGGCCTTCCGAATTCAAACACCGCACACAAGCCCTCTATAAATCACAACATATTTCTTCGCAATAAATCTACAATATAAATATTCAACGCACAAGACAGGCTGTGAAACACGACCATCCATTTTGTAAAATATATGAAAGGCACTCCGCTACTTGATAATAGCTATAGTCAGTAAGTTGTAATTACTGGGTTCGTATCGCTACATCGGATCGCCTCAAGACCGACACCCAGCTTTTTGGTAAGTGTGCTGTAGTAGTGGTGCGAATGTGAATCGAGTTGGTTGGCAGTTAGTCGATTTGTGTTTTGACGATAGATTTTCTAAGAAAATTGGATGTTTAAAGGAAGATTTTCGTAAATTATTGAGCAACGTTGAAATGGTATCACATTACCTAAATGACAGCATACGGAAATGACTGACTTTTCTGCGGTATTTAACTGAGTAAATGAGCCCCAAAACATCAATTTAAACACAACTATTTCTCTAAAATTACAAAATAAAACGACTTTTCTAATAAAATCGAATAAAACCGTCTCGCTATCGCAACACTAACGATACCACACGATTCTCAGCACTGCATTATTAATATCGAACGCACTTTAACTTTTTTATTCGGTATCCGAACGCGCGCCGTGGAAAATTTTTGAATTTGGAATTGTCCGCGGCTCTTTTGGTGCGCTTTTTAAAAATCGAACAAGAGACCGTTTTTTTTTTCTTGTTTAGATGCGCCTGTGATTATTAGCGGAATGGAATTTTTGTATATATCCTTCAAAATGAATGGATAATTTAACTTTCACAGTTAGAGGGAATGACAGGTAACCAAGCAAAACCCATTACTGTCGTGATTTTAGAAGTAGCTCAAAATACTACAGGAAAAAACTAAAATTGAAACCACAAATAGTTTCATTCCATTTACAAAACATTTCAAATAATGTACACATATCTTTCAAATTCAGAATTCAGTTACAAATTCAAAGGCTTGCTGGCCAGTGTCGCGATCGCAGATAGATATGCAAAACTGTTTGCGCAGCCGAGCCTCGTAAATCAACAGCGTGATATTAATACTACCACTTGTATGCACTGGTTAAATACGTATGAAATAAAAGTGGATATACTTTTGAGGATCTATTTCTTCATAATATTCAGAAAGTTCCTATTTTAAAAACGAATCGTTTTATAAAACCAATCGTAAACAAGCATTTTCTTACTATTGGAGATACCTAAGTATAACGTTTCGTTTTTGATTCGGAAAATACAGAGGCCCTAGACAAAGTGACATTCTATCAGCGATAACTATTATGGCTATATAAGCTATCGAAAAGCTTATGTCAATCCTGTTGAAAGTCGTTGTAGAAATACGAAACGCTTTCGAAGCGATCGTCATTTGTCTAAGCTGTACATAACGGTGCCTGAAAATGCTTCTAAAGCAATGTTAGTTATGCTTCAATGTTGGTTTATACCGAAATACTTGACACCTCGCCTTATTTTCGCTGGTTGGGTAGGCATACGTGTCAAACATCCACATTTCACCAGATATGTTTAAGTCCCATGTAATAGGTAGTGAGCTAGCGGTTTGTCATCAACTGGGCATAAATACGGACTGCTGCTGAGAAATTCCTGATGGCATAATCCGATAATACTTCGATCGACCTGGGAATCGAACTTGGGAATAATATTCCGTACAACCTAAGATGCACTAAGAAAATCCTTTCGAGGGGCGGTCTATCTAGTCTGTATTATTACGCAACAGAAGTCGCGGGTAAAATCGAGCTTCTTATAAATTAAATGATTTATGAACAGTCCACAATTTCACATTACATTCATCAAAAAACTCACAACAAGCGCTTCCCATGGTTCCATACAAAATGTATGTATGTGTATGTATGTATGTCGGCGTCCGTCATACATACAGACGAAACAATGCGATGCCCCGGGCCGCGACACACCCTCAAGCAGTAGTGATGTGCTGATGTCATGTCGATAAGTAGTGATGTGAAAAAGAGTTGTGTATTTTTTTTTCTGTGTTTTTTTTATGTCATGCTACTTTGTTTGTCTAACCTCTCTGGTTCGTCTAAACTCTCACACTATGACAAATATTATAAATCTAGCTTATTTTGAAAGTTTATGAAAGTTGAAATTCTTGGTTTATTTATAACTTTTACTCTGTCTTCTTGATTCTTCAAGAAGTTCGCTCATTCAGAAGAAGTTTAGACATTTTTATTTGCTGATATTTGTATCAATTATCAATCCTACTGAAAAAATACTTCATCTGCTGTCATTCTCAATAATAATTACATTAAAAAATAATGTCATGCACAAAATAAATCTAAATAATATTTAAATTTAAACCAGAGCCACACACATACCATACTGACTGTACTCCGCCCATAACCCGCCTACCGAAAAACTGAACGTAAAATGTACCAGCTAAAAAACAATAAAACCCTTTGCCAGATAAGAAAGAAAAAAAAAATAGAAAAAAAGTATGTATGGACAAACGGGCGGTTGATAGCGGTTCAAACGTTTGGTTAATTTTCTGTTGAAGTGAGAAAAAACAGCAGATGAAGTATTTTTTTAAGGAAAAATATTGTGAATTTTCTTCAGTATTTTTTGAGGAACACATACTTAATGTAAAAAAATATGTAGGAACTGTTTGTAGTAATGTAAAAATTGACCTTTTTTTTTAAATAATAATTATATTAATTTCCTTCTAACTAGTTGGATCTGATCTATAAGGACAGTCAAAAGAAAGAAATTAAAAAAAAATCGCGTCATTAAGTTCGAAAGTATTTTCTTCAGTAACACTATTAGGGTTTTTTTTGCTGTTTACCAAAAATAAATCACTTTGTATTCGAAAAGTCACTCGTCTGTCCCGCCTACGACAAGAAAATAAAATCGCGCCGGACGTTTTGAGTAAAAAATGAAAAAAACCTTCACTCTTTCCCGTTGAACGTTACCTCGCTTTTTATTAAAGAATATAGTCCTATGGGAATCAAATTATTAACTTTTAATTACTTTCACCGCACTCTATTAACTTATTAAATAAAATTATTTAACGATATATTTTATGTTTTCGATAAACATGTTTTGGTACTTATTGCATTTTGTGTTTTTTTTTATAGTTTTTGTGATTATTTTTAATATCTTGTGAAAAAATCACTTACAAAAAAATGATTATTTTTTACGTTACAGTTATGACTCACAGAAATACAGAATTATGCTCAAAACATTTTTATAATCACCAAAGGCCGAAGCTAGAACCGAAAATGTATTTTTTTCTTTATTTTTTCTTGTTCCAATGTTAGAGTAAGGGGTGTGTCTAACGTTTAGCCTAAGGTTCTCTTTACTAAGTAATCTTATTTAGATCTACACAGTTTCGGGAACTGTTACCAACCAAAGTGTTTCATAGATTATTAATTTAGTCGATAAAACTGTTTTTTTTTTTGCCATAATTTTGGAGCATGATTTGATTGGAGAAAATATGACAAAAATATGAAAATACCTACAGAGACTTTTGCCCAGAAGTGGGATGTTCAAGGTTGTTTTTGTAACTATAGATGTTATCTGTTTTTTTTTTAAATAAAATGCTTATGTATTGCGTGCATGTATGAACATAAACGAAGCAAAAGAAGTATATTGTATGGATGGTAGCATTGGTAGCAGATCGTTTGGTAGTTTCTGTTAACCCCCATGGGAAGAAGGCTTGAGTATAATCTATGTATGTATAAATGAAAATACTGTCTTGTCTTAATAATTATAATGGAAGGATTTATTAATGTAACAGTTTTTTGTTTTTTCATATTCAATTACCTACCTACTTGTTATTTCGTAAATCCGTTTTAACATTTTAAAATATTAATATTTCTTACAACTAGCAAGTTGAACCGCAAAATCCATATTTTATTGAAGTGTGAATAAGACAAGGCTTTATTATTATTTAACTGGTTAATTAGCAGATACTTAATGCACGTATTACTTTAGCAAGTACTCATTATTTTTATAATTACGACTCGAGCTTATTTGTGAACGATATTGTTTTTAATAATTTTACGTTAAAAAACGTTTTTTGCAGTACATACCAACTCATAATATGTATACTTACGATATTTTTTTTACCACGCTCTATTAATAGTTTAAGATAACTAACAAAACTGATATTTTTTGCCGATATTCACGCGGGCGAACCCGCGGGCAAAAGCTAGTAATAAAATAAATAACCTCCAAACACTTCACCACGCATCTGTACGTCACGTGCTGCGCTTTAGGCTAAAAGTGAAGAATTCTAAAAAAACTTGATAAAAATGATGTTTAAAGCAATAATTAAAAGCTAGTCAGTGTGTAATTATGTTTATAATGTCTCGCGGCGATTAGCAGTTGGTTGATCGAAAGGTTCCGGGGTAACATCACGGTTAATACCCTAGGGGATGGGTTGAGGTACTTTTGGGGACACACCCTTTGCTTTTGATGGAGTCCCATGATAACCAAAAGTTAGGTACTAATATTTACAAAAAAAACTCCATTTTTCTTGTTTACAAAAAAAATCTCCCTTTTTTTGTAATTTAATTTAGTAAAAAATGGGAATCAGCAATAAAATATGTATTGAATTGTTTTTTTTTCTAATAAGTGTATACATAACCATTTATTCAAGACTCATATTTATTTCTCCATAAAATCCTGAACGACGTGTAAATTCATCATAATAATAACATTAAATGTCATAATAAAGCAATAAAAATGCTTGCGAACATAATGTAATGTAAGTAATTATGAATCTAAAATAAAATAGAGCATTTTACTCAGCAAACGTTCAGTGGGTGTGCCTGTGTTTTTTAACATATTATAACACTTTATAGACTTGTTTTAAAATTATTTAGGGTTATTTTGAATGCTTTTTTCATTTGAATTCTGAGAGAACACTATGTATGATTCAAAAAGTTCAACTACGTAAGTAGTAATTTTTGTAAAAAAATTACCTATCGCATTTACGTGAACATAGCTGCAGAATCACTACTATAAACGCGTTAATTTGTTTGTTTTTCAAATAATAACTCGGCAATAAATCAACAAACTGCCACTAAATCGACATTAAACGTTACTCATGTGACGGATTAGCACAATTATCTCATAAATTAATTTTGTCGTAAAAACGAGCCGCGCGAGCTTAGTAACAGTTCATAAAATATAATTAATGAACGAAATAGAGCACGTTTCGTGGCGTACCAGTGGGTGTGACCGAGCGAACGTTACGTTAAGCGCTTTTTAACATGACTGTACCCTTTTTTCTTATTTTGGATTTTGAATTTCGAATATTTTTTGAGGTTTTTAAATGTGAGTGTGTTTTGGGTTTATTATAACTTGACGCCAACATTAAAATTGAATTTTATGAAATTATTTATGTTATAGGACTTCAAAACTTTTAAAAGTATGAAAACGGACTCTTCAAGTGACCAGAGGGCTGGCCTATGTTTTGGCCAAAGAACCAGCATTGCCATAAAACGTGTCGATACTGCCAGACTTTGGAACACTTTCCTGTTGACAGCGATGCGGACGAATTTGTCGATATTTGTATGATTCTTTCCCCTCCTCTTTTAAGTACTTACCTATTATGTACTTAATTACAGTTTTGCTAAACATTTTTTCATTACTGCTGATCAAAAATCCTACACCTACAATCTGCATATACTTTCTGTAGATTTTGCTCAAAACTGGACAAAAAAAAAAATAATATTTATTTATATTTTACATTACAACTAGCGACGCACTCCTGTTTCGCACGGTTCTTTGGACTTGACAAAATATCGAGATTTCTTAATTACTTATAATTATGTAACTTTAATATAAACGTAGGCCTATGTCCAGCAGTGGACGTCTTTCGGCTGAAATGATGAACATTAACGTACTTATTTTTATGTTCTATATTATTATAGAATAAATTCGCTAAAAGATGGTGAAAACCTCATCAAAGTCTGTTGCGTGGTTTAGAAGAACAACCCGGGCATACAGACAAACACGAAAAGCGACTTTATATTATGTATAGATATGTTCTGGCACACAAAAAAATCCATGCAGTTACCTAGGTACCTCATTCATTAAATTTTAAACAGACCAAACATAGCTATGAATATATTCAAAACACTATTTATTCTGATTATTATCTTATAAACAAAGTCAAGCACCATTTAATTTATGACGACGATTAATTTAAAACAATGAATACAAATTAATTGTCATGTCAAAACGAATTGTTACCAAAATGTAACAATTAGTTTAACGGGCAATTAAATTATTTAAGTTAATTTTAAATGATTTAAATATATCTGCCTAGCGTTTTCCCAAATATGTTGGGGTTGGCTTCTAGTCTAACCGGTTGCAGCTGAATACCAGTATTTTACATGGAGCGACTGCCTGCCTATCTGACCTCCATAACCCAGTAACTGAGTAATACGATACCCCTTGGTAAGACTGGTTCTCAGGTTTTCGGGCTTCTGACGAAAGAAGCCCGAAACCCATTCATATAAACATGCAAACATCACAAGCAATCTTACAGAGCCGCCATTAAAATCTACGCTCAACAGTAACTTCTGTTCCTATATCTAACCAACCGTTATCAGTAAAGTAATTACATCCTCAACTTTCATAGTGTATTAAAAACAAGTGACATACACATTCGCGTGACAAGTCTGAAGGTGACAAAACGTGTCATAAGCACGAAGCACGTAACCTTTGAAGCAAGAACTCAATGTAAAGGGGCGAAGTCATGCGCGGTCCTTTAATGTTAGACTTATAGACTTTATGAGACTTACGTGGCCGGTTAAAATAGCCTTTAAGGCCCGGCGCATATTTGCGGCACGACACAGCAGGGGATTTTTATGCGACAAATAGAAATACACCTTAATACTATGATAATAGAATTAAAATTTCAACGGCAACGATACAACGGTATCCTTAGGCATGCCGCGACGTCTTTAAGCATCACCATTGAATTTTAAATTTTATTGTCATACATTTAAAGTACATTTCTTTTCCTCGCATCAAAATCCCTTGCCGTGGCGTGCCTTAGACTTATGAAACTTAAATGTACGGACACCCCGGAGAGTCAGTCCCGCTACTTCCTTGCTGACTGGGTAGATAGGTAGTATTTTTGCCACGGCATGAGCCATTGTGGAAACGGCCATCTACAACTCGTAGGTCATAGGTTCGAACACAGACAGGCACTTTGTCTACCCTGGGAAGATCGTCGCTCCACCTAGCCTGGGGGACCTACTACCTTACGTTTGCCGATTCGTGATCTCCACTCTGTAGGCCTACAAGTGACAACAAAATTTCTTGCCCGTTCTTCTCCATAGGAACCTACTACGCTTTGGAATGGGCAACTAGCTTCATCTTTCTGACTGACCGACCTCTTGACAATTCAAAAGTGCCTGTAATTGGTTTATTTGAAATAAATGCTTTGAGTTTGAGTTTGACAATCGCTTCGAAAGCGTTTCGTTTTTATGACTTTCAACAGGATTGACATAAGCTTTTCCATAGCTTATGGCAGTCCCATATTTTTTTTTCCATCATCGATATCGCTGATAGAACGTCTCTTTTGTCTAGGGCCTCTGTACTTGAGTGGAGACCGTGAATCGCTTTCCCTAACGGTCATCGGTTCTACGTCCATTATGGCCGGGCCATCCTAAACCTAACTTATTATAAATGCGAAAGTGAGTTTGTTTGTTTATTACGTTTTCACGCAAAAACCGCTGAACGGATTTGGATGAAATTTGGCACATGAGTAGACCATGACCTGAAAAAGGACATAGGATACTTTTTATCCCGATATTCCCACGGGATCGAGACTTATGCGGATGAAACCGCGCGGCGCAGCTAGTTTTGATATAAAAATACAATTTCTTTTGCAATGCAACTGAAGTTCACAAACATTCAATACTACAATAATAATTATGGAACCCATTAATAAGACTCGATATCAGCCTTTCACGTATACTCGACACTTTATTAGTTGTCTACTTGATAAGACCATAGTTAACACCTTCGTTAGCATTTTAAAGAACTAATTACTTTAGTACTTAGCTACCGTATTTTTTAAATTGTGTGTTAGTCGAGTTTCCAGGTGTGCGGTATTATTTAGTCAATTTATTATACGGTTTAATTAAGAGACTTGAAGAAAATGACTTTCTTCGAGTAACGAAATCACCATTAAGGCTTAGAATGGCGCGACACGACTTTGTTGGAACAATTTCTTTGAAAACTTCACGGGAATTGTTCTACCGGTGTCGTGCCTTTAGCTGCTAGCTGCTAGGCAAACAGCAACAACTGCACACTTTTGTTCAGGTTTCATAACAATTCAAAATAAAGGATATAAAATAATACTCTCGTTGGGCAGGGCTTGATTCAGAAAGCGGTACTCCTGGACACGGCTCGCATTGTTAGGAGGTTCCTCTCTCTGGAGCCCTGACTGCCGGTAGCTTGGACCCTGTTCCCGATACCGATGGGCTATTTTTTATATTTTTAAATGTTTTTTTTTTTTAATATTCTAATATTTAAAAATATAATTTATATGTAAGTAAAATGAATTTTTTTTTTTAAAATACCAGCCTATTTATATCCCACAGTAGGGCAAAGTTGCAAAGTTGCCACGAGCATTGATAACCACGCTTGCTCAAGATTGGTTGGTGATTTCAGACTTATCAATCAATCTGCCTAGCCTTTTCCCGATTATGTTGGGGTCGTCTTCCAGTCTAACCGGATGCAGCTGAATACCAGTGTTTTACATGGAGCGACTGCCTATCTGTCCTCTACAACCCAGTAACTGGGTAATACGATACCCCTTGATAAGACTGGTTGTCAGACTTTCGGGCTTCTGACGACCCGTAACGACTGTCAGAGATCACCGAATGACAGCCGGGACCAACAGCTTAACGTGCTCTCCGAGGCACGGAGGAGTCTCGATACCTATGTAAAGATGGTCACCCATCCACGGACCAACCCCGGCAACCGCAGCTTAACCTGACGGATCGACCCGTGCGGCTGTTATTACTTAGCCACGAGCTGCTTGATTTCAGAATTATATAAACTATAAATCCAGCACTCCAATTGCGAGTAACACACTTTCATTCACAAGGAAATTCACAATCCATTGCTTCATAATTATTATGCTTGGTGAATTTGTTAGCTCGACAACGTAAATTAAGCAATCAATATTTTTGAATTGTTAAAATCGTCTTAGCTCCTAGGTATCCAATCCAAACCCTCACGATCATAAACCGCACTTCTAACCACTAGACCACTGCTGTAATTTACCAACAAAACAATGACATTAATTATAAAATTAGTATCATCAAACAAGCAAGAGTATTTAATATGATCATTCTGTTCACCCCTTGTTAAACTCCGAAAGATTTATAGCCATGTACACTGACAAAGGAGATTAGACCTTGCTTGTGAATGATAGAGTCGAATATTGAATGTTGGAACTCAGTGTGGTATGCGCCCATTTTGTTTTGAGCTGTTAGCTTGAATTTGTGGTATGTGGGATATGCAGAGATGATAGTTACAGATAAGGAGAGATAACTTTCAACAGTAAAGTCAATTAATAGGGATAACGGAAAAATATTTTACAAAAAAAAAACAACTGACTTCCAAAAAAAACACCGACTTCCGGAATTAAAAAGTCAAACAACGAAAATTCAAAACCAAAGACACCGAGTCGGTTGTTTTTTTTTTTGTAAAAAGTATTTGTTTTTTTCACTTTTTTGTTTGTGGTACCTACTCCATACAAATTCGAATACCACTACATACTATGTAAATGACAGTGACACGAACTTTTTATAACATCATCTATATAGTTCAAGTGGGAAAAATACGTATTATTGAAGCTAACTCAAAAACAACCTTAGCAAAGTTAAAATTTATATAGAACCCACCGACCAAGCAAGTTTCCTTTGCCAAATGAAAAAATAATTTTCAAAATCGATCCACCATTGACGAAAATATCGATGAACATACATTTAAAAAATCGAAATATGTAATGTTGAACATGTAACCTCCTCCCTTTTGATAGTTGGTTAAAAATGCTGCCACGGTTGCCACTGAAACAGGGCCCTGGGTTCGATTCTCATGTCGGCTATGTCAAAGGGTCTAATATCAGTGGACATAGACTATAGAGTCGAGATGAAAATTTATTGCCCGCTGCAGTTTAATTTGTCACAATTTGTTAATTATACGTTTGTTTGTTGTTAAAGTAATTTTTAATTGCGGGTTTGTTTTACATAGATATTGATTACTGTAATGTTTTACTGGTTAAACCTTGTTTGAATAGATTATAGGGAGTTTTTTTTAACAAGGTCAAAATATTTATATGGGTTGTTTTTCTCAAGAAGCAATATAATTTTCATACTTATAAAAAAACTTGTTTTTTATAAGTATGAAAATAATTATGATAATTTAAGCTACGGTTTTATAAAAGAGCGGTGGCCGTCTTATAGCGGCCGCAGTCACGGCCGTCATGAAAATAATGGCAGCGGGGTATGACAAGACGGTGTCAAAATCCGCTCCCCAGGAAAATACACCAACTTACTTTCATAATTAGGTAATACAATACGAAAGTGAACTCATTTGTTTTTAAAATAAATCTTCGCGGATTCACAACTAGAGCAACACCGTTCGAATTTCGAAGTGATTTTTAAACAATTGAAAAACGACTTTTCAAAATGTGTTTTTTGACTAACACTAGCTCCGCGGTTTCACCCGCATAAGTTTCGATTCCGTGGGAATATGAGGATAAAAAGTATCCTATGTCCTATTCCAGGTCATGGTCTACCCGTGTGCCAAATTTCATCCAAATTCGTTCAGCCGTTTTAGCGTGAAAGCGTAACACACAAACTAACTTTCGCATTTATAATATTAGTTAGGATTGCTAGCTCTACTCGCTTCTCGCTAATCGCTAAGCCACGCAGGCGGAGCCTCGGGCAAAAGCCGGGTCCACAATGTAACATAGATCGCCTAAGCCGATTAGCACAGACACAAAACTATATTTTTTGCAGATATTTCCGGCGTTTCGAGGCCAAACTAAAAACCTTGAATCGAGGAAGGGTTTAGAAATCTCCAGCGCATTTGGGAAACGACTATATGTAGGTATGTGAAAATCAACCTTGCCTAGGGTTGTCACACAAATGTGAACAATGGAGAATACTGTCTTTATTGAAAGTCGCGTTGTGGTCTAGTGGCCGCAAGCACTACTGCTGAGCATGAGTTCCTGGGTTCGATTCCCAGGTCGGTGTGTTATTCGGTTTTTCCATCTAGAATTTCTCAGTAGCAGGAGTCTAGATTTGTGCCCGGTTGACGGCAATAGGCTCGCCCCCTATTACATATATATAAAAAAGGTTATATAGCCACTGTCTGCAGGGTTGGTAAGTAATGGGGTTGACCACACAGGGTTAGTCGGACGCAAAATTATCGTCAGTATTACAAGGCCTTTTAAAAGATCGTTGAAAGTCGTTACGGGTAGACAGTCAGAGTTTGACAACCAGTCTTACCAAGGGGTATCGTGTTACCCAGTAACTGGGTTATGGAGAGGGAGTAAAAATACTGGTATTCAGCTGCATCTAGTTAGACTTGAAGTCGATACTAATATTAAAAAAAAAGGCAAAAGTATAGGCAGATTTAGAGGAATTTTTGAATGACATACAAATTGAATCTGCTCTAACACGACACATAAAAAACCTAGTAATTCAGTAGGACGGTCTGAACTTACTTTTAATTTAGTTGTTCATGTATATCTTCAATAAATAAATAAAAATAAACGACAGAGTTTCAACATTTCTGTTAAAAAAACTAACATCGAACTGACTTAATTAAAAATAATGACAGTACAATTAAGAAGTAACATAGTATCACAAATAAAACATAATTTCAATACATACAGTTTTTTTTTTCTGCGGAAAACCTTAAACGACTATGGTATAATTATATTTCCGAGCCGTTTGGGGTTCGAACCTTCGTGCCGTGGGGTTCGAGTGCTATATTTTATTCAATGAAATCTCCAACGGCTGTTTGACAATTCCCGTGACCCAAGGTCTGGCTTTTACCTTGGTCAGAGGCTAAGCATTGCCATTCAACGTGGCAATGCCGCCAGTCTCTTGGGTACATTACCAGCCGACAGTGATGTGGAGGAATTTTTTGACGCCATATTTTATTTTATTAATAGTTTCGTCTTATTCTGTTCGTGTGGGTGACTAACTTGGTATTTTAAAGCCGCCCATGGGCCTCACTGACTTGGCTTCACATGCCGTTGAGAAATATCTCTCCAGCATGCCGGTTTCCTTACGATGTTTTCCTTCACCGTTTATGAAGCATGTGATAATTATACAATACGCACATGAATCCGAAAAGTTAGAGATCGGCTTTGGGTTCGAACTTGAGACCTATGAGTTGGCAGTCTGACGGTCACACCACTAGGCTATCACTGCACAATAGTCTTAGTTGGTGGTTTTGGTTAAGTTAGGATATTTTTAATTCATAATTAATTTATATTTTGTGAATACATGAAGTGCCATCCTTATATGGTATTAAACTAGCAAGGAAGACGCATGTCGGAACGCATCAATTTAATCATAGTTTCCTTTGCACGAAATTTTTGACGCCTAAAAAAGTTATCACGATTTTTTGCGTTGTCTGTGGTTCGCGTGCTGTTTTTTTCACGGATGGCATTCTCGAAAGCGAAACTGATACTTTTATTTTTTTAAATAATTTTCTGTGTCTTTTAATTAATGTCGATTTTTGAACGACATTATAATTAAGGATAATAAATATGCATCTTATTATAAATGTAAATTCGAGTCGACTATTTTGTTACGGTTAATTTGCAATTTCCGTAGTTTTGATATTAGTTGCTTAACCTTTAGAGAATAGTACATCTTCTATGCATAAAAATCAGTTCCGTGATTGACAGATAACGTTTAAATTACCTATAGCTTTAGATACCATTGAAAATGGGAAAAAAATAGGAAAGTCGTTGGGTTAAGGGGAGTTGTCTTCCCAGCTAAGGCACTAGGAAGTGGTGAAGGGTGGGCGTTTTGGGGGACTGTCTTATGTAATTTTGACGTTCGAAAAGTGCTGATTCTCAGCCTAATTTGATTAAATGACTTTTAGCTTATGATTTTGAGTAATTAGGGATTTTATTAAACCCATCTAGATGAACCAACGATAGGACCGACTGGATGCGGAAGGCTGAAAGCCGGGCGTTTGTTGTGGCGCAGCTTGGGAGACGCATAATGTTCTGCAATGGTCTACGAAATGCTGAGCGGAGGAGCTCGTGGCTAAGTAATAACAGCCGCACGGATCGATCCATCAGGTTAAGTTACGTTTTCCGGGGTTGGTCCGTGGATGGGTGACAATCTTATCTTATCTTTACCTACCGAGACTCCTCCGTGCTTCGGAAAGCACGTTAAGCCGTTGGGCCCGGCTGTTATTCGTGGATCATTTTGACAGCCGTTACGGGTCGTCAGAAGTCCAAAAGTCTGACAACTAGTCTTACCAAGGGGTATCGTATTACCTAGTTACTGGGTTGTGGAGGTCAGATAGGCGGTTGCTTCTTGTAAAATACTGGTATTCAGCTGCATCCGGTTAGACTGGAAGCCGACCCCAACATAGTTGGGAAAAGGCTAGGCAGATTGGTCTACGAAAAGCTTAGATAATAGATGGAACTCCTGAAGATCAAATGTTGAAAAACATAATTGTAATTTGTTAAACACAGTGGCTAAGTCCGGATAAAACCCATTTCTGTATACAGGGTGTTAGGGTAGACACCGTTATCCTTGAAACTAGTGGTTTGGTGTCATCTATAATATACTTTTTCTATGGGACCAACCTTGAAATCGCGAAAAACAAATCAGCTGTTCCATACATTTGTGTTCACTTAAATCGACAAAATGTATGGAACAGCTGTTTTTTTTTTTGCGATTTCAGAGTTTCTCCCATAGAAAAGGTATATTATAGATGACACCAAACCACTAGTTTCAAGGAGTTATCCTTGTGTCTACCCTAACACCCTGTATATTTTTTACATTATAACCTTTTGTCAAACTATTTTTAAAGCATGCTAGATATCTTATAGGTTAATTTCCTTATATAGAATGAATGTGTATCGTGATATACCATTGGCAGTTAGAGCTTATTTATAAAGGTTAGCGCTATCACACAATGCCCATATAGAGGTGGATGATAAAGTAAGTCATAGAGCTGACTTATTATGAAGTTAAAAGGCAGTTTGTTGGTTAAATAGGAGGTTGAATTATGGTTTTAGAATACAAATACAAAAATAATCGACGGATCCTTTTGAAAATTTGGTAGGATTTAGTAGTATTTACGCGTAATTTATACAAAAAAAAAAGGTTTTGTTCGGCTGAATTTACACGGACACAAATAAGACCTACAAACCAAAAAATATGATGATTATGGCAAATTATCATGTAATAATGAATTAATATGATAACTATCATATTTTTTTATATATATATCATATAGGTAAATTGTCATATTTTTTGGTTTGTACTTTCTACTGCTATGATAATTTATGATTTACTGATTTGATTGACCAGTTAGAACATGGTAGTTGCAACGTCTTAATCAGGACAAGACTCTTGTGGCAGTCAGATGTAAAAGCCTGACGCCCTAGACAAAGTGACATTCTATCAGCGATAACGATGATGGAAAAGGCAAAAATGTATAGGACTGACAGACGCTATCGAAAAGCTTATGTCAATCCTGTTGAAAGTCGTTGTAGAAATACGAAACGCTTTCGAAGCGATTGTCACTTGTCTAGCCCTCTGGTATATTTAGTTGGGAAAAGATTAGGCAGAGAGAGCATAACTCTACCGATGAAATAGGGTAGTTTTGAAAGGGTTACAAAATATAATATTTTGAAACTGTTCATTCTTAGCGTGAATGATGAAAGCGTTAATTATAATCGTTTAATTATTTATTTAGCTAATAATTAAGTTGTTTTACGCACGCAAGCGAATTTATTTAAATAAAATACGAGGTGTGAGCAAAGTTGCTTAGTCTTACAAAGGTAGATATTAGCTATGGTTAGTTAGGTCATCGGTTAAGTTAGCACATGAACTTACCACGATTTTTTTTTTTTTTTAAACCCAGTTCTTTATCGCGAAAAAACTTGTCACGTTTAAGTAGGTAACGGTCTTCTTATCGATAATGAAATAATTTATAATACTTTTCATTTTACGTTTAGTTTTAAATAAATGAAAAAAAAAAACTAATATTTCTAGGAACAGGTAACAATTTGCATAAATACGACATGATATTTAATTCACTAAGGTTGGCCCTAATCATTTGCAAGAACTTTACCATTCAACGCCAATTACAGAAGAAAAGAAAGTTCTTTTAAACTGATACGCGAATGATTCTAAATTCAAACTCTACTCTACAATTGGTCGGGGCCAATGCGACACATAAAAGTTTCATGCGAGACCGTTAGGTGGCGTTCGGAAAAATTGAGTAGGTAATGAACTAGGGTTGCGCCAAATAGTTACTGAGAATTTTAATTTATAAATAAAATTGAATTGCCAATAAATGGTTTGTGTTCGACTGAAATTAATAGCATTAAATCAATATTTTAATTGCAATTAGGTCTGGCTAAGGTCGTAGGAAGCGTTTGTCCACCGCTGGACATCTTAGGAATGTTATGAGGATAGTGATATTTTCTCTTACCAAAGTAGTGGTTTAGATGTGAAAAAGAGACATTTCCGTGTTGATCTGGGAAGGAAAAATACGGTGAAAAATGTAAAGAAAAACAGTGACAAATTTTAAGTGTAATCTACAATTTATTTTTATTTTTTGCCATTTATTTATTTATTTTCAACAAAATAATTAATATCTAAGAACATTTAACATAAAATAATGATTAGGATTCAAAAAAAAAAAAGGAATCGTGTTTTACTCTCAGATCAAGATGAATAATAATTCTCTACAATTCACAAATCTATAAAAAAAAATCAATGGAATTCTTGCTGTACAGTAGGTACTTTAAAAAAAAGAAAATTCATCGTAGCAAAAGTGGCAACCCTAATTATACTTGAACTGTGCTATAGGGGACTCCATTAAATATTAACTCGGCGGTTCCGTACTACAATTACTAGTATTTTGACGTACAGTATTCAATGCCACTTTAGATGTCACGATTTTTAAAGGATTCTCATGAAGATATGTGATTTGATTGATGTTTTAATTTTGATTATTATGACATTACAGTATCTGCCTTTTGTGAAGTTGGATAACTAATATTATAAATGTGAAAGTTAGTTTGTTTTATTTTTTGCATATTAGTCATATCACGCGAAAACGGCTGAACAGATTTGGATGAAATTTGGCACATAGGTAGCATGGTCTATCTGGATTAGAATATTGGATACTTTCACTCTTCGATCGCGACTTATGCGGGTGCACCGCAAGCCATGCACATAGTTTATTTAAAAATCCATTTTGTTAGGTATTTGTTCAGTAAGTAACAAAAAAAAAAAGCGAATCATTAAGTTATGTTAATCAACATCGGATGTTTTATCTATTTAAAATTTTCTACAAGTGACTTTTTCGATTCATAATAATGTACTTCTGATTTATTCCATTCTAATACCAAAAACTCCACTATTATTTGATAAAAGTCATAATTTATACTGACTGTACCTGATATCTTCGAACTTGTTTTGGTATTAGTTTAAACAATGGTATCCGTTCGGAATTGAAAATATATGTGAGTTGAAACAAATACCAGTGGTATTAGTGTTTGGTAATAGAATGGATTAAATCGTTTATCTTGGTCATTACTAACATCAGTGAAGAGCAGGTCTTATAGTTGATATAAGTCTGAAATCACCAACCCCTCTTGAACAAGGGTGGTGATCAATGCTCATGCATTGGGCCCTAGATAAAGCGACATTCTATCAGCGATAACGATGATAGAAAAGGCACGACTGTATAAGACTGACATAAGCTATCGAAAAGCTGAAATATCAATCCTGTTTAAATTCATTGCAGAAATACGAAACGCTTTCGAAGCAATTGTCACTTGTCTAGGCCCTCTTTTCTGTTTGAGAAGAGGCTTTTGCCCAGCAGTGGGACAGTAATGAAAGAAAGAAAGAAAGAAAATAATTAATGGCTTATATTATTATTGTTATGCAAAGATCGTTTTCACTATCCGTTACGTTGAATCGTGATCGTATCGTGTCACATAAAGCAATCAAAAGTTCACCGAAGTCTCAATAAATTATTCAAGAAAAGAGACATTTTTTTTTCCAACCAAGGAGTTTTTCGTAAAACTTCATGATATTCATAGTTGACGCCTTAAAATGACGGTTCAAGCCATAATGTGACGATCAGAACACTTGGGTGACGATAATTTTGGGGTAAAACTCGTAAAAATGGGGTATTTCATAAGACAACTGTAATGTTAGACATATTAGGGTAATTTATTAGTTCAAAATGGCTTCTTTTGTGTCGAAGGTGTTAAAGTAGGATTGAATTGAATTTGTGATGTTGTAATAGTAGGTATTATGTTTTGGGGGAATTTGGAAACTCTTTTTCTTTAATATTTTCACTTATTTTTACAATTTTCCCTTTATTTTTTCTTTAAAGGTCAGTTTATTTGTCGCTAAAGGACTTTTATTCTAAACAATACATTTTGTGCTGCGAAAGAAAACCGCTTCTTATAAGTCATAATATGTTTTAAATTGCAGAAAAAATCAGTCGAATCAATTTTCTGATTCTAACCAATAAAGTATGATTTTTTTAAATTGTGTAGACTAAAATCGTGATGAGAAAACAACACAACGAATTTATCAGTTTCGTAGATATTCATACCATAAAAATACTCATTATTATAATAGGTACTACATACGAATAAAAATACCAAAATCGAACTTACCATCTTTTGGTGGACTGGCACATTGCGGCGCGTAGGACCCTAAATGATAACCATACGTATTTTGGTGCATCGGGGGAAAAGGATACCCTAACGACCTAGGACTGGGGAAGCCTGACGCCTCATGGGGATTTTGCTGCCCCCCTGGACTCCCAAAATGATGGGGGTGTTGATACCCCCCTTTGAAAGGACCATACCCATGTTGCTGTAGCTCTATGAAAGCTGATTTTGAGGAAACATTTGTGGGTGTTGAATTTGCGGAGTCGTGTGGGGTCTGTGAGCCCCCAAGATGGTGGTGTTGGTGGTCTATCGAGTCTTGGGTGGTGAGGGCCGGCTGTGGGGTGGATGGGCCCCCCCCGTCCGAAGACTGGGGAGGCCCAAACGGATCTGTGAAACTCAGGGTGGATGGTTTGTTGTTGGGGGATTGAATTCGAGTAATTTTGAGGGATTTTATTGTCTTCGTGTGTAGGGGGCCGCTGGGTTAGCCTGGAACAAAGAAACATGTTGGTTAGATAGGTATAGATACTATCAGAATGTATGTTTTATAGAGAAGTTTCATCTTCATAGTGATAGAATGTGGCTTGTGTTTCTTTTTTCTTTAGGTTATAGGTAGTAGTACCATATATTTATTGAACATCTTCTATTTTGTTAAGTACCTGGTACTTACTTGTTGAAAGGCCTACATTGTCCTCCCATGCCTACTAACACTGTAATTTGAAAATATTGTAAAAGCCAATTATTTTTTAAAGAGTAACCGTGGAGTTTCTTGCCGGCTCTTCTACATAGGAAACGACCAATTGGAACCGTGCACCTAGCTTCTGACGTTTCATAAGTGCCCATGTAGGTTTATGTTTATGATTTTGACTTTATTTTGATTTTGATAGCGTTGTTTATGTACTTCGATGAGAATTCTGATGTCTAAACCTTTAATTAATTTAATTATAATTGTAAAACAAGTTTTTAAGATTGCTAATAAATGCTATTTGAAATTAAAATAGTAAGATAATGGTATTACTCAATCTATTTATGATTTTATATAGTCTCTTTAAGATAAAAACAGTAATTTTTGGTACCTACATCAAATATTTAAGATTTTAAAACGAAACCAAATTTTACATTCTTTTTTCTGTACCTGATGAATTTTATTGTTAACTTTCATTTGGACTCGGTGATAGTTATAAACAAATGTCAATAGTATATGCAAAACTACGGAAAATACAAAAAGATAAATAAAGTAATAAAACAGCCATGATGGAAACACAATCAACACAAAATATTCAACTCTTACGCATATTTCAAAGCGAGCCAATCAGCCGTAACGGTTTATGGAATAAATTGTAGGGATCCGTAGGTGAACGTTAGGTTAGTAAAGTTTATAAAATTTCTACTACTAAGATAAATTATATATTCTTCTTGGTCTCACACACTATTGTCTACATTTCTTTCTCATTTCTCCTTTCGCAGGTCTGCTGGAAGAAATTTCTTAAGAAATAAGCAGTACCTTTGTACTCATATTATAATTATGTCATATCTCTTTGTATTTTACTGTGTGTACATAAATAATAAATAAAATAAGTAAAATAAATAAAATAAATAAAATAAATAAAATAAATAAAATAAATAAAATAAATAAAAAAAATAAAATAAATAAAATAAATAAAATAAATAAAATAAATAAAATAAATAAAATAAATAAAATAAATAAAATAAATAAAATAAATAAAATAAATAAAATAAATTAATAAAATTAATACAATCTAGAATCTAGACTTTTAATAACAAAGATTTTTCCTAGAGTTTGCGATGCCTACAGCAGGGTCCTAGGGTTCGCGAACACATTGTACCAAACATTTGCTGGTCCTTCGTAAGATTATTTAATTATTAAAACTTTTCGCACACAAAAAAAAAGGTAGAAAGGCGGACTTAATGCTTTTGGCATAAAATTAAGATTATCTTCTACTTTGGCATTGACTGCTTAACCTTTTGGCCAGGCTTGACATGTGTATGGAAAATATCATTAAACAATAGTTGTCTTAACTTTTATAGAATAGAATAGTTTTTTTTTATGTGTGTTTTTTATTTTCTATTATGTCCTGTTTCTTAAATTAAATGAATAAATAATTAATAATAATAAGATTTCAAATAATTAGCTTGGACCCTGATCCTGATGCCGATGGGCTAATATTTTTAATGTTTTTTATAAATGTAATTAATATGCATTGAAAAAAAAAAAAAAACAAAAAAAAAATACAATAAGATGGACAAATAATTGCATTTAAGAATCCTTGTACATTCTGCCATACTGGAAAGCAAACATTAGCTAGATTTTTTGCTATTTTTTTAAACCCGAAAACGCAACTTTACTTTAAAAGTCTCATTGATAGGTACCTCAAATACGGGACCTTTCTAAAACCAGAAACAATTTTACCTCAGAAAAAATATAAAATATATAAATCCCACCCACTCCCACGAGGTCAGTGAAGGTCAAAAGTTGTGGGTTTTCTTTTAAAACAATTTGGTCGACACGCTCAATTGAATCAATAAGTGGACGTAGCATTGTCCGCCATGTAGGGGAGACAAACATCATTCGTTTTACTTTACAACTTAGTATATTATTTGTTTAAATATCTGGGAATTAAAAACCAGTGCCCTGTTTATCAAAACTTACAAGTCTTGTAGTACCAAATGTCATTATTTAGTTCACAAGTACTTATATTTTGACACTTCTTTTCGTGATTTTGTATAACAAAAAAATATTTGTAAGTTACAACTTGTAGAAAATCTTAGCAAATCCTGAGAGTGTCCAGCGACTCTCTATTCCGTCTTACAAGTTTACAAGTTACAACTTGTAGATGATCTTAACAAATCCTGAGAGTGTCTGGCGGCTCTCTATTCCGTCTTACTAGTTTACAAGTTACAACTCGTAGAAAATCATAACAAATCCTGAGGGTCCGGCGACTCTCTATTCCGTCATACAAGTTTACAAGTGTCGTGCTTAGTACCGCAATAATTTTTAAATTCGATTTTCTTTTTTTAAATGTGGTCAAAAGAGAGAGATGACCTGATGCCCGTGTCCCAGCAGTGGGAACATTATGGCTGATTATAAATATGGAGATGAGCTATGAATTTAACGAAAATTAACGTTCTAGGTAACTTGTGAACGTGTAGACTTTTGATAAACAGGGGCCAGAGGCTCTAGACAAAGTGACATTCTATCAGCGATAACGATGATGGAAAATGCAAAAATGTATAGGAATGACATAAGCTATCGAAAAGCTTATGTCAATCCTGTTGAAAGTCGTTGTAGAAATACGAAACGCTTTCGAAGCGATTGTCACTTGTCTAGGCCCTCAGGTCTTGTAAATAGAGGGAACTAGTCTCTTCTTATAAAGAAAAGGTACGAGCATTGATCACCATGCTTTCTGAAGACAGATTGGCGATTTCAGACTTACATATATCCTAATCATATCTAATACCTATTATAAATGCGAAAGTGAGTTTGTTTGTTACGCTTTCACGCTAAAACGGCTGAGCGGATTTGAATTAAATTTGGCACAAGGGTAGACCATGACCAGGAATAGGACATTATATAATAATTTTTATAATATAATTTTTATCCCGATATTCCCACGGGATCGAGACTTACGCGGGGCGCATCTATAAGTCTAGGTTTCGTCACGATGTTTTTTTTGATCAATCAATCTGCCTAGCCTTTTCCCAACTATGTTGGGGTCGGCTTCCAGTCTAACCGGATGCAGCTGAATACCAGTATATTACATGGAGCGACTGTCTATCTGACCTCCACAACCCAGTAACTGGGTAATACGATACCCCTTGGTTAGACTGGTTGTCAGACTTTCGGGCTTCTAAAGTTCTGACGACCAGTAACGACTGTCAAAGATCCACAATTGACAGCCGGAACCAACGGTTTAACGTGCTTTCCGAGGCACGGAGGAGTCTCGATATGTGAAAATGGTCACCCATCCACGGACCAACCCAAAGCGTAGCTTAACCCGATGGATCGACCCCGAGCGGCTGTTATTACTTAGCCACGAGCTCCTCGAGCGTATGTCTTTGATCGATGTCTGTAAAGTCCAAGATCTCGGAAAGTATATGAATTTAAAAAGTCACATGCTTGGATTTGAACCCATAACTTCATGCAGGAGAGGGTAGGCCTTAATCACTGGGCCATCACCATTTACCTACTTCAAAAAACTATTAAACAAACTGTCACCTATTTCAATACCATACATTACCAAATTAACACATCTAAAATAAAGTGCCATCTACACTTCAACGTGTGGTCCATTCCCATTATATTTCATTAATAATGCCCCAAAAAAAACTAAATGAGGACCGATACTCTCCTACGAGATTTCTCACAAACCTAACTGGAAACAGCGCCTTGTATAAAACAAATGGTACGATGAATTAAGATGAGAAAAAAACCCTTTTCGGCAAGATCTTTGTGTTAATTACTGGTAGGGTTGGCACTAGGAGGATTCTTGTTTATCTTTAACATATTTTATACTGTAATATATTTTAAGGAATTAGGTATAGTATCGAGGTTTACTTTGTAGAGAGTATAGTGTCCGTCACTCGTCTCGACATTACATATTAAATAGTGTAAATATGAACCACTCAAGTTTATTTCTTGCAATATAGTTTTCTTAGAATATTTCCAAATGTTTTATTCATTTTCAACCACATGTTTCTCATGTTTTTTGTGCACATGGAATGACATTTTTGCTTGCATCGTCACCATTTACAATGCTAGTTATGTATTATCCCTTATGTATTCCGCTGTCTTATGATCATTATCTCTTAAGATCTCTGAATATTCGTAAATTATCCAAAAATTTCGCCAAAATAACTTCTGCGTAAATTTTGATTTTCATTCATTAAAGCAAATATAAATGGCAGTAATATATGCAGCGTGATAGACACTAACAGTGTTCTCAGCATTCACAATTCCGGCAATACAATAATGATAATTTGATTAGAGTACAGCTGCTGCTACTCATCTTGAAAAAACTCTTAACTTTTTTAGAATGCAAGGAAGAACCACACTGGTATTCTTCAAACATTTCTTACACTTCTTCTAATTGCTTCTCAAATTCTTCATTAACGAAATTATATTCTATTTTCAATTTCTCCTTCAGCACCAACCCTGTATCACCATGCGTTTTCCCTTTCACTCTCCTCACATTCCCTATATCTCCATCTCTTTCCATTTCCAAGTGTTCCGCCGGCGCCGCCAAAGGTCGGGTCAAATCGTTTCGTTTTTTTGTCTGTTTGTTAGTCGTGTTGATTGCTCATGTTAGTAATAATAATGTTTAGCCATAACTAATTGGTGTAGAGTTTTATTGAAAAATATTTATCACACTGTATTGGAGAATTCAATTTGTTAAGGAATTGGTGATAAATGTGAAATGAGAGCCATCAAAGGTGAAAATGATGAGGTTTAAGAAGTCTGAGGTGAAATGCCGCCTGTGGCACAAATACAACGTGAATCTGAAGAAAGTTGTTAGTGACGGGGTAAAGGATGTTGATAATTACGAACCTAATGTTATTGGGTAAGACATAGAAATTGCAAGATCAACTAATGAAGTAACTATGCATGTGGTTGAAAGTGACTCAGACTCCATTAAATAATTCCAACATTTGCATTCGTTTTGGTAATCCAGTAACTAGGAAGTTTACTATATTGTTAAAAAACTATGAGACATTTTTATCATAACCTTCAAGACAATTGATGTCACTGTTAATGAAAGGAAAATTTGGCCATTCAATATATAGGATGGCCATCTTCGTAATGACAATCCAACGTCAAAATACACGTTTCTCTTGAAAATAGAACCCCTCCTATCAATCTATCCTTGTTTAATTCTCAGTTTAGATATATCTAGACCATTATTTTCTTACTAACTACTCGGTGCACGTAAACTCGCTGATCCGAGACACAAAGGTTCATGGGAACTCATGGAAAAACCCCATAAATAATAGGTGCCCCATAAAATGGTATTAAGTATTCATTAGACATGTCCCATGCTCCAATGGGTTTTGTCGTTTGATGTACGAAATTTTTGTAGTAAGGTATTGTGTTGCGATTGTTTTAAAAATTGATTCATTGGTTATGATTGGGAATGTAATAATGACGATGATTAGATTACTTTGTGGAGATTTGATGAACATTTTATCTTCATTGATAAAGTCACTCTTATAAGCAAAGGGTTAAATGTTCTGGATATAATGTTTGTTTTAAAAGATGCCACTACATATTTCTTGGTCAAAATCATTTGTAGAAGCTGTTATTTGTCTATCTCTCCAAATATTTCAATAGAAAGAGATAATTATCGCTTTTAGCGATAAGACCCTGTGTAAAATTTCTACATTTATATCTGTAATTGTTTAAGGTGTACATAATAAATAGTATTCTAATAGATTATATTTTAATGATCAAAGATTCGGCAGATAAAAGTGCGTAATAATTATTAGTAAGCACACTTTGAGTAAACCATAGAATTAAATATCTGTTCTAAGTAGCAATAAAAATGAAGAATGCAAAATCAATAAAATTACAATCAATTAAAATTAAAATTCTTCAATCATCACAATTAATTAAGACTAACAGATTTATGTAATCATGTTTAAGCTTAAAATCGAGAGTAGCAAAAACAGCAATGATTTACGAACAGTTTTTAATCATTGTTGATGGTATCTGTCTAATTAGCCTATTGTTATATTATTCATAGGATAAATTATTATTCATTAATACGTTGTCAGCGGTAACATACGATTTTGCGATAACCTTAGGATTATCAGACCTTTCATTGGGTTCATCATCATCATTAGCAGCCCCTTTTCTACTTAGCTATCTCTTACGATCCATGGTGGCTCAGTCAGTAGGTCATGGCTTCGAACACAAGCAGAGGTTAGTTTAATTTATTTCATCACCACTACTCTCAAAACGGTGAAGGAAAACATCGTGAGGAAACCGGCGTATCCTAGAACCAAAACCTAGAAGACATTGTGACATCCAGATCCACCAACCCGCAGTGGGCCAGCGTGGTGGATTACGGCCCACTCCCCCTCACAGAGAGGAGACCTGTTTCCCAGCAGTGGGAACATTATAGGCTGATTATGTTATTTCTTCCTTTTTATCTTTCTTTTTTTATTCAAATGTTTCGTATCTAAGATCTCATAAGTCTTTACGGTTTACCAATGACCTGTCAATACTTTTTTATGTAAATGTGTAACAAACAATTTTTGAAAGGTCCTTTGATTCATGGATATTGCGGTTCATTTATTTTTGTGTCAAGTTTTTTTTTTTCTTTTTTATGTCATTATATATCTTTATGTTATCCTGCAATATTTTTGGCTTTTGAATGCAGCTTCTACTATTTTTATTATTAGAATTTATCAAGAATTCGGTGTAGTATCCTTCTCAGACAAATTACTGTATTTTTCTACGGAGGACGGTATAATTTTGTACTATACCCGTAAGTAGTTGGCATGACAACAATTTACAAGTAATATGAATATTCATGCTTCAAATACCAGTGATCTAGGATCGGAATCAAAAAACGACACAGAATGTCACAGCTGTTTATAATCTAGCGTATCTTATAAAAGTAAAATGAGGGAAACTGGTTGCTATGGTTCTGGGAAGCAAGCAGGTTGCAGTTTGTTTATTAGCCTACTTGTTGTTTGGTCTTTTGATCATCATCTGCTTAGCCTTTTCCCAAGTATGTTGGGGTCGGCTTCCAGTCTAACCGGATGCAGCTGAATACCAGTATTTTACATGAAGCGACTGCGTATCTGACCTCCAAAACCCAGTAACTGGGTAATACAATACCCCTTGGTAAGACTGGTTGTCAGGCTTTCGGGCTTCTGACGACCCGTAAAGACTGTCAAAGATTCACGAATGACAGCCGAGACCAACGGCTTAACGTGCTTTCCGAGGCACGGAGGAGTTTCGATATGTAAAGATGGTCACTCATCCACTGACTAACCCCGGTAAGCGTAGCTTAACCTGATGGATCGACCAGTGCGGCTGTTATTACTTAGCCACGAGCTCCTCCTGTTGGGTCTTTTGATATGGGAGCTTTATTTGCATCATTATCTTTATCATTGTCCTGGCCATAACCCAAATTATTTGGGGTATATCTTTTTCTTCCTTACTTCTCTATGTAAATGTATGTATCATTTATTTTTCTACCACCATAAGGGATCTATTTAATAAAACCGACAGGTGACAGGTAATCCAACAATTTTACAACTTTTTTTTATACATTTTCGGCATTATTAAACAGCACCTGTCGTGAAATAAGATGTCAAATTGTCGGTATCCATACTAATATTATAAATTCGAAAGTAACTCTGTCTGTCTGTCTGTATATTACCATTTCACGCTTAGACCACTGAACAGATTTAGTTAAAAATTGGCAAGGAGATAGATGGCATCCTGGGGAAGGACATAGGGTACTTTTCATCGACATGCCACTCGGGCGAAACCGCGGGCGGAAGCTAGTTTTTAATAAGGTCCAGAATAAATTGTACTTACTGAAATTGGACTTATGGATTCAAAAATGTGAAAAAAGTCTTGCCTCCAGGTTTTTTTTTTGAAGAATGACATACCAAAACGACCATTTTTATTTCATATTATTTTCCAAACATAAAGAAAATTAAATGATATGAATTCTCAAGACTCACTTGTGTACATATAAGAAGCCTATAATCTATCAATTGTGGAAGACAGAACAAAAACTCATAGAGCATGGTATACCTACTATAAAATTATCAATCATGTGAGACGGAATGATTGCATAAACAAAATGCATTATTCCCTTTGTAACAATGTCGTGAAACGAATCGGAAGGTAGGCAAAAAGTTGGCGCCATGTCTGACCTAGACTAGACTAATTAATTATATGTGGATGGGCAGAAC
The DNA here is from genome assembly GCA_948473465.1 of Lithophane ornitopus. Classification (NCBI taxonomy): domain Eukaryota; kingdom Metazoa; phylum Arthropoda; class Insecta; order Lepidoptera; family Noctuidae; genus Lithophane; species Lithophane ornitopus. The sequence continues at coordinate 4,912,122 of OX419641.1, read as the reverse complement.
TAGAGGGTTGAACGCTATTTGTTAATTATGAGCTTTTTCTTAGCTTTTCTTTGTTAGGTTTTTGGTTCCTCTACGCGAAAGTTCGCTGCATTTTATTGTATGACTAGCTTTTGTCCGAGACTTTGGCTGAGATCCAGGATAAAAGTAGCCTATGTCCTTTTCCAGGTCAGGGTCTACCCATGTGCCAAATTTCATGAAAATCCGTTGAGCCGTTTTAGCGTGAAAGCGTATCAAACAAAAAAACTCACTTTTGCATTTATAATAAAACTAGCTGCGCCCCGCGGTTTCACCCGCGTAAGTCTCAATCCCGTGGGAATATTGGGATAAAAAGTATCCTATGTGTTAATCCAGGTTATAAACTATCTGTTTGTCAAATTTCATCCAAATCCATTCAGCCGTTTTTGCGTGATTGAGTTACAAACATCCAAACACACAAACTTTCACATTTATAATATTATATATATATATGTATATATTCACAATTCGCATATTCACATTCACATTTATAATATTATAGTAGGATTTTAAGTTAGAATTATATTAATATGCTATTATGAAACTAGATGTTATTTACTTTTCTTGTTTTGTCGATGGGTGACCGTCTATTACATATTGAGACCCCTCCGAGCCTCGAAAAGCACGTTTAACCATTGGTCCCGACCACGTCCCGACTATAGATCTTTGACAAAAGCCCGAAAGTCTGACAACCAGTCGTACTAACTGGTATAACCAGTAACTGGGCTGTGGAGGTCGGATAGGCAGTCGCTTATTGTAAACTACTAGTATAGCTGCATCTGGTTAGACTGGAAGCCGACCCGAACATAGTTGGGAAACCTCATCCAAACTAAATGCAATTTAACTAAAACAAAATAAACTCAGCCTATGTCATGTAATAGATAGATTCTTTCTATCAACGTTTCAAGACTGAATTCCATGTCTTCGATCGGTAAGCAACCCCCGATTAGTCCTTGAGTGCTCGCGTAAAACAAACTCCCCCCTTACTCCAAGTCAAAGTGTGCCATGTATACGAATGTACCTCTTCGAATATTCCTTTTGTTTCCTCTAATGACTGAGTAAATTAGTATTCTTCATAGATATTGATTAATAAGCCTTGTAGTTCCCAGAAAATACCTCTAAGTTTTTCAATGGGTAATTTTTTCTTTTGTTATAGAAGTGCTATTAATAATAGGACAGAGCGATGGTGAATTGATGGTCTTGTGCTAAACTAATACGGGTGTAGGGGACTAAGCAATAGCTAGGAAAAGTATTAATCATAGGCTTACCTACGTATAGGTAACAGTTAGTAAGGATACCGAAATTACTTATCCCGAACGCTATATGCTTGTTCTTTATTGTCTTCATCCAATAATTGTCTGGAAGATATAATTAATATCTACTTTTGTCGACAAAAGTATTGTACATTATAGGAAAAAAAATTGTTAATCAAATTGATACACTACGTCAATTTGCCGTGTTACAGTCATTACAAACAATTATCAAACAATGATAGTTGTGATTTGACGAGGGGCTTGTGGCTAAGAAATAACAGCCGCACGAGGCGATCCATCAGGTTAAGCTACGCTTGCCACGGTTGGTCCGTTGATGGGTGAACATCTTTACATACCAAACCCCTCCGTGCCTCGGAAAGCACGTTAAGCCGTTGGTCCCTGCTGGCATTTGTAGATCTTTGACAGTAGTTACAGGTCGTCAGAAGCCCGAAAGTCTGAAAAACCAGTCTTACCAAGGGGTATTGTATTACCCAGTAACTGGGTTGTGGAGGTCAGATAGGCAGTCGCTCCATGTAAAATACTGGTATTCAGCTGCATCCGGTTAGAATGGAGGCCGACCCCAACATAGTTGGGAAAAGGCTGGGCAGATGATGACAGTTGTGACTTGAATTAATACACCTACGGACAATTTAAGTTGTAAATTGATAGTCAATTTGGTTAACAGTTAATGTCCCTAAATGTCAATCCCTAACGTAGCTACTTTGTCTCAGTGTACATAGTAATTTTACTTTTAAATCAAGCCAGTGCCGCTGGCCAACTTCCAACCTCTCGCTAGCCAGTCAAAACCTATCTCATGGCCGTAACTAGGACACAGACGCCCTCCCCTTTTACCGTCACGCTAAACAACAATCAACATAAAAAAAATACAAGAAAAAATATAAAAAATCTCCGGTCGTATAACGGTGACTTAAAACCATGTCGAATCTTATATTTTTGATCGTATAACGTAAAACTACGAAGCTTCGCACGCGATCATCTTCGTAAGATTATTGTGATTATTTATTGAGAACATGCGATGCTGCAATCTTTTTCTGTTTGTTTGTTGGATTGTAGAAAGTCGTGTTGAAGAAGATAATGACAAAATATTGGCACATGGTAGCAAAATTGCTTATGTAGTAACTACCCTAAGTTAGAAGCCCCAAAGTCTGACAACCAGTCTTACCAAGGGGTATCTTATTACCCTGTCACAGTGTTCAGGTCAGATAAGCATTGTAAAATACTGGAATTTGCATTTGGTTAGACTGGAAGCCGACCCCAACATAGTTGAGAAAAGGCAGGTAAATGATGGTAGCAGAAATGCAAAGGTTTGTTTTAGATGCAAATCTAAGATACATTAAAAAGCAGATTCGAAAGTGAAATCAGGCCAAGAGACGCCAAACTGCAAAGAAGAAAAACTGGTAATCTTATTTCTTTATTCCGAATAACTGATTTCTAGATATTGTTAACCTACAATACTCTACCTACAGTCCTATAGGAAAACTTGCTCATATCATGAATATAATTTACTTGTGAATATTTCCATTGGCACTCAATATGTTCTCTATCCTATCCTAACTTATCCATACTAATATTATAAATTCGAAAGTAACTCTGTCTGTCTGTATGTTATCCTTTCACGCCTAAACCACTGAACGCATTTCGATAAAATTTGGCAAGGAGATAGATGACATTCCTGGGAAAGACATAGGCTACTTTTTATCGATATACCACGCTGGCGAAGCCACGGACGGAAGCTAGTAATATCATAAATGCGAAGGTTTATTTGTTTGTTCGTTTGTTACGCTTTCACGCTAAAACGGCTGAACGGATATGGATTAAATTTGGCACATGGGTAGACCATGACCTGGAAAAGGACATAGACAAGGACATATTGTTTCCAATGGGAACACATTTGATTATACAAATTGGCATGCCCTAGAACCAAAAATTCTAAGACATGATCGGGCCCACGTGGTCGATTACTGCCCACTCCCTCTCATAGAGAGGAAGCCTGTTTTCCACCAATGTCTAGCCTTTGGGTTAAGGCAACCATGACTGTTGCTATTCCTATTAGCAACAATAGAATCTTAACCTACTAAGATGTCTTAATATAAATGACGGTTATATTTAATCAAGCCATATGCATTGAATCTAGCTCGTCCTGCAAGAAAACTAGATCCAACCCGAATTGTGTCACAATTTTATCAACCTCATAAAACCAAGATTGAATATTAGAAAGGATGCCAGTTCAACTAGTTTACACGCCTATCAAGTTAGTCTCTGAGACATCCCGGATGAGTACATGTCAACGAACATAAATCTACTGATAATTTAAACATAGGCAACCATATTGGATCATTTCAATATGTTTTACTATGCATAGTGATTGTCATACAATAGATTGATGACTAGATAAAGATGTTGAGTTATATAGGTAACTCAAGAATGATGAACCTGCTAGTAGTTGTTGATAAAAATGCAGTAATTTTGAAGTATGAAACAAGTACCGAAGACCTATGAAGTAAAAATAAAATGATAAGGAAAAGAAACATTTAAAACGAATGAACTCCCGTTAAAACCAACCCTCAAAATATTACTGCATAATCCCAATATCACACTATAAAAAATTACATAATACTTACCCTAACCCCAACGATAAATAATATAACGTTAATTTGCGCGGTAAATCAGTAAACACAGTCGCGTGTCACAGCCGCCATTTTAGTCTTAACCTCATTGACAGCTAGGCGTAATGGCGGCCACGATAGAAAGGGCGCGAAGAATAGTCATTGTTGTTTATTAATCTTTGGACGTCATGCAACGATAAAAAATGGGCTGATTAACATTTCATGACAGTTTTTGTGAAAGAAAGGCTGAAGGCGAACCGATTACTTGGATTTCTTAAGGAAAAACTTCCAAGTGTGCCACGTTGTTTTTTCTTGAAGATTTTCTCGAGATTTTGGAAGCGAATGATGTTTTTACTTGGTGACTTAATAGGTATTGAATTAGAATCGAGATTAGCAGAGGCGCCAATTAAGTTATCTAGCTTTACAAAATATGATGTTTATAAAGTCAAACAGCAGACATAACTTCAATTACATTATCATTCTCTTTAAAAAACAAGTGGAATTATGTGTTTCATTATAAAATCATCAATCTACAGTAATACAAAACTATAATTGTAACAATAAATTACAATGACAGGATTACAAGAATAATACAATAGAATTGAATTCAGTGATACTTAAGTAACCATCGATCTATAATAAAAAGTATCATGATAAAGTGTTAATAAAATTGATATATTTACTACTGTAATGCCAATATCTCAGTATAATAATATTTCAATACTTTAATAAAAATGGATAATGAAATATCGAAATGAAGCGTAGTAGGTACAATCGTAGAAGTAATGCAAATAACTTCTACTGCCATTTCTTCTTCTTTACTCAATTTATAATCTACAACTATACCCTCACTTGCAATAAAATTATCCACCACTACATTAAAAGCTGTAAAACAAGAAATTAACATTATCGTAACGTAACTAGTAACCCATCACTACATCCCGACTCATTACAAATAAAAATTCCTTATACAGGGCTGTGACAAGCACTTAAAAGTGTCAACTGTCTGTTGATGTTAGAGTTTACCCTATTTTAATGCCGGCTGGTGTAAAACTGGGTTCGGATATTCATAGGATCTTGTTTACTATTCGAAGAGACAGTTGTAAATGTCAATAATATGTCAAAGAATCCTATATTGCCTGTCATAATGATAAAGCGAATACGTGATATTGTACAAGGAGCATTATTAGTCTTACTAAGAGGAGTATCGTGTTACCCAGTAACTGGGTTGTGGAGGTCAGATAGGCAGTCGCTACATGTAAAATACTGTTATTCAGATGTATCCGGTTAGACTGGAACCCGACCCAAAAAGAGTTGGGAAAAGGCTAGACAGATGATGATGATGATTCATGGAGGATTTTGATGTCCCAAGCACGCTTCATCTATCGTTTATTCGATAGGAGAGCAATATGCAGCTTCCTAACTTACCTAATAAATTCAAAAGCAATTCTTCCAAAAGTCATCATCATCTTCCTGCCCTTGTTCCATGTTACTTGGGGTCGCTGCAACATCTTTTCCTCTTCCATTCTCCCTTTTGTCAACCGTCACGCTATTATTCACTCCCTTTTCTTTTAAATCATTCCTCACAAAATCAATTGATATTTTCTTTGGCCTTCCTCTCCCACTCCATCCATCAACATTTTAAATTCATAACTCTTTTAGTCACATGTGTTTCTTCCCTATTCATTACCTCCATACCAAGCCAAACGATTTCCTTTCAATCTTTTTTTTATTTTTCTTTGGTGTTCAATTATTATTGTTAACATTTTTGAACAATATAAAAGACAACTAAAACACTAATTTCTAGAATCAGAATATAAATGGGTCGTTTCGCATCACTAACAAGTTCAGTATTACTGACATTTCTAGCAAATGCAGGTGACACTGACATTGGAGTAATCCCTACTTAACATTGTATAGTCAATTGTTTATTTTTTACAAAAAAAAAACTTTTCAAATGTTAATCTCGTGTTCTAGTACTGTCATAATTATCCTAGTAAATATTTTACCTACTGCAAACATAACATGAACATTATAGATTAGCACAATATAGTAGATGTTAATGACATCAGCACCGTAGAAACAGAAGATACGAATGACAAAATGACCGATTGTAGAAATATAACTACGGCAGGATATCAAAAATGAAGAAATGTCATTTTTTATAGTTATTTGTCAATTCTTGGTTGAGTAGAGATAGAAGTGGTCATGCTACGCGTGCAGGCTTTGTAAACGGGTTGATGGTCACAGTATCATTATTGTCTTATGCAGAAAGTTGCTTTCACAACGTCGACGCTGTCTCGTGTCAGTACCTATTTCAAAATGCTGACAGTCTCTCTGCTGTCAAATATCATATAATCTGTTGAACTGACGGACTAACAACGAATTATATAAATATACATAAGGCTGTGGTAGCAACAGATACAATAGCTACCAGAAATAAAAGGCGTGCTAGTAGCAAGACACGAAATAGATTTAGAAAAAGCATTAAGTGGAAGTAAAAAGGTCAAACACCGCACAGACGGACTCAAAACAGAAATCATGTAACAACAATTTTCTTAAAGACACTTAGGCGTAGATTGAAATCAATCTTCAGCCCTTAACTTTTCGCCAGACCACCTAACTAGGCTATCGCTCCCATCGGGTCTCAACAAAAGAAACGTCAGATTGACATCAGCGTTTTCCGAGTAACCACCGCGAGGTGGCGTGCGTAGAACGTACTAAGATTTCGTGAGATTACAAATGCTATCCAAGACAGTCATTTCTTTCTATTCATTCTGATTGCTTTTGTAGCAAGGGAAGTCACATTAAAACTGGTAGTTGATTTAGTTAATGAAGTAGTTACTGGTGGATCAGATTTAAATTATATTAAAGAAAGTAAAGGAAAATTGTTACTGAATAGGTTTAATTGGCCCGTGAACTCAAAGCCTTTTTATTATTAAACCCATTTATTTAAAGGCACGTATGAATTGACAAAAAGTCGATTAGTTTGTCAGAATTTAAGCTGCCTATTCTAAAAATTAGATTCTTTTGGAGAAGAACAGACAAGACTCCAAGAAATCCTACTATTCGATACAAGAAAATGCTGATATTTGCGTTTATAACTCTATATATTGATATAGGTATTATCTGTTTGTGTTCATCATAGACGGCATCATTTGATTCTATTTTATAAATTAAAGTTAATTCGTATCTGCCATTGAAATTGGTCACAGTATGAAACGTTAGTTGATACTATTTCCTACTTTAAATGCGTCATATTTAGAGGTCAATACCAATACCAGAAATGTCAAACTGTTTTGTAGCATTTTGGATTATTATTGATAATGTATTTGAATTTTAACATCAATCTTCAACCAATCAATACCAACCACGCAACCCTGACAACCACACAACACACATAACCTCACAACAACCTCGAATTTAAAGTACACTTATATATTTGCATCAAGTCATCCAATTCTTAAGAAAGCTGAATGAACTGATGACCTTCAAAAGACGGCTGAAAACGGAGAACTCGGTACCGTAGCGAAACTTGGGGAGATCTTTGTCCGGTAGCACTTCTTTATTAATACAAGCTTCATCATCATCATTAGTTAGCCTAAGAACGTCTACTGTTGGACCCATATGTCCAAACATCGCCACAACGACCTCTCCTGAGGGCCTAGACAAGTGACAATCACTTCGAAAGCGTTTCGTATTTCTACAACGACTTTTAACAGGATTGACATAAGCTAAGCATAAGCTTTTCGATAGCTTATGTCAGTCCTATACATTTTTGCCTTTTCCATCATCGTTATCGCGATAGAATGTCACTTTGTCTGGGGCCTCTGCACTTCGCCTATCACCTTCACCTACTCTTGCCTTTTGGGCCTCTGCACGGAATATAGCAGCTTATACCATATGTCTGTGACTGCCTCATTGGTCTTGTGGTCGCAAGCGCTACAGCCGAGCATGAGGTCGTTGGTTGATTCCCAGATCGGGCAAAGTGTTATTGGTTATTCCATAATATGGAATTTCTCAGTAGCAGCCTGGGGTCTGGCTTTGTGTCCAGTCCATTGGACTTAAACATAACTGGCGAAATATTCGTGTATTATAGGTACATCTCTGCCCAAGCCTTCGGATAAACAAGGCGTCATGGTAAGTTATGTTACGTCTGAACAATTTCAAAATCTTCATTCAAATTCTAGCTGGCATAAATATGAAAACGGGCGCAAACTTATAAATAAATATAAGACCATAGCCAACGAGTTATTTAGAAAACAACCCGACATAAGAGAGCGGTTAACATTTGCTCCGGAGACATTAATAAATCATTTGTCAAATGCGCCATTTTGTCTTATTAACCTTAAAAGGAAAGCGCGGTAATTACGAAGGGTTGGTGTGCTCTGGCGCAGCTAGGGATGGGATAGAAGTCGACTTACGAGTAGTTTAGTCGATTATGTGATGAAGGGAATTTTGATCGAGTCGTTTGGTTTTATTCGATGCAAGATTATGGCTGATTATTTTTACTGCACAATTGGTTTATTTATTAGCTCATCTAGATAGGTAAATATAACGATTTATTCCAGAAATCCCCACCGACAAATCCCCATCAGTTAAAAAATAAAATATCGAATGTGATACTGTTATTTCATTTGTTATTCGAAATAGTAATTATCTGTATTGCAGTTACAAATATTTTTAACGTTATAATTATGACATAACATCCCTATATTTCCCCTGTCAAAATCGGCACTATTGCCATAAAGAAAAAAAATTGACTAGTTATAGAATAAAATGGAATAGTTAGGCGGAAGTGCACCTATAGTACACCCACATTTCATAATAACAAAATGATGAATTAATACAAGATCGATCCTTGCACTCGACTAACAATCGAATAGCCTAAACAAAGCACACCACTACATGTCGATTGAAACATCTCTATCAGAATCTAATAATAAATGAGAGCTACCGTGGTATGTCAATTATTTTCTTTAATTTAATTCGATTCGTTAGGCGGGTCATTAATTTTACAATAATGGCAATTTTTTGTTGTGTGTCTTGCCGAATTGACAGGGTGAGGTTGTATAGATGTTCATTTGTAACAATGGCCGACTTTCAAAGACCGATTCTGAAGTTTGCGTGCTTCTGACATTACGCCATCGACTTTTAATGAGTAGTACCGTACTTATTTGATTTGTTTCTTTAGTCCAGTGGTCGTAAGCGCTACTGCTGGCTTCTGGTTTCGATTCTAAGTTTGGGTTAGTTTTATTGGGTTTTATTTTCAATCGGAAATTTTAAATTAGCAGTCGGATACCTACCTGGCAAAAAATCCGCCACGTTTTGCATAAGTAAGTATTTTGGTCCTTCGAGCCGGATGACTAGCAAAATGTGGGAGTACTAGCCACCGTGACGTCACCTATGCTAGTGCCGGGCAGTTAGAAATAGGAAAGTTTGAATGACAAGACCATTCGATGCATATCATTTAAACTAGTTTCAAAAAGCAGGTTATTCCGTCGGTATTAATTCTTTTGCAAATAGACAGTAATTACATGTTCTCAAACAGTACCCTAAAAATGTCTAATACAAGCCACATATTCTGTTATAAAGAATAACATAGCTTCACGCCTGTATATTCCGAAGAGGTAGACAGAGGATGATAGTCACATTTCACCAGTTATATAAGTCTCGTAAAATAACAAAAATGTGGGCATAAATTGGTGATAAAGATCAGGGCCTGCTACTCAACATTTTCTTTCAGATAAACTGAATGATATCCAGAGAGCTAATCCCACGGACCCCACGCTCAACGAAGGCCTAACAATGAGGCATTATATAGAAAAAATGTTAAGAAAAAAAACAGGCAAACCCCCGCGATGACACACTCATGTCGTTTAAATAGCCAATGTGTCAACATGACATGTCAATAGTCAAAATAGACGTCAAGTGAGGTCGATTAGTCGCGATAAGACGTCAAATATTCGAATAAACTATTGATTTAGTAGCTACGATGGTTTATCAATGAAAATCAAATGGGCATTGTTGTTTTTCGGTGTCATCTGTCATTTGTTTTTTATGTGACTCATTTTAGGGGTTTTAATGTTTTTTTTTTTAACTTGTGTAAATTCTTTTTTTTTGTGTTATCCGGATATTGAAATGTGGGGGTCGGATATGTAATCGGGTAGGTATTCAACTGCATCTGGTTAGATTTCAAGCCGATCCCAACATAGGCGACAAAAGACTTGGCAGATGATGATGATACTCAGAGATTCTTTCTTTGAACCTAATAGCTTAATCCAGACAATAGTCATCACTTTGACCCGTCATGGGTATTATAAATAGTGGCAAAAGGATTACGTTAAGAAGATGGACTGAAGTATCGTCCTGTTGGTTAATATGTTGCAAACTGTGTTTTTATTTCACTGTGCTTGTTCATAAATGCAACATACATTACTCCCTAGCACCTGATGGAAGTGATCAATAGTACCAAAAGTATCGCAAATGCGTTGCCAAACTATAAACAAAGCTGAAATATCTTCCAAGCTTGATTAATATTATGACAATGAGTAGTAGAGTAATTGTATCACTAATTTTATAGCTTTTCAGGAGTAGACATTAAAAGGCTAACAAAAATAATGATTGAATAACTCAAGAATTATGAAATGTTATACATTTTTAACCAAACACCTATTTTTAGAACTAAAAACCACTTTTCAGGTGTCGAAAGCAACACAAAAGGTAATAATAACAATTTGAATGAACTGAAAACGTATATTAACGGCAATAATCAATGCTTGGAAGGTAAAACAGCTATTATAGACGTCGACAAAGGGGTTAGGAAGGAGTACATTATTGATTGGATAGTAAACGTGAAGAGTTCAAAATAGAATTTGATATGAACGGGTTGGAAACGTTTGTTTAACGAATTATTCATAAATGAAGTCTTAGAGAATAATTCTGTTACGATTATTATGAAATACATTGGTTTAATTAAAATTGATGTTCAAGCGGCCTGGTTGATTGTAGTGGTAACCACCTCTATTCTGTCTGTAATTCCAGAGACATCTGTAGGTACGTTGTCTATCTCAGAGACAAAGTTGCAATATCTCACTTGCTGTAACAACATCAGTACCGTTCAGCAATATGGTAGCGGGGCAGACTGCCGAGAATGCATCAGACGTAAATATAAGTATTTCCGCTAAGACTTCAACCTACAATAAAATAGACTATGGTGACTTATGCAAGTCTTGAAGAATCTTAGATTCACAGAATTCTACCCACCTTACAAGCGATAGACATGAATATTACTATCAAAGAGTTGAACTTTAGGTCAAAACGTATTCATATACGAGAATTCTTAATTAAAACAAGCCTCGCTCATAGAAATAAACCGGTGTTTCTAACAATAATTGCTGCCATAAAAACTATATAAATGATTACTCGTGAAATCGGCTGTATTTTAATATTTTATTGATTGAAGGACCCGACTTAATGAATTGAGAATTTTGGAGGAAATAGAATAACTAAAGACGAAAAGAGCAATATGAAGCATATAATGATGATGATATTATTTTGTGAATTTCAAAAGATATAAAGTGAGACGAACGAAAAACAAATCGAGATCAAATAAGACGCACACGAAATAGACGATTAAAAACATCGAGGGTTTGTAGGCGAAATGGACTCAGCAGCTAACTATGACTTGCTTCAGCAAACATCTAGTAAACGTAGAGAGATTTTTGGTACCAAGTATGCAATTCTATAGTGGCTCGTCCTTAAGATTAAGTAAATGTCTGGCTACGCTAAATTCTTAACAGTTCTATCTCTCTTGCACTATTGTGGAAATAAAGTAACTAGATTAACGGTCAACATGAATAAACTCAGTTATAGCCTGTAGCAGCAATCGTAGGTTAGGTACGAAATGACAATAGCCTCATTTCTCACATAGTATCGATTCTAAAAACGTCATCGCTGAACTCATAAAATAGTATCCACCATTCTAAATAGGCTCATTGGTATCACTCAAGCTATATGAACCAGTTATAAAATGTTATTAGGTTTGAAAGCCTTAAAGTTATAGGTCGCCTACGCATTTAATCAATGTCATAAACCGATCTTGAGCATAACACCTAGCTGTTTGTATGTTTGAGTTGAGCTAAAAAACTGCTGTGTTCCTTTGGATAAGTTTCTGGTTTGAAGAGTCTTTTTGGCAAAAGCTTTGATTGATTATTCGTTGTGTCTATGATTGGCTTTGTGCATTTTATTATTGTTTGTGCAGCTCATTGCTCATTGACATTAGTATTATTTGTTTTGCATTGAACTGTATAATATTCACTAATTGATAAATTCCAATGTATTTCGAAGAAAATTTCGATGTACTTTAACTATGCTGCAACAATCATCCTGGAAAAGTAGGACTGATTGAACCAATTTTATGTGGCGGTGACTGGTAAACAAATTCAATGCTTTTTAGAAGAATTTTATTAAGATTTTGATGAAACATTTCTCGAGAACAGCTGTCTTGGATTTAGTACACAACTTCCACAATGATTCCAATCATTTTTATTTAAGGAAGGTTTTTGCTGTAACACCGCGCGTGCGCTCAAACTAGTTTTTATACAAATACCAACCACAAGGAAAATATAGCAAAATAAATCATGAACAGCCGTAGTTAATCTCAAAGTAATTACAATGATCATACCGCGATGATTGATAAACAACCTTGCCTGTTGCCGTTTCATATACTGTGAGATTAATATATTAGTTTCAAGATAGATAATGCAAAATTAATTATTTACAGTTGACATTTGCAGGTTGATGTGAATTAACCTGTTAATGTCATTAATTTAAATCAAGTGGATAAACTTCAAGTTGAGATTGATGGTAAAGGGTTTAATGAAGCAACTCTTTGTATTGATGAGAGAACTGAAATATGATTAGAAATTAAACGGCTTTAAGTTACTTTTATTTGCTAAACACCAAAATACTTCAAATGGTAGCTTTAAACAAACTGCGAGAATGAAACTAAGAATACATCGAATTAAAACTGAAAATGTTATATTGCTCGTACCTAGATGATCTTTTGCCATTTCGTTTAACTGACAGTGACAACACTGACAACTTCTAACTCAAACTCAAACTCAAAGCATTTATTTCAATTAAACCATTTACAGGCACTTTTGAATTGTCAAAGAGTCGGTCAGTTAGTCAGAGAGTTGAAGCTAGTTGCCCATTCCAAAACGTAGATCTCTATGGAGAAGAACGGGCAAGAAACTCCAAGGACACTCTTTTAAAAAATGGATATAGATATTACAAAATCCTGGGTACAGTATTCATGTTGCTTCTATATGTGAGAACAATGTAAAACAAAAAAAGAATCAAAAGCAATTCAAAATTTAAGATTAAAAATAAGCTCTGGCAAATAAGAGGTGACCAGTCTCAACTGACGGCGCCCGTTCACGAACATGACATGTCTAAGAAGCTATGCCGAAAGAAAGTCCAATGTTTTTTGTAGATCTCCTTTTTAGGAGAATTTATTAATAGAAATATGATAAAAAAAGGTGTTGGAAATGTATACGATTTGTTACTGATACCTGGAGTGATGCTCTACGGGAGGTCAAAGAAGCGCTGACAAGATGTTTTGAAAGGCGATATGTAAGCTAACAGTCTGACAGATGCACTATACAAATGTATAGAATATCTGAATTCGGATTCAAATATTCCGGCACGAAATACGATTAATGAAATTTTTGTGCAATTATAAAGTAAATCATCTAAATAAAAAAATGCTGTGTTCGGGCAGGATACTCTTCTGGAAAATTTCGGAATATTGTAAATGAAATAACTACATTGGACAAATGGCACAATGATTTTCTAAGCCACTGAAGAACATTAAGTGTGTTAGCAACAAAGTTAACGAGAAGCTGATTGAACGCCATACTAAGATCCAAATTATGATTGTAGAATATGCACAAGACGGGGCTTATGGAGTCTTATATTTGAATAAATCGAACAAATTATTTGAGTTTGGAATAGGCAGTGAATGCCCAAACTGAACCAAGTAGTGAATAAGTCCGGATGACGCTAAAAGTGGGAGTTCCTTTTATGACGAAAGCGATCGCCGACGCGGGATTCCTCGAAATACTCGAAGGGAAAAAAGAGGAAATCAGATTCGGGCGAGAACAAAGTAGTTCATGATTCATCTTTAAATGTTTTTGACCTCCGACTTTCCTATATTGGAAAGTTTTTGGACCTTCGAGCCAATTTTTGGGAATTGTGGAATAATTTTCGTTTAAGGCGGCTATTACAATAGGAAAAGAGAATCTCAATTGAGGATCCGATAATGATTTATGATGCAACTTTGGACCAACGCCACGATTTTGGAACATTCTATCTAGATACGTTCATTGACTTGCGAGGATAACCTGTCAGATAAAATCGAAATTGAGTCCTTCGAGCCGCGAATGAAATTCCCGAATTGGGACAAATATTTTTACTATCCCAGACCTGACGACAATAATGACTGAAGATCCGTGCAAAGATGCTGAATCTTCGGGATCTGATTTAGCTAACCATAAAGCGAAAATAGGAGATGTAGAGAACATCAGTTTGTACACCTTCAACTATTCTAGAATAGAATAGAATAAACATTTATTTTGTAATGGTAAGAATTGAATGATCTACCAAATTTTGTTAGTTTTTTGACATACATATTTTGAATTTCTGATATTGTAGTTGTTTCATAGTTAAAGTTAAGTTCTTGATATTTATTTGCAGGGAAGTCTTAGAAAAGCGCGGGAAGATACCAGCCCAAAGAATTGGATGAGTGCCAAATACAACTCTGTAGGTATATTTGCACAATTTACATTTTACTTGTCTTTTTATTGGTCCTTAGTTCCGGCTGGGGCGATTTTACAATAGAAAGAGGTTTTTGAACTTTTGCTGCAATTTGGTTTCATTTTTCACTTTGAAAGTTTTTTTGCCAATCCAAACGTTTTCGAAATGAGTAGCTAGGGGTTTCACAAACTTAAGCAGTTCGATAAAATAAGGTTTTGTCTTGAAATTATAGTTTTTCAAAACATTCTAATACATTTGGGACCCCTAGCGGGGCTAGGAAAACGCTCTCGCGTTTTTTCTTAACTTCCTCGAATTACAGAGTGAAAGTATAAAATTCTGATTTTTTTTTGATTTTTTAGATGGCCTTACTTAATGGAATATGAGGTTATTCCAATAAGCGTCTTATTAGGCCTAAATTAAATTGCAATAAAATGTTCGTTTTTGAAAAAAATATGAAAATTTTGCCTATTTTAGAATCTTTTACTAATCATGAGATGGATTTGTAACTGCTAGTGCGGTCCCCAATTTTTTTTCGGCCGTGTATTCAATTATTTCTTTTCGAACTAACTTTGTTGCATTGCGAATGACTGTTCCGGTGAGTTTTAATCCTGAAGGTTTCAGGGGATATAATAATGAATAGGTACTTACGGTTTCTGTAGAAATCACGCGATATTACACAGCATCACTTTTTCACAATAATTTTCTTACACCACAAAATTGTCACACAAAAATTAATATAGTTTATCTTTTATTTATTGTACACTCGTCTTTTTCGAACACTGGTCCTTCACTATACTCGCCAAAACTTTAGGAAATCGTTGATTGGTCGAATTCGAATTTCAAATCGAAACGTTTTGTTATTTTAAAGAATTTGTAACGGATTGGGTACAGCACTAGAGAGGTGAGGCGTAGCAATCAAATTTATGATTGCGAGTAATTAGAAAGAACAGGACAGAATGATAATTGCCTATCAATTAACGATCCATGCATTACGATTCAGCAATTATGGAGCACGTGGCATCATTTTCCAATTTTACTTCGACGATAGTCGATTTCGTTTTTCGCCGCGCTTATATTACGTCACCGATGTCATTTTTAATCACAACACTGGTTCCTGTATCGAGTCTAAACGAGTCATAATATTCGTAGAGTTAAACTATAGAAAATCACAGGCGATCACCTCACACTAAACACAAATGATAACAGTCATCAAGTTTCGAAAAAACCGTATCGTCACTGGCTTCGAAAAAAAAACACGCTCGCCGACGCACACAAGCACAAAATTCTGTCCAATTAAAGATAATGTTTGTGGATATTTTAATAGCGTACCCCTCCGACGAAACCCGACACAACCAACTCCTGTTGGATTTAAGCACTTAATGATCGGTTGGGGGAAATTGTGCGAGAAACGAACGGCCCAGCGTAGCTCCGTCTCGTTCTAATTAGTTCTCTGGATCTCCACATGTATAGGAATAATGGCGCCACTGTAGCAGCGTAGGCGTGGCTTATTCCGAGGCGGTGTTTGTCAAAGGAGGAGCTGTTTTGCCATTGGTTGGTGGTTGTGAAGCGATTTTTTTCGTTCGTACGTGCAGAGAACGCGGGTTGGCAATGTAAGATCGATCGTCGGCGCCAGGTTACTATTATATGTTTTTTATGGGTATTTTTTGGCGGTGTTCAGTGCTTTGGTAACCTGTTATAGAAGCCACGCCCAGTCGGCTTCGCGAGCACGGACAGACAGAGACACACCGGCTATCAATCGGGGTTCAAGCCGTAGGGTTTTTTAAGTGCGGTTATATTTTTTTTTGTAATTTTTCGTGAGTGTTTGGACTCTGTGCTGTGACTGTTTGTATGTCATTGTGTTTCGTATCCCATATGTAATGCGTCGGTTGGTTTTTGTTTTTTTTTTTTCTTAGATGGCTACGCTGTTGTGTTGTTATTTGGATTTATTTGTATCTTTATGTTTTGGGAGACTATAAGTTTTGTATCTTATGTGGGTGACTTATGTAATTTTAGTAATTGAAACGTAGTTATTACATTACCTGGTTATACGTATCTATTTGATTGTATTTTTTTTAAAGAAAACTAGTATAATATTCAAAGTGAAGGAAAATAGTAAACTAATCATTTTAAACTTGAACAATTTTGTAATTGACTGTACTGTTCCTTACGACGCTACTATTTTAGGTTAAAAAATATGTATTATCTAGATTAACTTAGCAAATAAGATATCTACCTATTCACAAGTAGGTATAGCTTAAGTTTTTTAATACTTACTCATACAGGTAGGTACGTAAGCTTGGCGATCATAGTAAAAAAAAAAATATATAAAATCATTTATTTGCATAAATAAGGTACAGAAATTATATATACATAATACTATCGATCTCATAGGCTATCGATATATCGGCGTCCAAATTTCACATATTAATATAGCTATCGATATATCAGTCTAAGAGTACCTACTTAACTAAGATTTCCACATATGGAATTTATGGACAAGCTAAAACCAGCATTTTGAAATCTATAAACATATTTTTTCTTTTCTTATTTGCTAATAAGATCTAGAATCTACCCGCGGCTTCGCCCGTGTGGATGTTTGTCGGTAAGTCATTAAGACATGTCATATAACAGGAATTAGGGTAAAAAGGTATCCTATATGTTAATCCAGGGTTTAAACTATCTGTGTGCCAAATTTCGTCCAAATCTGTTTAGTAGTTTTTACGTGATTGAGTAACAATCAAGCAAACTTTGCCATTTATCATCATACTAGCTGCGCCGCGCGGTTTCACCCGCGTAAGTTTCGATACCGTAGGAATATCGGGATAAAAATTCTACTATGTGTTAATTTAGGTTATAAACTTTCTATGTGTCAAATTTCATCCAAATCCGTTCAGTAGTTTTTGCGTGATTGAGTAACAAACATCCATTACCAGAAACTTTCGAGTTTATAACATTATTATCTATATTAGGATTAGTAGTATTTGTAGGATTATATTCCCATTTATCATCCTAATAATATACTAAATGCCAAATTGAGTTTGATTATTGATTTGTTACGCGTTCTCGCTAAAACGGCTGAACAACCTCTACACTGTCACCGAGTCAATATTGAATCCTGTCTTATATGACAGTCCCCAAAACGCCCACCCTTCACCATTTCCTAGTGCTTTAGCTGGGAAGAAGTGGCGCAACAAACTCCCCAGCAGAGGCACGGAGTGCGTCCGAGTAGAAAGAAAAGACCAGCTTTCCTTAGAGCTTATTTTCGGTCCAATTTGACAAATCTTCGAAGGGGACTTATGATGCTATTATAAGTACTTATTGGCAGCGTTCCAAAAAAAAACAATCAGAACTGAAAAATTACTTTAATTTCGGAAGTCGGTGTCTTTGCTTTTCAATTTTCGTTTTTTGCCACCGACTTCGAAGTTTTTTAGTAGTGGTACCTACCCCACACAAATTCGAATACAACTAGCTGATGAAATTAACAGTGAAGGAGTAAATGACTACATCGTCTAGATAAACTAAGTGAGAAAAATACGTATTATTGACGCATTCATAATTGGCGGAGTAATCGCGTAACAAATATACAAAAAAAAAAAACATACAGACGAATTGAGAACCTCCTCCTTTTTGAAGAAGCGTAAATTCCGTATCCTAATACAGTCAATTCTTTTCAAAATAAAAACAGATGTTTTAGATATAGGTTATACTAATACGTATTATGCAATAAAACCTGTTTAATTCACGATTTAGTGTCTATTTAATTAATTCAACAATTTTATTACCATTTGATTACAATTAGGTATATTACTGTTTTATAGCGTTCCAAAATAAACCTACACCTCTGTTATCTTTTATTTCTGTCGAGATTTCGCTAATTGTATATCCTACATAGAATATTACTTAGCAGCGCAATTCTCGATCCCATGGGAATATCGGGATAAAAAGTATTAGGTATATTATGATCTACCCATGTGCTAAACCATTCAAATGTCATTTTGACGTTCGAAAAGTGCTGATTCTCAGCCTAGTTTGAATAAATGACTTTTGATTTTGCTTTTTTTATATGTACATTAACGTGGTTATGTTGTTACTACTATAAAGCCTATAAATAAGTAATCTTTCTTTAAGGTGGATGCGCTAGGGTAGCCCGCGAAATTCAAATTTTCTTACGTTTTTTGCAATTTGCAGTATGAATGAAAATTTCATGAAATCGTCAGTCAATACACTTACATGAACTTAGAGAGTTGTATTGCTGATTCTAATGTTTATAATTCTGTAAATCCATATTTGTTACGGCCGCTAATAATATTTAGATCAACATACAACCTGATACTGACCTGCAAATTGCAAAAAACGTAAGAAAATTTGAATATCTCGGCCACGGCCACCCTAGCGCATCAACCTTAATCTCATTTCACTGGATAATTTTTTAGTTGGTGACATCATCTCATGATCCTGGAAAATGAATACCTAGTAGATATTTGTAGAAAAATCGACAATGTTTATGTAATCTTTTTAATTTTAAATATCTTAATACCTAATGAAAGTGGTCCTTTTGGTCCCGAGTTCCGACTTGCAAATTAGTTCAAGGTAAATCCGACTTTCTCTTTTATTTACTGGAAAAATTATAGTTAGTTAGTTACTTACATACTACATCCCATTTGTAGAAAATCTATAAGTACTTATTTAGATCAGTCAGCAAAAAAAAGTCGATAAACACATCAGTTTTTTATTAAAATCGGAACAGAAGTAAAATTAAAAGAGCATTAACTATGCCTGGAAATGCTGAAATATAATGTATGGAATAATAATGTTGCGTTAATATCTAAATAGATTTTTTTGCCCGCGTACATAGAGCTTTTGCCCGCGGCTTCGCCCGCGTGGATATCGAATAATATCACACGGGAGCGTACTGCACGGATTAAATGCCACCTATTAACCCAAGATAAACGATGTATTAATTCCATAATACATTGTTTTCGTATAAATCTTTAAGAAAACAATATTAGGCATGATTTTTTCCTACATCTTCAACAATAATTGTCGTTAATAAATTATAGGTACTTAAACCTTCTACATGAATCACTCCGTATGAAAAATTTTATTGCAAAGTTTATCGCGTTCAGACAGACATACGCGACGGGAGGACTTTGTTTTACAATATGTAAGGATGTGTAAAAGTTAATCAACTCTACTCGCTGACCGTACCTAATATCTAATTGATACTTAATAATTGACACTTTATTGGCTAGTCCTGAACACAATGACAACATGGCTAACATAAAAAAAATATATTAAAAAAATATTTTCAAGTTTATATTGCTTAAATTAATCGGTACAACACTAATAAATAAATTACACAGCTCAATATTCTACACAACAGTTAATTACTGTCATACCGAGCTATAAAATAGCCCTTATAGTGATGTCAACGTGTCACAATATTGTGTCATGTCAATGTCAATTTGACGTAAGTAATAGAACATAGTACTCAAATCACTATTGGTTTCATAGACTGTTCAATTTTCCATCGTTCTGGGAAACGTTTAAAAATTGCTCCGTAACGGTGAAGTATTACAGGCAGGCAGGATGGGGGGGGGGCGTATTTGGCATGGGGTGGGGTATTATTTTATGCAATGCCTGTATTAAAGTATATAGACAGGCAAGAATGACTGTATTGTACAGTTTCATTTTCTCGAGTGTATTCATAGGCTAAGAGCCTGTTTTACAACCTGCCAACAATACTTGTATTGCCAAATGTCATTATTTAGTTCACAAGTACTTATATTTTGACACTTTTATTCGTGATTTTGTTTATCAAAAATTATTTATAAGTTACAACTTGTAGAAAAATCATAACAAATCCTGAGAGTGTCCGGCGACTCTCTATTCCGTCTTAGAAGTTTACAAGTGTCGTGCTTAGTACCGCAATAAATGTTTAAATACGATTTTCTTTTTTTTAATGTGGTCAAAAGAGAGAGATGACCTGATGCCCGTGTCTCAGCAGTGGGAACATTAAGGCTGATTATGAATATGGAGATGAGCTATGAATTTAACGAAAATTAACATTCTAGGTAACTTGTGAACGTGTAGACTTGTAACTTTTGATAAACAGGGCCCTATCTTGTTAAATTTGGTATTTGGCAGATAATTTCATACACTAACGTAACTTTATAAAATATATAAATTCAAAGTCACCCTGTATGAGGACTTAAGAACTAAAGGACGAAGTCTCTAACTTAGCTAAGTAATCTAAGTACCTATTTCTTCTATTGTAAATGTGCCTACATCTGACTGACAGATGTTTCCTGTTTTAACTTGTCTTATCTTATAAACACAATTACCTAAGACGTTAATTACATATCTATGGCACAAGCCTTTTAAGGAAAGGAAATATGCCTTTACGTTAAGAATTTATGAATTATTTATTAGTTGCTGTTAGCACAGCTCCAGCCCGCGGGGTGGTTGTCATGAATGAGTTTTTGTGTGTTGGAATCTCCTTGGTTTCAAATTTTTATAAAAATCGTTGTGACACCTGAGGGCTTAGACAAAGTGACATTCTATCAGCGATAACGATGATGGAAAAGACAAAAATGTATAGGACTGACATAAGCTATCGAAAAGCTTATGTCAATTCTGTTGAAAGTCGTTGTAGAAATACGAAACGCTTTCGAAGCGATTGTCACTTGTCTAGGCCCTCAGAGTTAACTGTTCATTCAACATTTCTAGAGATAGCTAAATACTTAATTAATATAGAGTCTAATGATAATGTTTTTAGGGTTCCGTACCCAAAGGGTAAAACGGGACCCTATTACTAAGACTCCGCTGTCTGTCTGTCTGTCCGTCTGTCACCAGGCTGTATCTCATGAACCGTGAAAGCTAGACAGTTGAAATTTTCACAGATGATGTATTTCTGTTGCCGCTATAACAAAAAATACTAAAAAACAGAATAAAATAAATATTTAATTGCTCCCATACAACAAACGTGATTTTTTTGCCGTTTTTATAGATAATGGTACGGAACCCTTCTTGCGCGAGTCCGACTCGCACTTGGCCGGTTTTTTCTTACTTATGTAAGTATCGAATAATTACTAAGAATGCGGCGACCGATGAATTTTCCATACTTACGTTTGTATGGAAAATTCATTGGTCGCCGTACTTACCTAAATCATTTGCAATTTGAGCATATTTCCACCATATTTTGATTGATGTTCGGATTTAGACAGTATTTATCTAGGTTCCTACATCTTGTTTTTCCCAAAAAACGTACCTAAAATGAAATTTAAGCGAATTGAATTTCACACAATTTTACAGCGTAAATGACATGTTTTCATACTGTTTTTTCTCTATTATAAACAAACAATATTTGTAATATTGTATATCAAGTTAAAAATTATCGAAAAAAAAGTGAAAAAACCTTAAGTATTCATTCATCATTTTAGGTATTACGGAACATAGCTAGTAGTGCTATCGCGTCAAGAAAATATCATTACAATGGCAATGTGTGCGTGGTCGTACAGTTCACGGTAGCTGTGTGTATCGCTTCGACAGGCACACTAGCGCAACATTTGTAGCACTCGATTTGTAATTGCCGGCCCCTTAAAGGGTACTCTAGTTTCATAATAATTGACTACAATCTAATTAGGTTCCTAATCAATGCTGGCTGATTCGGAACTGTCTCCAAAATTATATTTTTCTTTGCAAAAATCTAGTTCAAAATACAAAATGGCGGATGGCAAAGCTAAAAATATTAAAAACTAAAACCAGCTCAATTTCGAATTAAGAAACCCGTATGACAGAACTGTCATGGCTGCCTTATTTGTCTTTATTACCGGCTGTCGGCACCTAAACGTTGTATTAATAGGCAATTTGCTCAATTATGTCGCGTTTTAACTTTTAAAATGGCGCCTGTTATGTCAAGACGAAAATTTTAAGCGTGTGTACAAGTTATCCTGTTTCGTTCATGTTTGGATTTTTGCTTGTACTTTTCTATTTTCATATTTCTATTAATAATGGAAATTGATATTTCTATTATATTAAATAACTAGAGCGTGGTGACAGGGACTCATGGATAAATGATAGTGACAGCCGCAGAATTGCCGCGGTCGGTTCGTGGATGGGTAACCATCCATTAGGTAGCTATCGAGACCCTGCCCTCCCTTAGAACCCGGCTTTCATTCGTGTTGGCGACAGTCTTTCCGAGTAGTTAGAAGCCAGAAAGTCTGCAAACTAGTCATAAACTAAGGGGTATTGAGTTAACCAATAACTGGGTTGTGGTCGTTGTGGAGATCGGATAGGTATAGTCATTTAGGGGTATGAGGAACAGGGTGTAAAGTTCACTCATCCACCATAGAAAAGGGAGGATCCTCCGACCAGACGGGTGTTGTGTCTGGCGGGCAACTGCCCTTTTCTACGATGGATGAGTGAACTTTACACCCTGTTCCCATACCCCTAAATTGGTGACCCCGACGTGATTCCCCAGTGGGTCGGGGTGATGAGGTGATTGCGGTGATTCCCCATCACGTCGGGGTCACCAATTTAGGGGTATGAGGAACAGGGTGTAAAGTCTGGTCGGAGGATCCTCCCTTTTCTATAGAGTATGAGTGAACTTTACACCCTGTTCCTCATACCCCTAAAGTCACTCCATGTAAAATACTGAGGCCCTAGACAAAGTGACATTCTATTAGCGATAACGATGATGGAAAAGGCAAAAGTATATAGGACTGACATTATGGTATGGAAAAGCTTATGTCAAATCCTGTTGAAAGTCGTTGTAGAAATACGAGACGCTTTCGAAGCGATTGTCACTTGTCTAGGCCCTCTGGTATTCTGCATCCGCCTGGACTGGAAGCCGACCGCAATTGGGTAAAGGCTAGGCAGGTTGATTGCACTAGCGTGGTGTAGGACTCGGTACCGCAGCTTTTAGTAGAGAAATCGAAATGTCATCGGAAAATTTAAAAAAAACTGAAAACAAGGAAACTATTTTGCTTTATGTCAAAACCACATTAAAAACTTAATATTGAATTAATTAATCCTACGTTACTAACTGTTAATCATGTCAACATTACACAGTAAATAATAAAACGCTACCCGAAATCATTAAACCCCATAATGAAATACAAAACTTTGAAGCCATAACATAATAATCTGTAATAGCGCTTCAAGCCGCTTTATTGCACAATAAAGCCGTTCGAAATTCAAATTTCGTTTCCTAGAATCTGTAATAGGAACGTGGAACAGGGCGCATTATAATTTTTACTGTTTATTTATTTTTCCGTGGAAAGGGTGGTTTTATTTTGAAAAAAGAAGGTTTTTATTGTGATTTGATTACTTTGAGCTTTTGCAGTCATTTAACTAATGGGTGTTGGTTTTATATTATTTAAATGGTTTAATATTGGTAAATTCCCTTAAATTCAGCAGGTAGGTACCTACCAATTACAGTTTTACTCTATGACAATAATTTTGTAGATCATTTGCACTCAATCACATGACCGCTGCAGTAGCTTACGTAATGCATAGCCTAACTTACTTTTATACTGAAAAAATATGTTAGGTACTCTTAACATATTTTTTTAATTGATTATTATAGGTTTAATAATTTAGCTTATAACATATAACATATTTAAACAGATTGTTAAACTTATAAAGTTCTAAAAAATTTGCCATTTCATGTGATTGTTCTTTATATTTTTCAATTTTGAGTTTGACATTTGCACCTGTCAAATTAGTCTACGAGATTAAAAACAGAATTTAGAGGTAAGGAGTCCGGGTGACTCTCGGTTCTACCTTCGGCCTGATCATCACTTACCATCAGGTGAGATGAAGGCCAAGAGCTACCCTGAAGGAGATTAAAAAAAAGGTCATTCAATTTATTTATTTATTTAACTATTTATGCACACACATATAAATACAGACTACAAGAAAGGAACAGAAAAAAAAGTACAAAGGCAATGCTTATTAATATCAATCAATATTATAATTTTCTGTAAGAATTGTTTAGATTTATTCACAAGATTAATCCTATATTGTAGCTTCAATGAAATTGTAAGAATATATGAAGAGTTAAGTGGACAAGTAAGGCCACACAATGATACTTACTTAGATTGAATGTAAATCTACATACCTATCCCATTTGAAATAAGATTAGACATTAAAACAAACCCTTTTACAGTCCGTTCAACCGATTTTGACTTCTATACTGTAGGCATAAGGATAGCATTAAAAGCAAAAAAAGTTACACAATACCAACTATCTACTGCGGCTGCCATTTGTCATGCCACCAACGCAATAGAATTCAAAATCGGTTTAACGGAATGTAAAAAAGGCTTATCTATACGTCTAATCTTATTTCAAATGGAGTATAGGTACTCGCATGTTTCTACACAAATAAATGTCTTGAATCTTAAATCTCGTCAAAACCAAGCCGACCAATAAAATAATAAAACTAACAGAAACAAAAAACCCCCAATAACAAATCGATACATTTATTTAACCTATTTTTATAGTCTCACTCTTAATTAGTTAAAAACTCAAAGCAAACGTTCTAATAGTGTCTATCACCACAAAAGGTAAACCATAAACTATAGACTTGCAACAAACGCTTCACGCCTCATAAAATTAAAAATCGAACAAAAAATGCTGGCAACAAACAATAAATGTCACAGAGCATAAATAATAGAAGAAGAATATCGTCGTAAAATATAATAAGACTTCATTATACTACTGTGCGTAAGAGATTTGAAATTAATGATGTTTTTAAAATAAACAATAAGAAAGTTAGCGATAAACTTGTTTTTTTTCAGTGCTGCTTTTCGTTGATTTAGGATTTGTCGTAGCTAATTTAGACATTGTTTTGGATGCACATTTTCTGTTATATAAAGACTTAACTTTATTTGCTTAACCTTTAGCACATAGCACTTGAATCGATAGACGAAGTATAGTTACAGCTAACAACAAGTAGATTAGCACTTCAGGCTTAAAAACAAAGTATCGCATCATTTTATATCAATTTAGATGATTGATGATTTAAATTAGCATTATTTGCATATTTCCCTTTGTAACTTTACTAAACATAGTTTTAAATATCCATTGTCAACTATTTAGCGTAAATACAATCCTAAAACCATGCATTGTTACAATTTCGTCCAACGGTACCTCTGAACCATGCAAATTTCTTTTATAAATTCTAAAGCACCAAGGGATACCTTTACAAAGAAAGTACAAGCATCTTCCAAATATAGAATTCTTAGCGCCATGCGCCAACGAAAACTCCCGAACGCTCACGGAAATAGCCGAGCCCCGTCGGTCTCTTTGTAAATCTATTTAGGCTAGTCCATCATTTTTTATTAGCAAAATGACAATCAAAATGAGTCGGCTCTTTGCCATTTTTTTTCTCAATAATGTTACCCTATTCAGCTATTGTTAAGGGGAGGTCTAATAGAACCTTTGCAATTTTTTTTTTTGGGCTTACAACACAGGTGAAGTGTTCAAAAGGGGTTGCCAATTTATTTCATGTTATTGATATTTTTCTTTGTACGCTGTGTTAATATTGTGATTATTTAGGATTGTGCTCTTAAGTATTTTATAATGACGATTAGATTTTAAACAATGACGCAGGAATGTATGTTTTTCGTTGTAGAATTTTTATGGTATCTTTTTCCGAAATGTTGTTTATTGTATTGAATTAAAGAAATTAATTTAATAAACTGTTGTTTTATTCCAACATCTTTTTACCCATCATTATAAGACTAACACCAGATATTTGTCAGCAAGGTAAACAACACATCTTGGGTTAGATCCCCAGGTCACTCAAAGCGTTATTGAGCTTTTTAAATCAGGAATTTCTCATTAGCAGCTGGAGTATGTATTTGAGCGAGGCAATAAGCTCGCCCGAACTGTCGAAATGTGGCTGTACCTACTATAAATCTCTGCCTAACTCTATTGAAAACAAAGGTGTATATGTAACGGAAACCATAAACTCATAAAGGCCTCTTCCAAATTGCCCCTGGATCTAGGTGCGTCTTCAGCAGCGAGTCTACCCCAGAGGGCCTAGACAAGTGAAAATCGCTTCGAAAGCGTTTCGTTTGTCTACAACGACTTTCAACCGAAATCAAACGACCTATACATTTTTGCCTTTTCCAACATCGTTATCGCTGATAGAATGTCACTTTGTCTAGGGCCTCAGCTGTTTTTTCAAGACTTCGTTCCTGTACAGGAACTTTACTCAAATTGCGGCGAAGTTCCAGAAGGCACGGAGGGTCACGACAAGTGACAATCGCTTCGAAAGCGTTTCGTATTTCTACAATGACTTTCAACAGGATTGACATAAGCTTTTCGATAGCTTATGTCAGTCCTAAGATACATTTTTGCCTTTTCCATCATCGTTATCGCTGATGGAATGTCACTTTGTCTAGGGCCTCTGGGCCCTTTAGGGAATCGTACCGATCAATTATTTTAAATTATGCTGCTTTTCATATTTTAGTTAATTGATTCAGGCGTGACTTTGCGGAAATCCATTATAAACATTAGACGCACATATATTTACTAACGTATTCCGCTTAACTATTCCTCAAGAGTCATAAAAAAACTCAGATATACGGCGCTCGCGTCCAGCGCTCGGCGCACGTCGTGTTCAGGTTCGCGACAGGTCAATTTATTTCCAGCATTTGGGGCACAAAGGCACTATCCGTGGTGGTACGCTTGGATGGACACTTAGGGTACAGACAGGCAGAGCAAAATACTCAAGCACGCTCGAGCATGTTCTATGCAGTCAAGTGTTGAGTGAAAATATACGCAAGAAGCATGCGCAAACACATAAGAAATCATTTCTGCCAGGGTATTTTAAACTCCATTTTAGTTGTAATTTCGGTTATTTTAAAATAATCAATTAAAAATTACTCGAGAATTTTGCTACCCTATCTACACTAACCGTTAATAAAACTGTTACGTAAAACCCATGTTATGCTGAATCCCACAGTCTAATAGAATCAGTTAAACAATTTACTTAACTCGTTATTTATGCACGCATACATACAATTTGAACGATCATCACAATCAGATGCGACCGTTTAGGCTACATGCGTGCGCGCAATTGATACAGTCAACCGCACACTTGAACTGCGAAAACAGTCATTGCTGCCGTGACTTTAAGGCGCTGTCAATGTTAAACTGTTTCCATTGACGTTCAGTTGACTGTAGGTTACATTACCATGGTTCTATGGCGTGGATATAAATGGGTAATGGAGGGTAAAATACTGTCAAGTTACAGTAATCTGAGGGAAATTGACGTTACGCTTGTTGTCAGTCGGGCAAAGGAATATTTTTGTACAGCTTATGTTTGTAGGTTAGGTTTCGGATGAATTCGTCCATGGCCTCCTCCAACTCATAATTTTAATCTTTAAAAAAGAGTTTCAAAGATGAAAATACAAGCAATTTGAATCTTTGAGATACTGCCCTCGGGAGCAAAGACCACTCACTTCTCTCATAGACAATTTTGGAACCACAAGTAGAAGCTCCAAACAGTATGGTTTCCCTACAACTAAGTTCGAAATTCAAAAAATCAATTCGAAATTCGTAGTCATTTTATAAAATTCCAGACTGCTTTTGTTTTTTTTTTTAACCATGTATGTTCTTTGTCTATGCAAACCATTTTCCCCTTAATTTTCCTGCCTTTTAATCATACATAAATGAATGTTAATAATACTGCAGTTTCCTTTTACTCAAGCAGAAAATCATTGTTGATAATATTAGTAGGTAAGTAATAAATATGAGGTTTGAACGAAGAAAATAATAACTTGTCTTTGACAGCGGCTTGTCATACAAAATTATGATGTTGTTCAAGAAACTGCTTTAGAAAGGCTACTTGTCGGTTTTCTATGGTGAGCTTGATTGTGCTGTTTGCGATAAAGACGTGTTCACTTTTAATGGTAGTATTACGTAAAACTTATAATTTGTCACTTCTGTACAACTTTACGTAATACTTACGCCGGAAAAAAGAATTAGATAAGTACCTACTCATTATTCTTAGGTAGGTACCAGATGGTTGAAAAAATAAAGTAAAATCGTAAACACAAGCGTAAAAAATGTCCTAGACTCGCGACAATCTAAGAAGTCCGTTTTGACAGCTATGCTTTGCTTTGTGTAGAGATGAAAAAAAAATTGGTTTCTTATAAACTGATTCTCGAGACATATCGATTGAACATACCTACTTAGAGAGTTTGTAATCTACGACTTATCTACATTGATAAAAACTGATTCTCAAGGCTTAACGTTTTATTACATGTACGAGAACGAAACGTCAAAACGGACTTCTTAGATTGTCGCGAGTGTAACAACGGACAGTGTCGATAATAAGGTATCACCAACATTCAGCATACGTCCATTGCTGGTCATAGACCTCCCCCAAACATCGCCAATTCGCCACAGCGACCAGTTCCGTTGTTCCTTCATCCAGTGGATTCCCGCGACCTCTACTAGATCACTTGTTGTCTTTCAAAAGTAGAACATAAAGGGGGATGCGCTAAGGTAGCCCGCGAAATTCAAAACTTAATCATTAGCATCAGCAATACAACTCCTTATGTTCATATAAGTGCCAAAAATGTCATGATTTCATGAAATATTCATTCAATACACTTACATGAACTAAGAGAGTTGTATTGCTGATTCTAATGTTTATAATTCTGTAAATCCATATTTTTGTTTCGGCCGCAAATCATATTTAGATCAACATACAACCTGGGGGCCAAGTCTACTAATTTACAAACCTGTCAGTGGTCTCACAATGATCAGTTTTTGACAGATTTTGTATGGCATATCTGTCAAAAACTGATCATTGTGAGACCACTGACACGTTTGTAAATCTGATACTGACCTGCAAATTGCAAAAAACGTAAGAAAATTTGAATTTCGCGGGCTACCCTGGAGCTTTCGCCTTAATATTATTTTATGCCCTAATTAATGTAGGTAGGTAATTAAGTTAACCATTAGGTAAATAAATATTTGTCAAAAGTCTATCAAAGACAAGTGGGTGGCCTTAAACAAGCGGAAATGCACGATTTAATATCGATGATAATTTAAAAAAGATCAAGCAGGCTAAACTGGCGCTAACATGCCATTTTACAGATTATACAAACGTAAAAAAAAAAAACAAAGATACCGCCGAGCAAAGGCACCGCGCGTTCAGCCGAAAAAAAAACTAAATTAACACAAAATTTTCAATAATTAAAACTCACCTTGTTAGTGGGACTTCGATGTTTTTATAACTTTACCATTTTATGCTTACAGTTAATTAAAAACCTTTTAATTTGAAGTCCTTTTTAACACAACGTTATAGAGTCGAAAATACTTTAGCAATGTTCATCTGTGTGGAAACGTTATTTTAGCATTTATTTTGAAATGTGCCGAAGTAAATTGCGTTTCAAATTTTATTGTTTATTTGATTGTCCCTTTGGCAGTATGGAGATATGCCTTTGCTACCAGCCTTTTATAAGTAAAGTTCGTAAATCTTTAACTGTATATAAAATCGCTGTTTCTATTATGGAGTGGTAATAAAATAGAATGATTTCTGTACCTATTAATTAATAAAGAAATAAATGGATTTAAAAATAGTAATAAACTCATAGGCTTGTTTTATGCCTGAATTAATTAAATTCACTTTACGGTTTTAAAATTATTAATTAACTACCCCATTTGAAATAAGATTAGACATTAAAACAAACCCTTTTACAGTCCGTTCAACCGATTTTGACTTCTATACCGTAGGCATAAGGATAGCATTAAAATTAAAAAAGTTACACAATACCAACTATCTACTGCGGCTGCCATTTGTCATGCCACCAACGCAATAGAATTCAAAATCAGTTGAACGGGATGTAAAAAAGGCTTATCTATACGTCTAATCTTATTTCAAATGGAGTATAGGTACCTACAATCCAGTAACTGGGTTGTGGAGGTCAGATAAGCAGTCGTTCCTTGTAAAATAAAGCTTAGCTGCACCTGGTTAGACTGGAAGCTGACCCCAACATAGTTAGGAAAGGGCTAGGCCAGTTGATTGTTTTTGTAAGAAGAATTTTAAATCTTCAGATGAATGGCACAAAATTTTAATAACATGTCCTTTTTCAATGTAGTTCAATGCATAGATAAATTGCACTTGAAATTAGCTTTTAATTTAGGTAGGAACTTATTTCGCATGTAGTATTAATTCGAAACTGCTGAATTAGGTAACTGTTATAAGTACAGAAAACCGTTTTTTTTTTGTTGTAGGTATAATAAATCATAATAGGTAGGTATTAATAAACTTGTTATGGTATAATAACTGCTTTATTTTCAGGCAACTAAGACCCATACATAAATAAAAAATTAAAAAATTCACTTTGACATTTTGTATTTTCGATTTAAAAAAAACTTATCAAATTCAAAATTTTAAACAGAGAACAGAAAGCATCTTGAAATGTTAAAAAAAAGCTTGGCAAAATGAAGTAGCTGAATCCGACGTGTCATCGAAAAGATGCATTCTCATTTACTAATGTATTTCGATAAAAAATCCGAATATTGTCGCGTCATCATACCGAAATAGTGGCTGGTTGTGATGTCTTTGTTAATTTTGTGTCAAAATATTGGTAATAGTGAGGATATTTTTTTGATTTATTACTTGTCTAACTGTTGATTTTAAAGGCTTAACTTTTGGGAAAGATTGATGGTGGTAAATGGTAGTAGTGAAGATGTTAAAAACTGTTACTTTCAAAGCTAAGGGGAAAAGGGGTTTATAAGATTACTCAATGAAAACTTTAACCACAATACTTACTTTTCAAGTTCCATGTCAAACGGTTTTATGAAACAAAAACTTTTTAGGTAACTTTTTACGCTCTTCATAGGTTAGTATCTGTCTAGGTTCATGTGGCTAAGCTACGCTTGCCGCGGTCCGTGGATGGGTGACCATCTTTACATACCAATACCCCTCCGTACCTCGGAAAGCACGTTAAGCCGTTGGTCCTGTGTGTCATTTGTGGATCTTTGACAGTTGTTACGGGTCGTCAATGCCCGAAAATCTGACAACTATTCTTACCAAAGAAGGGGTATCGTATTACCCAGTTACTGGGTTGTGGAGGTCAGATAGGCAGTCTGGTATTCAGCTGCATCCGGTTAGACTGGAAGCCCGCCCTAAATAGTTGGAAAAAGGCTAGGCGGATGACGATGATCTATCTAGGTTCAAACTGTTTAGATTTTGACCTTGCTTTGCTTTAGAAAAATATTTTTATAACATTGATCTTTAGGTAATTTAGTAACACATAGCTTCTGGAATTAACTAACTGCATAGAACTTTTCAAACTCAAACTCAAAGCAATTATTTAAAATAAACCAATTACAGGCACTTTTGAATTGTCAAGGGGTCGGTCAGTCAGAAAAATGAAGCTAGTTGCCCATTCCAAAGCGTAGTAGGCTTTGAAAAGCTTTAATTAACTAAAACGAACACATAGCATAGCTTCTGGGATTACCTAACTGCATGGGCCTATGAAAAGCTTTTAAAAACCACATCATCAAGTTTGTCTCAAATATAAAATTGTATCATTGAATACGCTAATACATTGTATTCTTATTTACAATAAATTTTGAGAAATAATTTGTTCAGAAAGACATAATGTAAGTTGGTAGGTAGGTCAGTAACTACTTGGGATAGGTCGAGCGTAATTTGCCATTTTTCGCACTAATTAGGCAAACATATCGTTATGAAAGCAAAGATCCGCTTTAATACGAAAACTGGCCTATAGTATCTTCTATTCTACTTCTACAAAAATTAATAACAAAAAACGAAAATCACAAAAACGTTAACATACCGTGCAACTGTCAAACTTGCAAATTTTTTTTACCCCTATTGTCAAAGTAGGTTACTTTCAAAAAGAAATGGTACATTTACCTGTCGACCGACAAAGAATGTCGGACGTGCAAAATCTATTTAAATTGTACCGTATTCTTATTAATTTATGATTTAGTGGACATATCCTATTTTTCTTGCGCGAAATTAGTCTGAAGACAATGGAATGCAAGTAGGTGGGATAGGGTCACGCCTATTTCGAGTTTTAAGGAGTAATATTGCATTTGGTGGTCTCCCAAGTAGAATCTTAGTTAAGAATAGAATTGAATAGATTTTCTTTATGACTCAAAAATGGTTAGTAAGACTTACAACTATGTTAGTAAGAACTCACAATTCAAAAAACAAAAACAAACAAATAGGATCACCGTTGTGGCAACCCATGTGAGATGGCACAACAGTGACCCACGAAAACACAGTCTAGGCGACTCGAAATCATGTTTAGGATACTGTTGGAGCTGCTCCACACCCTGCGCAGCATGGAAGCGCACCATTTGCGCATGGTTGCGTAGAAACAATCTACATGCGCATCCGCGAACATCCCTGACGCACTACAGAAGCGAGGCAGCCCCACCAGCATCCTAAACGCATTATTGAACTGAACGCGGAGAGCGCTGTACAACCTTTGCGTATATCTAACCCATCTAGCTCTTGTTAAAAAGACGTACAGTAGACTCGAAAGAGCGTTATCTTTACCGGAAGTGAGCATCGTGCAAACCTGCGAGCCAGCATGTTCGATGTTAAATATCATTAAAAACGTAACTTCAATTGTTAAAAAAAATGGACATTGTGGGTTGAAAGAAACGAATCGTAGATTTAGGATTTGGCAATCTATTCCTTGTATACTTTTGTGAATAGTACGTACTCTCTTCTCATCTCATATCAGTGTCTGAAGACGAAAGTTTTTGTCCAGTGCATGTTGCAAGTGATAACATAATGGCACTGAAACGTGGTCGCTCATTAGAAGGCTGAAAGTCACCCAAAGGAGTGAGTTGGAGTTTCAGAATCAGAAATGAAGAGATCCGTAGGAGAACTAAGGTAACCGACATAGCCTGAAGAATTGCCAAACTTATGTAGCAGTGGGCAGGGCACATTGCTCGCAGAACAGATGGCCGATGGGATCGAAAGGTTCTGGAGTGGCGTCTGCGTACTGGAAGACGTAGTATTGGAAGGCCCCCACACGGTGGACCGATGACCTCATGAAGGCCGCAGGAACCCGCTGGATGCGAGAAGCATAGAACCGGTCGACGTGGCGGTGCTTGGGGGGAGGCCTATGTCTGACTGTCTGCCTGTATGATAATGATGATGATGTGAATAGTATTAGGGCTATAGAGAAAGCTAGCTTTTACCGGGACAATTGCTTTCGCTTCGCGCACAATATTCAATACCCCTTGTAGCTTTAATTTGAATTCTTGCACTTCAACAACCTACAAAATTTTTGGCTGCAATCAGTCTCCATGAAATCATGTTAAGGTACATAAATGAAAAAATTATCATAGAATATGAGCAAAATTTGTTTAAAAGAATTTATATATTTTTTATTTTAATCACGTTCATGGCTCTAACGATCTATTTATTTATTTATTTATTTGGTACACCAACAGCAGTACATATTAAAACAGAACAGTAAGATTAAAAATTACTGGTATGCATGCCTATTATAGGTTGTTGCCAGTTACAGCATTTGCCACAAAACAACATAGTAGGTAATAAAATAAAAACAAACTTAAAGAAACATAAAATACAAAGAGTAAACAAAATACAAAATAAATAGATTACTTATAAGTAAGAAAAATATATATATATATATTAGATGTTGAAGAGAGAGTGAGTGATAGCTGATATTAATTATAGGTTATTTTATGCAGAGACTGATCTTCTAAACTTTTTAAGTGATACTCCGTGTAAGTCGGTTTCTCGATCTCGATAAATGTTCCAATACTTACTTATTGGGGTTAATTTGCGGGGGCGAAAAATCGATATAGAATTGATTTTTACTGTGTGTACATAAATAATAAAATAAACAAATATAGCTAGATTTCATATCTGGGAAAATTCGTTTTCTCTATTTTCACTCGAGCAGAGCTCGGTACCCAGGTATTTTATCTAAATCAGTTCATTTACAAATCAGTTGGTTTGCAAAGATAAAAAAACTTTGATGGCTGTCATTTGTGACAGTCGTTACGAGTCGTCAGAAGCCCGAAAGTCTGACAACCAGACTAACCAAGGGGTATCGTATTACCGAGTTACTGGGTTGTGGAGGTCAGATAGGCAGTCGCTTCATGTAAAATACTGGTACTCAGCTGCATCCGGTTAGACTGGAAGCCGACCCCAACATAGTTGGGAAAAGGCTAGGCAGATTGATTGATTGATTGATGGCTTATATAATAACTAAAAACCTCCACTGATTATTTTAACTAAGTATTTGAGCTGGTTGTCTTAATAAAATTGAAATTGAAACTCTTTATTTCGGACACAAAATATCCATATAGTGTTAGTAACATACAAAAATAACTTATTGCCTAGTGTTAGTATAAATCAACCTCCGCACAAACTGCTGAACAATCGGAGAGCCGAAGCCTTCGGCTACAGTTTTCAGGATGCTGACCCTCACTCTCTTTAGCAGCGACGCCGTATATCCCGCGTATATTTATGACCGTCTTATGAGGACTTTCACAGGATTCGATGCTGATCGTCTCTATCCATCTAGTCCATAGGGACTCCAGTTATACAATTTCCAATATACTACCATCAGCATAAGCAATCATTAGTAAAAAAACATCAATATTTTCGTCCATCATCTCCCTTTGATCTGAAACGGTATATTTTTTCCCAAATCCCTTCAAATCAAGTGTAAACTTCCATATTGTGAGATACAAATCGGATTTTATGCATCGACGGATCCTCTATTTAGTATAGGGTTGAATGATCATGTACACCGGGGGTTTATTTAAAAAAATTACAAAGAGAACAATGTCGGAGATCGCTACTGTATTAAATATCTTTATAAGTTATGTCAGTCTAGAAACTGTTGTAATGTTTTATAAAATAATGGAGCAATGTCGGATTTGTTGTGGTTTTATGGTCCCGGCTGTGATTCGTAGACCTTTGACAGTCGTTACGGATATTCAGAAAGCCAAAAGTCTGACAAACAGTCTTACCAAGGCGTATCTTGTTACCCAGTAACTGAGTTGTGGAAGTGAGATCGGCGGTCGCTCCATGTAGAATAGGTACTGGTATTCAGCTGTATCCGGTTAGACTGGAAGCCGACCCCAACATAGTTGGGAAAAGGCTAGGCAGATTGATTTGGTTCCTCTTTTTAGTATAGGCATTGACCATTTCTACAAGGGTTTATTGAAAAAAATGATAAAAGGAACAACTTTGGAGATAGCTGCTGTGTTTAATATATTTATACTGATTTAATGTTCTGGAGATGAATGGAAGAAAGTCGGATTTTGATGTGGTTAAAATACAGTCTCCAAGTTGCTCGCAGCTAGCCAGGCTATTTAGTATTAGCGCTAGGTGCGTTACGTCGCAAGCAAGTTAGGAGGGCCTAGACAAGTGATAATCGCTCCGAAAGCGTATCGTATTTCTACAACGACTTTCAACAGGATTGACATAAGCTTTTCGATAGCTTATGTCAGTCCTATACAATTTTGCCTTTTCCATCATCGTTATCGCTGATAGAATGTCACTTTGTCTGCCTATGGTCACAATTTGTCGGTTTCCCATGGATAGATTATAAACTATCGAAAAATAAATGCGTTTTATTTTAATGGTTGCAGTTCACAATTTTTCGACAGTTTTTAATCTAACGGAAATAAGACCGATAGATTTTATAGTAACAAGGTTTATACGGTGACATAAACTTACTTTATCCATTCGAGTCACTATATACATGCATAATATCAACATTCTCATCTCCTCTGCATCTTAACCTAACACAAAATACATACCAAACAAAAATAACTCAATACATAAGACTAGCAACGATTTCAATACATAATATAATAGTTTTGGTTCGCGTGTCGCCCGGCCGGCGGGTAGGCACATAATTGTATGTAATCTCAATGTATCGGGGATAATGTGATCTGCGTCTGCGCGGGTATAATGACAGGCCGGCGTAGCACGCATGCACTGAACACACGACGCTATTTTGGAGCTGTTTCTTCGAATGGGAAACGGTATATTGGTATGAAAAATTGAGTAACGAAGAAAGGTGTTTGCATTGCAATGCAGTTTGATAGAAAAAAAATAAACTAATAAAATCTAAAACCCAACTACGACAAGAAAGTCAATCAACTAAAATGGTATAAACAAGACACCACAGATAGACAAATGAAAAATCCGGAGTCACACGTGTTAGTGCATAAATCGTAGTTGTCTATCTGTGGTGTCTTGTTTATACCATTTTAGTTGATTGACTTTCTTGTCGTAGTTGGGTTTTAGATTTTTATTAGTTTAATATTTTTTTTTATTTTTTTGGGGTTGTAGTATATTATATATTTGAAATGTGCTAATTAAGCCCTTTCATTTGATATCTAACATGGTATGATTAAAAAATATTTGTTTTTTAGTTCATGACTTTATGTCCTCTAGAGGGCGCCATTTTTAATTTAATGTGACGTCACATAACCAGCGGACGATTAAGACGCTTTCAACGATACCTCATTTGTCAAATTGTGATGAGTCGTTTAGAAGATATGAGGGAGCAGATGAACATACATACATACATACATACCGGTCAAAATCATAACACTCCTTTTTTCTTCGCCGTAGTCGGATAAAAATAACACAATATGTCTTTGACATATCGAGGATCTTAGGAAGGCGTACGAGGAGCCGAAGCCAACTCGCAGAGGCCCCTTAGACATTTATAAGTGTTGAGACACCAACCGACGATTATCTCTGTATGCACTATGCAAGTGCAGCAACGGACAACCCCCGATTGGTGTAAGACTATTGCAGGATATGGAAACAAAGATATTGGATTATGGGTTTGAGTGAACGTGAACTGGTTATCTTGATCTATGTATAGACTATGGCCCCTGCCTGACCAATGTGTTTAAATATAAAATACATAGATAAAATGGCAGGGATTGGCCCCCCAAAACGGTCGCTAGCACAAAGTGTCGTTGCGACAAGGGGGCAACAACACAATATGTTATTATCTATACTATAATATTAAAGCTGAAGAGTTTGTTTGTTTGTTTGAACGCGCTAATCTCAGGAACTACTGGTTGGAATTGAAAATTTCTTTTTGTGTTGGATAATCCATTTATCGAGGAAGGCTATAGGCTACATAACTTCACGCTACGACCAATAGCAGCGGATCATAAATAAAAAATGTTGCAAAAACGGGAAAAACTATTCCTTTTTGAGAGCTTCCGTTGCGTGCGCTGCGTAAAAGGTTTATGTTACGCAAATATCATGTATGATGGAATTGATCTTCTTTAAAAGTTCTAAAAAAAAGTCCAGGACAGCGTATGTCTATCTTTTAAGATTGACTCACTATAACCTTTTTTATGGTAATCAAATTTGTTCGAAATTAATGCGTTATTTGCGAAAGAATTTAATCAACATATTATGAATTCTTATTCAAATAAATAGTTTTAACATCAAGGGTATATATGTAGCAGTAAAATACTTTTTAATTCATTCGAATCGGAAATTTAATTTTGAAGTTATCACGAGTATATAAATGCAATACGCGAACTGTTCGACGCCGCGCCGCGACGTTCTCTACTCTAGAGAGGAGAGGATGGGCACACGGGTAGACCATGACCTGGAATAGGACATAGGACACGTTTTATCCCTACATTCCCACGGGATCGAGACCTACGCGGGTGAAACCGCGAGGCACAGCTTTATCCTATAAGATGGACTGATGACCTCGTGAAGGTCACGAGAATTCGCGGGATCCACAGGCCCTGTTACTGTGGTGATGCTTGGGGAGGGTCCAGCAGTAGACAACGAACAGTTGAATAATGCTCTATTAAACCCTATAGAAAACGAAAGAAGACATACAATCAATCTGACTAGCCTTTTCCCAACTATATCGGGGTCGGCTTCCAGTCTAACCGGATGCAGCTGAATACCAGTATATTACATGGAGCGACTGCCTATCTGACCTCCACAACCCAGTAACTGGGTAATAAGATACCCCTTGGCAAGACTGGTTGTCAACCTTTTGGGCTTCTGACGACTGTCAAAGATCCACGAATGACAGCCGGGACCAACGGCTTAACGTGCTTTCCGAGGCACGGAGGAGTCTCAGTATGTAAAGACGGTCACCCACCTACGGACCAACCCCAGCAAGCGTAGTTTAACCTGATGGATCGAGCCGTGCGCCTATTATTACTTAGTCACGAGCTCCAACATGAAAGACTCTTTTTCATCTTGTGAATGTGAGAACGATGTAGGCTTAGTGGACTGTAGTATTTTTGTTGAACATTTTCTATTTTGTTAAGTACTTACCTGGTACCTTTTGAAAGGCCTACACTGTCCTCCCATACCTAATAACACTGTAATTCGAAAATATTGTAAAGCCAATTATTTTTAAAAGAGTAACCGTGGAGTTTCTTGCTGGCTCTTCTCCATAGGAAACGACCAATTGGAACCGTGCACCTAGCTTCTGACGTTTCATAAGTGCCCATGTAGGTTTATGTGAAATAAAATATTTTGATTTGATTTGATTTGAAATAAAACATGAAAATAAACTTAACCCCAGCAGATCTTCACCCCGTGTGTACCGACGCTCGTCAGAGACGTAAAAACAATCGCGTTTCCTCCTGCAGACGTGATTGAAGTTGTCTATTTGTGTACCGTCAGCAAAACATGCTGGAAAACCGTCACGGAAAGTGGAATTTTATTTAAAAGGATTGATTTTTAAGCGGGCAAGATGAGCTAACTATGACCAAATAATTAAATTTTAGGGAATATAAACCGTAATAAAAAAAAATAAAAAAAAAAAATAAAATAAATTAAAAATAGTTTTTTATTTTTTTTAAGAAATTAGGGAAGGATACTTATGTGGTTCGATTCCCAGGTCGGGCAAAATGTTATTGGGATTTCTATCTGGAATTTCATGCCCATCAACCTATTAGCCAAACGATAAAAAAAAATATGAAAAATAAACAAAATATTATGTAGATACCAATTTCAGGACCATTAAGATTAAAATTAGAGCTTTGTACATGAAAATAAAATCGAAGCTTGTTTATTCTTGCTATCGGTACATGGGTCCGTGGCGCCGTTCCTTTCAACGGAGGAGTTTCTCCATCTCCCTCACACATCCACCATCTCTTTCTAACACCAACTCTCACTTTTTAGATCTTGGAATGGAAATTGAAGCCTTTTGTAAGAGTTTTTGGAAAGCATGAAAGCGAAAAGTGAATAAGTTTACTACGAGTTTCTTACACGTTCTTCTCCATAGGTACCTACTACGCTTTGGAATGGGCAACTAGATTCATCTTTCTGACTGACCGACCCCTTGACAATTCAAAAGTGTCTGTAATTGAATTATTTGAAATAAATGCTTTGAGTTTGAGTTTGAGTAGTGGTCGCAAGTGTCACTGCTGGGCGTGGGGTTGTAGATTCGATCCCCAGGTAAGACCAAGCATTGCTGGTTAAAGGCTCCAGAACCATGTTTTGCACGAGAGTTCCTTAAGGAGGAAATTCATTCTTTGCAGGGGTTAAATTCTGATTTACTTACGTCACTTCACACTTTCAGGTCCAGTTGAACACCCGCTTCAGGCATTTATAGTCTGGCATTTTTGCTGAACTGGACCTTTTTGGGGCAGCCGTGAGCCACACACCTCTGATAATTTCTTACACAGCACTTTTTTTTTTTTATCTGCTTTTTACTATATTGTGTGCCTTTTACTCTGTGCTAAATAAATGTATTTTCTTTCTTTAAAAAGGAGGTGAAAGTTAGTAATTTTTGCAGATGAGAAGTCGCATCGAGCATACGGACTGTTTCATTATATTATGCACATAACATAACAAAAGGCCTGTATTCCCTGAAGGGTTAGGCAGAGGTGTACCTATAGTACACACATTTCCCCAGTTATGTTTAAGTCCCATGTAATAGGGGGCGAGCTGCCATCAACCGGGCACAAATCCAGACTCTAATTGTATTGTTAAATTTTATTATAAATAGAGTAGTATGTGAGCGACTTTTTTCTTAACATACCTACATGTTTC
This sequence comes from Lithophane ornitopus, assembly GCA_948473465.1. Classification (NCBI taxonomy): domain Eukaryota; kingdom Metazoa; phylum Arthropoda; class Insecta; order Lepidoptera; family Noctuidae; genus Lithophane; species Lithophane ornitopus. Next base: position 4,871,335 of record OX419641.1, on the reverse strand, counting down.
TCAAGTTAGATATCTACTTGATTTTATTTTTCAAAGCACTCTATGTTAATAATAGGTTAGAACAAAAACTTTTTAGTTGTGGTACCTACCCCACACAAATCCGAATACCACTACTTGCTATGTAAATAACAGGGATATCGTCTAGATAAACTAAGTGGGAAAAATACGTAATATTGAAGCTAACTCAAAAATAACGCAAGCAAAGTTAATATGGGACCACCTCGGAAGCATGACCTACCAAACAAAAAAAGAATCATCAAAATCGATTCATAATTGGCGGGGTAATCGCGTAACAAACATACAAAAAAAAAAAAAACAGACGAATTGAGAACCTCCTCCTTTTTGAAGAAGTCGGTTAAAAATGACCATTTCCGTGAGCAGTGGTGGCCCAGTGGTAACTGCCCCGACTTACGAGTTACGGTCGTGGGTTCGAAGTTTCGAACCCAGGCAGGCGCTTTTGTGTAGGTAAATAATTTCATCACCACTGCTCTCAAATCGGTAAAGGAAAACATCGTGAGGAAACCGGAATGTCCTAGAAACAAAAATTTGAAGACATGTGACATCCAACAACTCGCACTGGGCCCGCGTGGTAGATTACAGCCCACTCCCTCTCGAAGAGAGGAGGCCTGTGTCCCAGCAGTGGTAACAATATAGGCTGATATATGCTGGTATTTTTTAATTAAGCTTGTGGCTAAGTAATTACAGCCACGCGGGTCGATCCATTAGGTTAAGCTACGCTTGCCGGGCTTGGTCCGTGGATGGGTGACGATCTTTACATACCGAGACTCCTCCGTGACTCGGAAAGCAGGCTAAGCCTTGGTCCCGGCAGTCATTCGTGGATCTTTGACAGCCGTTACGGGTCGTCAGAAGCCCGAAAGTCTGACAACCAGTCTTACCAAGGGATATCGTATTACCCAGTTACTGGGTTGTGGAGGTCAGATAGGTAGTCGCTCCATATAAAATACTGGTATTCAGCTGCATCCGGATAGACTGGCAGCCGATCCCAACATAGTTGGGAAAAGGCTAGGCAGATTGATATGCTAGCTGGTAATTTCCCAATAAGAACGGTTGGCAATGACCCCCAATTGAGATGAGAGCCAATGGCTGCATCCACCATCACTTTTATACGCTTTCTAAATACACTGAATACAAAGTCAAGGAACTAAACTCCTTACTATAAATAAGTCGGTAGAAAATCAAATTAGACTCGAATTAGAGGAAAAAATACGAAATAATTGTATTACTACACAAATACCGCTCCAGTTCCGAGTACCACTTTATGACTCAGAGCGCCGGGGTTCGATTCCCGGAAGAGGCAGTTAATCGGTCTGAACCTCAAGGCAGATAGCGGTAAAAAAAATACAAAGTTTTGTTTTAGAGTTAGATCGCTTTGTAGATTGATATCGCACGATGCAAGACAAGAAATTGTAGACCAATTTAGGGGGGCGAGCACGGCCTACTGTGACCTACTGTGTGCTCGAGTCATACATTTTATGTGACTAAACTGTGATAAAAATGTGTGAGTCGAGTCATGTCACAAGGCCGTGCTCGCACCACTGCAAGAGGCAATTCCCAAAAAAAAAAAAACATGCGGGGCAGTCTTTTGGGGACTGTCGATAAAAGTGACAACTACTTAACATTCATTCATTTCTTCAGGCGTGAAGATGACGCGAGTTCCATGATTTTTGTTCACCCAAAAAGTGCTCAACGCGCCTATAGAAGTTTTCACTTAACAATCATTCATTTCTTCAAGCGTGACGATGAAGCGAGTTCCATGATTTTTGCTCACCCAAAAACATTCATTCATTTCTTCAAGCGTGACTACGACGCGAGTTCCATGATTTTTGTTTACCCAAAATGTGCTCAACGCGCCTAAAGAAGTTTTCACTTCAAAAAACTTAAATATCCCCAATGGCTGTCAGTTTTCAATCCTTCGTTTCCGGCTGAATGGGTGGATGACATTTTCTCGAGCTATCCTCGCACAGCTCGTGCCAGCACGAAAATATAGAAAAACCAACATCCGAACTTCATTATTCATTTCATTAACTTCCAAAAATCCTGACTAACTCTAATGCAGTAAGCGGCGCTAACAAATTACATTAGTGTCCATTTGATGTGCGCCCGCGCCGACTGTGATGACTGGCGGTTTATGCGCAGGCGCCAGACACTGGCGGACAGAAATAAGTGGTCACAGAATAATAAAATATGGATTAGTACTACTTCAAAAATATCAATACTTTTAAGGGGGATGCGCCAAGGTACCCCGCTTAATTCAAATTTTCTTACGTTTTTTGCAATTTGCAAGTCCACTCAGGTTGTATGATGATTAAAATCTGATTCGCGACTGTAGCAAATATGGCTTTACAGAATTATAACCATTAGATACAGGAATACAACTCGATAAATTAATCCTCAAATGTCATGATTTCATGAAATAATCATTGAATAGGATTATGAACTCGGAGAGTTGTATTGATGATTTTTATGATTATGATTCTATAATAGTTATTTATGCAACTGATAAATAATAAGTGGTATTACCTAATTATTTACAGTTGCATACAAGACTTTATCTACACCCATGCTATAAATCCTCTATAAAAGGTTCTTTGCAATACTAATATCGATCAAAAATGGCGGGATACGACGCACGTGAATTCCAATTTCTCGAATTCGAATAAACTATAAGTTTATTTTTATTTTTTATTACTTTGTTTTATTAGTGATACCCGCCTGCATGACAATGTTCTTTTTTTTTAAATGAGTTGCTTTATGAAATTTAGTACAACATTATAATACCCGTTTGGATGATATTATGGTTACTATGACAACATTAAAACAACCAGTGTTTTAATGTTGGCAGTAAGCTAACTGTTTCAGAAACTTTTATAGAGGATTTATAGCATGGGTGTAGATACATAATTATTTGATACGACCGCGAGTCATATTAAGATCAACATAACACTTGATACTGATTTTCAAATAGCAAATAGCAAAAAACTAGAATATTTTAATTTCGTGGGCTACCTGGAGCTTTCGCCTCGGTACCTAAAAATATATTTTTGAGCAATTGGCTCGCCTAGTTCTGGAATCATTCTCACCATACTGTCGGAGTTGCAGATAGAGTTTCTTGCCCATTCGTTTCCATACGTAACTGCATTTTGGAAGGAGCAACTAGAGTTAATTCAATTTTCTTGTAAATTTTGACATTCATTATGTCAATATTTGAAATAAATTATTTAAGAAAGAAAGAAAGAAAATACATTTATTCATTGATTAGACTTTTTATTTTTGATTTTGAGAATTACGGTTTGCACAATATTCAGCCCGTTATTACCCAGTAACTGGGTTTTGGAGGTCAGATAGCCAGTCACTTTTTCTTAAGCATCCGGTTGGTCTGGATGCCAACCCCAACTAGTTGGGAAAAGGCTGGGCTGATCTTGCCTCTAACGGAAAGCGACCGAAAAAATACCGTGTCATTTTTAACTTCGGTCAACAATTCTGCTCGCAAGTGTAACGCTGACGAAGCAACTAATATCACTTCAAACAGATATTCAGTCAACTGTTCCTTGCCAATTCAAAACCTCCTTTACTACTTAGCAAATAAAGTTCAAAATCATTCCTAAATAAAAGTATTCCACGCACTCTTCTTTAATTAGTGATTGAGTCCACATCTTCATCCCAGCTACCTGATAGGTGTTTTCTTTTTTTAAGGATTTTCATAATGGATATTAGTGAATAATGTAATGAGCTGATGACAGCATTGCGGTATGTATGATGACTTGAGATGGGTGGCTTTATTTGTCCGAAGGTGTAAAGAACTGGAGGAGCCTGAACTTGGGGATTTCAAATGACCTTCATGTATTTACAGAAATGTAAATAATGTGATTAAAGCTCCCGCAGACAGGCGCGACGTGAAAGTGCCACGAGACCTTAGTAAAACAATTTCTATGAAAACTTCATGGATTTTTTTCTACCAGAATCGCGTCGGACCGTGGCTTCGCGACGCGGTGGAGGGGTTGCCTATCTGACCTCCACAACCCAGTATCTGGGTAATACGATACCCCTTGGTAAGACTGGTTGTTCTAGACTTTCGGGCTTCTGACGACCCGTAACGACGGTCAAAGATCCACGAATGAAAACCGGGACCAACAGCTTAACGTGCTTTCGGAGGCACGGAGAGTCTTGTTATGTAAAGATGGTCACCCATCCACGGATCAACCCGACAAGCGTAGCTTAACCTGATGAATCGACCCGTGCGGCTGTTATTACTTAGCCACGAGCTCCTCCTTATCTACTAAACGTAATAAACTCCAAATCATACAGAATTATCGCCATCACTCCACCATAACCTAAATACATCTTTACAAACAAACAAGAAAAAAAAACTCTTCACACAACGTTCAGAAACAATAAGGTAATCAATCACACCAAGATGGCCGCTACTAGAAGTATGAAGCATGATTTATTGTATGCTTACAAAGCCCAAGGCTGCATGATAAGAAATGTATGTGCCTCATAAGTTTATCTTCAGAAATGACCCCTGATCGTCGTTCAAGGGCGAACGATTTGGGTAGTTTAATCAATCATCCAGTACTACTACAAAAATGAGAAAAATTATAAGTGAAATTACCAGAAACAACACGTACCTTCGTGTTTTTGATGCGTTTAAACATGCACTAAAACTATGGTGGCTAAAGCCTGGTCACGTTGCCCGTCTAACAGATAAATAAGATGGACCATAAAAACCACAAAATGGAAAGGAACAGAAGTAAAGAGAAAAGTTGGTTTGTTGGTATGTGCGGTGAGGCGGGGGGCAGCGTTGAGGAATGAGCGGCGAAACGCCGTGACCGTTGACCAATGAGCCGCGCACACACCTAAGGCGCAGTTCAGTGGTTTCTGACCAACTATAACAAACGATGAATCGACGATATCCCCCAAATAGCAGGCAAAGGAAAATGCTAGAAGAGGTCTTCACCCATGCATGATCAACTACCTATACTAACAACTAGATGTAAGGAAACTACTAAGCCACGTAGGTACTAACATTTACTTTATTTAAAATGTGAACTAATAAGTAAGATATGGAATAAATAAAGGATTATTTTATTTATTTTAATCAATCATAACAATCTGATGAATGTAGGAATGTAAAGCTGAAAAGTGTGATAACTAGAGATGGGCCGAATGTGGTTTGAACCGAATCCGAACTTCGGCCGAACATTCGGTAAAAATGAAAAGTTCGGCCGAACTTCGGTTTAATTTCGGGCGCTTTCTCGAGAGCGACACTCCAGATGTTTGTTAGAAGATTCTTAAGCTCATTTCATTTTTGTAATAGTATGTCTAATTAATTAGGCAGAGATTTTCAAGACTAATAAGAAGAACTGATTTAATTTAAGGTTTACATTTACAATGTTCCTAATTAAAATAAATGACCATGAGTGAGTAAGACATAATTTTATTTTACAGTAATGCTATTCTAATTCTATTAAATTTAATTTCAGTCAAAATAGTGCAAGTACGTATTACTTTTCTTGTGCCGAATGTTCGGCATCTGAACCGAATTTCGGCCGAATGCCAAAGTTCGGTTCAAAGCTGCCGAAATTCGGTTGAACCGAATGTGAACCGGATTTCGGCCCATCCCTGGTGATAACCAGTCATGCCAAGGGGTATCGTGTTACTCAGTTACTGGGTTGTGGAGGTCAGATAGGCAGTCGCTCCATGTATAATAGTTCTTTCGCTGCATCCAGTTAGAATGGAAGCCGATCCCAACACAGCGGGGAATAGTATGATTATTTTCATTCGAAGCCTCTGCTTATAATAAAAGCATAAATATGTTCCAGAAAAACTGACCATAGTTTGTTGCAGCCGTGTACTAAATACCTATGTCATGGGTAACATAACAGCAGCGTCGTAGCCCCGTAGTAGCCGCGTCGTAACCGCGTTGTCGTCGCGTCGTAGCCGCGTTGTCGTCGCGTCATAGCCGCGTTGTAACCGTGTCGTAGCCGCCTAGGCCGTATGTATAACCAGGGTTGTAGCCGCGAAGGCCGTGAAAATATTTGAAGACTAGGAACTACATCATTTACAAACATCGTATTAACATCAAGTACAAATACATACCAACGGTAATGCAATGAATGTACAAAAGTACAACATTCATTGCATTACCGATGCAGCATAGAGATGATTTATTTATTATTAACTCGCTTTCACACGCAATAAAACATAAAGAAATGAGCTCCCAACGGAAGAGGCTAAGATTAATTACTTTTTAATTCGCCATTTTGGTTGCGTCATTCGATGCGCGGGAACGCGTAGTGAGCGCGTCTTTTTTTTTTTTCATGTGAACTTTGATGACCAAAGGTCGTGGGTCAGGCAGCCAATATATGCCATAGATTAAATATTTGTTTAGTATTTTTTTTATGTGGATACCACCATCATAACTGCTACCTAGTTAACAACGTTGTTGTGTTTCGGCAATTGGAGGTAAGACAGCCAATTCCTCTGTGGTTGAGGATTCCGGATGAAGCTCGCTTTCACCTTCGGTCTGATCATCACTTACCATCAGGTGAGATGCAGGTCAAGAGATTCACCGTCGTGGTTAAAAATAAAAACTTTTTACAAAAAAAAACAACCGACTTCCAAAAAAAACACTAAAAAAGTGAAAAATAACTTTAATTTCGGAAGTCGGTGTCTTTGTTTTTCAATTTCCGTTTTTTGCCACCGACTTCCGAAATTAAAGTTATTTTTCACTTTTTTTGTGTTTTTTTTGGAAGACAGTTGTTTTTTTTTTGTAAAAAGTTTTTATTTTTCACTTTTTTGTTGTGGTACCCACCCCACACAAATCCGAATACCACTACCTGCTATGTAAATAACAGTGAAGGAGTCAAACAGGATATCGTCTAGATAAACTAAGTGGGAAAAATACGTAATATTGAAGCTAACTCAAAAATTACGCAAGCAAAGTTAATAAAATTTATATGGGACCACCTCGGAAGCATGACCTACCAAACAAAAAAATAATCATCAAAATCGATTCATAATAGGCGGAGTAATCGCGTAACAAACATACAAAAAAAAAACATTCAGACGAATTGAGAACCTCCTCCTTTTTGAAGAAGTCGGAATACATCGCACTGTGCTAAACATGAGGCTTTTTAAGAACAAAGGAAGACGGCAGGAAATCAATGAAAGTGTTACATTTGGCTAAAAAGAGGGTTAATGCTTTTATTTTAACACGATTTATGATTTCACCGGAAAAGGAATCCAGCTCACCGTCATGGTACAAAACCTCTGTGAGGGTCAGTCAACAGAGGGTTCGTAAGATTCGATGAGTCATATTGATGTTTCTTTGGCATTAAAATCATATATTTTATTATCTATATGTAGATATAAACTTACAGAATGCCTAGACGTTAACCCCATTTGTTTTATGAGGATTATTTGAATGAAAGCTTTATCCCTTCACAATCAATCTGCTGAATGTCGTACCTTATGTATCGTGACTATTAATAAATTGGCTTTGCCCCGCTTTGGTAAAAAATACACGAGAACCCTTCTCGTGTTTTCTCGTGTATTTTTTGTGGCGATTAAAATCAGATCGTAGATATTCGTGCGGGAGGTAGCTTAGCCTTTTCCCAACTAAGTTGGGGTCGTCTTCCAGTCTTACTGGATGCAGCAATACCAGTATTTAACATGGAGCGTCTGCCTATCCGAACTCCACTATCACAACTATATAAATAAGACCTTAAATGTACCATATTTTAAAGCATATAAATATATTCTATTCTATTCTCCGCAACCCAGTTACTAGGTAACACGATACTTAACACTGGTTGTCAAATTTTTGAGTTTCTGACGACTGTCCAAAGATTTATGAATGACAGCTGCTGTGACCAACGGCTACGTGCTTTCTGAGAGATGGAGGGATCTCGATATTAATAAGTAATGGATGGTCACATATACGAACCGACCGCGGCAAGCGCGATATCTCAAAACTTGCCGCGCCCGCGATTTCGCGCCTGTTTGTGAGAGCCATAAAACCTTCGATCGACCCGTGCGACTGTTATTATTTAGCAACTCCATTCATAACGTAAGATATCTTTAATGTTTTAAGTACTTAACTACCTAATTCAAAGTAAATACCATAGGTAACAAAACAATTCACATCTAACACGTGTAAACCCAATATTAATAACACTTGTCAAATCATTATTAGATTGACATACAATTTGATACTGACCTGCTAACTACAATAAACGTACCTTCCATAACCGGGCTCGCAATGTCACCCGGCACCGCAATATCAATCCAGACCGGGCTGCTATAAAAAAGAACTCATGCCTGACACTTTGGCTTGTAAGTCCAGGTATTTTTTCTCAGAAACTAATAAATAATCACACTCAATAAAATCTTACAATAAAAGAGATGTTCTTATCGACACATTGTTAACATTATCACACAAACATCGATAGAACAAGACTTGATCAAATAAAACTAATTTATTTTTTTATCTGTGCTTCATTGTCCATTGTTTGGCGCGAACGCCATCTTTCTTGACACCAATTATGGCGGCAATTAGTAGCAGGAAGTGTTCGATTTTGCTCTTCATTCGGATGACGGTAAAAGTGCTTTTTGTTAGCTACGTTAATTCAATGATTTGTCTGTTTTAATTACTTAAAAAAAATGGGCGAAGGAATGTTGGTCTTGAAATGAAAGGAAAATTCTTTTTGTTTTTCTTTCGTTGTACCTAGTCGGTTAGGTTTTATAATTTTGTCCGAGGGAAATTAATTAGGTACTGATTAATCAACTCAGCCTGTCGCAGTCCACTGTTGGACATAGGCTCTCCCAGTCTGCGGCGCAACACCTGTCCTCCGCCTTCCGCATCCAGCCTATCCCAATCACCTTTTCAAGGTCGACGGTCCAACTAGCGGTGGGGCGGCCCACATTAGCTTTTAGGGTGCTGATGGGGCTCCCGCGGTTCTGTAGCGCATCGGGCATGTTTGCCGAAGCAGGTACAGATAGCTTTCAAGCTATTATGCGTAAAAGAACAGCATCCCTGATGCGAAGGATTCGGGGGAGCATCAACAGCATTCTGAAAGTGATTGTGAATAAGCCTGATTGCCCGTTCCTGGGGCACTGGACCCGTATGCACAGCTGCAGGTCTGGTGCAGCGGGAAGCGGGTATAGTTATAGGTTTATAATTAGTTTTATTTTTGTTGGTTTAGGTTACTAACATAGTTTAATAAATATTACTAACAACTATATGAATCACGTGTGTTCGATGTAAATAAATCGGACCTTCGACAAAGTTCATGTTTGAACTAGATACATAATCATAATAAGCCTATAACGTTCCCACTGCTGGGACACAGGCCTCCTCTCTGTGAGAGGAGGGTGTGGGCCATAATCCACCACGCGGGCCCCGTGCGAGTTGGCAGATGTCACATGTCTTGGAATTTTTGAATTAGTTACGGTCGATGCTAATTAATTACAGTCGATTAACACTGCTACCTACCTTCTTTACATAGCTAAGAATTTATATTTTTTAATTTTGCTTCTGTTCCGATTTATCATTATTAATTAAGATTTTAAAAACTGTTAGTTGATTTTTGTCGCTGACTGGACCTACTTAACTAACAACAATTTAGTTTCAAGCGAAGAATTTATTGTGATCCCGTTTTTACCGGACTTGATTCCATAATTTCCAATACGTCATTGTTACTACAAAAGTTGACCCGCAAAAACTATCTCCAAAGACCAAACTATCAAAAATTACTTCGGCCACTTAATTAAATTATTGGAACTATACTTTTACCGCACCAACGCCTGTGCCGCGGGGCGTCTCAAAAAAAGAAAATAAAAAAAGTATAGAGACCAAAGCGGAAAGGTTTGGCGCCACTGACACTTTGGCTCTTCGTTCTGACACGCCTCCGGCGCCGACTGAGAGGCTCTTAGGTCGATAGAGGTCTTATAGCATGGGATAGATCAAACATGTAGGAAAGCTATACATATAATTTATTTTTCATAAAATTAAGTTGATAAACTATTTTTAACCCCTGACGACGTATGAATTGGGGTGTGATTATTCTAAAAATGACGCTGGCGCATGGACATGAAATAAGTATTCAATACATTATCAGTGGACCCAGCGGTATAGAAAATTATTGAATAGAAAGGTTCGAATTTTATAAACTCTTTCCACGCTAGTGAATAGAATGCACTTTTGCACGCAGATTTCGAATGACAAACAGAATCTTTCCGAGGTGAAAACTATTTTTAACCCCCGACGACGTATGAATTAGGGTGATCTTCTGTAGGTATATATATCACAGCCCCGACTGGCTGGCTTCAGACATATAGCCACCAAGGCCAGTGAAATTAAAAATAATTTGCTTAAAGGCTGTAGGGACCGCTGCAACCTATATGAATCAAACTCATCATTAGTATTTCAGCAAAAAAACTGACATGCACCGCTGGAAATGAGTCTTCTCTAGGATTGTCACATCGACCAGTCCTCCTTCGTCTGCCGTCACAGATTCTCGCGACCTTCATCAGATTCAATTAGTGGACCCATCAAAATGAAGTAGATGATAACTAGAGGAGAAGAACGCTGTAGAGAGGCACACTTACAAAGTACTTATTTTTCAAAATCTGCTGATCTGTGCTGGTCTAAATTAAATTAATTTATTTACTAGCTACCACCCGCAGTTTCGCCTATTATCAAGATCTGTGTTTGAGTTAAGGAGAGCGTTATTAACAGCGGCTAATCTGCGAAGAATAAACCATTGGGACCAGCTGGTTTACGCTATATAAACCTGCATAAGTACAAATAAAATGATTTTACAAGTTCCAGATAACTTCTTCAAAGTAAAAAACAATATTTTTAAACTTTTCAGTAATCCAGACTTCAAAAACGCTAAACCGACCCACAATTAACCTCTGGACTACGTAAAACAGCCAAATGCCTGTAATTATAAGCTGTTTTTATATTGAAAATAAAGATAAAAAAAAATGCTTAAAAGCACGCGCCGCTTGCCGCCGCCGGGTCGACCTAATAGGATGAGGTGGCGCCACTGTTGCCAGTTCGAAATATTGTTAATTTTGTTTATTGGTCATACTTTAATTTGCGTGTGCGAAATAAAACCTTATTACGGAGAAGGCTACTGGTTTCTTTAAAAGCTGTTGAGTTAATGTACCTGGTTAATGTGACTGCTGAATTTTCATTAGACTTACCTACATTTAATTAGTTCATATTTTTATATGTCTGAGAAGAGTTCCATGAAGGTTCAAACCGGATTTAAAATGGCGTCCTGACTCGTTGGTCTAGTGATTGCTAGCGCGATTTCTGAGCACAAGGTCTTAGGTTCCATTCCCGGTTGAGTGAGTGTTATTGAGTTTTCCTTCCGGAATTTCTCAATGCCAGCCTGGAATCTGGATTTGTTCCCGGTTGATGGCAGTAGGCTCGCCCCCTAATACATGGGACTTAAACATAACTGGCGAAATGTGGGTGTACTATAGGTACACCTCTGCCCAAACCTTCGGGGAATACAGGCGTGATGTTATGTTATGTTAAAATAGTGTTCTTACAAAATAGCTAAGATAGTAATTGTTTTTTTGCGTTTTCGTAGCATGTATGGAAGCTGATAGAAGAATATTATCATAGGTACTATTTCTATGACGTCATCTACTGTCTCGGTGATGTAGTGGTCACAAGCATGACTCTGAGCATTGGGGCCTCGGTTCGATCCCCAGGACGCGGTCGGGCCAATGGTCCTTCAGTCTCTCCAACTCCGGCTGTTTTTTTAGGGAAATCTCCTTCACATCCTTGTTTCTATCTTTGTCTATAGTTGAACAATATTATCCGCCATAGAGTTGAATCAATCAAACGACATTGAACCTTATGCTAAACACAAATAAAGTTTACATTAGTTGCAATGTGCTGGTAAGTACCATATTATGGAACTAGTGAAAACATCGTGAGGAAAAAAGGATGCCTGAGAGATATTTCTCGACCGCATGTGAAGCCAAGTCAGAGGCCCATGGGCGGCTTTAAAACTCCGACACCAGAGGCCCTAGACAAAGCGACATTCTATCAGCGATAACGATGATGGAAAAGGGAAAAATATATAGAACTGACATATGCTATCGAAAAGCTTATGTCAAAGTCGTTGTAGAAATATGAAACGCTTTCGAAGCGATTGTCACTTGTCTAGGCACTAGTCCCTAACGACACGAAAAGAAGAAGATGGAAACAGTCAGGCTTGAGGGTCCTCAAGCTGTTACTGGTACCAACCGGCGTAGAGAGGAGTGTAAAATTGTCACTGCAGTCGGGGGACCTCTTACTCGTAGATTAAAAAGTGTTCCACAGAACGGTCCCCCGACTGCAATGACAATTTTGACAACTTGTTTTTTACTTTTTAGTTCGTTTTTTAGCAGGGCAGTCGTGTTTTTTTAATTAAAAAAACACTAAATTAAATTAATAAGTTTTGTAATGTGCTCATCAAGGGCTTCAATTGGAGACCAATATTGTAAATAATTGAAGTTTTTTTTTTCACATTTGAAAATGGCGCCATACTGCCGCCATATTGTTTTTTTTTAAAGAAACTCACATAAGTACATACATTATATGAACGCTGCAAACATTATACTCCTTTTTGGGCAGTCGTGTAATAAGGTGCAGACGGATCTATGTCTGCCTTATCAAGTCAAAGTCAAGACAGGTGCTCAAAACATTATAGTTTTCGAAGCAATCGCATAAAAATTCCCAGTTTCCGATTAAACAAAAGTATTTTTTCCCAACTTTCTTTAATTTCTCTTGACCTACGTCTATTTCATAGCACTATGTGTTACCGACGTCACAGGTAAAGGTCTGAATGATTTTTTTTCTAAAAGCCCTTCCCGCCGAAAAGGCGCACGCGATCGCTCGGGCGCCATGTTACTTTTGTTTTTTTTTTAACCACTGTTGCGTTCGGATACTGCCTCAGGCGAAAAACAGTCACTCAAAAGTCACGCGTTCGAAAAATAAAAAAAATGTTTTTTGAATGATACAGTTTTTTCGGTAAATTAGAGATTTGGAAGAGAATAGTTTTTTAAGAAATTGCGTGCCCGACTTTTTGGTAATGATACGTCTGCACGTTGATTTTTGACTTTGCTCCAAATACGTGGTTTTAGATTTTTTTTGGTTCGGTTTAGGGTTTGCCTACGTGGGTTTGAATTCGATCATTTTTAGTAGTGCTTATTAGCTATTATGTGTTTTTTTTGTGGTAGGTACAAGAAAAAAAAAGGAGATAAGTAGATACTTCGTGGGTACCTACTCATAATCGAACTGCCTCATTGGTCTAGTGATCGCAAGCGAGCATGAAGTCCTGGGTTCAATTCCCAGGTCGGGCAAAGTGATACTTGGTTTTTCCAACAGGAATTTCTCAGTAACAGTCCGGAGCCTGGATTTGTGCCCAGTTTATGTCAATAAGGCTCGCCGCATATTACTGGGACCTAACGCTTCGGGCTTGATGTTATGTACATAAGTATAGTGCCTGTTTATTTATTTATTTAAAGAGGATGCTCTAACGTAGCCCGCGAAATTCAAATTTTCTTACGTTTTTTGCAATTTGCAGGTTATTATCAGGTTGTATGTTGATCTAAATATTATGATTTGCGGCCGTAACAAAGGATTTACAGAATTATAAACATTAGAATCAGCAATACAACTCTCTAGAATGACTATTTCATGAAATCACGGCTTCCTTAGCGCATCCCCCTTAATTGAAACACGTATCTATCGGAAGGCTTGTACAAATGAGTCAATAAAAATAAACTTTATTCATCAAGATGGGCGAACTGTGACCAAATTCATTCATTTTAGGGAAAATTAGAAAATATTTTCAAGAAATTAGGGGTAAGTAAGTAGGTAAGTACTTACCTAATAAGAGGTTTATTTATAAACGTTGCTTAAAGTTAAGTAATGATTAACGACTGTTTAACCATACATTTTTGACGTTTGAACGTCACTTAACTTTAATAATCGTTTATGAATAAACCCCTTTAGTTGATTATTATTGCCTCGTTGGTTTCGTGTTTACAAGTGCTATTGCTGAACATGAGTTCAAATCTCGTGTCGGGCAAATGTGTTGGTTTTGCCCCTGGAATATCTCAATAGCAACACGAAGTCAGTTGAGAGCAGTGTTGGCCCAGTGGACGACTTGTAGGTCGTAGGTTCGAACCCTGACAGGCGCTTTACTTTGTGTAAATTATTTCATCACCACTGCTCTCAAAACGGTGAAGAAAAACATCGTGAGAAAACCGGCATGTGCTAGAACCAAAAATTCGAAGATATGTGACATCTACCAACCCGCACTGGGCCCGCGTGGTGGATTACGGCCCACTCCCGCTCACAGAGAGGAGGCCTGTGTCCCAGCAGTGGGAACTTTATACAGCCTATAAAGTTCTGATGTGATTATGATGAACCCGAAGTGTAGATCTGTGCCCGGTTGATGACAATAGGTTCGCTACCTAGGTATTACATGGGACTTAGCGAAACGTGGGTGTACTATAAGTGCATCTCTGCTTAACCGTTTGGGGATTAAAGGCGTGATGATAAGTAGGTAATGGTAATTACAGCCAAGATAAAGATTTTTTTCTAAAGTCTGTGACAATTTTTTTTTTTTTGTGTTACTCAATCCCATTACTTTCTTTACCACTATCATAGTTTTAGCTTTAGCAAACCCTCTGCGAAAACTCATCAAAAGTTTACATTGTTTGTCACTTGAACAAACGCCTACCCATATTTGAATAGCATCAGGTTTAGCATTGTCAAATACTGACTTTCCCTCGCACAATGACAATCAGGCGCTTTCTCTCATAAATTAACTTTTGTGACGCGACGCTGCGCGCTTTTTTTAACAAATATTGAAGTTATTCTTCACGAAAAGTTATAATTTCAGTGCGAGTGTTGATACGTGTCAAAGTACGCTGGCATGTGCGGTGCTGCGCAGCGCGTGTACCTTATTGTGTATCTAGTACAGCCCGTGCGCATTAACATGGCACCTGGCTCGGAACTCGATACTCCCCCCGCTACCCGCACGGCGCCCCGTCGTCGCCGTGCGGGGAAGCGAGGGGAGCTCCAAATGTCATTAAGCCACGTGCCATTTTAATGCGCGCGGGTTTTAAATAAATTCGATATTGTATCGGATCATAAAAAAGTCCTAAGCGTTGCGTCGCGTATTGGTGTGAACTGACAACTGACCCTTGCATAATAAAATTATGTACGTACCTACTTTGGCAATAGGCTCGCCGCTATTACATGGGACCTAAACGTAACTGGCGAAATGAATGATCCAGTATGTGTTTGAAAATTTAAAATTTAAATTAAACATTCGTTCTTAGTTTAAAAAATACTGCGTAAGTATTTACTTACAATAATAAAAAACACCGGCCAAGTGCGAGTCGGACTCGCGCACGAAGGGCTCCGTACCATTAACTATAAGAACGGCAAAAAAATCATGTCTGTTGTATGGGAGCCCCTGTAGATATTTATTTTATTCTGTTTTTTAGTATTTGTTATTATAGTGGCAACAGAAATACATCATCTGTGATTATTTCAACTGTCTAACTATCACGGTTCATGAGATACAGCCTAGTGACAGACGGACGGACGGATGGACGGACAGCGGAGTCTTAGTACAATAGAGTCCCGTTTTAACTTTTGGGCACGGAACCCTAAACATGTTCATGGCTCAGGAAAACGGCTACGGCTGTCGCCTGCATTTTTTAGTGTGACCAGTACAAAGCCCACTATTTAGATATTTCTTTTGAATACTTACAATTTATTTGAACAACGAAAAAGGGAAAAATAAAATTGATCATCATCAGAAAAACAGAGAAATGTTTTCTATACAATGTAAAGAAATATCGTCTAAACAAAAAAAGTTACCAGTGACTAAATTCGCATAGGACAGTTTGACGTTTGACGTTGCCATTTGCCAAACTTTGACATTGATAGTTACTTTTATCAGTTTTATCAAAACATTGTTCAAAATTCGTTTTTGTTAGCTACAGCCGGTGTTTAATTTTTTTAAGTTACAATGGCCTGTCGTAATCTATTTAAATTGGGAGCCCTGGAGGCTCCGAAGACAGCTTTCCTGCTTTGTGACATCCAGGAAATATTTCGGCCCCATATCAAGTACTTTGGCGAGGTGGTAAAAGTCGCAAATAAAATGGTAAGTTATAAACTGATTGTTGCGTAATAACTTGTTGCTATCTGTACCTATAAAATTTCTTCTTGTAATCCATAGGACTTGATAAGATATTGGTAGGATTTCTGATATTTTATTTGCAAAGAAATGGATACCGCTGTAGGATTGTTTACTGTTGAATCAGTTTTACAATTCAATAACACATTAATTTACAGAAGAGGCTAAAGAGTTAAATAATTCCATGTTTTTTCTGTGTTCAGTTCCCTCACTAACTTTTTAACATTCCCATAATTCTTACAACTTTTTTATATTATTTTTGAATAAGTAAATATTATATTCCCAATGCTTATCACAGTCCTAGATTACTAGAACATAAAAATCAAATCTATGATTGAGCTGAATGAAAAACCTATCCCCTAAGGGTTTCTCAAGATCAACGGAATAGGGTCCAATATCAATGTATAATGCCACCTCTAATACAACCCACTGACCATCTTATCACAACAGATATTTTATGCCACCAAGATGCTATTGCAAATCAGTTTCACCTACTTATCAGCTGAGTGATACAGTAACATGTATCTTAACTTGGCAGAATAAAACCAGCCTTGACCTGGTAATATTTTATAAAGATGCCTCCGCTGCCGGCGACGGTTGCTGTATTGGCTGCGCTGACTTTGGTTGTCAGTTTGGCGTATGGAGTAGATAGGGTAGGCATAATTAAAAAAACCTGTAATAGAGTATTATTTTTTTTCCATATTCCAGTAATAAAGTCATAAAGTACTACCCGAAATCGAACTAGTAACATTAGGTTTAATAATTTTAAACGCAAAAAAGGTAAGGTTAGGTTAGAACTGTGACCCCCTAAACATATTTTAGTTACGGTTAGTTAGTTGAGGTTCTGAATACTGGAAAGGTTTCTATAAACGCCGCGACGCCGTTGTCCATTATGGGAACCGGCGGTGACGTTACTGCCGGCAGCCGATGTTTTAAATTTCGGCTGCCGGCAGTAATGTCACTGCCGGTTCCCAATGGCGTTATTTTTGGGAGCCGGTACCAATATTTTAATCTACTTTTGGTATGACATTTGGATTGTGTTTAACCTGTATCAATCAACTCAGGCTATCGCTGTCCACTGCTGGACATAGGCCCAAGCTGCGCCCCATCACTGTTCTCCGCCACCTTAAGGTTGTAGGTCCGTCTGGAGCGGGCGTCCCACACCACACTATGCCATTGATCCTTCGACAAACTGGCCAGCCTACTGCCACTTCAGCCTGCTTACTCTGCAAGCTATATGTCTAACACCGGTTCTTTTCCGGATAATTTCATTCCTGATTTTATCCTTCAAAGTTACTCCCAGCATACCCCGCTCCATAGCAACCTTTGTACCTGCTTAATATGTATTACTTAGGAAATAAGCAATTACCTTTTTCTATTACTTAACTTATAGAAACCCATAACAGCATTTAAAAATTATATATATTTGTAATCACGGGTTCGGAAACAGCTCCAACAATTTTTATGAAAGTTGACTGTTGACAGGTACTAATAACAATACAATTAAAAATTACAGATGGCGGCAGGGAAGCACTTCAATATACCCGTGTACATCTCTGAACAATACCCGAAGGGTCTCGGTCACACTTGCAAGGATATCAACACTAAAGATGCTGCATTAGTTTACGAGAAGACCAAGTTCTCAATGTTTACTCCAGAACTAGAGGAAAGACTGAAGAAAGACGTGCCTGCACTTCAATCGGTTGTGTTATTTGGCATTGAGGTAAAGATTTTGAAATAATCCGGCTCGAAGGACCACTATGTTCCTTGGGTTACGGTTGGTGTTTGCTTAGCAGGTATTTGGTAATTCAAAATGCATGATAGCATCAATACTGTTTAATTGTGACTAACTGCGGTAGTGGTATACAAACAATAATAAACTAAACTTAAAGATATTTTTGAAGAAATTCAATAATCTAGTTAAAATGTATATACCACCTTTTGAAGGAGCTCCTCTGCGTTAGTATATTGCCACATGTATTTCTGCAGCTAAGCAAGCACATGAGACATTTCAGCTATGTCTGTGGGATAGCAATTTATGGTCCCATTCCCACTATGTCGTCACGACAGATTATCGTGACGTTTAACCTTTGGTAGGTCGGAACGTAGATCTCGTTGAGACACAATGGATTTTTAATTGTGTCTGTAATTACGACATATGACGGGTTAAAGTGTCGTGGCTTGTTTATTTAAATGGAAATGTTCACATAAAGGACCGGCCGTCCACGACTTTTTAAACCAAAATGAAACGATAAATAATTAATCGTCACGACATAGTGTGAACACAATGATGCGTCTTGTATTGCAAATGTCTTGTAGGCAGCAGTAACCTTCTATCAGACCCATAGTAGTGTTGAGTAACTCGCCACACGTGCTAGCACAGTTGTAGCTACTCACTTCCCTACAAAATGGTTGAGCTGGATGGTGCTGATCCACATGTCATGTTCGAGAACGGGCGCCGTCAGTTGAGACTGGTCACCTCTTATTTTCCAGAGCTTATTTTTAATCTTAAATTTTGAATTGCTTTTGATTCTTTCTTTGTTTTACATTGTTGTCACATATAGAAGCAACATGAATACTGTACCCAGGATTTTGTAATATCTATATCCATTTTTAAAAGAGTGTCCTTGGAGTTTCTTGCCCGTTCTTCTCCATAGAGATCTACGTTTTGGAATGGGCAACTAGCTTCAACTCTCTGACAAACTGACCGACTGTTTGACAATTCAAAAGTGCCTGTAAATGGTTTAATTGAAATAAATGCTTTGAGTTTGAGTTTGAGTTTGACTTGTATGAAAAGAGTCACTCACTCATTTTATTTTGTGTGCGGATACACCACAGTGGCACAGATTAGCTACACACAGAACATTTTGTACTTGTAAGTTTTGAACGATGTGAGTCAGTTGATCGAGACACTCACTCTTTTTGTGTATTTTGATCATCGATGTTTTCGTTCACTGTTGCTAGCACAAACATACACAGACAGAACTCACCGCGCGTCTGCCTAGTCAATTGCGTATGTATGCCGTGTCGTGTCGCGTTGTGGTCACTACTCACTACACACCACACAGCACAGACGCGACTCGCGCGGTGACTCGCCGAGTCGGCGAGCACGTGACTCACCGACACACTCACAGCACGTTCGTGCTCCCAAGCCACCGCAGCCTCGCCTCATTCGTGCTAGCACACTGTGCTACCACACTTTATAAAGAGTGCCTCGCACAATCCTCATTTTAATAAGGTGTGCTACCCATCTCTACCCATAGGCACCTGTCCCACCCCGGACAACAAACGACAACAGAGTCAATTCAGCAACTAAAAATGAATTGGCGAGCAACGAGTGGTTTGACATTAGGTACGATTCCGAACAACGCTGCACGCAACTGCTATACTTTGTGACATTTTAGGATGATTCATAATATTTTCCTATTATGATTCTGCCAAAGTGACTGTTTTAAGCCCCCATTCATGTGTTATCGCTGTGATGAACGCCGCCACTACTGGCCTGCCGCGGCAGCAGGGCGACACTGCCGTGCAGCAGTGCCGCCGCAGCAGTATCGCGCGACGTTTGCATTGGCGGTGGGACGGGTGCCATAGACTTTTGTACCATCCAATAGCATGAAAAAAACAATTTGTTCAAACAGGACCTGCAGTAATTCTGACATTTTCACATTTTCAGACTCATGTGTGTATAGAACAGACAGTAATAGACCTGCTGAGCAAGGACATAGTGGTACACGTCCTGGCTGATGGAGTATCCTCCAGGTCGCTCATGGACAGGGGACTAGCATTGCAGGTTGGTACTTCATTATTTTATTTACGGTACTACTAACTGTGAAGCTCTAGCCAAACGGTGGATTCGGGACAAAATAGCGCTACTTAGCGCCGATTGTGTCAAGTATCATTTATGGTAGGTGTTCAAACGCATGCGGGAAAGTCCGAAAGGGATACCGGGGCCCTTGGCAACAGGCAACTGAAGGAACACGGGTGGGTTTTAGTCAGTAAAAGTCTGACACGCCCTTCCGCTCCGCCCAGAGCGGTAGAAGTCAATCGATCATTTCCCAAACTCAAAAAAAAAAAGAAAAAAAAGGTGTTCAAACGCGAACAAAAAGTCAAATAGTCGCGTGACTTTTTAAGGTTCGTGTAGACTGGCGCAACGTGACACCCGTAATTGTTATACCGTGAAGTTTTGTTAGAAATTCACGTCGCGCCAGTCTGTACGAGGCTTTATTCATTAAAATAATCAATGCAAGCAATCCCGTCCCGCATCCCGCGCCGGATTCGCCTGTGTGGCTAAGGCTTAAGTGTGCTAAAAGATTGCGGTTGATCAACGTCAACAGTGGTTGCCTCAAATAACTCACCTCATTTATAACAATGTCCCAAAATATGAAAAGTCGCCGATTGAGCACATTCTATAATCTGTTCGAAAACTTTTTGATAAAAGTGTAAACAAACTCTTTTCAGGCAGGCTCTGTTCTTACGCAATTACTCACTAAAGGTTTCAACTCACCAATTTTCCCAACAATATTGTTTCAATAACGTTACTTAATTAATTGTAAGTAGGTAGGTAATTGAAAATTGTCGACAAAAGTTGAGGTTATAAAAAATAATACCTACCTACTTACAGCAATTTTCAAATGAAAAATAACTATATGAAAGTCATTTAAAATTGATAATTTCCGCTTATAATCACATCTAAGCACTCATTTTGTAATAAATGCGTTACAAATTAACCTCCATAGGTATGTTTTCTGACTCATTTCAATAGATTATTTTGGAACCAGTAAATTACAGTTAGCTTGTGTTTCAGAGTTTCGTGCGATGTTTCTCATTGATATATTTAAACTGCGGTCCCGATTTAGTTCCTAAACATGTAAACAAATATTTGTTTTTAGAAAAACACCTAAGTACCTACATAAAAAGTTAAGTTTACGCTAAAACTTCAAACATTTTCACTTTTCAATAGTACCTACAAGTCATTCTAAAAACAACTTGGGTCACACTATCATAAAGTTGACATTCTTTTAAGCGGAAATAAAATCCAGGTGATGGCAAAACTAACATTTCTTTACTAATTCCAGCGCATGGCTGCTCTAGGCTGTTTCGTTACCACAGCGGAGAATGTTCTCTTCAAGTTAATGAAGGATAAGAAGCATCCTCAGTTTAAAAACATCTCCAAACTGAATAAGGAACCAACTGTAGATACTTTAGGGTTTACTAATACAATGTCCAAATTATAAGTTGGTTTAACCTCCTAAGTTCTCAAATTGCATGGTTGTTTCGGCAGTTAGAGGTAAGATAGCCAGTTCCTCTGTGAGGTTACCGGGTGAAGCTCGATTCCAGCTTCGGCCTGATCATCAGTTACCATCAGGTGAGATGCAGGGCAAGAGCATCCCCGTTGTGGTTATTACACTTATGCCTTTCTGTATCTACTGTTGTAACGAAGTGTCACTTTAAAAGTGACAGGAACGGCTTGAGACTAAAGGCGAATTTCACCAATGTAACTGAACGCGATCAGCAAATCTTTATCATTATGAAATGCAATAAATAATATCGTAACACCGAATATTTAGTTTTAGTGTTCCACCTAAAACCGGTTACAACTTAAATTCAGTGTTATAATTGCAATTCATAATCAATATTTTAGACAGTTGTCTAGCCATATTTCTTTATAGTAATATTGCCAAATTAATCAAAACAGGTAAATATTTGACATTTATTTGCGACGTTGCCAACTTTCAGAATAAACGCTCGTAACCGCGTGCAAGAGTTGTCAGTGTCAATATTCCACAGAAAATAACAGCACTAATAATAACACTGACAGCCCTTATACGTACTTTATGTGCTGATCGCGTTCAGTTTTTTTTCGGTGAAATTCGCCCTATGACCGCTTAGTTTTATATCAATTACCGTGCCCCCAGCGCCCAGCTCATAAATCGAAAAATACATACCTAAGACGAATATGGTTGTGCAATGAAATAAAAAACTTTTTTTATTTTTCGCTTAAATACGACTGAAACGGCACGGGCACGAAAATATCTGTCGTATTAATCCGACTGGGGTGGTAAATAGGTAAAAATTGAGTTTTTTTTTTTGAGAATTAGGCTGTTTGAGATGTTGTTAACTTTTATGGGTTTATTTTGAAATAATGCGTGTACGCAATGTTTTATGAGGTCCTTAATTTTTTCCGTAAAATCACATATTATAAAGATTATTTGAATAAGATCGGGTTCGTAAATTGGATTGCAAGGCCAAAACGCTGAGGACCATTTTTTTAAGCTATTCAGTTAGGGCGAATTCGACCAAACTTTTATACTGTCGTATCCAGCGAATAAATTTTGAATTTTTGACAGTTTTTCCATACAAAAGCTGTCGGACTTCAATTTTATTCCACAGATAAAATATTACTTCGGTAAAATCTGCTCTAACTCATCCTGTATTTTTTTTTGGTGACTTTATTTTTTCAATTTTAATGTATTTTAAGTTTCTGTTGTTTTAGAATTTTTATGTAAATGCTATTAAATGAGAAGTTGTATTTAAACTTGATCCGTGTTTTTATTTAAGAGTAATTTTAATATCAAAAGTGTATCAGCTCTGTTATTCTTGTTCGTACATAATCAAAGCAACACGAAAGTAATTATTGTACGAAAATGTGCGCTTTTATAATTTCTAACGTGACATTACTTACGTCCACGCCACGTCACAGCATCACAATAACACAGGGAAGTAAAATGTATGGAAATATATGAAGACGCTTTGATAACGTGCACGTGTTTCCATACATTTTATACACGTTGGAAATTATAAAAGCGCACAATAGATATTCAAATAAGTGATGAGGACAAAGATATGTTTTTTAACTAAACGATTGTATTATTATATTATTTTTTCAAAATAAAAGTATTTTACACAAACCTTGTTTTATTTTCAGCGCCTCCAATCCATCGGAGTCTTTGTGGGCACTTCGGAGAATGTCCTATTCAAGCTACTGGGCGGCAAGGACCATCCGGCATTTAAACAAGTTTCTAAACTTAATACCACGCCCACTCCTGACGAGTTTGGGCTTAGTCGGAAAAGTGACCAGTTGTAAAGAGCTGTAATAAGGGCAAGATTTATAAAACGCATTTTGACTTTACTTCGCAAAATAAGAAGGCGTTGCATTCGAATATGAACTTTATTGTTACATTTTAATGTTCATATTCGGATAAGCAAATTTGAGCAACCAGCCCATACGAACATGAACGTTAACAACATGCGAATAATGTTCATATTCGTATGCGAGTAAAGTCAAAGTGCCATCTAAGAATCTTGCCCTAAAGGCTTGCCGCGCTCTTGCCGCTCAATGTTTAGACACATCTAAACATTGAGCGGCATGAGCGCGGCAGCATTTATTATATATTAGCGCATCCCCCTTAACACACTTTCGACGCCAAGAATTGTATTAGTAGGTATAAGGTACTGTCTGGACTGTATGGAGTTCAGTTATTTTACCTATGGTTTTGCATCACTGTGATCTTTATTATCGTTACAATAAGGTTGCTTTTGGGTTCCTGCCACTGATGAGTCTGACAAAATCACAATTATCTTTAGGTATTCTCGTTACAATAAGGTTGCTTTTGGGTTGCTGCTATCAGAGGCAATATAACTGTGGAAAGACTAGACGCTGTCGGCAGGCGATTCCTTGTTCTATGGGCCACTGACTGACCAATCATCTTAAGGGGTCATTGTAATCGCGAAAAAAAAAACCAGCTGTTCCCTACATTTATGTTCGCATAGCTCGTCAAAATGTAGGAAACATCAGATTTTTGTTTTTCGCGATTTCGGGTTTGGTCCCATAGTGAAAGTTGTTCATAACTATGAGTACAATGACCCCTTAACCGTAAACCGTAAGCTTAATTTAAACGTCTAAAATTTCACCCTGTATATTCGTACGCCTACACGAGGTCAGTGAAAGGGCAGGGACTGAACTGACTCGCGAACTGGCCTCATATCTGGAGCCCATATGACATGCACTCTAATTGCGTGTCACACTTTCAATCGCAATCCGACGGATTAAGGAAGTTGCTAATCCATAGCTGGTGAACCGCGTCTAAAATTTCAGGTATTTCAATTATACGGATTTTTGGAAAATGTTTACTTAATTATTTTTAAAAGTTTATCAAAGATATACACACATAATTATGTTGTTGATCAAGTGATTATTACTATATTCATTTTTATTATATTCAATCAACATTAATCGTAACGGACGTATCTAATGATATGCTAACCTTTTTCTTACGAATCATTTATACCATATTTTGTTGGTGATATTTTAAAAAAGATATCGCAGACCGACATCTACCAGTTTGTAATCGTATTTAGGACTTCAAATGCTGATTTTACTACTGGCAATTATTAAAAACAATTATATTTTAAGCTTACAGTGTTGAAGGATTAAAAAACAGTTTTAATGTTGTAAAATGCAAAATAATAAGATGTAAAAACTAGAAACCCAATGTAAGTACTAAAAATATAAGTTTATTTTAAATAAATTTCCTCACCATTACAATATTCATGTAGTTCAGCAAAATATAAATTCATAACTTAGGATTTAAGACTGAGGAAAATAAAATGTAAATAATGTTGGAATAATGTAGTTTTTTTGCAAATCGCGAGCGCTCGGAAAATCATTTTTATTGATATTGAAATAATAAAAACATTAGACATAATTGATTCCATACACGGCCCCAGTCTACTTACGAAAATTCAATCTAATTTAACCAATAGTTTAGTCACTAATCTAGGCAAAGATTGTCAAAACCTATAATCGGCCCATCACTACAATTTATATTGTTTGAAAAAATCTTTTTTTTATTATTTCGATGTTAGGATTTATGTGATAGTTTCAAAATTTATACTATGTTTTATTATTGCTAATGTATTCATTTATCATCGTGTTGTCTGTATATGGAATCAATTATGCGGGAAAATTAAAAATCTGACCAAGAAAAGTAAGGTTTTCCTTAGAAAATGCCTATAAATGCAGGTACGTTTTTTAATAGCTAAATCATAACCCTCCTTTATGCTTCGCCGTAGTCGGGTAAAAATATGATTCTATTGGGTAAGTTCGGCGCTGGGATAAGATCGTACGAATCAAATTCCCGGCTTTGGCAATATTTTTAAAATGCTGACAACATTGTGTTCTGCGCCATATAATTCTGCCCCGATCGTCGAAGCAGGGTACAATGGCGTAGGATTTGATTCGTACGGTCTTATACCAGCGTCGAACAGACCCTACATACTTGACTTTTTACTTTACTAGTTTTGCAACAGCTGCACATTTTTAGAAATAATTTATTTTCTAAAAAAAATAGAAGTAAGTAGGTACCAACTTCTGTTAATATAGTTTGCCGTGTACATTTGTACACGGTGGGGCTTTATCGGACTTTCACGTGCGCTCGTGAGATGTAATAACTATACCTACAGTAACTTATATCGAATATTATATTTTATTAAAAATCTTATTAGTTTTATTTCAACAGCGACCATTTCAGTTGCTCCTTCGCCGATTGTAACACCTGAAAATAAGAAAAACTAACATAGGTATAGAATATTATTACATTACAATGTTTATGTATATCGTGAGGGCCCAGTGGTTAAGGCCTCGCCCCTCATGCACGAGGTTGTGGGTACAAATCTGGGCAATTACCAATGTAACTTTTTATGTTATATGTACCATCGCGGAAATTAATAATTAACCACGTTCAAAACAAAATCCTGTGCACAACATGACCTCATCTGTTACCAACCGGGTTCTATACCTAGCGGTCAAGCGCTGCAAGCAAGAATACTCCTTAAGTTGGTTGGTTATGGCTTTCCGCGATAGTATCATGGACATCACTAATAAAGGTGAGGGACAACATCGTGAGGCAACCGGGACTAATCATTCATATAAGTCTGAAATCGCCAATTCGCCTTGAGCAAGCGTGGTGATCAATGCTTGTGTCTTTTCTGTATGAGAAGAGGCAGCAGCTCTGCAGTGGGGCATAGCCTGGTAAGTATTGTTTTTACATGTCGCTCATATAGTTTAAAAAAAAAAAAAAAATTGTTAATATGTCGTTTAAGCCTTTTAACCGCCCGACTTATACAACGTAATTTTTTCTTTATGCTAAACCCGCAAAGGGGTAATTGTACTCATCATTTTGAACAACTTTTACTACGGGACCAACATTGAAATCGCGAAAAAAAAATCTCCTGTTCCCTACATTTGTGTTCACTTAAATCGACAAAATGTATGGAACAGCTGTTTTTTTTTTCGCGATTTCAATGTTAGTCCCATAGAAAAAGTTGTTCAAAATGATGAGTACAATGACCCCTTTTCGGGTTTAGCATAAAGAAAAAATAAGGTTGTATAGGTTGTCGTGCCCCCAGCGCCTGGCATCGAAAAATAAAAACTAAGATGATGCGTAATAAAAAAAAATGATTAAACGAGTGTCGTAAATATACGACTCTGGAGAAAATATTTTTCGGATAAATCCGACGCAAGCGGTTAAAAGGTTAAAGAAAAATGTACGTAATTTTATCGTATTATTGGCACTGAAACAATGTCCATATAGGATTGATGTACAGTCAGGGAAATTAATTGCTAAGCAAAATGAAACCCTGCCTCAATTTGCCGTGTTATAGCCATTTTCTGGAGTAACCGACATAGCTTGTTGAGTAAGCAAGCTGAATTGGCAGTGGGCTGGGTATGTTTATCGAAGGACCGATGGTCGGTAGAGCAGACGAGACCGCGTATCGGCAAGCATAGTGTGGGACACCCCAGCTAGATGGACCGATGACTGTAAGAAGGTGTCTAGTGGACGGGGCTGTCTGTGTCTAGGGGCGGTGGACAGGGTGTCACGGCGCAGCCTGGGAGAGGCCTATGTCGAGCAGTGAACTGCGATAGGCTGAGTTGATAACCATAAGACAGGTACGTCACATATAATACCTCGTTTCCTCTGTCATAAAAATCACTATATGTGAATAAAGAAATTGTGTATGTTA
This sequence comes from Lithophane ornitopus, assembly GCA_948473465.1. Taxonomy (NCBI): domain Eukaryota; kingdom Metazoa; phylum Arthropoda; class Insecta; order Lepidoptera; family Noctuidae; genus Lithophane; species Lithophane ornitopus. The sequence goes on along the minus strand of OX419641.1, from coordinate 4,844,060 downwards.
CATTCTACATCTTAATCAATCTGCCCAGCCATTTCCCAACTATGTTGGGGTCGGCTTCCAGTCTAACGGGGTGCAGCTGAATACCAGTATTTTACATGGAGCGACTGCCTATCTGACCTCCACAACCCAGTAATTTGGTAATACGATAGGTACCCCTTGGCAAGACTTGTTGTCAACCTTTCGGGCTTCTGACGACTATCAAAGATCCACGAATGACAGCCGGGACCAACGGCTTAACGTGCTTTCCGAGGCACGGAGGAGACTCGGTATGTAAAGATGGTCACCCATCCACGGACCAACCCCGGCAAGCGTAGCTTAACCTGATGTATCGACCCGTGCGGCTGTTATTACTTAGCCACGAGCTCCTCCATTCACACACATTCTACCTCTGTGTAGTGTTATTATATTTTCCCTATGACTATAAACAGTTTTGAAATCTCAAATATTATTATATCTACTGGCAGTTCAGTAGGTATTTGGCATAATGTCCTTTTGCCTGTCACGCAGATACGCGCCCGCATGCGTTCCTCGACCGCATGCGTGAGGTTAGCGCGTGTGATGCACCCGCAACCTCCCCGCGTCCCACATGCGGGAAAGGAAAAGTATGTACGAAACGATGCGGGTGCGAGCGGCGCGCATGCAGGCCAGACACACATGCGGACACAAATCAGCATGATAGGAAAAATATTGACATTATAATGTTTTTTTCATTTGCCAAGATATACAGGATGTTTTAAGCCCATGGTTCTTTTCAGCGTTTTTCTCTATGACCTATAGTTTAGGTTTAGAACTTACCCGTACTGGATAGAAAAAATCATCCTGTAATCTGAGATACTGGATACACGGTAGAATTGCTACTTGCAGAAAGACGAAATATTGGATGGATAAAGTCCATAATAGTAGGTATCTACATATTGCTTTTAGCATAACTATACAACGAATTTACACCTACACCACGTGAAAATACCCAAAGGTACCAAATTTTTGCGTAATTATTTATGCATTTAAATGAAAATAAAACTAAACATCAAAAGACAAGCAAAACAATTTCCTTATTTTTTAATGACAGAAACCTCAAAAAAAAAAAAAAAAAGCATCAAAGAAAAAGCGATACAGCCAATGAAAAGGGGTTGCCAATGAGAAAAATAAATGAAAAAATAAAAAATGTTAGTAAATAAAAATTTAATAAGCACTAAATAACTACAATTACATTTAAATGTAGAAATACGTAATGTCAAACTATTTGCCCCCGGTTCGCTTACATATTCATTATGTTCTGTAGAATCTGAAATTTTTAATAAATAAAATCATTGTCAACTTATTATTTTGTAAAAACTGTTTTATTTTGTAGAAAAAATTATGGAAAGAAATCCAATAAGTACCATTTTACTTCAGAAAAACAATTAAATCCCAGTGTGTTTTACTAAAACATATCGTGAAACAAATGAATATATAATAATACTTTGAATTCCATTAATAGTTGAATATAATAATAATGATTGCGTTAAAAATAAAAATATTAAATAAAAACAATAAACAAACACCAAGTGCAAACAAACAATAAAATAGTGATATTTTAAAATATTTATTTAACAAAATTATAATGAAACAATTATTAAAAATATTAATAACTTTCTACAATAATGTTTAAAAAAAAAACTTCTACCGACCAGAAATTTATGGCATATTGTGCTGCATCTTACTTAAATACTTACTGATATTTCGGTTAAAATATTATAATAATCAATTGGTCATATGAATATAATAATATTGTTTCGTTTTACTAATGAAATCTAATACTTAAATACATTTATTGATAAATACTTAACTAATTCTATTGAGTTATATTTAAATACTTACACAGTATCAACATAAAATTGTCTTTTCGTAAAATGGAAAAAAAAAATTACATTAATAGAATAAATATTCGCGATCTCAAGCGACGGTGTCGCCCAATTGAATAATAATCTACCTAGCTTTCTTCACCATCTTGGGGTCAGCTGCCAGTCTAATCGAATGCAGATGAAGAGTAGTATTTATTTTACATGGAGCGACTGCCTATCTGATCTCCACAACCCAGTCACTGGGTAACACCATACCCCTTGGTAAGACTGGTTGTCAGACTTTCGGGCTTCTGACGAACCGTAACAACTGTCAAATATCTACTAATGACAGCCGGGACCAACGGCTTAACGTACTTTCGGAGGGGTCTCGATATGTAATGGATGGTCACCCATCCACGATACGACCGCGGCAAGCGTACCTAGCTTAACCTTCGATGCACCCGTGCGGCTGTTATTAATAAGCCACGAGACCAAACAAAATAAAAATAATTAAGTAACTGTAAATGTGCACATTATCATGAGAAAAGTAAAAATAAAAAAGTACTTACTTTGTTTTTATTAGAAGATTCTAAAATTAGATAAACAAAAGGAAACGATGCATTATTTTATGCACAATCAAAGGCAAAAATAAGAAAAAAAAACTCATAAAACCCTTCGAGTTTTGTAGTTACTCCCCCCCCCCCCCCCTCCTCCCCCCGTCTTTGTGTTCTTTTTTTGCACTGGCCCATACCTGGGAACCTTCTGGTTACGGAGATGTTGAAGGTATTCAATATTCCAATATTTCTTTTTTACGCATTCTAGTTTCAATTTTTATAAATTAATACCCCCCCACTGTTACATGCAATCCGTAAGCAAATTATTTTGCGCGCGGCCGTAAACAGCGAATTTTCACACCAAAAATTAAAAATGATAATTTTTGCTCAATGTTACTTAATTTGATGATCAGAATGTGTTGATAACAGCTATATGATTGATGGGTATTTTAACATCCTGTATGTTTGCCCTTGACACGCCGCAATTACGCGCCAAACGTCAAATGAGATCGCGAATAATCATCGAATTAAACCAACTATCGAAGTATCGAGGCATACAAATAGAAAGGGTGGTACAACACTATTTACGAAGTTGATAGATACAGAAAACTTTTATATAAGTATAGCTATATAGTCCAAATCACTGAACCAGAGGGCTAGACATGTGACAATCGCTTCGAAATCGTTTCGTATTTCTACAACGACTTTCAACAGGATTGACAAAAGCTTTTCGATAGCCTATGTCAGCTATTATATTTTTGCCTTTTCCATCATCCTTATCGCTGATAGAATGTCACTTTATCTATACTGCATTTGAAATAAGATTAGACGTATAGATAAGCCTTTTTTACATTCCGTTCAACCGATTTTGAATTCTATTGCGTTGGTGTCATGACAAATGGCAGCCGCAGTAGATAGTTGGTATTGTGTAACTTTTTTTGCTTTTAATGCTATCCTTATGCCTACGGTATAGAAGTCAAAATCGGTTGAACGTACTGTAAAAGGGTTTGTTTTAATGTCTAATCTTATTGCAAATGGGGTATAGGGCCTCTGACTTGGTTGCACCGTAAGTCTTTTTCGGGTGACCACTGAAAATCAGCGCTGTGCTGAGGTTCCCCATAGCACAGCATCATGCTGAGTGGAAGCTGTAATAGTCATGACGTGCAGCTGCCGACTATTTCTGTTTTATGCTAGATTATACAGGGTGTTTGGTAGATGGACCGACACAATTTTTTGAGGGATAGGGAGTGTCATTTGCTTGCACAAAATTGTTTTATTATTTACTAGCTGATGTCCGCGGCTTCGCCCGCGTGGATATCGGTTATTATATACTAAATCCTTCCTGGAGAACCACTATCCATTGGTGAAAACATCATAAAAATCGGTGCAGTCGTTTTTGAGTTTATCGCGAACAGACAGACAGAGGCGGCGGAGGACTTTGTTTTTTAATGTAAGGATTTTTATAATATTTTTTTTTATATTTTCTTATCTGGTAACTCATCATTAAGTCATTTCAGTCAAATATGACGACATGAAGAAAATATATCTCAATTACCGTGCCACTTAAAACATATTTTCTATGGGTGAAAACGTATAGTTTATGACTCCCCCTATCCATATGAAATTTGTGTCGGTCCTTCTACCAAACACCCTGTATATGTACATCTATTTTGTTTATTTTTCTGATTACTCCTACCTTTTAGTATGCACGTGTTTCAGGGACAAAAAGCCCTATTTTTCTTTCTTTCATAAATGAAGAACGTCATTTCTGTATCTATCAACTGTCAACCGATACCCAGTGCATTACAGAAGTGACAAACACAAACTACAGTCTACCAAAACATCTTATTGACTTGTTCCATTACCTGGGCTACTGTCTGCTCGCCTAGAGGGACATCTTCCGTGCGCAGAGCAGCCCGGCCGACTATGGAGGTTGGGTCGGAGTCTAGGATTACTCTGGAAAGGAGAAAACTAGGTTATATTGTGTAGAGACTCGAGAGAACGGCATGAAATGAATACTAACACCCTCAGACCGAATAAGAAACCATGACAGACCGCTGCGAACCAATAAAGTGAAGCATGACAAAACTATACCTCCGTTCTGTGCGTATACGCTCACACGCACTCATTTACGACCATTTATTAGGTCCCCACCTATGAAATCAGCGTTTTGTATGGGGAATTTTAAAGAAGTAGCATTTTTCATACTTACATTTTCTTAATTTATATAACAACCATGAACACAAATGTTTTAAAACTTTTATGAACTAATGTTTAAAAACTAAGATAACGTATGCCACTTAGATTAAGCGACAAAAATTCGATTTGGCTATGTTAAAAAAAAATAGTAGTGATTTCTGCTAACAAAATGAGGAGTAATTTTTTATGTTTAGAAAACTATACGTAATAAGGTTTTTTTACTATTGGTAGTTGTCTATGATGGTCATTATTCGATATAATACCAAGCAATTGATGAATATTTTAAATCACAGAAGTGACGAGTTTCTCTATTTGTGAGAAAAAAACGCCCATTTCATAGGTAATACAATCAAACTACACCTCACTAAGGCTAGGTTCCAACGGCAGCATTTTTTTTAGCCAAAACTGGGCATTTATATAGATTCGTAAGCTAATTTCACCTGTGATAGCTACTTCCATATGGTCTACTATGCAGAGCTATGAGGTCTGTGCTTCATTATTAGTAAAGATACAATGAGTCATAAGCCTCGTATCCACTAGGCAACAATTGACGCGCAACATGTTGCCCAACATGTTGAAAGTCAGCGCGGAACTTTTGTTGAACAACGTTGTCCGTCTACGCTTCTAACAAACAACAAAACGCGCGTCATGTTGCGCGCCAGCTGGCAACGTCGCGCGCTGTTGTGCAGCGTTGCCGTACATGTTGAGCGTCACGTGTCGCGCGCCAAATGTTGCCTAGTGGAAACGCGGCTTTAATTAACCTGTGTGTGTGTTTCTATGTTTGTAAACGCACCCACGATACAGGAGAAATTCCTAGTGTGGGGCAACGTTTTTAAAAAAAAAATTTAAAAAAAAAAAACAATAAACGTCCGTAAATTATAAGAATCGGCCATAAGTGCACACAATCATGTTAACGAAACTGTGGGCCTAAATCGGTCACATTAGCAATTCTTCTAAAAGCATTTCATTTCCTGAATTTCCAGCTGTCATTAGCAATTCCTATAATTTGACACAAAAGCAATTCTTATTAAGTGGACCATTTTACGAATCTCCATAGAAAACTGTCAAACAGATGAATTATTTCGTAATATGAATCGCACGCAGATCTTATTATGAATTGTCAGTTTGTGACATTTTACGATGATTCATAATATTTTCCTATCATGATTCTGCCAAAGTGACTGTTTTAAGCCCCCTGGACTAATGTCACTGTTGACAGCGCTTGGTCTTGGTTTTTTATTTGGTCTGAGATATTGTCATTACGCCTTATTTCCCCGAAACGAAGGGCAGAGGTTTCCATTAGGAATTTCTCAGTCGCAGCCCGGAGTCTAGATTTATGCCCAGTTGATGGCAATAGGCTCGCCCCCCTACATAATCAGCCTATAATGTTCCCACTGCTGGGACACAGGCCTCCTCTCTGTGAGAGGGAGCGGGCTGTAATCTACCACGCGGGCCCAGTGCGGGTTGGTAGATGTCGCATGTCTTCGAATTTTTGGTTCTAGGACATGCCGGTTTCCTCACGATGTTTTCCTTCACCGTTTTGAGAGCAGTGGTGATGAAATAATTTACACAAAGTAAAGCGTACAAAAACTGGCTCTGAAAACATTTTTTTAACAACGGTTAAAATTATGGCTATTACATGGGAATTATACAAACATAACATAACTGGCGAAATGTGGGTGTACTATAGGTACAGCATTAATATGTATACACTTAGCAACTTTTAAAAGTGATTTTCTCCTACTGTATTGATTGTAATTTTAGGATATAACGGACATAGTATTTTGGTACCCCTATTATTATGAAATAGGTATCATCTCAAAGTTAGAATCGTAATTCCACGAGAAAATCGTTATTGAATTTTGCTGAGTGTATACATATTTTTGCTCGTGACTGTACACCTCTGCCCAACCCTTCGGGGAAACGAAGCGTTATGTGTAAAAAAAGAGGGTGTGGTTATGACCACACAATACAAGTGAAAACATACGACTGGAGTCGAGTATACGCGATTCAGCGCCGAATATACCCGATTTAGCGCCGAGTATACCCAATTCAGCGCCAAGTATACTCAATTCAGCGCCGAGTATACCCAATTCAGCGCCGAGTATACTCAATTCAGCGCCAAGTATACTCAATTCAGCGCCGAGTATACTCAATTCAGCATCGAGTATACTCAATTCAGCGCCAAGTATACTCAATTTAGCGCCGAGTATACTCAATTCAGCATCGAGTATACTCAATTCAGCGCCAAGTATACTCAATTTAGCGCCGAGTATACTCAATTCAGCATCGAGTATACTCAATTCAGCGCCAAGTATACTCAATTTAGCGCCGAGTATACTCAATTCAGCATCGAGTATAGGTACTCAATTCAGCGCCAAGTATACTCAATTTAGCGCCGAGTATACTCAATTCAGCGCCAAGTATACTCAATTCAGCGCCAAGTATACTCAATTCAGCATCGAGTATACCCAATTCAGCGCCGAGTATACCCAATTCAGCACCGAGTATACCCAATTCAGCGCCGAGTATACCCAATTCAGCGCCGAGTATACCCGATTCACCGTCACCGACCCGAGAGTGACGGTTGTTTCATTCCAGGTTCAAAAATACCATAAAGTGCGCCTAAAGAACTGCGTAACTATTTTTCACTTCAAAAATAGTTCCGAAAAACAGAAAATATCTTACCCGCCATCGCAGATCTCGTCGAAGGCCAGCATGACAGCGTCCAAGTTGTCCAGCAACACTCTTCTCTCCACGTTCCTCCGCAGCAGTATGCTCACCGACTCGTAAAGCGCGTTCAATACTGACTGGAGGATTAACTGTAATGATAGTAAATATTAATTAGTAAATTGGCTTTTTTGATTGATCCAGTCAGTATTTTTATAAAGCATCTGTCCCACAGACGTGTGACTGACACTGGCACGGCCAGCATCAGGGATTTTAATTTTGATAACACAAAAAAATTGTCGCTATTTAGTCGAAATTAGTCGCCAAATATCAGAATTAGTTGGTCACTGGTTCAAAAGTTATAATGGTTTTCAGGTGGCAGTTCTGGGGAGCGCGTACCCCAGCTTGGCCCATTTGAATTATAAAAAGCTAGCGTTGATCGTTTTCTCTAATCTATTTGATATCTGTCGCTGCGACAAACGAGCAACTCAACAGCGCCGGCGCGGCAGTGTGAACAGTCAGCGGTCAACCATTCACTATATGCATCTCTTTCACTTATACTCCACTTACAATCCTTTGTACGTTTGTTGAGCGAGAAAATCGTTCATACCTAGTCGACGATTGATGTAGGGGCGTTGAATAGGCTAGTCGCGCCCTGCTTGCGCGATGCAGGATTTTTGGGTGACGTCAGTGTGATGCGTAGTTCGGATGTGGCGTTGTAGATTGTAATAATTTGAAACAGTACATTTGTCCCTTTTGTTTTGTTTAATCAAAATCTAAATATTTTATTTCACATAAGCCTACATGGGCACTTATGTAACGTCAGAAGCTAAATCGAGGCATTTCTCTGACCATACAATACTAGTACTACCAGTGTGTGGAGACCCTGTGATCAGGTTGTCTAATATAAAATAAATAACCTCATTTTCATGTGAGCTGCCCATGACGTAGAAGAAGAGATCCACATTGCTCTTGTATACGCATGTGAGACCTTCCAGCATTATGATCTCTGCGTTGGCTCTGAAATCATTTTTTTAACAATGGTGAAAATTATGTATGTGTCATATTTTGGGAAATAATTATCAAAAGACGTGCATGTATGACCGGATGTACGGTCGCGGTCTGAGAATTTTTACCACCTTAAGGCTTATAATTGCATGCACACATCTATGTCAAAAAGTCGATGATTCAAATTTTCCCCCTATTTTCTTTGTTATATGTATGTCATTATGGTAATGTGTAAACTTTAAAATTTGTTATAGCATTTTAGACTTTACTGCACATAGTGTGGTAAAGCATTTAATTTGAAAACTGAAACATTTTTAATCAGCGATATTATGAATGTAAATGAAGCAAAAGGAGTATGTAAGGACCGCAGCAGGTGGCGTTTTGTAGTTTCTGCCTACCCCATTCTACTTCCCATGATGGTGTGGGTTTATGTACTTATGTGTAAACGTGTTACAGTAGTACCCAACTGATATGGCTTACCGATGTATCTGCGCAGAAGATGAAAGCGGGAAATGCTATTGACCAATTGGCACGCTGCACGCAACGCGCTTCTTTTCCCTGTACCGCTATTGGTCGGCAGCTGCCGCCATGTTAGCGCGCGCCGCATGACATGTTAGTCAGACGCCATACTTGCGAGTGACTCGTGAGTGAGACGGCACTAACTGCTGCAGTGTATTATGAACCTTATAGTACTGATCTAGGTTGATTGTAAGTTGTAAGCATTCTTTCGTTAATCTTCAGGGCCAAACTTTCTTTATTGTGCGAACGAAGATTCACGACGCGCCTTATCAGTTGCGTTCCACTGTACCATGGTATTGGATTCATTACTTTCAGCTGTTCTATTATAAAGTCAAATAAATGGCAAGGCTGCTGCCATTTGTTGCTCGTTGGTCTAGTGGTTGCAAGTGCGATTCCCAGATCGGGCAAAGTGTTATTTAGTTTTTCCATCAGGAATTTCTCAGTAGCAGGCCGGAGTCAGGATTTGTGCCCAGCTGATGGCAATAGACTCGTCCCCTATTACTGACTTAAACATAACTGGCGAAATGTGGGTGTAGAGTCGGTCCCTCAGTGCTACATACCGTGATCCATCTTGTCCTAGCTTGGTGTCAATTATGTCAGTCCTTACCTGTGTGTTTTATTAAACAAGTTCTTCTCAAAAGCCTTCTGTTCCTTGGCAGTTGGTAGGATGTCTTTGTCGTAATACTTAGCGAGGATACGGTTGCCATCATTGTCCAGGATACACATGCCTTTCACGATGTACAGGGTGGGTTCCTAAAATTGGAGAGTAATCATAATAATTCGTATTTTATAATTATAAAAATGGGAACTGAGAAATGCAAATATGTTTTAGTTCAATAGAATACAACAAGCTCATATTCCTGTTTCTGATTCAAAATTTGAAGTTGAGAACTTCTCAAACTCTACTTTATAATGAAGTATAGTACTGAGAACATTGACGGAATCATCCTGAAATATAGCTTGTAGCATTCAGCTCTGGTTTCAGTGGCTTTGTCGTAATTATCATCATCATTTCAGCCAAAAGACGTCCACTGCTGGACATAGGATCCCCCAAACATCGCCAGTTCAATCGATTCTGTGTTTCTCGCATCCAGCGGATTCCTGCGGCTTTCACCGGGTCCAGCTTGTGCCAGCTGCGGCCAACTCTAGGTACGTCTTCTGGTAAGCGGTCGCAACTCCATAACCCTTCGGCCTGGAGTAATTATTACGGTCGCAATTTGAGGGAGTCGGCAAAAAATTTGTCAAGACCGACAAAGGACGGGACGGTTAAATAAGAAGCCGGAATAGCTAGGAATGTGATTCCAATGCATACAAATATCGAAAGGCTCTCAATTTAGAAGGGTACATGTTACTAAAGCAGTTTTTAACCCGAAAACACTACATAATGCGAAGGGAGCTGCACCATTTTACAAACAGTATCAAATTGAAGGTTATTTCGTACGTATGAAAGGTAAACCACAAGTAACTTACAAAAAGCGATCCTTCCATTGTTGTGTGAACCATTTTCAGGATAATTTGAAAGATTTCCTAATTTATTTCTAATCAAAACATGCAAATTCGAAGTCGTTGACGTGTTTCTGCCGACTGTTTGACATTGACAATTAAAATTTTGACGCATGAGTGTTGCCAAGATCAAAATCATTTAATGTCCACGTCGAAATTATCGTTTTGACAACAAAATTATCTTACTTGGTTAAAACTTAGACCTACAAATCATCAATTTAAGTCTCTACAATAATATGACCTCTTGCAATAAAATATTATGGATTTTATGAATAAAAGTCAGAAATAAAGTTAGTACTTTGTTTATTGCCATATAGTAAATAAAATATTAAAATTATGCTTCTTGATGCTATTTTGAGGGAAAAATTAAGGATAAGCTGTGATTTATTTAGCTGAAAAACTAATGTTGCATCAATCTTCTATCCAGCGCCATCTATGATATTTTGTATGTATGTTTACTATGGTAACGAACATTTGGTTTCAAGAAATGCTTTGATTTGAATAACAGATACCGCTCTACTGCGGTCGCCGTAAACCGCTGATAGGTGTCACGAGTGATTCATTCTTCAGTTTTATTGAGGTACACTGAAATTTATTATTTCCAAGCCATTCATTAACTAAAGCAATTAAAGTAACAGTAGAGACCTGTATTATAATGACAAAAGTAACTTCTCGCATTCAAGTGTTTAATAGAGCCTTTAGTTACCATTCGATACATGTCATGTCATTGTATTTTAGCATTTACAATTAAGCTAAGAGCTCATAATATTAATTATAATTATGCTTTAAATTAGCTACGGAGGGACCTTATGCCCGACTGCGGAGAAGCCAATAATGGAGGGTTAATTGGTGATGTTCTTCAGAAAGATCAGGGTATTTGCAAACGGCGTGCATGTATCTACTTACGTATGAACAAATGACTGTGAACGAAGCAAAATTGCCGAAATTGGATATTTCAGCCAAAACATTCCGAAAACCTACGAAACCAGTCGGACTCTAGCCGTCCGCACCTGGGCCTAGTGCACCCTTGTGGATGGTACATGGGACAGTTACAGGATGTTTGTAGTAGGTATCGGTGTTTTAAACTTATTTTTAGCAGAAGAGTTAATAATTAAGTCGGTAGTAAGGATATTAGCGTCCTCATTTATGTCCTCATTTTTGTTTCATAGATCACTTTGATGAAACTTTTTACTACCACAGATAATCCCAGAATAGAGTTCTAATTACAATATTTTCGCGCCACATTTTGACACATGGCGGGAAGATGGCCGCCGAGAATAGACTAGATAGAGTCTTTGATGTCATACCGAATCAAATTACCAAAGTTTGAACTTCCCTTGTATAAAATACGTTAGAAGTTGTAACATTTGTATTATTTTTAAATGTTTTACCTACCTATATTTTATGATTGGGTTTTGGTAAGATAAACTTTGGTGTCTGAGCTGATAGACGGCGTTACCTATTTTTTTTCAATGAATTTTGTGAGAGTCAGAGAGATTTAAATCATTCTCAGATAAGATTTAGTATTTTAATTAATTGCCTCATTTTTCTTGGGTCGCAAAGCGCAAGCGCGGTTTATGAACTTGGAGTCCGTAGCGGTTGCAAGTTTGTAATTACTGGACCGAGGCATTCTTTAGGCAGCTTTTTCGAAATGCTCGATTCAACCGCCATAAAATAGTTTATGAATTGACGTGACACATAGCCATAACCTCGCCGAAATGGCGGCAAATACGATAAACCACATTAACCAAACCAGGTATTACCCACTATGTTTCATAATTGACTATTACGAATACTTACCTTCTCATTTTAGCCCTCTAATTACCTTTAAAATGGACTAATACTGCCTCGGAATATAATCCGAGACTGTTACGACCCCTGTAAACGATTTAAACGTATAAAATAAGAAAAATATAGTCGCCATTTTTACTTGATCCCTCATTTCACCACGACGTAAGGTGTTGCCAGGCCAAGTTATGTTAGGTAGTCGAATGAAGACCACCATTTTAAATTGAGCTCTCTTTTTTTATGAAATTGGTTGTGTTGGGGGTTCAACCGATTTTGGATGTTAGAGTGGTGTATTTTGGGAAGGATATTCATAAATATAAGAGGACAGTCTCGGGCTAAATCATTTTAACGCCAAAACTGAGGGCGAGTGATGCGTTGATCGCAGTTAGATGTTACGTTACGGATACGATACGAAAACATCCCGACTGTTTTTTTTCTCGGAGGGTTAGTTAGGAAGAGGTGGAAGTGAGCAGTAGTGGCGCAGTGGTGACGGCCCCGACTTACGAGTTGTAGATCGTGGGTTCAAACACAGCCAGGCGCTTTACTTTGTGTAAGTAATTTCATCACCACTGCTCTCAAAACGGTGAAGGAAAACATCGTGAGGAAACCGGCATGTCCTAGAATAAAAAAATCGAAGACATGTGACATCTACCAACCCGCACTGGGCCCGCGTGGTGGATTACAGCCCACTCCGTCTCACAGAGAGGAGGCCTGTGTCCCAGCAGTGGGAACATTATAGGCTGACTATGCGCCTATAGTTAGTACACCCTCATTTCGCCTGTTAGGTATGTTTAAGTCCCATGTTATAGGGGGCGAGCCTATTGCAATCAACCGGGTACAAATCCAGGTACTGGGTTGCTACTAAGAAAATTCCAGATGGAAAAACCGAATAAAACTTTGCCCAAACCGGACCCAGAGTCTCATGTTCATCAGTAGAGCTTATAGAAACCTCAAAACTAACTAAAAAATATCAATCAGTCTAACCGGATGCAGCTGAATACCAGTATTTTACATGGAGCGACTGCCTATCTGACCTCCACAACCCAGTCACTGGGTAATACGATACCTCTTGGTAAGACTGGTTGGCGGGCTTTCGGGCTTCTGACGAACCGTAACGACTGTCAAAGATCCACGAATGACAGCCGGGACCAATGGTTTCCAAGGCACGGAGGGATCTCGGAATGTAAATATGGTAGGGTCCACGGACCAACCCCGGCAAGCGTAGCTTCAAACCTGATGGATCGACCCGTGCAGTTGTTATTACTTAGCCAAAAGCTCCTCCAATTTATTAATTATAAAATGGAGCCACAAAATATTTAAAATCGTATGCTTTAAAAGCTATTTACCTACCCGTCAAACGTTCATGTCAACTGACAGACGGATCTCATAGCCGACTCTAAATAAAACATGCTTGACTTTAGGACGAAAACCGAGCATTTAATGATCACTTCATTACTTGGGAATAATAATTATAGCACTGAGAGGCTTATGGCTAAATTATAACAGCCACATGGGTCGATTGAAGGTTAAGCTACGATTGCCGCGGTCGGTTCGTGGATGGGTGTCCATCCATTACTTGTCGAGGCCCCTCCGTCCCTCGAAAAGCACGTTAAGCCCGGTTGTCATTCGTAGATCTTTGATACACAGTCGTTACGGGTAGGCAGACGCCCAAATGTCTGACAACCAGTTACACCAAGGGGTATCGTGTTACCCAGTAACTGGGTTGCGGAGGTCAGATAGGTAGTTGCTCCATGTAAAATACTGGTATTCAGCTGCATCCGGTTAGACTAGATGCTGACCTCAACATATAGATAGGAAAATACAGATTGATTGACTGGTCGAGAAATTAATTTTGTGTTTTAGGTTTTCAGCAATGAATAGGACTAGTTTTATGATTGTAACATCAGCTAAAAGTCTATTTATATCACCGCCTCTTTGGTCTAGTAGTCGACTGCTGAGCCTGTCTTGGGTTCGATTCCCAGGTAGGTCAAAGAATAAAATTAATGGGGTTTTCCATTACCAAATTCTCGGTACCTTAATTCTCATTGAATTCTATTTTCATAACTGGCGAATTGTGGGTATACTATAGGTACCTACAGCTTTTTTTTTATTTTTTTTTATATGAAATCATCAAATGACTTCTCCCGCTCTGGGCGGAGCGGAAGGGCGTGTCAGACTCTTACTGACTAAAACCAACCCGTGTTCCTTCAGTTGCCTGTTGCCCCGGTATCCCTTTCGGACTATTCCGCAACCCTGGCAGGAGGTACCTACACCTCTGCCTTATAATTCGGAGAATACAGGCGTGATGTTATTTATGTAATTCTCATTATCAGTCCAAAGTCAAATCAAATCAAAAGTCATTTATTCAAACTAGGCTGAGAATCAGCACTTTTCGAACGTCAAAATTACATAAGACACTCCCCGAAAACGCCCACCCTTCACCACTTCCTAGTGCTTTAGCTGGGAAGAAGAAGTGGCGCAACAAACTCCCCAGCAGCATTACTACAGTTAACATTACTGCCCGGATTGAAAACCCTTGCCCGGATATTGGCAATAGGGATCACAAATGAGTTGTGGATACCTATTATTATAATAGACTTATTGCCGGCGAAATAATATGCCAGTACATTTCTGCCTACCCATTCTTCGAGCTATCGAAAAGCTTAAGTCAATCCTGTTGAAAGTCGTTGTAGAAATACGAAACGCTTTCGAAGCGATTGTCACTTGTCTAGGCCCTCAGATGTTGTACCATGGATGATCGTCCATACCACACAATGGTCATGGAATGCGAACAATTAAAAGTTGAACAATGCGAGTTATTAATTATCTTTCTATATACGGTTTAGTGGGATGACTGTCTGTCGGCACTGGTAAACTATGTCGCAATGATAGTTGGGCGTTGCTCACACCGACGTATAATGTTGAACTATGTTGAATAAACTTATAGGTACCTTCTGGGCCTAACCAACCTCAAATTGCATAGCATGATCCTCCGTTATGCCGAAAATACTGCAGCATTAAGTTTGAAATAAATATTTGTTTGTTAAAGCTGATTGATGCTAGGTCGGATATTTGACGAAAATACGATTACATAAAAATTACTCTATAGTAAAAAAATCCACGAACTATAAACCGTATTAAAAAAATACTTCAAATAGACCATAAATAATTAGACCATTCAACTTTGCATAATAAAATAACTGAACTACCTATACTCCATTTGAAATAAGATTAGACGTATAGATAAGCCTTTTTTACATTCCGTTCAACCGATTTTGAATTCTATTGCGTTGGTGGCATGACAAATGGCAGCCGCAGTAGATACTGTTGGTATATGGTATTGTGTAACTTTTTTTGCTTCTAATGCTATCCTTATGCTTACGGTATAGAAGTCAAAATCGGTTGAACGGACTGTAAAAGGGTTTGTTTTAATGTCTAATCTTATTTCAAATGGGGTATAGTTAATTGATTCAGGCGTGCGTTTGCGAAAATCCATTATAAAATCAATAGACCTAGATATATTTAGTAACCTATTCCGCTTAACTATTCTTCAAGAGTTATAAAAACCCCTGTGAGAAATCGACACGTGTTTCACCTCTCAACGAGGCATCCTAAGGATGACGATTGACCAGTCGCAAACCAGAACACGACGTGTTGCCAAACCGCGCACTGATTTGATTCACTCTGCGTCCAGCGCTCGGTGTGGCAACAAGTCGTGTTCGGGTTCGCGACTGGTCAATCGTCATCCTGAGGATGCTCGTTGAGAGGTGAAAAAGGGAGTGTCAAAATTTTTGAATAGGATGACAGCATAACATCACGCCTGTATAACCCGACGGGTTAGGCAGAGGTGTACCTATAGTACACCCATATTTCCCCAGTTATGTTTGAGTCCCATGTAATAGGGAGCGAGCCTATTGCCATCAATCGGTCACAAATCCAAATTGTTCCCTATTCTCAGTTATAGCAGCCCGGAGTCTGGCTCCGGACCGCTACTGAGAAATTCCAGATGGAGAAACCCAATAACACTTTGACCAACCCGGGTATCGAACCCAGGACCTCACGTTCAGCAGTAACTAGACCTAGACTAGACGAGGTATCATAACTATAACTAGTTGTATTATAAACTAGCTGCGCCCCGCGGTTTCACCCGCGTAAGTCTCGATCCCGTGGGAATATCGGGATAAAAATGTGTTAATCCAGGTTATTATCTATCTGTGTGCCAAATTTCATCCAAATCCGTTCAGTAGTTTTTGCGTGAAAGAGTTACAAACATCCATCCATCCATACTAACAAACTTTCGCGTTAATAATATAGTAGCGATAGTTAGATGCGAAGGTGAGTTTGATTGTTACGCAACGCATTTAGATGAAATTTGGCACATGGGTAGACCATGACCTGAAAAAGGCATAGGATACTTTTTATCCCGATATTAACATATGACTGACGCGGGTATCCGCGGGGCGCAGCTATTTTATAATATTTTAATTTACACGCTTCGGTGTAAATAAGGCACATCAGTACAAACCAAACTTCACAGTAGATAATACCGCGCTTATTCTTAGACAGTACTCATACCTCGGTACCACTATACTGCCTACCACCATACCACTATACAGATGAATACCACGATCTCAGAACAATACTGCAGTCATTAAGAGGAAATATGGTCGGTCTTTTCACCATACAAAAGGTCATAATTCGAGGTTCGGCTCTCGTCTATTTCCTCGTCCAATATTGGACCAATTTAAAAGATATTTTATAAATTGAATAAGAAGGATATTTACTGTGCCCCTATGTCTATATTCCTATATTATTCCTATATTATAGTCCTATATTCTTTTTTCATTAATAGTTGTCAAATTTGTACAATAGGCCTCTGATGACAGCGGTCTAAACAGGCAATTTTGAGCATTTTCTGAGGGTTCTAGTGCTTCTACAGATAATGTATCGTCAAAACGGAAAAAATATAGGCATAGAACTAGTTGATATTAATTTTACTGTAAAAAATCATTGCTTTAAGGTGATGCCGTGCACTCCACCTACTGGTATACACTGAGATTTTAAAGCGCGTCATTTCGTTTTCTTTATGGATATATATTATAATACTGTTACTTATTTATACTGTGGTACCGCCATACCACCATTACCACTATACAGTTAAATACCACGAATGAAGGACAATATTTCAGTCATTTGTTTTTATTGTTTGAAGTATTCCTGAAACTCTTCTGAAACTCTCAATTGATATTAGTTAAAACCTGACCTTAAATAACTTGGTTATTCGTCATGGTGACTCGCACGAATTTACGCGAAACAAAAACGGGCCAATCTACACTTCTAAATAATATTATTATTTTGACTTGAGGCGATTCGCATTCGCCCGTTTTGGGCGAATAAATTCGTGCGAGTCACCAATTGAGCCATCTCAACCTACCTCTGGGAAAATAAGCCGTGATGTAGCGTCTTAATTCCATAATTCATTCACACTCAAGCTCACACTTTTTCTCATTCCCTCATCAACTAACGAGTGATCACGAATGGCGTGACGAATCGATTGTGAACAACAATAGTTGCTACAATGGCCAACTAATTGTTGATATATCGAGCGATTTCACAGATAAACGGTACCTACGAGGTGTTTTTATAAGGACAACGCTTGATTGGGGGGTAGATATGGACAAAAGGAATTAATAGACCGCAGTAACATCTATGGTACGATCCATCAGCTTGCCGGGGTTGGTCCGTGGATGCGTGACCATTTTCACATATCGAGACTCCTCCGTTCCTCGGAAACCACGTTAAACTGATGGTCCCGGCTGTCGAGTTCTTTAACGAGATATTCTCCCCACGAAATTGAATCTCGATCTTTGATCTCTGTTTCCTTCCAGATTGTATTCCTGTACTTGCAATTGCACCAATGAATGATAAGTGAAACAAACTCGAAATTAATCCTAATACTTTTCTTCTCGCCAGTACAAAGGGCTAAGCGTGATACAGTCACGCAAATAAAATGATACTAAACTTTGATTAACTGCACTAAATCGTTAATCACTCGTTAACCTAAACGACTGTTAACACTATCATTTCGTACACTTACAATTTTTTTTTTTTTTTTTTTTTTTTAAACTTTGCCGTTAATTAAAAGCGAAACACGTTTTATTCTACTACAATATGGTTTTAGATGGAAATACTTGCCGTATCCTTACATAAATCCTAGTAATTTTATAAATGTGAAAGTTTGTGTGTTTGGATGTTTGTTACTCAATCACGCAAAAACGGCTGAATGGATTTGGATGAAATTTGGCAAACAGATAGTTTATAACCTGGATTAAAACATAGGATACTTTTTATCCCGATATTCCCACGGGATCGAGACTTACGCGGGTGAAACCGCGGGGCGCAGCTAGTATTATTATAAAAAAAAGTCCTCCGCCGGTCTGTTCACAATAAACTCAATACTACTGCCGACCGAAGAACCGATGTTCATGCTGGACCAATGGATAGAGTGGTTCTCGAAGAAGGTTTTAGTGTATAACAACCGACATCCACGCGGGCGAAGCCGCGAGCATCAGCTAGTTTATTATAATACAATGTCTGTCGGGTTAGTTAACCCGACGGACATTGCCCTGTATGGAATAAACCACTTTAAATTTTTCCCGAATTTTCCAATATTTCGAACATTTATTCCATTTTTAACCGACTTCTTCAAAAAGGAGGAGGTTCTCAATTCGTCTGTATGTTTTTTTTTTTTTTTCTTTTTTTTGTGTGTATGTTACTCGATTACTCCGTTAATTATGAATCGATTTTGATGATTCTTTTTTTGTTTGGTAGGTCTTCTTCAGAGGTGGTCCCATGTAAATTTTATTAACTTTCCTTGCGTAGTTTTTGAGTTAGCTTCAATAATTACGTATTTTTCCCACTTTGTGTATGTAGACGATATATTGTTTGGCTCCGTCACTGTTATTTACATGGCAGGTAGTGGTATTTGAATTTGTGTGGGGTAGGTACCACAACTAAAAAGTGAAACATAGAAACTTTTTACAAAAAAAAACCACCGACTTCCAAAAAAACCCTATAAAAGTGAAAAATAATTTCCCCCTAAAAATCTTATTCAGACTATTAAGCATATTGAAAAATAAAAAAATAGCCAGATTGGTGCCGCTGAAGCGCTCCAACGAACACCATGATCAGCCATGATGTTCCCACTGCTGGGACACAGTCCTCCTCTTATCGTGGGTTAATACGCGGGCCCACCCGATCAATCAATCAATCCACCCAGCCTTATTCCAACTATGTTGGGGTTGGCTTCCAGTCTAACCGTATGCTGCTGAATACCAGTATTTTACGTGAAGTGACTGCCTATCTGACCTCCACAACTCAGTTACTGGGAAACACGATACCCCTTGGTAAGACTGGTCAGACTTTTGGGCTTCTAACTACCCGTAACATCTGTCAAAGATCTACCAATGACAGCCGGGACCAACGGCTTAAAGTGCTTTCCGAAGCATGGAGGGGTCTTGATATGTAATGGATGGTCACCCATCCACGAACCGACCGCGCGGCAAGCGTTCGACTCGTGCGGCTGTTATTATTTAGCCACGATCTTCCTTCAAAATTAAACCAAATTGACTTGCAACGCTCATTCATATAGCATGCAACGAACATTTTTCTAAAATTCCGTACAACTACAGATATTATACGTACGACGCAATCAAAATCTACTTCAAAAAAAAACAGGCGTGAACAATTAATAATGCCACGATCCGGATATCGAACCTGGTACAATTACGACTCGAACACTTGGTTCAGTTCATCAAGAACAATTAATATAAAATAATTGTTTTACGGTAACTAATGTTTAATGGTCTCGTTAACCAGCCGTTTACGGTATTTTGTTTGTTTCAATTTCGGAACGATAAAAAAAATGGGTATTTATCATCAGGCGTTAGATTTTTTCGGTATTTTATGATTTATCCTCGAGAATCAAAAGATTTGTAATGCTTTACAGATTTGTGAAAAACCAATCTTTGCAAAAATGGGGTAAGTATACCCAATCATTTTTCCCAACTACGTTGGGGTCTGCTTCCAGTCTAACCGGATGCAGCTGAATACCAGTATTTTACATGGAACGACTGCCTATCTGACCTCCACAAGTAAGACTGGTTGAAAAATTTCGGGCTTCTGACGACCCGTAACGACTGTCATAGATCCACGAATGACAGCCGGGACCAACGGCTTAACGTGCTTTCCCAGACATGGACAAAAGTTCCTCTTAATTACAGAAATAAACAATAATCATGTTCATGATTTTATTTTAACCCCTGAGCAAGTCAAACGCAAAATAGTTTGTATGCAGAAAAAGTCAAACTCAAACTCAATGCATTTGTTTCAATTTAATCAATAATTACAGGCAATTTAATCAATAATCAATAATTCAAAAGTGAATTGTCAAGGGGTCGGTCAGTCAGAAAACTGAAGCTAGTTGCCCATTCCAATGCGTAGTAGGTACCTATGGAGGAGCTCTTGGCTAAGTAATAACAGCCGCTCGGGTCGATCCATCAGGTTAAGCTACGCTTGCCGGGGTTGGTCCGTGGATGGGTGACCATTTTCACATATCGAGACTCCTCCGTGCCTCGGAAAGCACGTTAAGCCGTTGGTCCCGGCTGTCATTTGTGGATCTTTGACAGTCGTTACGAGTCGTCAGAAGCCCGAAAGTCTGACTAGGGTATCGTATTACCCAGTTGCTGGGTTGTGGAGGTCAGATAGGCAGTCGCTCCATGTAAAATACTGATATTCAGCTGCATCCGGTTAGACTGGAAGCCGACCCCAACATAGTTGAGAAAAGGCTAGGCAGATTGAGTAGGTACCTATGGAGAAGAACGGGAAAGAAACTCCACGGACACTCTTAAAATCAAAATATATCAACATAATCTCATAAAATATTTAAACAATACGCGATCAAAACAAAACAGTCTCAGATTTATGGGATGGTACGTACAGACATACTTACATACATGAATACAAGTTGTCTGTACGTCTATACTACACATTACTCGGGAACTAGTCGCCGATATTTCATTATACATCATTTGGGGCCCGAGTGTGATGTACAGGCTGTGGTCGTATGTTGTTTTTACGTAACACTTAAAAATTTATACAGATTGTTAACTACATGAATGAAACTGTTGACGACACGGTTGGCGCAGTGGCTGAGCGATGGACGGCTGCGTTACGTGTCGTGGGTTCGATTCCCGCACGGAAAAAATATTTGTATGATCTGCAAGTAGTTGTTCCGGGTCTGGTTGTTAGTGTATGTGAGTTTCTATGTTTTTAAACGCACCCACGATACAGGAAGAAATTCCTAGTGTGGGGCAACGTTATTAAACAATTTAAAAAAAAAAGTTTCCCTGAATATGTTCAAATTCGGGAAAAACGGAACGTCCTTTTTCTATGGGATTTTGTATGAGCTTCAAGATCTTATCTTATGATGCGAACGATTGGACCGAACAATGTCTATCGGGTCAACTGTAATTAATAATAAGTAGGTACCTACAATACCTGGCAATAGTTTCGCCCCCTATTAGTATTACGTGCAGTGGCGTTCCTTCCATAGAAGCCCAAAAGCCCGGCTTGCCTTCAAAATTAAGCCTATCAATAAAGTAACACTATATAATAATGGTGTTACCATGAACAACATAGAAAATCCGTAAACCGCTCACTTGGCGATTTTTTAAAATCGTAAAAAACCTGTCTGTTTGCCCTGATTTTGACCCCTAGGCACGCCACTGATTACGTGAGACATGAAATAATAATAATAATAGTCTTCCACCTCCAGACCGTATTTCGGCCACGGCGGCCAATCTCAAAGGAGACTAGCCTTCGGCGCGGGAGATATTATAGTGTACAAGTGTGTGCGCAGACACAGGTGCACTCTCTCTTCCCTCACTCTCATAGTCCGATGGGACGGCAATCCGACACGACCGGAGAGAGATCAAGCGCAGGACCAACGGCTTAACGTGCTTTCCAAGACACGGGAATATCACACCGCCAACTTCCAAACTCCGGGCTGTTACTACGAAATTCGTAATGGAAAAACCCAATAACACTTAGCCCGTCACGGGAATCGAACCTAGGACCCCACGCTCAGCAGTCGCGCTTACGACCACGAGACCAACGGGGACATAGGTACATATAACTGGCGAAATGTGGGTTTACTACAGGTACTCTTCGGGGAATATTGGCTTTATATTTATTTTTCCTTTTGGAGCACCCTGTACACCAGGTTGCTATAGAAAACCATTAATAACCATCGGGTGCGATCCATCAAGAGTATCTCGGTTCACGCGGCTGACCCGGCGACAACCGTGCCGTACAAGTGACGTCATTTCACGTATTGTTTTAGTATTATTATAACAATAGATAGGCTTTAAATCATACTTAGGAATTCTAAAAGGTCAACCTGTAGGTAGAGATTTAACTTATTTTTTAAAGATTTCTATACAGGGTGGTGATTTAGACACCTGCAGCCGTCAAGGGGGTGATACTACCCGTCATAGTAAACTTTCATCGAGAAACTCAAATCCGATACGTTAGAAAAAAAAAACAATACTTACAACATTAAACTTATTATAATTAGGTACACGAGTATTTCGGTTCAAGTATGTTTTTTTATTACTAATCATAATAAAAAGATGTGTTCATAGCGAAAGTTGTTCAGAATGACAATAAAAACTTTTTACAAAAAAAAAAACAACCGGCTTCCAAAAAAAACACTAAAAACTTGAAAAATAACATTAATTTCGGAAGTCGGTGTCTTTGCTTTTCAATTTTCGTTTTTTGCCACCGACTTCTGAAATTAATGTTAATGAAATTAAAGCCGGTTGTTTTTTTTTTTGTAAAAAGTTTTTATTTTTCACTTTTTAGTTGGGGTATCTACCCCACACAAATTCGAATACCACTACCTGCTATGTTAATAACAGTGACAGAATCAAACAATATATCGTCTACATACACTAAGTGAGAAAAATACGTAATTATTGAAGCTAACTCAAAAACTACGCAAGCAAAGTTAATAAAATTTATATGGGACCACCTCTGAAGCATGACCTACCAAACAAAAAAAAATCATCAAAATCGATTCATAATTGGCGGAGTAATCGTGTAACATACACAAAAAAAAAAACTTGCAGACGAATTGAGAACCTCCTCCTTTTTGAAGAAGTCGGTTAAAAATAATCATCCTGGACGGGTTATTAAATCACCATCTGTATTTATTAGGTGTAATTGAAATTTAAATGATGAAAACTGTAGTAAGGCATTTTTTTTTTTAAACAGGTTGGTACCAAAAAAATGCTGTACTACAGCCTTGTACGAAGCGTCCTGGAGTATTGCAGTGTTGTATGGAGACCACACTACGCCACACATAAGTTACTCCTGGAAAGAGTTCAAAAACGGTTTTTGTGGCACCTCGCATTTTCTAGAGGTAACAGTAAACAGCTGCTCTCTTATAATTCTCGTCTCAAATATTTCAAAATGCACTCGTTATCAACTAGAAGAGAAGTTATTGATGCCCTGTTTCTCTATAAGTTGCTTAGAAATAAAATTGACTGCCCACCTACTGAGTTCCCTAAAGTTTCGTGCCCCAGCCCGTAATCCACAAAATCCTATCACACCACTATACCCACCCCTGCGCAGAACGGTTCTGGGTGCTAACTCACCGATCTCACGCCTATGTAAAAGCCTGAACAGTTGCAGTGATCTTACTGATATAAACCATGACAGCATAGGGAAATTTTATACAATAATGATTGAGCACTATTCTCACAATGATCTCGCTACTGAATGTTAATTGTAATGTTAATTCTAGGTTTCAACTGTATTTGAATTGAATTATGGGATTTTTTATTTTTATTAGATTATTTTCATTTTTATTTTATTGCTCTAATTTAGTTTATTAATGCTATTGTTACCAATCTTTTAATTTTTTTATTGTTGTATTATTTAGAATGTTATTTTTGTTACTATTAGATATTGTTGCGCATGAATGAGCAAAAATGATTGATTATCTATTATTATAAATATCTTTTTTTTGGCTTTATAGCATTAGTTATGTAAAACCAATAATGGTGCATGTCGTGTTAGCCTGTAAGTAATTGTTGCACTTATACTTGTACCTACTCCATTAACCAAATTATTTAAAATGTATTGTGTAAACAATTGTTGGCTAACCTAAATAAATAAATAAAATAAATAAAACCTCTTAATATGGGATCATTGTTGTGTCATTATGAACATCTTCCAATTTAATTTGTCTGTCTGTGGTGTCTTGTTTATACCATTTTAGTTGACTGGCTTTCTTGTCGTAGTTGGGTTTTAGTTTTTTGTTAGCTTAGCTAACTCGATACATTTTTTTTTTTTTTTTTTAATGATTTCATCTTTGTTGTGAATGCTAAAAGTTGTTCGTAATGATGGGTACCTAAAATACCTAAAATACCTCTTTAAGTCGCGGGACATTCACAAGAGGCGAGCGATGCGGGCGGTGTGATGGTTTGGCGCGGGCGTTGCGCCGCGACGAGTCGCGGGACATACACAGGCGGCGCGGCGCGGGCGGGGCGCAGGCGAGGAGGGGGCGGGGTGAGTATCGGTTAGGTACTCTTTAAAACATAATTGACTTTTCAATATGTTAATAGGTATGGGAGGACAGTGTAGGCCATTCAATAATTACCAGGTACTTATCAAAATAGAAAATGGCCAACAAATCGAAACATATGAGTCTAGTTTTAACGAAGCAAGCCATTTCCTTACACCCAACTTCACGAGAAATTAAATAGCTATCAAGAAAATTATACCTACACTCAAGCAATTCAGAAATTAATCTCTAAATGAATGTCTTCACTCATTCGATAATAGGTACCTCACAAAAGAATGAAGTACACAAAGGAGAAGTGTTAAAAGATGGCCGGCATTATGCGGCTGAATGAGAGGACTGATTACATGTTTTGATCGCTTACACCTCGAGAGGATGAGGTTATGCAAGAACGCAAGATGGTTCACTTATCATGGGAAATATTTAACAGATCCTCAAGAAGCTGATTGACTAATAATGGTCACTTTTTTAAATGAATGAACCGCTAAAAACTTTTTGCGTTTCTAATGATGAATACTTTTTTAAATAATTGAGCCTCTTTTTTAACATTTTGGCTTTTTGTTATTAGATCCCAGTAACTAGGCTATTTCTTATTTTTAGGACCCCAAAAGAGGAATTATTTGATGTTCAAAATAGAGGTGCAATCATTATGTATATTATACTGTTCAATCCTAACTTAATAATTATTATAAATGCGAAATTGAGTTTGTTTGTTGGTTACGCTAAAACAGCTAAGCGGATTTGGATAAAATTTGGCACAGGGGTAGATCATAACCTGGAATAGTACATAGGATACTTTTTATCCCGATATTCCCACGGAAACTATACTTATGCGGGTGAAACCGCGGGGCGCATGTAGTAATAAAAAAATACTGCAACAGCAATTAGGGTTTTCTGAAATGACGTCAACTAGGTGACAGCACTGAGATGTCAGGTCCGGACAAAGGTGTCAAAGTGTCTATTTTTATTTTGTCGTGTCTGGATGATGAACGAATGAATTAAACGAATGATGAACGTCATCATATTTATATTGTATATTGGTTTAATCTTTCTTTTGAGGAGCTCGTGGCTAAGTAATAACAGCCATGCGGGTCGATCCATCAGGTTAAGCTACGCTTGCCGGGATTGTTCCGTGTCTCGGAAAGCACGTTAAGCCGTTGGTCACGGCTGTCATTCATGGATCGTGACGTGGTCTTTGACAGTCGTTACGGGGCGTCAGAAGCCCGAAAGTCTGACAACCAGTCTTACCAACGAGTATCGTATTCTCTAGTTACTGGGTTGTGGAGGTCAGATTGGCAGTCACTCCATGTAAAATACTGGTATTTAGCTGCATCCGGCTAGACTGGAAGCCGACCCTAACATAGTTGGGAAAAGGCTAGGCAGATTGTTTTCTTTTTGTCAAATTGGAGGACCTCTTGTCAAAGTGGCGCCAACTGGTGGCGTGAATTTTCATGAAAGCCATCATTGCAACGGGTACTGAAGGCGACAATGACAGAAACAGAATGAAAACTAAACTTGATCACTCTTACATAGCACCATCCACTCAAAAGGTACAGCCAACAAAACAAGGTGTGGATGACGTAATTTCCGCTGCAGTTAACCTTTTGTGCCTACCCTCAGTTTTAGTAACGCGGTGTCGGAATTTCTTTGAATCCATTGAACACTTATTGTATGACCGTTCTCCATGATATATGAAACTCTACGAACGTCAGTGCCACAGGAATCTCTTAAGAAAAATAGAGGTCGCATACTTTTTGAACATTATAATAGTGTTGGGTAACTCAGCACGCGTGCTAGCACAGTTGTAGTTACTCACTTGGATGAAAAGAGTCACTCACTCATTTTATTTTGATGTGCTAGCACACACCACAGTTACACACAGAACATTTTGTACTTGTGAGTTATGAACGTAATGAGTCAGTCGATCGAGTCACTCGCTCTTTTTGTGTATTTTGATCACTGATGTCTTCGTTCACTGTTGCTAGCATAAACATACACCACAGACAGAACTCACCGCGCGTCTGCCTACTCAACTTCGTATGTGTGCCGTGTCGCGTCACGTTGTCGTCACTACGCACTACACACTACACAGCACATACGCGACTCGCGCGGTGACTCGCCGAGTCGGCGAGCACGTGACTCACTGACACACAAGCCACCGCAGCCTCGCCTCATTCGTAGTAGCACAGTGTGCTAGCACACTTTGCAAAAAGAGTGCCTCACACGATCCTCATTTTAAAAAGGTGTGCTACCCATCTCTACATTATATGAAAATAAAACCGCTCAATTGAAGATTCCACTTATGAATTTAAAAATGTATATCCATGTGTACTGTGGTAAATGGATACTTCAATTGAATTACTGAATAATGGACAGAAGTATGGATTATAGTCGATTTATCAATTATTCCGACTGAAACAGATAAAGTAACTTTGAAAAATCGAGTCATGATTGGCGGAGTAATCGCGTAGTAAAAAGGTGCCATATCTACTATCTTACTAATACATCTGTGGTCTAATGAATCGTTT
The DNA here is from genome assembly GCA_948473465.1 of Lithophane ornitopus. Taxonomy (NCBI): domain Eukaryota; kingdom Metazoa; phylum Arthropoda; class Insecta; order Lepidoptera; family Noctuidae; genus Lithophane; species Lithophane ornitopus. The sequence continues at coordinate 4,816,822 of OX419641.1, read as the reverse complement.
CATTACTTTAATGGACACACTGACCGTACTTGGGATAAAATAGTTGTATTGAATATAATTAGTAAGGTTGCTTTCTTTATCAGCTTTGTTCCTACAAATTGTTTAATATCATTTTACCCGACTCCCGATAGGGTTATAAATTTATAATGCGTTTGACGCGTATGGTCCATATATAGATAATTAGAATCATTACTGTGAATCGTGTGTGTGAGTGATTTTATTTGAACAATTAACACGATTCACGATCTTTTTGTTAGAAGTTTATCTTGCGTTTACGATTCAGAAGGATAAAGCCTCAAGAATTACTTATGTGTAGGTATTTTTAGGGTCAGTTCACACCGAGACGTGACGTATGACGCGACGCTACGGATTCCATTATTAAGGCTGCTTTTCCACCAGAGATGTGCTATGCAGCTTTGCTGCGAGGATGTAATAATGTGAAACTATGTGACCGTTTCCACTGATACTAAGCTATGTAGCGGTGCGAGTAAGATGTGCTATAAAAATGCGCCGACGCAAAGTAGCTGCGCGAGGAAGATGCACAGCTCGAGCTATGCGGTCTATTGATAGTAGGGAAGCGGCACCACTCGCGACCATCCATAGCACGCATCCATAGCATGCATCCATAGCACGCATCCATAGCACGCATCCATAGCACGTATCGATAGCACGCATCCATAGCACACTTCCATAGCACACATTCATACCACACATCTATAGCACGCATCCAAAGCACGCATCCATAGCACGCATCCATAGCACGCATCCATAGCACGCATCCATAGCACACTCCCATAGCACACATTCATACCACGCATCCATAGCACACATCCATAGCACGCATCCATAGCACGCATCCATAGCATACATTCATAGCACACATTCATACCACACATCCATAGCACACATCCATAGCACACATCCATAGCACGCATCCATAGCACGCATCCATAGCACACATCCATAGCACACATACATATCACGCATCCATAGCACACATTCATAGCACACATTCTTACACAATATGTATACATCACATGAATCCGTTTCCACCAGTGCTAAGCTATGTGCACCAATGAATATGATTGGTGGATATCAATCGCATCCATACCAACGTAGCATAGCACATCTCTGGTGGAAAAGCACCCTAAAGCTACCTTACTTATCTGAACTTGTAACCTAATCGTTAAGTACTTTAGTAACTAAGGTTATCTGTATCAATAAAAGTTTTTATTATTTTATTTTATTTTATAGACAAGTTAGTTCGCAAAGGGTACCTAACCTTCGGGTAAGATTCGATTCCAAAAATTATTTTTGATTAATGGGCAGCTCTGTTGCCGAGTGTCATAGCATAATTATATTTTATGTCTAGACAAGAATTTTCGCGCGGACGAAATCACAGGTAGAACCTAGTTTAAAATAATTATGAATCACTTTCATTTCTCAAAAACCCATTACCTATCTGCATTTTTTTGTAATTCATGAATCACAAAAAAAATAAGGTAGATAACTTTAAAAAATATTTCTGTTTCTAATAAACCATCGATAATAAAATAATAATGGAAGAAAAACAGCGATGGCACATCAAACGCGAGCTTTTGGCGAAGTTTGACGTGCGCCGGTAGTGACGGCGGCCATCTTTGCTCGCCACCGGAAGCACCCATTTCGAGGCATCAGCGTTTAGCCATAGAGCTAGGAGTGGATAGAAAGGGGTTCAGGAAAATCGATGTACCTAAGTACACAATGAGATACCTACATAATTATCTATACTCCATTTGAAATAAGATTAGACATTTAAATAAACCATTTTTACAGTCCGTTCAACCGATTTTGACTTCTATTGCGTTGGTGGCATGACAAATGGCAGCTGCAGTAGACAGTTGGTATTGTGTAACCTTTTTTGCTTTTAATGCCATCCTTATGCCTACATAGCTACGGTATAAAAGTCAAAATCGGTTGAACGGACTGTAAAAAGGTTTGTTTAAATGTCTAATCTTATTTCAAATGGAGTATATATGCATTGAGAGCAGTGGTGGCCCAGTGGTTACGGCCCCGACTTACGAGTCGAGGTCGTGGGTTCCAACCCAGACAAGCGCTTTAGTTAGATAAATAATTTCATCACCACTGCTCTCAAAACGGTGAAGGAAAACATCGTGAGGAAACCGGCATGTCCTAGAACCAAAAATTCGAAAACATTGTGACATCTACCCCGCGTGGTAGATTACAGACCACTCCCTCTCACAGAGAGGAGGCCTGTGTCCCAGTAGTGGGAACATTCTAGGCTGATTATGCTATTTAAGCATTGCTGGTTAAAAACCTTACACGTGAAAATACCTACTTTTTTATTTTGTTTTCATTATAACGATCTAAGACAAATAATTTAAAACAGCGTCAGCCGTCAGTATTCCCTATGTAAGGCTGGTTTTATAGTCACGCCGGTAGACGCGCCGCTGAGTAGCGCGCTGTTTACCGAACGGCGCGAGTTTGAAACGCAACTAGTAGAGATGTACTACCCCATACATCTCCGAATGCGCGCGCTCCAACGGCGCTGCCGAAACGCGTAACAATAAAACCAGCCTTACAAAAAAGAAGTCTTTCACCTTTTCCACATCACTATAAATGCCAACTCTATACCTTTCTCCACTCTACTCCAGCACTAGTGTAGTCCATCGGAAGCGGGCGTGGTCCGACAATATTGCGCGATCTGTCAGTTTGCTCGTTTTTGACCAGACTGAAACACGACGCGTGCGCCGACCGTTTGATGTACGACTACATAGCTAATTGATTACATTTTGTGATGTTTTTAGCGATGCGGATTTAACTAGGCCTGGGATAGGTGTATTTTTTAACAACATCAACAACAACTTCGATCATTTTGATCACATAACAGCTGAGGGTCTCGTGGATAAATGTTAACAGCCGCACTGGTCGATAGAAGGTTAAGGTACGCTTGCCGAGGTCGGTCTGTGGACGGTTGACCATCCATAACATACCGAGATACCACTTTTATTTTTTTTCGTAACTCATTTAATCGCTTCTCCGTCGTGTCAGACTTTTATTGACTAAAACCCACCCGTGTTCCTTCAGTTGCCTGTTGCCAAGGGCCCCGGTATCCCTTTCGGACTTTCCCGCAACACCGAGACACCTCTGTGGCTCGGAAAGAGCCGTTTCGTTGGTTCCGGCTGTCATTCGTAGATAATAAGACAGTCAGTGTCATGATGGCCTAGTGGTTAAGGCCTCTATGCACGAGATTGTGGGTTCAAATCCAGGCAAGTAACAATGTAACTGTTTCAATTGACATGTGCGTTTGAAGTTGCGGCCGTTAGCGACAGTAATACGCTGGTATTTTAAATTATTATTAAGATAGTCAGATCCATTAAGAAAACACAAATCAATATTGTCAATTGACAAAAAAGCCAGCACACAAAAAAGCTTATCATAGACAAACGATTGCAAAACCCGAAAAAAATACCAAAGACATTTTGCATACCTTATTTTTTAAACCATAGATGTTAGATGACATCTATTTTTTAAAGTTAAGTAAGATAGAGATGTCAAATGGGCAGAGACAGGGGCATAAGTTATGCTAATGTTGTGAATATTTCAAGCTAATAGATCCCCTGGCCGATTAACTGGGAATAACTGGTTTTTAGATGTCTCCATTGTTACTGACGGTACGACATTTTTCTAATGATATTTTGTTAGTCAGTTTTGTGGTTTGTTGTTTGTTTTGTATTGCGCTGGGACTCTATCTCGCATAGGGTCGCAGCATTATGCTGAGCGATGGCCATTTTGCGTGAATGTGACCCATATTTTCCCCCAACTTGTTATTTTCGTATATTTGTCCTTTCATATGTTTGCCACAAATAAACATATTTTCTTTCTTTGTTTCTCATTAGCAGCCCAGAAGGTCGCAGTAACTAAGCAGGGGTACCTCAACAAAATTGATAAGGTTGACTAAACGCACGAGCCGAGCGAGCGTAGCGAGCGGTACCGCGGTAGCTGCCGGCGAGCGCTACATCGAAGTTTGTCGCGGTTACTTGGCTATTTAGCATTTTTAGGATTCCAAAATAGGTATTATTTGAAGTTCATAAAAAGCGTCGCAGTTATTAAATTAGACTTTAGAGTGTTCAATAATATTTTTTGTAAAGTAAAATGTGAATTATTTGAGGCTGATGGCTATTATGGCCTGTATAATAAAATGCTTTAGTTTTTAAGCAGTAAACTATATTTCCAAGATTGTTTCGGATAATTTTACACCAGAGTGTTATTATGACATTTGGTGGATTCGTTTTAATGTTAAAGGTAGGCACGTGTGTTTTTATAAAACTGCAACGAGCAGATTCTACTACTTTAATGTTACCAGCCCACAAAAACTAGTATAAAATGTTGCAAATGCAAATAAAATATTTTATGTTTAGATTATTCTTAAACATGGCTCATGCCGTGTTATGGGTATAGTTAGGGTGACTGCATAAAAGACATAATAGAAGGTTCTTCTTTTTACTTGAATATTACTCGTGGAAGCTATTTTAATGCACCCCCGAAGATAAATTAATAATGAGAAGAACGATAGAACAAAGATAGCAAAGAGGATTAAGTATTCATACTCACACGAGATTCCACTTATATTCGATTCAAAAGTAACTTTTATCTAATGCAGGAACAAAATTGTCAGCCTTTTAAAAATAACATAACATCACGCTTTTATCCCCTGAAAGAGTAGACAGAGTTCTAACATACTTACTGCACACCCATATTTTTCCTAGTACGGAGAATCACTTTGAGGCGATCAAAATAATTGGTCGACGTAATCATCACAAGTCTACAGGAGTCCACTTCCGGACATGAACCTCTTCAATTGCACTTTGCCATTCAGCTCGATTCTCGGTAACTCTCATCCATCTGCTACCAGCTATCATGCGAAGATCGTCGCTCCACCTAGCCTGAGGGCGTCCTATCTTACGTTTGCCGATTCGCGGTCTCCACTCAAGAACACGTCCACACCAACGGTCATCGGTTCTACGGCTAATATGGCCGGCCCATTGCCACTTCAGCTTGCTTATAAAACCCAGCCGAGAATCAAACCCAGCCTAGGACTTCACGCTTAGTAGTAGCGCTTGCGCCACTAACGATGCAGAGGCCCTAAACAAAGTGACATTCTATCGGCGATAACGATGATGGAAAAGGCAAAAATGTATAGGACTGACATAAGCTATCGAAAAGCTTATGTCAATCCTGTTGCAAGTCGTTGTAGAAATACGAAACGCTTTCGAAGCGATTGTCACTTGTCTAGGCCCTCAAGTCTCTATACTCCATTTGAAATAAGATTAGACATTCAAACAAACCTTTTTACAGTCCGTTCAGTCGATTTTGACTTCTATACCGTAGGCATAAGGATGACATTAAAAAAAAAAGGTTACAATATCAACTGTCTACTGCAGCTGCCATTTGTCATGCCACCAACGCAATAGAAGTCAAAATCGGTTGAACGGACCGTAAAAAAGGCTTATCTAAATGTCAAATCTTATTTCAAATGGAGTATAGGTATCGTTCTTACCTTCCTCGCTTATCTCGCAACACAATGGACACACCGTTCTCCACCACGCGTCCACCTAATATGTTCACTTGTCACCACTCGCTTGTGAATAACACACAACACATAGCGTGTGTATATCGACGCACTTTGTCGATCTGTCGCTGTAACTATCGATAATTATGTAATATTGCTGCCCTTTAAAGCATGTAGAAATTCTACTTTCCTTGGCTAGGCTGGACTATAAAATTCTTGCTTTTGCCCGCGGCTTCGATCGCCTGGAGGTCAGATGTCTCCCACGGGGACGTAGGGGCAACGGTATAATCATTGGCACTATAAGCCGATTTCTACTAGTAATAGGTAAATTCTCTTAAATAAACAAAGTTGATAATATTTTTAATTGTTTTGTCGGGTTCTAGTTTACATATGCATAAATATAATGACGCACGTTACGTTTAAAAATTAAGGTTTAATTAACTTAAAAAAATAATTTAATTTATTCTACGGATTGTTACAATCATTGGCACTTAAGCATAGTGAATGGCACTACAAATTATGTATAATCATTGGCACTACTGGAAGTATTTTATAGTACCAATACCCAGATCTTACTATACTCCTTCCCATTGTTATTAGACTATTTATTTCTAGTTGGTTGGTCTATAGTCACGTTAGATTATTCTGCTTCGGTAATTCCTTACTTTTTTTCTGAATTTGTTGTATTGGCAAGTTTTAATACGACATTTGAAGAAAGAAGAACTTACACGCGGAATGTTAAAGGTTCGCGAGGCAGTTTTTTTCCTATACCATTTTTCATAGCTTCCAAAGCTTTTTCCAGGTCTGCATCTGAATATCCTTTCGCATATTTCCTACCACTCCGAACCTTCGGCATTCTTCATTCATCTTAAATAAGAAATATGTAAAGGTATAGTCATTGGCATCATTAAAAGATATAGTGATTGGCAGTGCCAATAATAGATTTTTGACCAAAAATTCAGAAAGTATAGTGATTGGCATTGCCAATGATTAACTTGCAAACAAAATACAGTATAGTCATTGGCACCTATCAAAATCCCGATATATATCTTTCACAACGATAAAACATCGTTTTAATACGCTTAAATTAAGTGAATGAATATAAATAGATAGAAACTTGCATAAAAACTTTAAAAAAATCAGTTTTTTACTTCGAAATCTAACCACTTTGGTGGTTAGATTTCGAAGTAAAAAAGTGATTTTTATTCCTATACTTTTTGTTAAATTTCATCTCACTCGATCAAACACATTTTTAAAAGAGCGGGTAAAGAAAGATGATGTACTTTTGAGACATAGATAAATGTTTCCATTATAGGAAAATGCATATTTTTCCAGTAATTGTGTTGCAATAACATACAAAAAAGAAAACATTCGTAGCACGCAGCATAAACTAGCAAAGTGCCAATCATTGGGGGGATGCCAACATTAGTACTGTTTACCCTACTACCGGGATAAAAGTATCCTATGTCCTAATCCAGGTCATCGTCTACCCGTGTGCCAAAGTTCATTGAAATCGCATCTGTATAGCGGACCTTTACTGCAGTTACTGGCAAGTTTGGGCTTTTGGACTACCCGTAACAACTGTCAAAGATCTACGCATGACAGCCGGGAACAACGGCTTAACGTGCTTTCCGGGGCACGGAGGGGTCTCGGTATATAATTAATGGTTACCCATCCACGGACCGACCTCGGCAAGCGTTGCTTACCTTTGAAAATCGACCTGTGCGGTTGTTATTTAGCCAGGAGTCTCTCAAATAAGAGTGTTCATATCTACTAATTCTTCTCTGCCCATCACTGTACCTAATAGGTACTTATATCCGTGATGTTAGGTATGTATTGAGTAGGAAGGTAATTTTTAAGTAGGTATGATTCGAATCACATGTATTAGAGCCAAAGGAGCATCAAATCAATAAATAAAATTTATATAAAAAAATAAATTAATGATTGATTCCGAGCAATTTTATAAAAACACACGTGCTTACCTTTGACATTAAAACGAATCCACCAAATGTCATAATAACATTAATAAAATGACACTTTACATATTAGAAATATTAATCTTTTAGGGGCTAATGCGACAACATTAATGAAAATGTCAACATATTTTTTATTTCTGTACATTTGTAGTAGGTAGTCAATATTATGTTAAGTTTAAGAATTTGATGTCAATATGTTATGTTAATTGTGTATCTAATAACAGGATAAAACATGGATATTATAGGTTTGAAAAATGATGCTGTTATCATAGCATTAGATCGGTATTTTTTGGGGTTCCAAATATTTTGGTAGGTATGTGAAAATACTAATCGATTTATGTATGGACGTGAATGATGGGTGTGGCAAAAGAAGCATGAAAATAGAATAAATGCTGCAGAAATGCGAAACATTCAAATCAGGGTCTTAGCACAGGTTCGCAAGAGCGATTTTTCCTGTGCCGATTTTTTTTCGCGCACTGTATTTTCAACACTGAGTGACTTGTGGCTAAGAAATAACAGCCGCACGGGTCGATCAATCAGGTTAAGCTACGCTTGCCGCGGTTGATCCGAGGATGGGTGACCATCTTTACATACCAAGACCCCTCCGTGCCTCGGAAAGCACGTTAAGCCGTTGGTCTCGGCTGTCATTAGTAGATCTTTGGCAGGTGTTACGGGTCGTCAGAGGCCCAAAAGTCTGACAACCAGTCTTACCAAGGGGTATCGTGTTACCCAGTAACTGGCTTGTGGAGGTCAGATAGGCAGTCGCTCCATGTAAAATACCTACCTATTCAGCTGCATCCGGTTAGACTGGAAGCCGACCCCAACGTAGTTGGGAAAAGGCTAGGCAGATGATGAATGTATTTTCAACTCTCTGCTAAACGCCGAGAGTTGAAAATCGAACTATGAGTTTTTTTAATGCGCTGAGATGCACTCTGCTGAATTCTCAATTCTCGGCTCAACACCTAGAATTGAAAATCCAGTACGCGCGATATAATTCCGCCGCGATATTTTTACGTCCGTGCGAACAGCTTACCACTTGGCCACCACCGCTCCGTGGCAAGACAGATTTTAATTAATTACCCCATTATTAAAAACATGATATTTGATATAAAACTCTTACAACCTGCCGACACGGCAAATGTCAAATTAACATGACATTCCTAGGTCACCCAGACAGATTAGGGATCAAAACATAAATACTAAGAAACGCCAATGTTCTGCATTAGCATAACTGATTGTTACTTGTAGACTAACATTAATATTGATATCGTGAGGGTATGAATATGACAAGCCTCGACAGCCGGATCGAATTTTTCGAAAGTTCTAACCAAGTCACAGAATATTACAGAATCACTCTGTATTTAAGGTATGAAGCTACAAGTACGCGGCGGGCTCGTCTTCTCGGGCCAATTCAGTGAGCGTAACGTTATCAGAAGATAATAAGAGTTACGCGATAGAAAGAGAGGCAACTTCTGGGTGAATATAACTGTAGCTAATTACCGCTGTGCAAGTCGCACAGCGCGAATTAGCTAGTTGTTGTACTTTATTGTGTCGTAGGAAGAGTCGTTTATTACTTAAATGATTTTTCGAAGTGCACCATCTGTACTAATCTGTGACCAAGTGAGTGAGAATGTAGCTGTCTTTGTTTACTTTCGTCCTTTCGTGTTAAAATTGTATTATTCCTACTAGTCGGTATTTTCTTTATGTATAGGTAAGGTCAACCTCACGCTGTCAAAGTGTCAAATGGTTACCATGGACATGCGGTTGACTGTACCGTTGGTTTGTATAATCCGAGATATGTAGTGTAATCATTAATTTGTCTAACGTTTAGAACGGCCTAATAAACAGTTATATTAAACAGTTGAAACATCGTATTTGACCTGAAGGCCTAGAGAATTGACAATGACAATCGCTTCGAAAGCGTTTCGTATTTCTACAACGACTTTCAACAGGATTGACATAAGATTTTCGATAGCTTATGTCAGTCCTATACATTTTTGCCTTTTCTATCATCGTGGTCGCTGATAAAATGTCACTTTGTCTAGGGCCTCATTTATCGTTATCACTCAGAAACGTAGGTTGTTTCGTTTCCTACAACTAGCTGGTCTTATTAATACTCTTTGGTAATAAAAATATCAATAACAGCATATCTCAGAGCTATGACTCAGTATGAATCACTAATGATTTCGCAAAAACGACGGATGTCGGGTAATACGCCCAGTTGTCGGCCACACATTTAATTTTGTGGGATTGTAATTTAAATAAAACATTTTTAATCTTTTTTCTTTTTTTCTTCTTTTTTGATGTGTATTTAAGTTTTTAAAGCTTTAATAATTGTTTTTTTCTGTTAATTGTGTACAATTACCGTTTTTTTGTTTGTTTTTATTTTTAACCATTTTCAATCGCTTTCAATTTGGCGGGAATCCGGTCAGTGACTCAGAAAGTTAAAGCTAGTTTATGTGATTAAATAAAAAGGCTATAGACGATGATAAATTGAACTGACTGCAAGCGATACTGCTGATCATGAGGTACTGGTTTCGATTCCCGGGTCGCGCAAAGTCTTACTAAGTTTTTCCATCTGTAATTTCTCAGTAGCAGCCCGGAGTCTAGATTTGTGCCTGGTTGATGGCAATAATAGCCTTGCCCCATATTACATGGGACTTCAACATAACTGGCGAAATGTGGGATATTACTATAGGTACCTGGTACTGTACTCTGCCTAATCCTTCGGGGAATACAGGCGTGATGTAATTATATATTCTGTTTACAGCACGAAGAAATAGATGTTAAATTCAAAACATTAGAAGCTCACTTTAGTGTCCATTGATTTAGGCTCATGTTTGGAGGGCCGCGGTTTTAGAATCAAACGCGTGCCAAACTTAATTCACTGCCTAAACTAACACGCGTTAGTTTATTTAGTATATTAAACAGTTGACTAAATGTTTCGCTTTTAATCCCAGATTAGTTTAACTGTAAACTTGGTTTTGTTTCGTTTTGATGATTAAGTACGTAGTAGAAGGGTTTATTAGCATGGACTATGAATGAAAATAACACGCTTCCTTTGCCTAAATTAATTTACGGTTTTGGATTATGCCACCAAATAGTTTATTAGTGGAAACTTGTAAATGGCCTTCACTTTCATAGTCTTTTAAGTACACTGTATAAGTAAGCTGTAATTTTCCCGAAAATAACAAAATAAAATAGTATTTTTTTTAAAGGGCTCCATCAGAGTTACATTTTATTAGAAGAACGTAGAACACAAAAAATAAATCTCTTTTACGACTGACGACAACTGGTGCATTCACCCCACATCACCCACAATATTTGCACAGCGGGATTGCTTGCTTCATTATTAATCTAAAAACTATTATTTGCTATAATAACTATTTGGTCTACAGAAAAAATATCACAAGGTTTTATTTGAAGAAATCATTAGTCGGAATTCTGTGACTGTATTATTTTATTTTTCTCATATAAATAGTTTGTAATTTATATCTTCCTGTTTCGATATTATTATAAAATCAGTATTTCTCGGTATTTGATCATTTGAACAAACTCTTCAGAGGCTTAACTGGTTGGTTTAAACTCTCCACTGATTTTGATCGAATTTTTGATTTTGAGGTCCTTAAAAACCAAAAAAACGTTCCAAAACTAGTACGTACTGATCCGTAGGTGCCATAAGTGGAATAAAATTTCAAATAACAAATTATTCCACTAATAGCACCTGCGAAAAATATTGATAGGTGCCTTATGTGGAATACCTCAGGTGCCATTTGCTCGGGTGCCATTTAAGTGGGTGCCCAATGTGGAATACGTTCATAATCTTTTACAGGGTAGGTACAGTTCGATTGGATTGGATTGGCTCAGAAGTTACCCCCTCCCGTTGACACAATGAAATTGTTACTGCTCAGCCACTCCTCACCTCATGTTCTGAGCCGATCGAACTGTAATGTGCAAGTCAGGTCAAGGTAACAATTAACAATTGGTACAAAATCGCACGGCACTTTGACTAATCTTGAACTGCTTTAAACTCGTGGATAAATGATAGCACTGGCGGGTCGATTGAAGGTTAAGCTTCGCTTGCCGCGGTCGGTTTGCGGATGGGTGACCATCCATTACATATAGACAGCCCTTAGTCCCGGCTGACATTTGTATATTTTTGCCAGTAGTTAAGGGTAGTCAGAAGCCCGAAAGTCAGACAACCAGTCTTACCAAGGGGTATCGTGTTACCCAGTAATACCCAGTAACTGGTTTGTGAAGGTAAGATAGCCAGTCGCTGCATGTAAAATACTGGTATTCAGCTGCATCTAGTTAGACTGGAAACCGACCCAAACATATTTGGGAAAAGGCTTGGCAGATTGTTGAGGTTGGCTTCCAGTCTAACCGGATGCAGCTAGAAATAAAGGGAGTATTAAATCAAATCAAAAGTCATTTATTCAAACTAGGCTGAGAATCAGCACTTTTCGAACGTCAAAATTACATAAGACAGTCCCCTAAAACGCCCACCCTTCACCACTTCCTAGTGCTTTAGCTGGGAAGAAGAAGTGGCGCAACAAACTCCCCAGCAGCACAGCTGTCTGTTCAGTTAGAATATTATTCTTCTCAAAATCATTAACAAATCACAAATGAGTAATGTTAAATACTATTTTTAGACAATAGATGTCTGTTTTAAGCTTTGAAAGAACTAACAGTTAAGTACCCATTAACAAATGAAGATTAACTAATAGTCGAAATGGAACAATTGCGAGATACCTGTCATCGTGTCGATGGTATAGATACAATCGATACTTCTCGATATAATATCGATTTAGGATCGATACTATCGAGCAGGCTACAATAATTGCTATTGTTAAATATGAGCGGCCAGCTGAGATGTTTGAGATAGTTAGGTGTTAGGAATGGCTAGAGAAGCCATGGTGTTTGTTGATCGATATTAAAACTTCTAGAAAAAAAAAAGCAAAATTGTGTATTCTGTACAAAAAAATGCACATTTAAAAAAATGCTTAAGGTGGCGCGCGAAATTCAAATTTTCTTACGTTTTTTGCAATTTGCAGGTCAGTATCAGGTTGTATGTTAATCTAAAAATTATTTGCGACCGTAACAAATATGGATTTACAGAATAATAAAGATTAGAATCAGGCATACAACTCTCTAAGTTCATTGACTGACGATTTCATGAAATTTTCATTCAATGCACTTACATGAACTTAACCTGATACTGATTTATTTATTTAAAACACATACTTACTATCATCGCAGGCTTACCTAATACAATAGTGTACTTAGTTAAAATTCTTTAAAGATTAAACATCGAGATTTCTTAGCCATATTCAACCTTAACATTAGCGTATTATACATATCAACCTCCCGTAATTTCTCTAATCTAATTTATAATAATATGTATATATTATGAACAACCCAGAGATAATTTACAAAATGCGGCACGTGTGAATTCACTCAGAGTACAATTGAAGCAGTCGAAATAAGTTTTTGCAGAAATTGCAAAAAACGTAAGAAAATTTTAATTTCGCGGGCCACCCTAGCGCATCCGCCTTAAGTGTTTTTAATATCGTGCGGATTTCATCACTAATACGGGATTGGCCCGCATGCGTGATGAATGGACGACAAACCCCGCGCGCGACAAAAGGACATTAGCGGGGGTTACGAAGCAAGAACTCTAAAAATTCTTGTCTAACTTTGACATGTCATCATTCTCTTAAAACATACCTAATTGTTATTTTATTCATTTACTTTGGGGATCTCTACGGGGTCAAATTAAATTATTTAGAGGAACTCCGCAGTCTGTGGAGTAAAAAATAACCGTTTGATGTTTTTTTGGGTGCAGTTTAAAAAAACAATAATTGTTCATAAGTAAACTTCACAAACATGATGGTAATCGATATTGAAGCACGATAAAACAAAAGAAAACTGATTTTCTCAACTCATACTTGCAAGTAACTACAAAAACATGAGGGGTCCTTGAACCAACAAAAAAAAACAATTTCAAATTTCAAAAAAAAAGGTTTAGATTTCGATAACGATCACGTCGGCGGAGTTTAGCTAGCGAATTTAATTTGACCCTGTACCTATTTTTCCCAGTAACATTTAACAATATATTTGCCAGCAAATTAACAATCCTATTCTATTGCTGACGCACTCTATAGCTCGCGCCATACCCAAGTCAGATGACGCAGCATTCAATGATGACGCTATTCGCGATCTGACCATCACGAATTATACAATGACTGGATAAGAAATAATAGTAGGTCATCTGTCCCATCGCCAGCGAGAAACAAGTAAAACTAACAACTAAAAATGAGTTGGTGAGGAACGATATAAAGCGAGACAAGACGTTCGATTACTGGCTGTTATGCGTATGTACCAAGCGTAAGTCTTTCAGCGAGTGTTCTGCCCGGCAAGCGTCGCTGAGCGAGAATTCTCTTTGATAGCTCTTATCGCTGTCACAGACGAGTACTCCCTGGCGGTGTGAACAGTTAGCGATCAACTAATACCTATCCCTTTTAATTACACGGGACCTACAATATTTTCTAGGTTTTGTAGCGAGAAAATCGCTGATATATGTCGCTTCCTCTTCGGCGTCGGTGGGACAGATGCCTTAGGTAGACACAATCTACTTTTATTTTATATTTTTGTTTATCATTCTTTAATTGAGTTCTGCGGTTTGCGGTTTTATTTAAACGTAGGTATTTATGAAAATGATGTGTGTTTTAAAGGTTTTTAATAAATTGTGTGGCTTTGAACGATTTGATGTTCCTAGTAGTGTTTTTTTTTTTTTTATAGTTACGGGTTTTTCCTCTGTTTTTCGTTAGAGGACAAAAAAGTTGACTGTTTCAATGAACTAAGTTAGATACTTAACTATTTTACATTCAATAAAAATGGGTAAAGCAATGATTAACTACTAGTTAATAGATGTGAAAGTAAGAAGTTTGAAAATCGAAATTGTAAGTAGGTATACCATCTGATTCAAAGGTTATAAAATTCTATGTGCACATTGCACCAACATTTTCAAAGTAAAATACAATTGATACCTTACAGCAACATATATATACAACAAATTACAACAACATGGTATAAAAGATACATACAAAATCAAAATCAAAATCAAAAGTCATTTATTCAAACTAGGCTGAGGATCAGCTCTTTTCGAACGTCAAAATTAAATAAGACAGTCCCCCAAAACGCCCACACTTGATCACTTCCTAGTGCTTTAGCTGGGAATAAGAAGTGGCGTAACAAACTCCCCAGCAGCACAGCTGTCTGTTTAGTTAGAAAAAAAAAAGATTATATACAATAGTATGCAAAATCATTCACATTACGGAACACAAAAACATAAATCTAATTATTAGCCATATGTCAGCTAGCACACGCAATTTCATAAAACAAAAAAAAAATATAAAAAATTATTATAATAATTATAATAATTTTTTTGTTAATAATTTCTTCCAATATTCAGCAAAATTTTTAAGAGAAGTTTACGAGATAAAGTATCAAGATTCCTTATCCAGCTACAACCCATCTTTGATGTGAATCCCAGCCGGCATCTGACACGAAACTACAAAGAGTTAGAAGTAATGACCCCACTGTTACAATCTGTGCGGTATTCGTTGAAAGACAGCCGGAGAATCGATTCATTATGAACAGCCTTTAGACGGCCGGGGCTGGATATAGGCGTTTCGGTTAAAGAGTAGTAGGTATTTTAGTGTAGTTAATATCTAAACGATCTTTTGATATAACTATACCCAGGCGCGGAGGGGGTCACCCTTGGTGCCGAGGAATATTTCTAGGGAATTGAAAAGTACTAAAAAAAATTTTTTTTTGTTTATGCCATCGGGGTCTCTGTGTTTCAAGTACCTACAGTTTTTTATTAGTAAAGTACGTAAATCATTCAGTCTCTCGACAGCTTGAATGATTTTGGGGGGGGGGGTCATGACCCCCAGGACCTTTCTTCCAGGTTCCTCGACCGGTATAGTCAGGCGCGGTCCGAGGGCCCCCCACCTCGGACCGCGCTTGACTATACCCCATTTGAAATAAGATTAGACATTTAAATAAACCTTTTTTAAAGTCCGTTCAACCGATTTTGACTTCTATTGCGTTGGTGGCATGACAAATGGCAGCTGCAGTAGGCCGTTGGTATTGTGACACTTTTTTTGCTTTTAATGCCTACGGTATAGAAGTCAAAATAGGTTGAACGGACAGTATAAAGGTTTGTTTGAATGTCTAATCTTATTTCAAATGCAGTATAAATAACGAATAACAGGTGTAATAAAAATATAAAAGTTATAAAACTAAGACTCAACTACGACAAAAAAGTCAATCAACTAAAAAGGTATAAACAAGACATCACAGACAGACAAATTAAAAATCCGGAGTCACGGGCATAAATCGAACAGATTACGTGTGACTCCGGGGCGCCATTTTCAATTTAATGTGATGTCACATAGCCTATAACCAGCGGACAACGATACCTCATTACCGTCTCAACATGGTCATTAAATGTTGTTACTTAATTTTAAATACCCCCACGAACCCTGAACCGTTGCTTGCACCCATTAACACAATGTTTTGCGTGCGTTACGTTGCGCACTACCGTAAACAGCGATTTTTTACGCCAAAAATGTAAGTCGTTTTCCATCAATAATTTTTGTGCAATGTTACTTAACTTGATGTACAGAATGCGTAGTTGCCGGCTATGTGATGGGTATTTTTACACCCTGTACGTACAGTCACGGACTTTAACTGATGAGCCACTTTCAAACTTTTCAATTTTGCAGTTTCATACATTCAGGAGACTACACGATTAAACACGAACTCAACTCGCATGGTCGTATTCAAGATGACAAATTACTGGTAATAGAAATAGTCTTATCCATAGAGGTTGACTATTAAGTTCTCAATATAAAATAAATAGAATGTTTATCGAATCTATTTGATACTGACTTCCTTTGAATCAGAGCTCATTAACTCGTTAATACTGAAAACCTATCCGAAGACAGCGACAGTTGAAATGTCGATGTCAGAGACGTTATTTTCGAATTTGTCGAAATGATTAATTAGAATTTCTCCGTACGCTAACGTTACTATGGCTACGCTAAAACAATCGACGCTAGGTTACGGTTGCTAGACCTGCAATTGGTTGACTTTGGGTAGTCACTCTGCTGTCAAGTTTGTAGTTCTGGCTCTCAGGTTAGCCAACCGGTAAATACTCGTATATTAAAATATAATTTTCTTCTTCTTTAATACGGAGACAAGACTTTCCGTATCTGGATGTACGAGTATAACCGACTAAGCCCGGTTTGCATTACACGACTAAAATGCGAACAGTGCCAAGTGGCTCATCAATTAAAATCCGTGACTGTACCTACATGAGTGTGATTGTGTATATAATTGCAAAACAAAACAAAAGACTGAAAAAAAAACAGTAAGTATGCAATGTTGGATCAGATGCTAACCTCTTGAATGGCTATTATGTATAATGGAATGAACGCAATGATTAGATCTGAATCAAACTCGATCAGGTTCGAATCTAAGTGTATTTAAAATAAAGCTGGATGAAATCCAGACTAAACTGATTAAAAAGGAGTTGATGTAGGAAGGGTTATACGTAACTTTGATGTGGCATTTTTTGATTGCTTAAATTCATGTGTCCCCATCTGTTCAGTAGATTCGGAGCAAATGGCTTGTGACAGACAGACTCACAAGTGATGGGTTCCGTTTATAACCGACTTCTTCAAAAAGGAGGAGGTTCTCAATTCGTCTGAATGTTTTTTTTTTAATGTATGCTACGCGATTACTCCTCCAATTATTAATCGATTTTGAAGATTATTTTTTTGTTTGGTAGTTCATGCTTTAGAGGTGGTCCCATATAAATTTTATTAACTTTGCTTGCGTAGTTTTTGAGTTAGCTTCAATATTACGTTTTTTTTCCACTTAGTCTATGTAGACGATATATTATTTGACTCCGTTACTGTTATTTTCATAGCAGGTATTCGAATTTCTGTGGGGTAGGTACCACTACTAAAAAGTGAAAAATAAAAACTTTTTACAAAAAAAAACAACCGACTTCCAAAAAATAAAGTGAAAAATAACTTTAATTTCGGAAGTCGGTGTCTTTGCTTTTCAATTTTCGTTTTTTGCCAACGGATTTTTTTTTTTTTTGAGTTTTTTTCATACGGACGTTCAGAACCGTAAAAACAAATGAAATCGCACTAAAAGTTTTTTTAAACTAACATTTATGTGACACTTTTACTTCTATTTGAAAGTTTGGTCATAAAAGTTTACGATGTGCTTTCAACGGTGAATTGTGGTCCATCTGTTTAATTATCTATTATTTTTAAAGTTCATGTTCTAGTTATAGTCAATCAATCTGCCTAGCCTTTTCCCTATGTTGGGACCGGCTTCCAGTCTAACCGGAAACCGGATGCAGTTAAAATAGGTCGGCGGTCAATACCTAGCATCAGATGGAATGATGCCATATCCATAATTTTCTAGCTTCCAGCTCCAACTGAATTCTAAATCAGTCTAGTCTATCCTGGTCATTCGTGTGAATTATTAAACTATGCGTTCTATTGAAGTTACCCGTGTGTGTGTGTATGTGTCAGTCAGTGATGGTTTTTGTGTGTGTGTGTTATTTTTGACATGGCCGGGTGACTTGATGTGCTTTGAATTTGATAGGGGTGAGATTAGGATGTTTGGGGTTGAAATTACAGTGTTAGGATTAATTCTTTTGTTTATTCTGAGTTTAGCTTTTCGGTGAAGGAAGACAGCGAGCGTGAGGAAACCTGAGGGCCTAGACAAGAGACAATCGCTTCGAAAGCGTTTGGTATTTCTACAACGACTTTCAACAGGATTGACATAAGCTTTTCGATAGCTTATGTCAGTCCTATACACTTTTGCCTTTTCCATCATCGTTATCGCTGATAGAATGTCACTTTGTCTAGGGCCGCTGGACTTTATAGTAAATAAAAGTCTGAAATCACCTACCAGTCTTGAGCAAGTGTGGTGGTAAATGCTTATACCTTCTCTGTATAAAAAGAGGCCTTTCATTCTTTGAGGTAAAAATTTCCATCTTCTTGTGTCGACTTCGTCTGCGTGTTTCTTATTTCACATAAATTATATGGAGTGCCTCCGCTGCCGGTGCCGGCTCCCAAAAATAACGCCATTGCGAACCGGCAGTGACATTACTGCCGGTGGCCTAACCTAACCTAACCTTTTTTTGCGATAATGAGTAAAAATATTTAATTGAAACTAGTTCGGTTCCGTTCTTTATTACTTGATTATGGAAATTATTGATTACTTATGGAAAGAAAATAGGTTATAAACACGTTTTTTAACAATGCCTAACCCGACTATTTACTCCTGCTAAATTGACAGCCAAAGTTAGCACCGGCAGTCGAATTGGCAACCGGCGCTGGCAGCCAATTTAGCAACCGGTGTCGGCAGACAATTCAGCAACCGGAGGCAGCGGAGGCACTTCACAAAATAATATTTATTTATTTATTATTTTATTAAAACTTTATGCACAAGTAAAAAAAAAATTACTGTACAAAGGCTTAATGCCTGAGGCATTTTCTACCAGTCAAACTTAGGGTGATGCAGAGACAAACATGGCAGGTGCAACATACGGGATAGATAATTCGAAAAAGGATAAATAGTAATACATATATACTTAAATACATACATATAAACAGAATAAACTTTGTCAGGAGAAATAACGATAGGTGAAGGAGAAAACAAGCCCAGCAAATCAGCGCCGCATTGATTTTGCCAACTTCTCACGAATATGTTCACGAGTCGCTACTTTGAAAGATAACCGACTCGCTGCCATCCTAATATTCAGAGGGAGAGCATTCCAAAGAAATACCGCCTGGACAAAGAAAGAAGAGTGAATAAAACCAGAGCGATGTGAAGGACATCGTAGAAGAAGATTGTTGGTGGAGCGAAGATTTTTACTATGGGCAGAGCATAGGTATTGAACATGGCAAGTCAGATAAGAAGGAGAAGTGGGTTTGTCGAGTATAGAATACAACATAGACAGCGCCCTCAACTCTCTGCGCTGACGTATGGGTAACCATTTTAAAAGCAAACGGTGCGCAGACACATGATCGTACTTACGAAGATTGAAAACGAATCGAATGCAGTTATTTAGAAGGCGGTCAAGTTTATTGAGTAGATCTGCATTCAGGTCGTAGTAACACACATCACCATAGTCTATTATGGGAAAGATTAGGGACTGTACAAGCATTGCCTTTACGCGTGATGGTAGAAGATTTTTCAACCGATAGAGCGAACTAATACTGTATAGAGGTCACATTAGTGAAATAATTTTCGGAATCGGATTAGTAGTTCCTAAGATTAACCCTTACATACAAACTCACAAATCTTAACACTTTATAATTAATAGGTATTATTAGTGTTGATGAGTCGTTGGCCTGTTTGCATACCGGCTGCAGTTTCGGCATAGATGTGGTTAATTTATAAATACATACAAGGCAAGAGCTAGTGAAAAATATAATTTTACTTTCCAAGTAGGTATTTTTGTTTTATGCATTCGGTGACAGATTAAAACTTGGGGACTGGTCAGGCCTTTGTCGTGAGGTCTATGTATTAAGGAAAAATTAAAAATATAATTATACAGGGTGTTACGTAGACACCGTTATCCTTGAAACTAGTGGTTTGGTGTCATCTATAATATACTTTTTCTATGGGACCAACTATGAAATCGCAAACAAAAAAAACGGCTTTTCCATACATTTTGTCGATTTAAGTGAACACAAATGTATGGAACAGCTAATTTTTTTTTCGCGATTTCAGGTTTGTTCCCATAGAAAAAGTATATTATAGATGACACCAAATCACTAGTTTCAAGGAAACGGTGTCTACCCTAACACCCTGTATATTTAGGAGACCAAAAAGGTCAAACAGCTCCCATCATTATTCTGCTTATCTCTTTCAAATCAACCCACAACAAAATATAGGTAAGTTTACATAAAGGCCGGTACTCCAGCCCATCCCTCGTTCATTTTGATATACAATTTCATTCACAAAGGTTGAATTTAGCAAGTAATACTGTCAGATGGTACTGTTGTATGCTTTTTCCCGGTACGGGCGGGAGCGCGTCTGTAACCCTAGTAACCGACGGTGTATCGATCCGGCGGGTAGTGATGTGCCGTGGGGGAGTTTGGCGATATCGATGTTTGTGAGATACAGCTACGATCGTGCCCCGAGAGAAGAGAAAACAATCATCGTGATGGCCACTGCCAGATGAGTTTACACTGGTGCTGAAACTTTTTTTTTATGCTACCGGAGCATATGGACATCAACAATTCCTGAAGTATCGCAGATGCGTTGTTATCCCCGAGTCAAAGCTAAAATACAATATCATGTGTTTGTAATAAGAGCGAAAGCGGAACACATACTCTTCATAGAAGGAACACAGCAACTCTGCTTGGCGGAAGCAGTAAGAGTAATGATTTCCCGGACGAATTTCTTCGCCAAGTACTACAGTCACTCTAGAATGAAAAATACGTGTAAAATAACAATATCATCATTTGAAATCCTTAAGAAAGTTGTCCTTAAAAAACTGATTTGTAAATATTTCACATCAAAGTAACTGTTTATTATTATTATTATTTGTTTGTATACAATTTGTTTTCTCGGCACTGAGCGGTTTTTTAGGGTAACACGGGCTAAAGCCAAGTGCTACCCCTTGAGAGTACTAAACTAAATAATAATTGTTGATAATAAATACGGTGTGGTGATTATTATGTTTTATCTTTGTGTTGCAATGGAATAAGAAAATGTCGACAAAATCCATCGACACTAATACCTGTGTATCTTCCCCCATCCCTACACAGCTCAATGCTATATTTTGATAATTAAAGGAACAAACTGTAGGAGTTTCTGGCGAATTGTGAGATTTACAAGATTTCGCTAATATTGCGCGTATGCTTAATTGGCAGCGCAGCGCCTGGAAAATACAATCTGATACTAAGTAAGTACTTACCTTATTTTATATTTTGTTGAAGTTTTGAAAATTATTAATATTCTAAATGTCAATGTTTGGATGTCGTGATTTGAATTAAGGGTAAGGAAAGGTTGTTTGGTGATTTAGGTAAGTTGAAAACATCTTTTGGTGATATAGGTAAGTTGAAAACATTTTATGGTGATATAGGTAAGTTGAAAACATTTTTTTTTTCATTAAATTCATCTCGTGACTAAGCGCGTGCGAGTGCTTGATTATATGATACATTTCTAAAAAAAATCTCTCCAACTTACCTATATCACCAAAAATATTTCCTCACTCTACTAGCTTTTGCTCACGTCTTCGCCCGTGTGGATGTCGGAAAATATCGCACGGGTACTACCAGGAAAAGTTTCCTATGTGTTAATCCAGGTTATAAACTATCCGTTCAGCCATTTTTGCGTGATTGAGTAACAAACATCCAAACATACAATCTTTCACATTAATTAGTTGGATAAGGACATTTTTTTAAGTTGTTATATCCGTTTCCTCGGCTGTAAGTAAGTACCAAAAAATATTTTTGTTGAAAGATTTTAAAAGTTCCATTGCTTTCGGCCACTCGGGTCTGTCTGTCGGTCTGTATCTCAAGAACCGTACCTAATAGGTAGACAGTTGAAATTTTCACAGATTGTGTATTTATTTCTAATACCGCTTTATTTAAATAAAGTTAATAATTAAGAAATGTGTTTTTTTTTTTGGCGTTTTTTTGCTCTCCTGAACCCTTTCGTCGAACCCTTGGTCGATTTTTAGCCTTAGTCCTATGACTTATTGGTACTGAGGGCCTAGACAAGTGACAATCGCTTCGAAAGCATTTCTTATTTCTACAACGAATTTCAACAGGATTGACATAAGCTTTTCGATAGCTTATGTCAGTCCTATACATTTTTGCCTTTCCCATCATCGTTATCACTGATAGAATGTCACTTTGTCTCGGGCCTCTGGTTCAGCGCAATATATTTTACTTTTTCATTCTCCCCAGTCAATAATACCATCAACAGGTAATATTTTAAAACAGCCCACTTCTCTGCCTACCCCCCTTTTACTGAAAACGTAAAGTACAGTTGTTTAATAATTCTTCAACTTATTTGCTTTAATAACACAGTCGGGGAACCAAGTCCCCTGTGTTGCCAACCGAAAATATTTACCCCGATTTTAGGGGTAAAACGAACTTCGACATTTGAGGGTAATATTAACTTTACCGTCAACTTTTTAGCGAAATTTGAAGTTTTTGGTTTGTTTTGTAAAGTAACATAAAGATTTTAATTAGGTGGGTATACTGGGGATGTTAAGAGAATTGACTGGAGTTGTTTCTTTAAGTTTTGAATTTTTGTCGTGTGATTTGAGAGTGTTTTAGTATTCTTAGGAAGTTATTAAATTACTTAAACTACTTTAGTTTATTTAGAACAAATCTAGGTTATGCTAAGAACATGTATTATACAAGTTTGGTTTTGAAATTGTTCTTTCGAAAACCAGCCGTTAGAATTTTATCTGATTTTTTGCTTTCGAAAACCAACCTTCTCTTTTATAATATTTACGGTTTTAAGGTTTTTACTTACTACTCTCGGTAACAGACGCTTATCATCATCTGCCTAGCCTTTTCCCAACTATGTTGGGGTCGGCTGAATATCAGTATTTTACATGGAGCGATTGCCTATCTGACCTCCAGAACCCAGTTACTGGGAAACACGATACCACTTGGTAAGACTGGTTGTCAGACTTTGGACTTTCAAACGACTGTCAAAAACTACGAATGACAGCCGAGCCGGAACCAACGCCATAGCCGGCTTTCCGAAGCACGGCGAGTGGGCTCGGTATGTTATGGATGGTCACTGGTGACCCATCCACGGATCGACCTCAGCAATCGTTGTTTAACCTGATGATCGACCCGTGTGACTGTTATTATTTAGCCACGAGCCCCTCCAGAAAACAGCTAAAAATGTCCGAACAATTTTTCAGTTTTTAAATCGTCAACATGCACCTAGCAACCCAGATAAAAGCTCGATCGTTTTCATTGCAAAGTGCAACGAAAGTAAACAGGGGGTGAAATTGAGGGTGAAACGGGGGGAACCATTTACAATATACTCACTTAGTAGCAATAATATTGGGGGTGTATTTAAATGTATATGATAGCCTTATTTTATAACTTTTGTGTAAGTATATCCAAATAAAATTGTTTACATGAATCATTTTAATTTATTGATTCGTAATTTTTTAACCGACTTCTCCAAAAAGGAGGAGGTTCTCAATTCGTATGTATGTTTTTTTTCTATGTTTTTTACGCGATTACTTCGCCAATTATGAATCGATTTTCATGATTTTTTTGTTGTTTGGTAGGTCATGCTTCGGAGTTGCGTGCGTAGTTTTTGAGTTAGCTTCAATATTACGTATTTTTCCCAGTTAGTTTATCTAGACGATATCCTTATTTACTCCTTCACTGTTATTTACATAGCAAGTAGTGGTATTCGAATTTGTGTGGGGTAGGTACCACAACTAAAAAGTGAAAAATAAAACCAACTTCCAAAAAAAAACACTAAAAAAGTGAAAAATAACTTTAATTCTGGAAGTCGGTGCCAAAAAACGAAAATTGAAAAGCAAAGGCCTTCCGAAATTAAAGTAATTTTTCACTTTTTTTGTGTTTTTTTTTTGGAAGTCGGTTTTTTGTTTTGTGTAAAAAAGTGTCGCAACCACTACTGCTGGGCATGAGGCTCTGGGTTCGATTCCGAGGTCGAGCAAAGTGTTATTGGGTTTTTCCATCAAGAGTTTCTCAGTAGCAGCCCGGAGTCTAGATTTGTACCCCGTTGTAACTCAGGACCCTCCTACCTTGGACACCATTGTCTTATAAGATTGTGCATTTTATCAACCAGTGTGATAGGATGTGGAGATAAATAAAAAATAAAATACCTAGAAAAACAAAAACAACTTAATTAATAATTCGAAAATTAATGAATAAATTTTATTTATTACTAGCTTCCGCCTGCGTGGTATGTTGATAAAAAGTAGCCATGTCCTACCCCAGGATGCCATCTATCTCCTTGCCAAATTTTGTCGAAATCCTTTCAGTGGTTTAGGCGTCAAGAGTTACTTTCGAATTTATAATATTAGGATGGATTAATATTTTTTTCTTTATTTATTTAAATAACGATTTATGATTATGAATTCCCCTGGCAGGTACCTAGGTACTTACCATGAAACTTGAAGGTTTTACACGACGAAAGTCACGATGAACAGTAATTCTTTATACATTTCACTGAATTCAATACACAACTATACCACAAAATAAAGACATGACACTCCCACGACTCCACGGCTGACTTATTCATCAGCCATAGTATGGTATATGGCTAATAATTTATACATTCTGCCGGCTACCACATGTCTGCTAAATCATTGTGTCGTTTGATTCTGTCGAGTCGCTAGTGGGTTTTATACTAAATGTGCCATGCGGCTCTGTCTGTGATGAAAACACTTTGTAAATAAGGTGATCTTTCCATACACGAAATCTATTAATTGTACTCATCATTATGAACAACTTTCAATACCTATGTGACCAACCATGAAATCGCGAAAAAAAAATCTAAATGTGAAAGTTTGTATGTTTGTTACTCAATCACGTAAAAACGACTGAACGCATTCGGATGTTTGGTACACAGATAGTTTATAACCTGGGTTAACAGAGTATACTTTTGGACCCAATTCTGAAATTCAAACTGACGAATTCGCACAAATCTAAAAACAGAAAGCAAAAAACGGAAGTCGTTTGTTTTTTTTTTGTAAATAGTTTTTATTTTTCACCTTTTAGTTTAGTGGGGTAGGTAGTGATACCTTCCACACAAATTTGAATAACACTCTACCTGCTTTGTAAATAACAGTGACGGAGTAACTTAAAACATCGTCCAGATATACCTCCTAAGTGGGAAAAATACGTACGTATTGAAGCTAACTTAAAAACTACGCAAGCAAAGTTAATAAAAATTATATTATGGTGGTCCCGTATATATCCCCCTCTGAAGAATGAACTACCAAACAGAAAAAGAATCATCAAAATAAATTCAAAATTGGCGGAGTAATCGCGTAAAAAACATACAAAAAAAAAATGGCGAATTGAGAATCTCCTCCTTTTTGAAGTCGGTTAACAATTAGTAGTTTATTTTCTTATTAAAATAGTCAACCTGTACTATTTTTAACCAACTTCTTCAAAAAGGAGGAGGTTCTCAATTCGTCTGTATGTTTTTTTTTTTTTTTTGTATGTTTGTTACGCGATTACTCCGCCAATTATGAATCAATTTTGATGATTCTTTTTTTGTATGGTAGGGCATGCTTCCGAAGTGGTCCCATATAAATTTTATTAACTTTGCTTGTGCAGTTTTAGAGTTAGCTTCAATATTACTTATTTTTCCCACTTAGTTTATCTAGACGATGTTTTCATTTACTCCTTCACTGTTATTTACATCAGCTAGTGGTATTAGAATCTGTGTGGGGTAGGTACCACAACTAAAAAGTGAAAAATAAAAACTTGTTACAAAACAAAAACCGACTTCCAAAAAAAACACTCAAAACTGAAAAATAACTTTAATTTCGGAAGTCGGTGTATTTGCTTTTCAATTTTCGTTTTTTGCCACCGACTTCCGAAATTAAAGTTATTTTTCAGTTTTTTTTGGAAGTCGGTTTTTATTTTGTAAAAAGTTTTTACGTGCAAATATTTTCAATGCACAGACGAAGCCACAGTTTTCATTATATCTCCAGATACATAAGGGACATGATATATATCTCACGATTGAATCCTTCTAAGGTAAATTCCTGGGCTTCGGTGTATCTGGAAATGGGGATATAAAAGGTGCCAGTATCAGTACATTTTGTGTTAGATTATTTGTTTTGTACTTACATCATCATCATCATCTGCCTAGCCTTTTCCCAACTATGTTGGGGTCAGCTTCCAGTCTAACCCGATGCAATTGAATACCAGTATTTTACATAGAGCGACTGCTTATCTGACCTCCACAACCCAAGTTACTGGATAATACGCACCATAGACACCTTTGAACGTCAAAGTTAATAAGAAAATATATTCTAGTTACCCCTTCCAAAAGGTAGTTTTGTATGGAGAAGAATGAGCATCAAATTCCACTGTTACTAACATTAAAATGTTTTACAATATTTTGCATATTTAAAAATATCTCTGAAGACCATGTATCTGAGCACCTGCTTGACGATTTTTAACCGACTTCTCTAAAAAGTAGGAGGTTCTCAATTCGTCTATATGTTTTTTTTTTCTTTTATGTTTGTTACGCGGTTGCTCCGCCAATTATGAATCCATTTGATGATTCTTTTTTTTGTTTGGTAGGTCATGCTTCAAAGGTGGTCTCATATTTTTTTTTTACCTTTGGTTGTGTAGTTTTTGAGTTAGCCTCAATATTACGTATTTTCCCACTTAGTATATCTAGACGATGCGATGTTTTAAGTGACTCCGTGGCTGTTATTTACATAGCAGGTAGTAATATCTGAATTTGTGTGGGGTAGGTACCACAACTAAAAAGTGAAAAATAAAAACTTTTTACAAAAAAGAAACTACCGACTTCCAAAAAAAAAACATTAAAAAAAGTGAAAAATAACTTTTTCGGTAGTCGATGGGAAAATTGAAAAGCCGACTTCCAAAAAAGTAATTTTTCACTTTTTTTGTAGTGTTCTTTGTGGAAGTCGGTAGTAAGTATTTTTTTGTGAAAAGTTTTTTTCCTTGAAAAAGATGCTTACTTCAGCATTACCAAGCTGAAGTATCTTTCTCAATAAAATGGCCACCTCGCTCATTATCATAAAAGTCATGTAAAGATTCCTCTGAAAAGCAAAATTATTCAAAGAAATCTTTCGAATTCTCCTCAAGTGTTACCATCATTAAAATTCAATGCAAAATCCTGTCTTCTTGATTGAAGTCTACATTTCTCTGGGTCATGAACCCCAGACCATATACGTATATGGTCTGTAACCCACTAAAATGGTAAAACGACATCGTTAGGCAGAAAATGTAAGTTTTATACAGTAAAATAAGAGTATAAAAAATAAAAGACAGATAAATGTATGGGTCTTTACATACAAAACGTGTATGTAAATGCTGACAGGCGTGCGCACTCGACGAAAGACGGACAGAGACTGATTTGAATTTTTGAATTTCGAACGCACGCTGCCGCGCAAGCGCATTGAATGGTGAATACTTAGGGTGCGCATGACTTTTGGATCTTTAGGATTTTTAACATTATAATTTTGTTTTTATGTGTGAAAAGTGTTAACTACCACATACAGACATTTGCTGAAATACCAAGTGTGCCTGTAACCACCGTGTCTGTCACCCCGACTGCCTTATTCATATAGGAAAGTATTGTGACATTCAAAAACTCCGGAGTAATTTCGTAACACAATTCGATGTCTTTTGACAGTTCAGACACTACGTCCATTGCGTTATTTACGTATACTTTTTCAAAACTATGAAGCAACGAATGTCGAAATGAAAGACATTACCATCGATTGCCATTTTCTGTGTGTTACACAAATTATCCCACAGGACCAGACCAGCCTGTTTACAAAGACTACAACAAAATGATAAATTATTTAATTTCTTTAAGTAAATAAAAAATAAAATGAATTACATTAATTACAAACGAGGAACAATAATTACAACCACTTTTTAACGTCAATCTTATTTTTAAAACTATATGAGGTCGGCGTTTAGTATCTGACTACTCTGAGAAGAAAGGCCAAAACAAACGCAGAGGTCACCGTCTCCAAGTCCAGACATAATCTTCCTCAGGTCAAGTGAAGACCATATAGATTGGAATCTGAAAAATGGTCTCTTGAGAAAAGAAACACACAGATTGAGTGGACCTATTCAGTCAGTGCATGCATTTGTCAGTAATCGTTCAGCTCAACACTGAACAGAACATATGGAGCTCAACAGTGTTCTCTTATCCGAACGCCATGGTTTATTATCTTCTGCCAGGGGTTGCGGGAAAGTCTGAAAGGGAAACCGGGGGAACCTTGGCAACAGGCAACTGAAGGAACACGGGTGGGTTTAGTCAGTAAAAGTCTGACACGCCCGGTCCGCACAGAGCGGGAGAAGTAAATTGATGACTTCCAATTACCAAAAAAAAAAATGGTCTGTTATCTAATGTTGAAAAGAGTGAGATAGATAATACGCCTAGAATTAATCATTGGGCATATCGCACGCTGAGAACGTCGAAAGTGACTCAAGTCAAAATTTACGATTTTTGGGAATTGAATAAAATGTGTTCGACTGATTGAACATTTTCTATTCTTTCTAGAATAACTTTTTAATATGAAAACGAAAGTTCCGAATTTCTTTTGTATAATATTATTTGGCTTTATCACTTTAAATATACGTAAGTATATAAAAATAAAAAAATATTATTTTTTCTGTATAAAATAACTTTTGGAAAAAAAAGGTCACTTTATTATTAGAAATGAGTTCATGAGTATAACTCATGCCTTAATAAATAAGTGACCGAATTTGATTTATGTCAACTAGGTTGTTAATATATGAAATAAGAAAGTGACTGAATTTGATTTATGTCACGTAGGTTGTTAATATTAGAAATAAGAAAGTGACCTATACCATAAATTGGTCACTTTATGATTATAAATTGTAGCAAAACTTACGCCCACAAATCGGCACTAAACTGACGAAAAGTGTAATCGGTCGCTACGGTACTAAACTTGACACGTTCAGCTACATCCACTCGCGGTGCAGTACTGATTGAGTCCCTTTCACTCTGGTGCGAGGAGTGTGAAGCGCTCAAAAACAAAGAGACCGAAAAGCCCTCTATCCCTCTCTGACCATTAATGGTCTGTTTTTTAATATAAGTGTGATAAAGTGTACGTTATTGAGTCATTTTGTATATTTAACTCATTTTACAAAAATTTTGAGATAGGTCACATTCGTTCTCAGCGTGCGATATCACAGATTTTCTTGTCACTATCAGCCAAAACTCTATCCGTCAAATAGTTTTTTTTTTTAACCATAATGAGATAGCTTTTGACCAGGCCTAAAACGTGGAAGCGAGTTTCGCCCGGAATCCTCAACCACAGAGGAACTGGGTACCTTACCTGTAACTGCCGAAACACAACAATGCTGTTAACATTGTTGTTATGGCGACAGACTTATACTCCATTTGAAATAAGATTAGACTTTTAAGGGGCCGGCGGAGCATCGATCTCAACTATGAATCGAATGCTACAAATGTTGTGCGAGTGTGCCTGTCGGAGCGATACACACAGCCACCCTGAACTGTACGACCACGCACACATTTTCATAGACATGACATTTGCTTGACGGGATACTAGCTATTGAAAATTTATGATAAATTTGGATGTGTTCCTTAATACCAAAAATGATGAACGAAAAGTTAATGTTTTTCCATTTTTTTAAATAATTTGTAACTTGATAATATAGGCTATGTTTCTGATGAAACAATATCACAAGTATTGTTGTTTGTAATACAGAAAAAACAATATGAAAACATGTAATTTACGCTGTAAAAATGTGCGAAATT
Organism: Lithophane ornitopus; assembly: GCA_948473465.1. NCBI lineage: Eukaryota > Metazoa > Arthropoda > Insecta > Lepidoptera > Noctuidae > Lithophane > Lithophane ornitopus. The sequence goes on along the minus strand of OX419641.1, from coordinate 4,786,678 downwards.
CAATTGGCTACAACTACATTTTAGTTAGGTTTTTTGGAAAAAAAAAGATGTAGGAACCTAGATAAATACTGTCTCAATCCGAATAACAACACATTATGGTGGAAATATGCTCAAATTGCAAATTTGAAGATTTTGGTATTACGTTTGTATGGAGAATTCATCCGTCGCCGGGGTCTTAAATAAGCGTTTTTTACAGTCCATTCAACCGATTTTGACTTCTATTGTGTTGGTGGCATGACAAATGGCAGCTGCAGTAGAGAGTTGGTATTGTGTATTTTTTTTGCTTTTAATGCCATCATTATGGCTACGGTATAGAAGTCAAAATCGTTTGAACGGACTGTATAAAAGTTTGTTCAAATGTCTAAATCTTATTTAAAATGAGGTATAGATAAGATGGTGGTAGCTAGCCAGGCGGACTAGAACAAGCCCTACCGCCAGTTAATAAGCATTCCAATATTTCCCCAAGTCATGGTGTCTCTTGTTAGGCCAGCAGCCGTAGCAGCATATCTTAGGCTTAACTATCTGAAAATCATGTCGTATTAGTTCACATTTTGCAGGCATATTGGCTCTGGGTAGAGGTGAGCCGAACAGTGCTCGAATTTCGGAATATTTAGTTAACTAGGTGAATATTTGGAAATTATTTTATTCCCAATTTAATTTCAAAGTTTTTTTTTTTTTTTGTTATTTTTCTTATGATACAGAGTAAATATTTTTTTGTGTAAATAAATTTACCACCACTACTCTCAAAACGGTGAAGGAAAACATCGTGAGGAAACTGGCAAGTCCTAGAACCAAAAATTCGTAGACATGTGACATCTACCAACCCGCACTGGGTCCAGAAACCTTAAAACTAATTATAAGTATAGTGGAGGAGCTCGTGGCTAAGTAATAACGGCAGCACGGGTCGATCTATCAGGTTAAGCTACGCTTGCCGGTGTTGTTCCGTGGATGGGTGACCATCTTTACATATCGCGACTCCTCCGTGCCTCGGAAAGCACGTTAAGCCGTTGATCCCGGCTGTCATTCTGGTGGATCTGTGACAGTCGTTACGGGTCGTCAGAAGCCCGAAAGTCTGACAACCAGTCTTACCAAGGGGTATCGTATTACCTAGTTACTGGATTGTGGAGGTCAGATAGGCAGTCGCTCCATGTAAAATTCTGGTATTCAGCTGCATCCAGCTAGACTGGAAGCCGACCCCAACATAGTTGGGAAAAGGCTAGGCAGATGGTGAGGTATTGTGATTTTCTGCAGTATTGCACTATAATGCAATTTTATTTTTTTAATATCAACTTCGACGTCTTTAAAACTTTTAACTTTAAAAGTCCCATCCCTATTTGATATCGTGCTTACCATCAGCTCATACAAATCCTAAGAAGGCCTACATAACGAACAGTTATAAATAACTATAGATATACTATCTCTATGAAATACAATCATAGACTTGTAGATCTGGTTTTTACTGTCTTTTTGGGAATAAGATGCACTGATCTTTTTAACCGACTTCTTCAAAAAGGAGGAGGTTCTCAATTCGTCTGTTTGTTTTTTGTGTGTATGGTCCGCGATTTCTCCGCCAATTATGAATCAATTTTGATGATTCTTTTTTTGTTTGGTAGGTCATGCTTCAGAGGTGGTCCCATTATAAATTTTATTAATTTTGCTTACGTATTTTTTGAGTTAGCTTCAATAATTACGTATTTTTCCCACTTTGCGTATGTAGATAACGGTATACGAATTTGTGTGGGGTAGGTACCACAATAAAAAAATGGAACAATTAAAAACTATTTACAAAAAAAAAACAACCGACTTCCAAAAAAAACATTAAAAAAGTGAAAAATAACTTTTCGGAAGTCGGTGTCTTTGCTTTTAAAATTTTGGTTTTTTGCCAACTTTTCTTTTAGTGTTTATTTTGGAAGTCGGTTGTTTTTTTTTTGTAAAAGTTTTTATTTGTTCAATTTCTCTTCTCCCTGACAGTGTGGCCTCCAACTTTTATTGACATTTAAACTCAAAATGGCCACTAAATAGCTCAAAGTGGTAAGTAGGTAGGTAACTCTACTTTCCACCAACGACGTCATTTAGCAAGTTATTCAAGTACAAACAAACTAACCGTTTAAGGTATTTTCGGAAGAATGTTTTAAGTTACGTAAAGATGCCATGTCACTTACCGTAGAGAGCTATTAGATGTACTAAGTGAATGTGTAAACGCCCTTAGAGTTAAGGGACGGTGCACACTACGTGGTTTGTTAAAGACCCATGATATACTTCGGTTCTATATAATTTAAACAAAAACAGAAGACCTGTGGGATGAGTGCAGGAGGGTCAGCCTAGCCTTTTCCCAAGTTTCTTGGTTGCAGGCAGATCATGAGCTGACTTAGTGCAGGAGAATTTAAAATGTTCATTATTCAGGCTATTTGATGACATGACAGGCTATTTCGCAGGCTATCTTTGCGGATCCACTTTAAATCCAGCGAACCCAATTTTAGACCGAACTACTAAGTTGCATAGATATGGCCAGGAGTGATGATAGCTATTATTCATCCGGCGCACCCTGACTGCAGTTAGTCCTGCCCTGATGAAGAAACCTTATTTATTTATTTTCTTTTTTCTTTTCTTTCCTTCTTTCTTTCTTTCTTTATTTATTTATTTTCTTATTTCTTTCTTTCTTTTCTTTTCTTACTTTCTTTTTCGTTAGTTATATGTAATAAGGGGGCGAGCTTTTTACCCGACTACGGCGAAGAAAAAAGGAGGGTTATGATTTGGACCGGTATGTATGTATGTATGTATAATGTATGTATGTATGTATGTTCATCTGTTCCCTCATATCTTCCAAACAACTCATCACAATTTGACAAGTGAGGTATCGTTGGAAGCGTCTTGATTGTCCGCTGGTTATAGGCTATGTGACGTCACATTAAATTAAAAATGGCGCCCTCTAGAGGACATAAAGTCAGGAACTAAACAATTTTTTTTGTTTAATCGAACCATGTTGGGTATCAAATGAAAGGGCTTAATGAGCACATTTCAAATATATAATTATATAATACAAACCCAAAAGAATTAAAAAAAAAAAGTAATAAAAACTAAAACCCAACTACGACTAAAAAGGTATAAACAAGACACCATAGACAGACAAATTAAAAATCCGGAGTCACACGTAATCTGTTCGATTTAACACGTGTGACTCCGGATTTTTAATTTGTCTGTCTATGGTGTCTTGTTTATACCTTTTTAGTCGTAGTTGGGTTTTAGTTTTTATTACTTTTTTTTTTTCTTCTTAACCGACCACAAATCCAAGTAGATAAAGATTTGCGAGTTAAATTCCAAAATAACGGCATACCTTTTGTGTTCTGTGAAATCTTCGCCTCACATGGTCAAAAGCAAATACCTTAGGAATCAGCACAAAGGCCGGAGTTTGGCCTAAACCTATTGTTTCACCTGTCTTTGCATACGTAGCGTATGTGGAAGCTTTGAAAGCGGAGATTAAGGACTATACTACCTCAACTCAAATTCACTTTTTATCTCGCTCGCACCATACCTGCGGCCTGAGTGAGAGCGAGACAGAGTGGGGTGCTGACGGCTCCAAGCCTTGAATAGTTTGGGTAATTGCTTTTTACGGTGAAAATAAAAGTAATTTAAAAAACTTAAGACCTATTTTATACAGGGTGTTAGGGTAGACACCGTTATCCTTGAAACTAGTGGTTTGTTGTCATCTATAATATACTTTTTCTATGGGTCAAACTTCGAATACTTACGCAAAAAAAAACTGCTGTTCCATACATTTTGTCTTTTTCGCGATTTCAAGTTTGGTTCCATAGAAAAAGTATATTATAGATGACACCAAACCACTAGTTTCAAGGATAACGGTGTCTACCCTAACACCCAGTAGTTAGTTCAGTTATTATGCAAAGTTTCATGATCTAACTTGAAGTATTTTTTAGAAGCGGTTTATAGTTCGGTTTAGAGGTAACTTTGGATTTTCTTTCTATGGAGAAAATTTTATGTAATCGTGTTTTCGTCACACATAGGACCTAGCATCAATCCTCAACTTTAAAATAATTATGTTTATTACAAAATTAATGCTGCAGTATTTTCGGCATAACGGAGGATCATTCTAACATTTGAATATAGCGGACAATACATGCAAATTGGATTGTTGACTTGTGTGTAGGAATATTGTGATTACTTGCGAAAAATAGACCAATTCAGTAAGTATGCCATTACAGGGCAGGGCCTCGTCTCACGTAGTACGAACCTGTATGTTATGTTATAGAAAGATAAGAATTAGAATTAGTTGATAATATGCAATAATGGAGCCATCACGGATATCGAACACACAGTTCAGCCAATGATGGGAGATTTTGAAACACCAATATCTGGACCGTATACAGGGTGTTAGGGTGGACACCGTTATCCTTGAAACTAGTGGTTTGGTGTCATCTATTATATAGTTTTTCTATGGGACAACTTTGAAATCGCAAAAAAAAATCAGCTGTTCCATACATTTTGCTGATTTAAGTGAACACAAATGTATGGAAAAGCTGTTTTTTTTTTCGCGACATCAAGGTTGGTCCCATAGAAAAAGTATATAACACCAAATAGATATATAGATGACACCAAACCACTAGTTTCAAGGATAACGGTGTCTACCCTAACACCTAGTACAAGGTGTATCTATTCATACACGAAATCTCTTAATCGCGAAAAAAATCAGCTGTTCCCTACATTTATGTTCGCATAGCTCGTCAAAATGTAGGGAACAGCTGATATTTTTTGCAAGTCTTGCAAGCCAACATTGAGCAAGAAATCACCAAATCGGAGCCAGATTTATTCAAAATGCTGTAAAACGAGCACAATAATGTGCATAAACTCAGGATACGATCTTTTCACCGATTATTTATTCTACATTAGCTTCCACCCGAGGCTTCGCTCGCTTGGTATGTCGGTAAAATGTAGCCTATGTCCTTCCCCGGGATGCCATCTATCTCCTTGGCAAATTTTTATCGAAATCCGTTCAGTGGTTTAGGCGTGAAAAAGTAACATACAGACAGACAGACAGAGTTACTACCGAATTTATAATATTAAGTATGGATAAATTTAATGTTATCAGTTTATCTATATAATATCACCTTGAAACTTGAAATAATCCTTCAATGAAAACAGCGACCAATTATTTTCATTTTAAACAAAATGAAAGTCAATTCACATTTTAATCTGAATTTGAAAGAAATTTTAAACAAAATTCCATCCGTCTGTACCATCTTTCTCCAAAACTGGTCGCTCCTAATACTTTGAACAAACCGTCTGTCCGCGCCTCTTTAGCGTCTCGTTTGTGCGCGTCTCAATCGACTCTTGCGCATAACGAAGTGGTATATTTAGTCGTGTGATAAATAGTTTACCGTCGTTTGGTTGACGGGTATGGATGGATGGATGTGTTATTTATAGGTTTATTTGTTACCGTAATATCATATACTATTAAATGTGCTATATTTATTATATTTGCAATCACGTTCTCGAAAAAAGCTCTAACGATTTCGATGAAAGTTGCAATAAAGGGGTGACTGAAACGGGGGCGAAAAATCGATCTAGCTAGGTTTCATTATCTGGATAATTGGAAGAAAAAAAAAACTCGTTACAGGTCGACCAGTTACTTGGACGCTATAAGGCCTTTTTTATTAGGGTTCCGTACCCAAAGGGTAAAACGGGACCCTATTACTAAGGCTTCGCTGTCCGTCCGTCCGTCTGTCACGTTCCGGGAGCTCCCATACAGAAATGGTGATTTTTTTGCCGTTTTTATAGATAATGGTACGGAACCCTTCGTGCGCGAGTCTGACTCGCACTTAGCCGGTTTTTGGTCTGAGTTCGTGACATACTTTTTTTTTTTTGTTGGTATATCATCAAATGACTTCTCCCGCTCTGGACGGAGCGGAAGGGCGTGTCAGACTTTTACTGACTAAAACACACCCGTGTTCCTTCAGTTGCCTGTTGCCAAGGTCCCGGTACGCCTTCCGGACTTCCCTCAATTCGTGTCATACCTGGGAACTGATTAAAAGAAAATCATTATGATATGCTTCGGTGGTCTAGTGATCACAAGTACAACTGGTGAGCATGGAATCTGTCTGTCCATCTGTCACCAGGCTGCATCTCATGAACCGTGATAGTTAGACAGTAAGTTGTTTTTTTTTACATACCTACGCTTATGAATATTTTACTAGAGCTTTTTGGGATTATTATTATTATTACGCAAACGACCAAAATATTAAAACATATTACCCACCCTCCTTTTGGAGCAATCGGGTAAACAGGTCCATGTATCTGGATAATCAATACCTGTGCTAAAATTCTTCCTAAAATTATGCTGACGTGTCAGACAAAAATATTGTTTACTGTCGAGATGAGAAGAAGAAGTAATCGTTTGATTAAAACACACTCTAGCCTTTTCCCAACTATGTTGGGGTCAGCTTCCAGTCTAACCGGGTGCAGCTCAATACCAGTATTTTACATGGACCGACTGAGAGGAGCTCGTGGCTATGTAATTACAGCCGCGGTCGATCCATCAGGTTAAGCTACCCTTGCCGGGGTTGATCCGTGGATAAGTGACTATCTTTACATACCGTCACTCTTTCATGCCTCGGAAAGCACGTTAAGCTGTTAGTCCCGGCTGTCATTGTGGATCTTTGAAAGTCCTTAGTCGTCAGAAGCCCGAAAGTCTGACAACCAGTCTTACCACGGGGTATTTATTGTATTACCCAGTTACTAGGTTGTGGAGATCAGATATGCAGTCGCTCCATGTAAAGTACTGGTATTCAGCTGCATCCGGTTAGACTGGAAACCAACCCCAACATAGTTGGGAAAAGGCTAGGCAGATTGACATGGAGCGACTGCCTATCTGACCTCCGCAACCCAGTTACTGCAACAACACACTATTCCTTCAAAACAATTCCATCTAATATCATTCACAAAAAACAAGTGCATGTCGTACCATGCACAATGAAGGGTTCCGTAGTTGGGATGAATTTATAAAACAAACTTCACATTGTAGTTGAAAAACTTGTTCTCCGATACAGGATGTATGAAAGAACATGTTTTTACAACTGCAAATTTAAGTTGGTCGATTATTACTCGGTAACTTGTGGAGCCTACGTAGCGGTGATAGTTTTCCTTTTAATTTCGTTATATATATTCTAATTTTTTCACATATCCAAACTCAACCATTTAGCTGGCAGGGGGGGGGGACACTTGGCTCTAACAAAAATTGGCACTTTAAAGCTTAATATTCCGCAAACGGATAACTGAATCCAAAAATGATTTTAACAAGCTCACATTATTTTTAAACGACCTTTCCGACGATACCCCACACCATAGGATTGACGAGAAAAAAAAAACCATCTCCACTTTACGTGTAGGGAAGGTACCCTAAAAAAAAATATTTTTTACCACTTTGTCGGCGTCGATTATATGTATATCCATACCAAATTACAGCTTTCTAGTACCAACGGTCGCTGAGCTAAGCCGCGGACAGACGGACAGACGGACAGATGGACAGACGGACAGACGGACAGACGGACAGACGGACAGACGGACAGACGGACAGACGGACAGACATGGCGAAACTATAAGGGTTCCTTGTTTACTACGAAACCCTAAAAAGGATTAAAATTCAATAAAACCGGCCAAGTGCGAGTCGGACTCGCGCACGAAGGGTTCCGTACCATTATCTATAAAACGGAAAAAAAATATACCTATCTGTTGTATCGGTTCCCCCCTTAGATATTTGTTTTATTTTAATTTAATTATTTATTTCTAAAGTGAATATATAACTAAATATTCTGTGAATATTTCAAGCGTCACGTTTATTGAATGGGAGCCCCCTTAAATATTTATTTTATTTTGTTTTTTAGTATTTTTTGTTACAGCGGCAACAGAAATACATCAACTGTGAAAATTTCAACTGTCTAACTATCACGGTTCATGAGACAGACGGACAAACAGACAGCGGAGCCTTAGTAATAGGGTCCCGTTTTACCCTTTGGGTACGGAACCCTAAAAATCACCTTAAAATCTTTTTATCACAGCATCTTTCTGCTCGTCATCTCGTAACGACATTTACTTAGAGTTGAGATATAAACCTGATGCTACAAAGTAGTCAGTAATGAGAGTAATGGTTTAAAATTATACGCTCCATTTCATTACTTAATGTAGATTTAAGGTATCCGCTACAATGAAAGCTGCCAAATCTAATAATGAAAACTATAGCATCGGCTTCACTGACGTGGACCCTAATTATTTTTCGAAAATTAAATTATCTATCTGCCTGTGAAAGTTCCGTCAAAATCGGTCCAGCCCTTTTTGAGATTAGCCGCAACAAACAGGCAGACGTTTTTTTTGTAAAGCTGTTATTACAAACATTACAGACACTTCAAATTTTAAAATACAATAGACGTAGATAATATTTAGTCACCTAATTCCGCTTAACTTTTCTTCAAGTGAGTTTGTTTGTTACGCTTCACACTAAAACGGCTGAACGGATTTGGATGAAATTTGTGACATGGGTAGACCATGACTTGGGTTAGGGCATAGGATACTTTTTATCCCGATATTCCCACGGGATCGAGACTTATGCGGCTGAAACTGCGGGGTGCAACTAGTTCTTAATAAAATTCTTACTAAGTAGGTACAGTTAGTCAGGAAGATTCCAAGTAGAAAATTTAACAAACAAATAAAATAATGAAAATTTCTAAGAGTTCTGCACGGATAGCACAGCGTAGCATCGCTATCACTACATCACCCTTCTCTAAACGAAATTGCATTTTGATCGCGAATCAAAATTACACACGATACTTCACATAATTATTATTTAATTACAGAATGTCTGCCGGAGACATTTTACGAGATATTATTAACATATTAGAGCGCAAATGTGCTGTAATAGGCAGCGTTTATTATAACCTTGTTATTATTTTATCCTTTTAGAGTTTTTATTCTCAAGTAATACATTATTTGTTGTTTTTTCCATTATTACTCACCAAACGTTGAAGTTTGATGGCGAGACCCGCTTGTATAGGTACACATAAATAATCTACGAAAATTAACCTTAAAACTACCATCATGCACTAATTTCAGTCAAGGATAAATGGCACCGGTACGTCAAAAAACCATTTCAGACACCAATCTAACTGGTCTTCACATGATCTGACCAAGATAATGTCTGGACTGTAAAAGAGACTGTGATCTCTGAGTTTGTTTCGGCCCTTCTTCCCAGAGTAGTCAGATAGGAAACGCCGACCTCATCTAGTTAAAAAACTGGGATTGACGTTTAAACCTACTTACATTTACTTTTAGGGGTATGAGGAACAGGGTGTAAACTTCACTCATCAACCATAGAAAAGGGAGGATCCTCCGACTAGACGGGTATTGTGTCCCGACGGTTGATGTTGGGTTCTTGTATATATTATTATATCCATTGCACGGTAAACTTTAATTGCGCGATGCAGGATTTATGTGACGTCAGGATTTTTGTGTGACGTCAGGTGTTGGATGCGTAGTTCGCATGTGGCGATGTAGATACCGCCACATACTTATTTATAAATTATTTATCATTTATTTATCACGGTCAGATCGCGGAACAGCCGCGGATACCACACTGACAGATCTAAGTACACAGGGCTACAAAACAAGCCACACACACACCCCCAGCTCACGTCGACCTCCCATAGTAGAAGGACCGAGAGTTAAGCAACACTTCCTGCGGTTATATTCTGGATGGGTGTCGATTTTTTCGAAGATCTTCTGTTGTGATAATTTTGATAGATGTTAAGGGCAGTCAGCTGAAAGTCGCTCGTGTATGGAGCACCATTGGAATACCAAATCTTATTTTTAGCCGAAAGCCATAAAGACAATATTATAACTTTTAAATCATCCCAGGCGCCACGTAAAGCTAACAAAAGTGAAAGTTTCATATCTTTTAAAAGCTTTTAAGTTCGAGGTAATAAATAATATCATACTTGAGCCTTAAGGGGAAGTCTATCAAGTTGTTTAAGGGTGGTATACCCTTTTTCGCCCCGACTTGAGTTGGGGCGTCTGTTTTGATAGTTAAAATTAAATGTATGTCAGGAGTGTTTTTTTAAATGTTTTTTACCGTTATTAAGAATTGTTCTCTCAGAAAGAGGACACTATTTTTTTCCCGTGGGTGTAGTGTGAAATACAGAGGTACCTACCGCGAAATTATTCTGGATAGCAAATGCAGGGAGAAACCTGTGGGCCAACTGATGGTATGTCCGACGCCATGTGGAAATCTACATTCTATGCCATTCCGGAAATAAGCTGTCATATCTGATGTGCCTGCTCCCATACCCCGGAATAATAGATGGTAAGAAAATTAAAGTAATAAAAACTAAAACCCAACTACGACTAAAAAGGTATAAACAAGACACCACAGACGGACAAATTAAAAATCCGGAGTCACACGTGTTAGGGCATAAATCGAACAGATTACGTGTGACTCCGGAATTTTAATTCTTTTGGGGTTATAATATATATATTTTTGAAATGTGCTCATTAAGCCCTTTCATTTAATACCCAACAAGTAACGATTAAAAAAAAAATTGTTTTTTAATTTATGACTTTATGTCCTCTAGAGGCCTTTTTAATTTAATGTGACGTCACATAGCCTATAACCAGCGGACGATCAAGACGCTTCCAACGATACCTCACTTGACAAATTGTGATGAGTGGTTTAGAAGATATGAGGGAACAGATGAACATACATACATACATACCGGTCAAAATCATAACCCTCCTTTTTTCTTCGCCGTAGTCGGGTAAAAATACAAAATAGAATAAAAGTACAAATACATCATATGTGAAAATTTTAACTTTCTAACTATCACGGTTCATGAGATACAGCCTGATGACAGACGGACAGACAGCTGAGTCTTAGTAATAGGGTCCAGTTTTAGCCTTTGGGTACGGAACCCTAAAAAGCATAATTATTTAGTAACCTATTCCGCAAGAGTCATAAAAAAACCCACTCTAAAATACTGCGTTCGGCGCCCGGCAACACGTCGTGTTCGGATTCGCGACTGGTCAATCGTCATCCTGAAGATGGACGTTGAGAGGTGAAACACGTCGATTTTTACAGGGTTTAGGAATAGTTGAGCAAATATGATACTAAATATATCTACCTACGTCTATTGTATTCTATAGTGGATTTCCGTAAAGTCACGCCTAAATCAATGAACTATTGTGGAGATCCGATATCCTTTAGAACAGTTTATACAGGGTGTTAGGGTGTCATCTATAATATACTTTTTCTATGGGACCAACTTTGAAATCGAAAAAAAAAATCAGCTGTTCCATACATTTTTTCGATTCAAGTGAACACAAATGTATGGAACAGCTGTTTTTTTTTTTCGCGATTTCAAGGTTGGTCCCATAGAAAAACTATGTTATAGAAATACAGGGTGTCTATCCTAACACCCTGTATTTCTTATGACAAGAAATCTTTTAAAATGGTTCTTAATTCCTTTAATATAACGTCGTAAATAGAATTAAATAATGCCCCCCATATAACTTATGGTCTCGATAATAAAAAATAAAACTAAGTAATGGTCTCTTAATTCCTCTTAAACGTTCAAAAAGACCCCTTATAATATTTTCATTATTATCCACTTCAATGTATTTTGAACCTTGTCCCATTCTAATAAGAGTTTTTAGAAGTTAAATTAAAAAGCCGAAATTGAATTTGAAAAGGATATGAACACTTGTATAGATAAAATGATTACAGTAGGATATGATAATTATTTTATCAATTTTAATACACTGATGACCAATATAAGAAAGTCACTAACTTATGAAATACTAGCTGCGCCCCGCGGTTTCATCCGCATAAGTCTCGATCCCGTGGGATTCAACGGGATAAAAAAATAAAGTAATATAAACTAAAACCCAACTACGACAAGAAAGTCAATCAACTAAAATGGTATAAACAAGACACCACAGACAGACAAATTAAAAATCCGGAGTCACACGTGTTAGGGCCATAAATTGAACAGATTACGTGTGACTCCGGATTTATAATTTGTCTGTCTGTGGTGTCTTGTTTATACCATTTAAGTTGATTGACTTTCTTGTCGTAGTTGGGTTTTAGTTTTTTTTTTTTTTTTTTTTTTGGGTTTGTAATACATATATTTTTGAAATGTGCTAATTCAGCCCTTTCATTTGATACCTAACATGGTACGATTAAAAAAATATTTGTTTTTTAATTTATGACTTTATGTCCTCTAGAGGCCTTTTTTAATTTAATGTGACGTCACATAGCCTATAACCAGCGGACGATCAAGACGCTTCCAACGATACCTCATTTGTCAAACTGTGATGAGTCGTTTAGAAGATATGAGGGAACAGATGAATATACATACATACATACATGCCGGTCAAAATCATAACCCTCCTTTTTCTTCGCCGTAGTCGGGTAAAAAGTATCCTATGTCTTAATCCAGGTCGATCCATTCTGCAAACGTTCTCCGACAGTCGTTCTCCGTTGGACTGATCACCAACAGGACGTTTCGTTTTTGAGAGATTTGACGATAGAACGTTTCACTTATGGATGTTTCGCCGACAGAATGGTTCGAATTATGGTCTACCCATGTGCCAAATTTCATCCAAATCCGAACAGCCGTTTTAGCGTGAACGCGACACAAACAAATTCACTTTCGCATTTATAATAAATTTAGGTTATGATTTCCGAAATCACGCCAGATTACAGATTATCACGTATTTAATGCATAAAAAAACACATCTAGAAATGTTTTCAAGATTATATTTTTGCTTCATCTAGCTAACTTGTGTGGTTTAAGACAATAATGTACCTATACCCCATTTGAAATAAGATTAGACATTAAAACAAACCCTTTTACAGTCCGTTCCACCGATTTTGACTTCTATACCGTAGGCATAAGGATAGCATTAAAAGCAAAAAAAGTTACACAATACCAACTATCTACTGCGGCTGCCATTTGTCATGCCACCAACGCAATAGAATTCAAAATCGGTTGAACGGAATGTAAAAAAGGCTTATCTATACGTCTAATCTTATTTCAAATGGAGTATAGTTTTTTTTGTCACTTTGCAAGTGGCTTTTTTATATTACTCATTAGTGTGGTTTCGTTTTGGCGAGTAGTCTTAAATATTATTGGATAACGGTCGTTAAGAGTTTTGAGGGGCTCATGGCAAAATCCCCTGATAATGTCCTTCTTTACCTTCTCAATTTGTTTCTTTATTTTTATTTTGTTATCTGCTGTATATTATGTATATTGTGTGCCTTTTAGTCTGTGCTGAATAAATGTATTTTCTTTCTTTCTTTCTTTCAAAATACAACCACGTAAATCTATTCATCTCTGAAGTTAAGGACATACATGGTGCATCATCATCATCATCTGCCTAACCTTTTCCCAACTATGTTAGGGTCAGCTTCCAGTCTAAACGGTTGCAGCCAATACCAGTAATTTATATGGAGTGCCTATCTGACTTCCACAACCCAGTCATCCCGTTAGACTTTCGGTTGACTGTCCTTCAGTCAATCAACTCAGGTTACCGCAGTCCACTGCTGGACATAAGACCATCCCAAGTTGACTGCCCTAGACATCTGTCAATATGATCCGAACTGATGTTCTTCGAAAAAACTGTAACCCATCCAAAATATGACCGCGGAAAGTGTCGCTTAACCTCACGTAACAGTTCATTATAAAATAATTCACTAATCAGATTACAAATCAAAGCCGAAAATCCGACCGCCTTATTTTAATTTCAACAATTATAATTATAATAATAATCCGTAAGAAGATTAATAATTAATTTAACATAATATTTTAGGGCATAATATTAGATGTAGAGAGGTAAAATATTATATGTATAAAGGTAAGTAGGTGTAATGAGGACAGGTAAATGACACGGGCGTCTCGTGGATGCGGAGTGGATTACACTTGGGGCCGAGTGAATCGACCCTTTCTGGAATCGAAGCCTGGTTTTTTATCATTATCATAATAATATTATATCATATATACAAACAATCACAAATATCGAGACTCCTCCGTGCCTCGGAAAGCACGTTAAGCCGTTGGTCCCGGCTGTCATTCGTGGATCTTTGACAGACATTACGGGTCGTCAGAAGCCTGAAAGTCTGACAACCAGTCTAACCAAGGTGTATCGTATTACCTAGTTACTGGGTTGTGGAGGTCAGATAGGCAGTCGCTCCATGTAAAATACTGGTATTCCGCTGCATCCGGTTAGACTGGAAGCCGACCCCAACATAGTTTGGAAAAGGCTAGGCAGATTGATTGATATTATGTCAGTACCGGTCAATAGTATTATCAGTAAGGCCGGCTACCAGCTTTCTTTCTGTAGGTATACCTACAGAAAGAAAGCTGGTAGCCGGCGCCGATCTACCAGCGCTTATCGGCGCTGGTCCATTCTGCTAACAGTTACATAAAGCAAGCGGTTAGGTTAGTTAGTTCAAATGGCGGGCGGCGCCAGCGCTGACTGGAGCGTGTCGAAGATTGTCGGAACTTGTCGGCGACGTTCGGCGCTTGTTTTTATAAATGCCTGCGTGGACCGGTTCCTATAAGCGCTGGTAGGCTGCCAGCTTTCTTTCTGTATACGGCTTATAGTAGTATCAGTCTATTGCAGTCCACTGCTGGACATAGGCCTCTCCAATTACACGCCATTCAGCTCTCTCATCCAGCTGCTACCAGCCACCCTGCGAAGATCGTCCCTCCACCTAGCCTGAGGGCGTCCTACCTTACGTTTATCATTAATAAAAACATAATACCTGCTTTTTATGTAGTTAGTTCAGTTATAATACAAAGTTTAATGATCTAATTTGAAGTATTTTTTGAATACCAGCGGTTTATAGTTCGGTATAGAGGAAACTTTGTTTTTTTTTTCTATTTCGCCAAACATAGGACCTAGCATCAATCCTCAACTTTAAATAATGCTGCAGTATTTTCGGCATAACGGTGGATCATGCTAAGCAATTTGAGGTAGAGTAGGGCCAGTAATTTTGACGTTCGAAAAGTGCTGATTCTCAGCCTAGTTTGAATATTATGACTTTAGATTTTTTAAAATTTACTTTTAACAGTGTATTTTCTCTCAGCGCTGTATAGAACCCACCATTTCATCCCTAGTCTCCCCTCCCCATCTCATGCGTATTGATTTTGGTCGTTAGAGAGATTTATTTATGAGTCGCGACTGTGAACCTGAGGTACGGGGCTTCGACGCCGGGTCGAGGTACAGTTAGCAGAAGATTTGTTTGTCTAAGGTACTTATCAACAAGAATAGAATAGAATACTCTTTATAATGTACACCATAAAGAATACAGTTAAAAATGTAGAAATTTTAAGAAGACGGAATCATTCAACTAGAATAATTCTTGTTACATTTTTTTAAAGAGTTTTTGATGGTTAATGGAAATTCTATTTGGAATGGGTAACACGTTTAGATAGGTGATTGTGAATATTTTAAAATATATTTTACTAGTTGCGCCCCGCGGTTTCACCCGCGTAAGTCTCGATTCCGTGGGAATATCGGGATGAAAAGTATCCTATGTCCTATTGCAGGTCATTGTCTACCCATGTGCCAAATTTCATCCAAATCCGTTCAGCCGTTTTAGCGAGAAAGCGTAAAAAAATAACAAACTCGTTTTCTCATTATTTATAACTAGCTTCCAACCGCGGCTTCGCCCTCACGGTATGTCGATAAAAAGTAGCCATGTCCTTCCATAGGATGCCATCTATCTTCTTGCCAAATTTTATCGAAATCCGTTCAATGGTTTAGGCGTGAAAAGGTAACATACAGACAGAGAGAGTTACTTTCGAATTTATAATATTAATATGGATATACAACATTCGTTTTTGTTTATGCTAAACCCGAAAAGAGGTCATTGTACCCAACATTTTGAACAACTTTTTTTATGGGACCAACTTTGAAATCGCAAAAAAAAATCAGCTGTTCCATACATTTGTGTTCACTTAAATCGACAAAATGTATGGAACAGCTGATTTTTTTTTTGCGATTTCTTAGTTGGTCCTATAGAAAAAGTTGTTGTATGTAAGTTAGGATATACCTACGTGATTATTCAGAGGGCTGTGAATCTTACAAAAATTTTCCTTGGCTTCCTCTCTGTACAATAGGTTGTCAATCTTGCTTAGTACATACTGACACGTGCTGGAACCCTTTTCACAATTTGTATGAGCTATTCTTGTATAGTTTGTGCCAACACGAAAGCAGAAGTAAGTACTTTGAGTACCTACTCTTAGAAGTTACTAATAAGAAATTGATTAATGCTTGGTTCCTATAAAAAACCGGCCAAGTGCGAGTCGAACTCGCGCACGAAGGGTTCCTTACCATTATCTATAAAAACGGCAAAAAAATTATGTCTGGTGTATGGGAGCCCCCCTTAAATATTCGTTTTATTTTAATTTAATTATTTATTTTTAAAGTGAATATATAACTAACTATTCCGTGAATATTTCAAGCGTCTACCTGTTGTTGTTATCAATATCGAGCAAAAAAGGGCAAAAAGATCACGTTTGCTGTATGGGCGCCCCCTTAAATATTTATTTTATTCTGTTTTTTAGTATTTGTTGTTATAGCGGCAACAGAAATACATCATCTGTGAAAATTTCAACTGTCTAACTATCACGGTTCATGAGATACAGCCTGGTGACAGACGGACAGACAGACAGACAGCGAAGCCTTAGTAATAGGGTCCCGTTTTACCCTTTGGGTACGGAACCCTAACTAAAACGAATCGTTTTGCCTCGCAATGGTACCATTTTTAGGGCATATAAATAGACTAGCTGTTCCCCGCGACTTCGTCTACGATCCAGGATGAAAAGTAGCCTATGTCCTTCTCCAGGTAATGGTCTACCCATGTGCCAAATTTCATACGAATCCGTTCAGCCGTTTTAGCGTGAAAGCGTATCAAACAAACGAACTAACTCCCTTATCTACGCACTAGCTTCCGGTCGCGGCTTCGCCCGCGTGGTATGTCGATAAAAAAATAGCCTATGTCCTTCCCCGGGATGAATTTTTGAAAATCCCTGTTATACATTATTACCTAACATTGATTTTCGAGTTAATTAAACCGTGCGTTAAAATTCTTCTATACAAACTTTGACACACCCCAATCCCCGTTTAGGGGGTAGTTTATAAAAACTAAAAATGACAAACTTTATCATTTACTTAGATACGTATTTGTGCCAAATTTCGAGTCTGTTAACTCAAGGAATAAGATTTTTCATACAAACGAAATCCCCCCATTTCACCCTCTTAGGGGTGGAATTTCGAAAAATCGTTTCTTAGTGGAAACTTACTTTTCATAATTTACACACCCTTCAAATTTCATGTCTCTAGGACCAGCGGTTTAGGCTGTGCCTTGATATCTCAGTCACCCTAGCCTTTTATATATCTACGCATATAGGTATAAGTTAGGATTCGTAAGCTTATTTTACCTGTGATAGCTACTTCCATATGGAAGGGTCTACTATGCAAAGATATGAGGTCTGTGCTTCATTATTGGTAAACATACGCTGTTGGAGGTCTTAACGAGGAGCTAAGTGGCTCGTGGCTAAGTAATAGCAGCCGCACGGGTCGATCCAACAGGTTAAGCTACGCTTGCCGGGGTTGGTCCGTGGATAAGTGACCATCTTTACATACCGAGACTCCTCCGTGCCTCGGAAAGCACGTTACGCCGTTGGACCCGGCTGTCATTCGTGGATCTTTTACAGTCGTTACCTACGGATCGTCAGGAGCCCGAAAGTCTGACAACAATCGTATCGTATTCAGTCATTATCAGGGTATTACCCAGTTACTGGGTTCTGGAGGTCAGATAGGCAGTCGCTCCATGTAAAATACAGGTATTCAGCTACATCCGGTTAGACTGGAAGGCGAACAAAACATACAGTTGGATAAAAAAATAGTCTCGATAGTGTCATGGATGGAACCCATCCACGAACCGACTGCGGCAAGCGTACCTTCTTTGTACCTTCGATCGACCCGTGCTGCTGTTATTATTTAGCCCTAATATACCTAATGTTAAAACTTCTAATCTTAAAGGATTTGCCACCCTGGATGCGTTCTGTGGTCTACGGTTAGGTCAAATTGAACGCAGCCCGCATTATGTATGAACAACATTGTCGGTCTCTATGTATTTTGTATAGATATGCGATCTGACCGTACGAGCACGCGTCCTTTCTTTTCTTCAGGCGGGCAGCGGGCGACGGACAACGGGCGCGGGCAGGGCAATGGTCACGGCCAGTTTGACGCTCGCTGATTGAATGCCGCTGAATGCCACTGTTTGCCCTGCCCGCATCGCCCGGATCGCCGGACCTGTGACCGATTGCCTTGCGTCGACCGCTGACCGATTGCCCTGACCGACAATGATATTCATACATAATGCGGGCTGCGTTCAATTTGCCCTGACCGTAGACCACAGAACGCATCCAGTGTGGCAAATCCATTAAAGTAAAGAAGTTTCGCGTATCTATATACAATATTAATGCCAACATTGCCAACTGGAAAATATTGATAAGAATGTTAGGGTTAATGGTTGGACACCAAAGTAAAGATCGTTTTAAGGATTTCAATAATACGTTTATTATCCTTTTCTTTATAGATTGGAATGTGTGTTCTACTAGTATTATGAGAGACGTGTGATCCCACACAAGGCTCCAAGTATAGTACAGTCTCTATGAGAAAGTAAGGATTTCAGTCAAGTGGTAAGGGCGGGCTCGGATAATAAAAAAACTTTTAACAAAAAAAAAAAAACCGACTTCCAAAAAAACACTATAAAAGTGAAAAATAACTTTAATTTCGGAAGTCGGTGGCAAAAAACGGAAATTGAAAAGCAAAGACACCGACTTCCGTAATTAAAGTTATTAAAAGTTTTTATTTTTCACTTTTTAGTTGTGGTACCTACCCCACACAAATCCGAATAACACCACTGCTATGTAAATAACAGGGCAGGAGTCAAACAGGATATCGTTTAGATAAACTAAGTGGGAAAAATACGTAATATTGAAGCTAACTCAAAAATTACGCAAGCAAAGTTAATAAAATTTATATGGGACCACCTCGGAAGCATGACCTACTAAACAATAAAAGAATCATCAAAATCGTTTCATAATTTGCGCAGTAATCGCGTAACAAACATACAAAAAAAAAAAAAACATACAAACGAATTGAGAACCTCCTCCTTTTGAAGAAGTCGGTTAAAAAGTAATATTTATGGGTTAGAAAGAGAACGACTATAGTGCAAGTGTTGAAGTAGGATTGATTTGTTTTTACTTTACTCCAACAAAGAACTAGGTAAAGGTAGGTAAGTTTCGGTCACCCATTTCACTTCGAATCTGTCAGCTGAGGGATTATATCCGGTAGGTAGACGTCAGTATCCGAACCTTGTCACCCACTTATATCTTTGTGTTCCCTACTGACACATAACATCACGCCTATGTTACCGAAGGAGATGGCAGAGGTGTACCTATAGAACAATAGTACCTACACCCACATTTCACCAGGGGGCTTAAAACAGTCACTTTGGCAGAATCATAATAGGAAAATATTATGAATCATCGTAAAATGTCACTGACTGACAGTTCATATTATGATCTGCGTGTAATTCATATTACGAAATAATTCATCTATTTGACAGTTTTCTATGGAGATTCGTAAAATGGTCCACAAATTATGAATTGCTTTTATGTCAAATTATAGAAATTGCTAATGACAGCTGGGATTCAGGAAATGAACTGCTTTTAGAGGAATTGCTAATGTGGCTGGTTTAGGCCCCCAGTTATTTTCAAGTCCCATGTAATAGGGGGTGAGTTACTGTTAACAACCGGGCACAAACCCGGACTACGGGGTGCTACTGAGAACTTTCAGATAAAAAAATCTAATAACACTTTTACCGATCGGAACATTGAACCCAGGATTCCATGCTTACCAGTTGTACTTGTGATCACTAGACCACCGAAGCATATCATAATGATTTTCTTTTAATCAGTTCCCAGGTATGACACGAATTGCGGGAAGTCCGAAAGGGATACCGGGACCTTGGCAACAGGCAACTGAAGGAACACTGGGTTTTAGTGAGTAAAAGTCTGACATGCCCTTCCGCTCCGCCCAGAGCGGGAGAAGTCATTTCCTCAGGAATGGAATTCACAGCATCAAAAAAAAAAAAATTCACGAACTCATACCAAAAACCGGCCAAGTGCGAGTCGGTCTCGCGCACGAAGGGTTCCGTACCATTATCTATATAAACTGCAAAAGAATCACGCTTGTTGCATGGGAGCCCCTTAAATATTTATTTTATTCTGTTTTTTATTATTTTTTGTTAAGCGACAACAGAAATACACCATCTGTGAAAATTTCAACTGTCTAACTATCACGTTTCGTGAGATCAAGCCCGGTGACAGACGGACAGACAGACAGCGGAGCCTTAGTAATAGGATCCCGTTTTACCCTTTGTGTGCGGATCCCTAATAAAAAACCATGACAAAGCGCTGCGAACAATACAGTGAAGCATGCCATTACTACACCTCCGCTCTGTGCATACACGCTCACACGCACACAGTTACAATCAAACTACACCTCACTAAGTGCACACATGTTTACGAAACCGGCCTCACGTCACTGTTGACAGTATTCTGTCTTGGTTTTTTATTTGGTCTGAGGACTCGAATAAAAAAATTATTCTAACTCCCCACAGTCGATTTTCACAACCATATTTTTTTACCTCTTTAAAAACTGATTTTCAAACTAGCAGCCTACACACTTTCCTATCAACATTTTCGATCTAAACCACTCAATTATTATAAGTTGTAGACATGTCGTAAGCACAAAACGGGCTGACCGATAGATATTAACATAATTGCAGGCAAAGAACAAACAATTCCACTTACATTTTGCATATTGAGACACAGTTTGACTCCGAGATCAGAGCTCCATGTAAGTAGTATAAGATGGCCGGTGCTGGCCAAGGTTCTTGTACATAATGGACCATACTGGCCCAGTGGATGACTTAGGTTTTTAGAGGTAGGCTGTGGAAACGTTAGATAGATTTATTGCAATGCTTCGGTGGTAGAACTTCCCCAGACGATCTCCTTAACAAAAAGATTTTTTAGCTTTTGCTTTTAATGTACTTGAGTGTCAGAAAGTTACCGAGACTCCTCCGTGCCTCGACAATAGTCCCGGCTGTCATTCGTGGATCTTTGACAGTCGTTACGGGTCGTCAGTAGCCCGATAGTCTGACAACCAGTCTTACCAAGGGTTATCGTATTAACCAGTTACTGGGTTGTAGGGGTCAGTGATGCAGTCGCTTCATGTAAAATAATGGTATTCAGCTGCATTCGATTAGACTGGAAGCCGACCAAAACATAGACGACACGGTTGGCGCAGTGGCTGAGCGATGGATTGCTGCGCAACGTGTCGTGGGTTCGATTCTCGCACGGAAAATATATTTGTATGATCTGCAAGTAGTTGTTCCGAGTCTGGGTGTTAGTGTATGTGAGTTTCTATGTTTGTAAACGCACCCACGATACAGGAAGAAATTCCTAGTGTGGGGCAACTTTACAAAAAAAAAAAATAGTTGGGAAAAGGCTGGGCAGATTGATTGATTGTCAGACAACAGAAAGACAGACAGCAGACAGAGAACATGAACATAGGACAGACATGTTTAATACTATGTAATGATAAAAACGAAGTCATCAAAATCTTATGCATAGGTACGCAGTTATTCCATGTACCACACGGTGGTACAAACTACGCTCAAAACTGAACTATTGCTAGGACGCTAAGTAATTACGGCGAAGAAAAAAGGAGGGTTATGATTTTGACCGGTATGTATGTATGTATGTATGTATGTATGTTCATCTGTTCCCTCATATCTTCTAAACGACTCATCACAATTTGACAAATGAAGTATCGTTGGAATCGTCTTGATCTTCCGCTGGTTATAGGCTATGTGACGTCACATTAAATTAAAAATGGCTAGAGGACATAAAGTCAGGAACTTAAAAAAAAAAATGTTTAATCGTACCGTGTTGGGTATCAAATGAAAGGGCTTAATAAGCACATTTCAAAAATATATATATTATAACCCCAAAAGCATTAAAAATCCGGAGTCACACGTAATCTTTTCGATTTATAACACGTATGACTCCGGATTTTTAATTTGTCTGTCTGTGGTGTCTTGCTTATACCTTTTTAGTCGTAGTTGGGTTTTAGTTATTATTACTTAAATTTTTTTTAACAAAAGATTCTCTCATCTTGATATATTTAATACCAAAAAAGGTATATTCAAGAAACAGTTAATAACGTCCATACGTGCCGCCCATTGTATGTTTTGTAGTGTTAAATTTATTTATTTTCGCTATGTATTTTCTGGTGTACAATAAAGTATATATAAGTAAATAAATAATAAATAAACGTCAGTATGTGACGAACTGACAAATAAATCCAAATCTTAATAACATCATGACATATTCACACACCCATTCACAACTCCTCATGCACTCCTACACACTCATCCACACTGTACACTTAGAAATGCTTAGATGGTGCTAGCAGTTTCACTACTCACTCTATAATAAGTTTGTTTCTACTGCATGCATTGTTATTAAATTTTTAATTGGCTGTAAGACTAGTTTATTTAATTAAGTTAGCATTTTAAAGAGCTGTGGATTTTGTGAATAAATAAATAAATCATCTTCCCAGCATTTTTCCCAATTATGTTGGGGTCGGCTTCCAGTCTAACAAGATACTACTGAACACCAGTATTTTACATTGAGCGACTGAGCAGTCGCGTGGTCGCAAGCGCCACTACTGAGCGTGGTGTCCTGGGTTCAATTCCCGGGTCAGGCAAAGTATTATTGGGATTTTCCATTAGGAATTTCTTAGTAACAGCCCGGAGTTTGGAAGTTGGCGGTGTGATATACCCCCGTGTCTCGGAAAGCACGTTAAGCCGTTGGTCCTGCATCTGATCTCTCTCCGGTCGTGTCAGATTGCCGTCCCATCGGGCTATGAGAGTGAGGGAAGAGAGAGTGCACCTGTGTCTGCGCACACACTTGTGCACTATAATATCTCCCGCGCCGAAGGCTAGTCTCCATTGAGAATGACCGCCGTGGCCGAAATACGGAAGACTATACGGGGTGTTAGGGTAAACACCGTTATCCTTGAAACCAGTGGTTTAGTTTCATTTGTAGAACGTAAAATCAATGGAAAATGACAACTTTTATTTTTTTAAGAAAATCTACACTTTACCACAACAGTATTTCACCCTTTCTCCCTAGGGCACTAGGCCAACAAACTTGCGTCTCAACACGGCCGGGGGGCGCGGGACGTGACCTGATCGGCCGCGAGCGCGACCCCTCCATCAGTCAGTCAGCTGTTTCGCTAGCGAGCACGGTGTCGGGTAGAAACTTTTTTAAATCTTTTAATGAAAATTACGTTTATTTTTATTGTAACTCTGTCATTTATTTTTATATTTAAGTCAACTACCCATGGTTCGAGTGACAACGGTGTTTACCCTTACACCCTGTATATAATATACTGGGTAACACGACACGCCTTGATAATGATGTAGCATAAAAATAAAACTACCAAGAGGAATGTATCCATAAATTATTTCTATACCAATACCTATAATAGAGTGGCATAGATACCCAATATTTTGTATCCTCTCGGGTACAGATGGCTGGTTGCTATGGTAACCGTATCTCGGCTTTCTTCCTGACTGATCGCCAAATACGGCCAGGGAGTCGCGGCGTATACACCTGGGGACGTACTATGGTAACGAGAATTGATATCGGCTTTAATATCTTTGAGTTTTTAGGTCATAGAGGCTTTTGAGTAAACTGGGTTATAGAGAATCTATATATATATACATCCCTTTCACGACTGTATTCCCTGAAGGGTTAGGCAGAGGTGTACCTATTGTACACCCACATTTCGCCAGTTATGTTTTATATTAGGGGGCGAGCCTATTGCTATCAACCGGGCAATCAACTGGTTTCCAATTTCCAGATGGAAAAATCCAATAACAAAGTCAAAGTCAAAGTCAAATAATTTATTTCAAATAGGCACATAAAAGGCACTTTTGAACGTCAAAAACAAAGAAATAGAACTGATTCTAGTTGCCCTTTCCAAAAGGTAGTTTTCGTATGGAGAAGAATGGGCAAGAAAGTCCACCGTTCCCAACTCCAACAGTCGAACCCAGTACCTTATGCTCAGCAGTAGCGTTTGCGACCCCTAGAACAACGAGGCAGCAAAATCGAGGAGTATTAAAAGTTAAAAAATGTCCATGGGTACGCTTTTAGGGGTATGAGGAACAGGGTGTAAAGTTCACGAATCCTCTATTGAAAAGGGAGGATCCTCCGACCAGACAGGTGTTGTGTCTGCGGGCAACTGCCCAACAATTGATGTCGGAATCTTGTATATATTATGTCCATTGTTCATGGCGCGGTAAACTCAAATTGCGCGATGCAGGATTTATGTGACGTCAGGATTTTTGTAGCGATGTAGAGTAGCCGCCACACCTGCTCCGCAAGTGGCACGACAAAACTTGGCTAGTTAGCCAAGTTTACTTCATCTTGTCTCTTTTTCACTCTTGACGCCCTAGACAAAGTGACATTCTATCAGCGATAACGATGATGGAAGAGGTAATAATGTATAGGACTGACATAAGTTATCGAAAAGCTTATGTCAATCCTGTTGAAAGTCGTTGTAGGAATACGAAACGCTTTCGAAGCGATTATCACTTGTCTAGGCCCTCTGATCGACATATTCCACGTGTTATCTTGTGCCGAAGATTGAATGCGTACCTATAGGTAACCTAAAGTGCCTGCTACACGGTTGCCAACTGGAAACTAGTTGCTTCATAAAATAGAAAAAAAATCTGCTCAACAACGTAAATAACGCAATGAATGTTGTTGAACTGTCAAAATGAAACAGATTAATCGTTTACAAAAATGTGTTACGCAATTAGATAGCACTTAGCTAGTGGGCAGTTGCCTTGTATGCACTCAAATAGCAAAATTTTTACTAAACTCGATAATACCTCGCCTTTATAAATCCCAAAAACCGGTAGTAAGGTCTTCCTCAAAGCTAATTACGTATTTACCCACTTCAGGTTGACGTGTCCGTAATTAGGGCAGGTTTAGACAACTCGCCCCTCGCCTTATGTTCGGTAGAGCTTAATCCCGGTCGTTGAGATGGGCTGGACATTGAACGGTTAAAACTTGGACAGCCTTTTGTTTTTTCGGTGACAGGTTGATTTTGTATAGAAAATGTGAAAGGAAAATATAATTTGAGTACTTAATACCTACTAAGTAATGCATTGTTGAGGAGCTCGTGGCTAAGTAATAACAGCCACACGGGTCGATCCATCAGGTTAAGCTACGCTTGCTGGGTTTGGTCCGTGGATAGATGACCATCTTTACATATCGAGACTCTTCCGTGCCTCGGAAAGCACGTTAAGCCGTTGGTCTCAGCTGCCATTCGTTGATCAGATCAGATTCAGTCTTACCAAGGGGTATCGTATTACCCAGTTACTGGGTTGTGGAGGTCAGATAGGCAGTCAGGATTAGATAGGTACGCTTTTTCAGGGTCTCATGAAAGAAACAATAAAAAATAAATGTCTAATTGGAATTAAGAAACAAGAGTGCGTTCATCAAATAGTTCCTGTGCCGTAATGTTGGCTCCACTGGTGTAGGACCAATAGGTATACGCCGTGCCGCTGCGGCGTTATCTAATAGGTTCGCTTTTAAAAGGTAACAGTGGAGCCAACATTACGTCAAAGGAACTATTTGATGAAATTGAAACGCACTCTACCAAAAACACTGGCACAAAACAAAATCGCAAGAATATTTTAAAAAGTTCCTTTTTAGGGTTCCGTACCCAAAGGGTAAAACGGGACCCTATTACTAAGGCTCCGCTACCAGGCTGTATCTCATGAACCGTGACACAGTTAGACAGTTGAAATTTTCACAGTTGATGTATATTTATTGCCGCTATAACAACAAATACTAATCAATCAATGCGGCGCTGATTTGCTGGGATTGTTTTCTCCTTCACCTATCGTTATTTCTCCTGACAAAGTTTATTCTGTTTATATGTATGTATTTAAGTATATATGTGTTACTATTTATCCTTTTTCGAGTTATCTATCCCGTATGTTGCACCTGCCATGTTTGTCTCTGCATCACCCTAAGGTTGACTGGTAGAAAATACCTCAGGCATTAAGTCCGCCTTTGTACAGTATTTTTTTTTTACTTGTGCATAAAGTTTTTAATAAAATAAAATAAATACTAAAAACAGAATAAAATAAATATTTAAGGGGGGCTCCCATACAATAGACAATATTTTTTTTCCGTTTTATAGATAATGGTACGGAACCTTTCGTGCGCGAGTCCGACTCGCAATTGGCCGGTTTTTTTATTTATTGTCAGAAAAAAACTTGCTCAACGCTATTTTCTTTATTGAAAACTTTTTTAGCACATGAAAACCCTGTTTAGTCTATATTCCGGACTAATACCCATCAAAAGTGGCCATTACCCATGCTTATGTACAAATGGAACCATTAAATCGTCTGGCGATGTGTGGAATTTCGCAGGCACGACATTAGTCATCGTATAAGTATTGCAGTTAGGTACAGTTCGATTCAGCCGCCATTAAGTTTGAATTCAAGTTGTATAGAAGGTAAAGGTAATTGAAATATGTAGGGAATTGTCACTCATCGTAAATAGAAAAATATGTTTTTGCCAAACAATCAGTATTGCCATTCAACGTGGCAATGCTGACAGCCAGTTTTGGGCACTTTTTCTGTTGACAGCGATGCGGACGAATTTTGTAATGCCCTGTTTCTTTTCCCTCGTTTTTTATTTGTAGTTAGAAAAAAAGAAAGAAAAGAAAGAAAAGAAAGAAAGAAAGAAAAGAAAGAAAAGACAGACAAGAAAGAATAAAGACAAGAATGAAAATAAGTACATTTATTGAGCACAGACTAAAAACTTGCTTAAATAGTTAATAAGTAAATATTATAATTCTGTAAATATGAAAATATTATTTGTTCCGATCGTAAATTGAATACCATAAGGAGTAGGTATGTCGAAGTTGTTAATAATGATGAGTTCAATTACCTACGTCTTTTCGGATTTCAGCAGACAGGCGCTTGAGACATTCCTGACTTCATCTTTGGGGTACCAACAAACCTGCGATATCTGTGGTACCTATGCAGTTATCCATGGGCAGACCACGATACCACTTACAAAAAGGCAGGACACCATGTTTCGAAAATAAAAATCGCCAATTCGTCGATCGTCTTAAACAAACATGGGGAATAATGCTCATAACTTCTATGTATGAGAAGTAGCTTTATAATATTATTCTTTCAGTCATTATTTTCTGAGTCAGTGATGGCCCAGTGGTAACGGCCGCGACAATCGAGTTGTAGGTCGTGGGTTCGAACCGAGCTAGTTTTACTTTGTGTAAATAATTTCATCGCCACTGCTCTCAAAACGGTGAAGGAAAACATCGTGAGGAAATCGGCATGTCCTATAACCAAAAATTCGAAGACATGTGACATCTACCAACCCGCACTGGGCCCGCGTGTTATAGATTACGGCCCGCTCCCTCTCGAAATAAGGGGGCCTGTGTCCCAGCAATGCAATGCGAATATTAAAGGCTGATTATTATTCTTGTATTATTATTTATCTCTTATGTCTCGGTAAATATAGCTTCCAGATTCGTCCCATAAGCCATAAGTTTGTTGCACAGCACAACGACAAGCGAGGTGTTTTCTTTGAATTTAGGTTAAGCTGGGATCGGCATATCGTATGGTATAAACCGGTACAGATGTGGAGGAATCTGGCGAAGTGGAACAGATGACTTGCTATCGATTTTGATGCAATAAGGATAAATGTACGATTAAGTTTATCCCTGACGGTGTAGGCAGAGATTTACACTGTACAACCTTCATTACGATTTCTTTAATAAGCAATATTTAAGGTTTTTAAAAATCTGATACCAGCACCTTTATTGCGTAATACATGATCAATCAAATCAAATCAAATCAAATCAAAATATTTTATTTCACATAAACCTACATGGGCACTTATGAAACGTCAGAAGCTAGGTTCACGGTTCCCATTGGTCGTTTCCTATGGAGAAGAGCCGGCAAGAAACTCCACGGTTACTCTTTTAAACATAATTGGCTTTTACAATATTTTCAAATTACAGTGTTAGTAGGCATGGGAGGACAATGTAGGCCTTTCAACAAGTAAGTACCAGGTACTTAACAAAAAGAAGATGTTCAATAAATCTACAGTCCAATAAGCCTACAAAGTTTTCACATTCACAAAATAGAACATAGAAAATAATCTATATAAAAGACAAGCAATAAAAAAATAAAAAAAACTATTTCAACCAAATAACGTGATTGCTATTACAACTGTAACAAATTGAATAATTATCATGTCCACAAATGCCACTAGGAGTTAATAAAGATAATAATTGGAATAATGTCAAATATAATGATTATGTCAAGGATGAATGTAAAGAAAATAAACTTGGTAATTTGGGAGCAGTTAAAAGACTCTTACATAATTATGCCGTTTATAAGGTACCAGGGAAGCCACATGTGCAGAAGGAATTATTGCCAAACTTCCTTGTCATCAACGTAGTCTTTAATCTTATAATATGCTTTTTTGATAAGGACACGTTTGATATGGGTTTTGAACTTTCCATCGCTAAGTTCTGTAACCGACTTTGGCAACTTGTTATAAAAGCGGATACTGTTTATAAGAAATGACTTGCTTGTTTTAGTTAATCTAAAGGAGAATGCCAGGGTCTCCCACAAGACTCGGCCAGAACCGACAAAAATGAACTATATTTCATAAAAAAGTAAAATAAATATAGAATTTGATAGTATAATTAGTTTTCTATAGAAGCACACCAAAAAAAGTTTATAGTTTTTTAAAGTTGACCACTTGATACTACTGATTGAACGTTATCATGAAATAAACTATTAAATGATTAATTAAAATAATGACTTTTAGCACATTATCCTCAGTTTCAACAGCCGAGGTAGTCAAATGATAGAAAAATCGGGGTCCAGAAAAACAATAGTAACAACACAAAACTAACAAAAAAAATACGAAACTAATTCGTTGCTCGTGCACGCGGGAGAAGTCAAACTTTTTGACATTGACAAATGCCAGATAGAGTTTTACATCAAATGTTGCCAGCACTATAATTACATAATTAGGACTAAACTATGCTAAACGATATCGATAAGTAATCGAATTAAAAATTGTTTTTAATTATTACAATACTATAAAATGTAATATACTTATTTTAAAATATAACTAAACGCTATTTATTAACATAATTACGAGTTACGATTTATGTAAGTAATAAATTCACTTACGTATCTTCATATTGATATTATTGTAATCGATTTGCAAGTGCAATTTCGTATCGATATTATTATATTTTGGTATTGTTAACATTTTTAATTGAAAATGTAGCTATGAAATGTGTTGTTAAATTGAATAACTACTTTTTAACGGTGTCGTTCTACAGATTTTATTTATATTGTATAATTCTTCCAATGTTTTAATGTGAATTATCATTATTATAGAAAGTCTGTCGGACACTACATACAATTCGAGCCGATTATTGGCATTGTCTTTTGGGTATGACAATTTCATGTCTACTACGTGTATTTATGGTATGGAATCAGAATTGAAATCGGTTTGAAACAAATTAATGTATAATCGATTGCTTTATAAAGCAATCGATTATACATTAATCTGTTTGTGTGTTTGATAAGTTTGAAAAAACATTCTGCTTAACAACGTAAATAACGCAATGAATATTATGTTGTTGAACTGTCAAAATTAAATAAATTAGTCGTAATCGGTTACGAAAATAAGTTACGTAATTAAATAGCAGTACTATGTCGAATTGATATTGAAATCTTACAGATAACAATATTAAAATAACGAAATAATGTAGTGTATTCCGTTCAATATAATTTCATAATTCTGGCTTAACTAAAAAGCAAATTTTAATAGAACTTCTATAAGCACAAACAAACCTAAAACTTAAAGTTAAAATGATCGCTAAGGGATATATGCATCGACTCATTATAACTTGTAAACGATATGAATACAAACTTTTTGAATTAAAACTTCTTTATAAATCGATACATGGAGTATTGGTTTACTGGATTAAGGAAAATATTGTTAATTTAATGTTAAAGTTTGACGATAATGGTCCACATGATCTTCTTGTCCTCGACTCGATTGCACGACAGTTGTTGGCCAAAAAATTTGTCACTTTTACGGCGTCGTCAGTGGAAGCAAAGAGGTCCTGCAGTTTTTGGGGCACAGAGCGCAAGATTAGAGGTGGTACACATGTCAGGAAGTGGTACTGACACGCCCTTCCGCTCCGCCCAAAGTGGGAGAAGTCATTTGATGATTACACTAAAACAAAAAAAAAAAAGGATTATCTCTTGATTACTCCTGTAAAACCAAGGAGTATGCTGATCAATAGAAAGAAAGAAAGAAAGAAAGAAAGAAAGAAAGAAAGAAAGAAAGAAAGAAAGAAAGAAAGAAAGAAAGAAAGAAAGAAATAAAGAAAGAAAGAAAGAAATATATTTTATTTGGGACATGCACAGGAAATACAAAATATAAAGAACATTAAACTAACACAATCATAAAAACATTAATAACATAAATACCTTTTTACATACCTATTAGATGACTAGATTTTTATAATTAAGTATGTGATTATTTAGAAATACTATGCCTTGCCTCGCCTAAAACACAGGATGACCTAGTTCAGGCACATAAAATAATTGAATTTTTCGTAGATTTAAGCTTTGTATTTAGTGTTTTACCCTCAATAAACTTTTATTATTGTTATATTATCCTACTAATATTATAAATGTGAAAGTTTGTGTGTTTGGATGGTTGTTACTCAATCACGCAAAAACGGCTGAATGGATTTGGATGAAATTTGGCAAATAGATAGTTTATAACCTGGATTAACACATAGGATACTTTTTATCCCGATATTCCCACGGAAAGTCCCCCGCGTAAGTCTCAAGACTTACGCGGGTGAAACCGCGGGGCGCAGCTAGTATGTACATAAATAATAAAATAATAAAGAAGTAAATAATAAAAAAAGAACATTCAATCAATCTGCCTAGCCTTTTCCCAACTATGTTGGGGTCGGCTTCCAGTCTAATCAGATGCAGGAGGCCTGGACCAAAAAAATCAAAATCTGCCTAGCCTTTTCCCAACTATGTTGGGGTCGGCTTCCAGTCTAACAGGATGCAGCTGAATACCAGTATTTTACATGGAGCGACTGCCTATCTGACCTCCACAACCCAGCAACTGGGTAATACGATACCCCTTGGTTAGACTGGTTGTCAGACTTTCAGGCTTCTGACGACTCGTAACGACTGTCAAAGATCCACAAATGACAGCCGGGACCAACGGCTTAACGTGCTTTCCGAGGCACGGAGGAGTCTCGATATGTGAAAATGGTCACCCATCCCCAGACCAACCCCGGCAGGCGTAGCTTAACCTGATGGATCGACCCGAGCGGCTGTTATTACTTAGCCACGAGCTCCTCCTGGCTCGAGGCCTGGACCATCACAAAAAAAAAATACATTACATGGCAGCTTGTTAAAAATATCCATAGACATGTATATTATGTAAAATCACTATTTACCTCAATATACGCAAAGAAGACTTTGCGTACCCTTAAATCACCATTGTACATGTTACCTCGGTAACACGGTAAATTACTACCCGGTAATAAAGAGAAAACTTCGAACAACGCAGCAGGTCGCTACACTATTATTAAAATATGAATTTTCTAATATTTTTAGAGAAAATCATTGTTTAATAAGTCAGTTTTTGAGATGGGACTGCAGAGAATTATGATATATATGTTATGTACCAAGTGATTATTAGGGCATTATAAAAAATGCCCAATATGAGAGGGCAGTATGATAACAACTATTGAAATAATCAAATCAACCGGGATTTTTTTATTATGCTAGTCACTTTTGGGGCAGCACAATTAAAACCAGGTTTTATTACTATTATTTGCTTTTATTTCATAAATTTACATATAAATTATATTTTTAAATCTTAGAATATAAAAATATAAAAACATTTAAAAATATAAAAAATAGTAGCCCACCGGTATCGGGAACAGGGTCTATATTTATTACTATTATTATTGTGATTTCAAACGTAGAATCAATATTTAAAATCATATAAAATATTTCCATTCATAGACACTCTGCTGACCTATGATCACTTTACCATAATTAAATACCTGTGTATTATCAGATTGCCCAAAGACCATACGGCAATATTTATAATGACGAGGCAATGTGATAAATAAGGAAGTTCAAATTATAATTAATTATTTTGCCCTAAGTAGCTTGTCATTATTCATAATGCGCGGGCATTATGAAAAATGCCCGTATTTATTACTTGGTCCATAACATATAGAGCATATTCACGATAGCAAAAATTGCATTAAAAGAAAGTATTTCTTTCTCTTGTGGTTATTGACTAACCTGGTGACAGAGTTTTTATGCCGCCCATGGGCCCATGGGAGAAATTCTCCCAGGCATGCCGGTTTCCTCACGACGTTTTCCTAATTATAAAATACCCACATGAAAGCGAAAAGTCAGAAGTGCGTGGCTTGGATTCGAACTCGAGACCTATGACTTGGTAGTCCAACGGTCACATCACTAGGCTATAACTGCAGTTGAAAAATAAAACTGATTTTTCACTTGTCTTTAGTTTATTCACACAATATCATATTCATCATCACTGCTCTCGAAACGGTGAAGGAAAACATCGTGAGGAAATCGGCATGTCCTAGAACTAAAAATTCAAAGACATGCGAAATCCACCCTCGCACTGGGCCCGCGTGGTAGCTTACGGCCTACCCTTCACAGAGAGGAGGCCTGTGTCCCAGCAGTGAGAACATTATAGGCTGATTATGCTAGTTATTGAGTAGTAAAGGACAAACATTCAGTAGGTAACCCCCTTTTTTGAGGTTGGGAAATCATCAAATGACTTATCCCGCTCTGGGCGGAGCGGAAAGGCGTGTCAGACTATTACTGACTAAAACCCACCCGTGTTCCTTCAGTTGCCTGTTGCCAAGGTCCCGGTATCCCTTTCGGACTTTCCCGCAACCCTGGCAGGAGTAGGTACCCGCCTGTTCCTAGAAGCCATCCAATCTTTATAACCGCTGTCAAATCTCGGTTGTGATTGACTGAACGAAAATACCAACATCACTTAGCACAGTACTGTAGGCACGAGTGGTTTTTTACGCGGTGATTTTTTGTCGTGCACTGGATTTTGAACTCTCGGTCTTATGCCGAGGGTTGAGAATCCAAACAGAGTGAATTGCAAAAAACCCGCTGTTGGATATAGAGGCATTAAAACAGGGTGTAAAGTTCACTCATTTTCCATAGAAAAGGGAGGATCCTTCGTTCAGACGGGTATCGTCTCTGGTGGGCCGGGCAAATTCGCGGTAAATTCAGCTTGCGTGATGCAGGATTTCACGTGACGTCAGTGTGATGCATAGTTCGCATGTCACGATGTAGATTGGATTGGACCATTGCCGCCACATGGATTTTAAGCTTTCGGTGCTAGAGAGTGCGTTTAAAATCGAGTGCGCGATAAAAAAACGTCGCGTTAAAAAAGCGCCCGTGGGTATGAGGGTTAGTTTGTTGGATGACAGATTACCTACCTACTTACATTGAATAGATTTCTCGGAATATAATCTCAGGGAAAGGTTCCGAGAACCTTGGGCACACTTTTCTCAGCATAATAGATGTATGCAAATAGATATAATGTATGTAATAAAAAAAGAGAGAGCCTCCGCTGCCGGCGCCGGCTCCCGAAAATAACGCCATCGGGAACCGGCAGTGAGATTACTGCCGGCAGCCGATATTTTTAATCTCGGCTGCCGGCAGTAATGTCACCGCCGCCGCACCGGCTCCCATAATGGACACCGGTGGCGCGGCGTTTATAGAAACCAGTATTCAGAATCGCAACTAACTAACCGTAACTAAAATATGTTTTTCTGCATATTCTAGTCGTTTTTGCCAATCGCCGGCCGCTACCGCGACACGCTCGCTACGCTCGCTCGGCTCGTGCGTAGGGGGTCACAGTTCTAACCTAACCTAACCTTTTTTGCGATTAAAATGATTAAACCTAATCTTACTAGTTCGGTTTCGGGCTTTATGACTTTATTACTGGAGTATGGAAAAAAAATAATGCTCTATTACATGTTTTTTTTTATTATGCCTACCCTGCCTATCTACTCCATACGCCAAACTGACAACCACAGTCAGCGCCGGCAGCCAATTCAGCAACCGGCGCCGGCAGCGGAGGCACTTCCTAAAAAAAAACTGTCTCAATGGTCTAGTGGTCGCAAGCCCTACTGCTGAGCATGAGGTCTTGGGTTCAATTCCCAGGTCGGGCAAAGTGTTATTGGGTTTTTTCATCTAGAATTTCTCAGTAGCACCCCTTGTCTGGATTTGTGCCCGATTGATGGCAATGGGCTCGCCTCCTATTATATGGGACTTAAACATAATTGGCGAAGTGTGGGTGTACTATAGGCAAACCCTCTGCTTAATCCTTCGGAGAAATTACAGGCGTGATGTTATGTTAATTTAAAAAAATCTAACTAATATCCATAATAATATTATAAATTC
Organism: Lithophane ornitopus; assembly: GCA_948473465.1. Taxonomy (NCBI): domain Eukaryota; kingdom Metazoa; phylum Arthropoda; class Insecta; order Lepidoptera; family Noctuidae; genus Lithophane; species Lithophane ornitopus. Next base: position 4,751,874 of record OX419641.1, on the reverse strand, counting down.
GAAAATAACTCTGTCTGTCTGTCTGTATGTTACCTTTTCACGCCTAAACTACCGAACGGATTTCGATAAAAAATTTCATGGAGATAGATGGCATCCCGGGGAAGGACATAGGCTACTTTTTACCGACATACCACGCGAGCGAAGCCGCGGGCGGAAGCTAGTTATAAAATAATGCGAAAGTGAGTTTGTTTGTTACACTTTCACGCTAAAACGGCTGAACGGATTTGGATGAATTGGCACATGGGTAGACCATGGAATAGGACAAAGGATACTTTTTATCCCGATATTCCCACAGGATCAAGACTTACGCGGGTGAAACCGCGGCAAGCAATGCTAGTGTTATATAATTTATAGATTGAAGAGACATGTTTTGATCATTGAATTTTACGAACAAACCATTCAAAAACACATCTCCCATTGTCTTAAATCCGAATAAAAACTAAAAAAAAACACAATAAACTTGTCAAAGCTAAAGATATCGTTTACACAACCGTCAATAATCACCGCATAAAGCCGAGTTCTCACTTAAATCCGGTGATAAGACGCCAATGTGGACACCGCTTTATCTCCGCTTGAGAGTAAATTATTACTTTTTCTGTGTGGTCAACATTTATATCGTTTTATGTAGATGTGTTATAGTAATAAATACTGGAGTGTTGTCTTAATTGTGGTAATTTTCGTGCTCTGAAGGTGAGAGAAATTGTGATGGTTAAATTATGTAATGTAGGTAGGTATTTATCAAGTGTGGTCCTCGAAATTCACGGTCCACGAAAATCCTTTATTTATTACTAGCTGCGCCCCTCGGTTTCACCCGCGTAAGTCTCGATCCCGTTGGAATATCGGGATAAAAAGTATCCTATGTCCTATTCCAGGTCATGGTCTACCCCTGTGCCAAATTTCATCCAAATCCGTTTAGCCGTTTTAGCGTGAAAGCGTAACAAACAAAAAAATAAACAAATTCACTTTCGCATATAAAATATTAGTTAGGATTATCTACCTAATATTAGGTTATAGGTCTCAAGTTAGAACCCAAGGTACGCACTTCTTCTATCTGACTTTTCGGATTCATGTGCGTATTGTATAATTATCACTAGCTTCAAAAACGGTGAAGGAAAACATCGTGAGGAAACCTGCATGCCTGAGAGATATTTCTCGACGGCATGTCTAGCCAAATCAGAGGCCCATGGGCGGCTTTTAAACTCTGACATCAGGTTATAAGTCACTAATCACAACTCACTATAACCACAAGAAGAAGACTATATTATAAATGCGAAAGAGAGCTTGTTTGTGTATTTGTTACGCTTTCATGCTAAAATGGCTGAACGGATTTGGATGAAATTTGGTACATGAGTAGACCATGACCTATATTAGGACAGAGGCAAATCTAATGCCATGTAACAGGCAAACATCCAGACTACAGGCTGCTACTGAGAAATTACTGATGGAATAACCCAATAATACCACTTTGCCCGACCTGGGAATCAAACCTAGGACTTCGTTCAACTTTAAACGTATAAATTGAAATAATATTTCATCTAAAAAAAAACTTATTAAAATCCCGAATTTTACATATTATGTACCGATACATTCGGGTTTTTAATAAGTTTTTTGAAATAATATTTCAATTTAATATATTTCAATTTAAACGTACTATAAACACAATTATTTAATTTACTCAAAAATCACTTTCATTTTGAAACACAATTATTTAGAAAGACGCTTATTAAAATCCACAAAACATATTTGCATCAGTTTCTAACAAAAATATTACGTTACTTACCTTCATTAACGATTTCGCGAAATGCTCACCAAAGCCCGAAATTGTAATTCAATACTTTTAACAAAATATAAAATTGGTGTGTTTCTAAAAATTCGGACAAAGTAAATAATTGACATATCCGTTTACATTTTTTTGACCGCCATTTTTTTTTCGTTTCATTCAAAAATGACAATAGGCATTTTTGTTGCCGACATGTGCCCGTGGGTATGGTTGAGTAGAAATCGATTATTTATGTCGACTTTTCGAGTACATGGTTTTAGTTTTTATGCCAGGTGTAGGCCAGGTAAACTGTGGTGCCTAATTCAAGAATAATGGAGTAGGTTACAGTTATGCACAAAAATTTGACAGGTGCTACTTAGGCACCTGTCAAATTTTTATGCGTAACAGTTTAGATGACTTGGTGACGGGTTAAAGTAATGAATGGAAATATTTTTTTAAACTGTGTTGCATCGAAATTCTTACAAGTGTTTTCTTTTCAGCCGAAAGATGTCCACTGCTGGACATAGGCCTCACCCAAGCACCGCCACTTCGACCGGTTCTGTGCTTCTCGCATCCAGCGGGTTCCTGCGACCTTCACCAGTTCATCGGTCCATCTTGTGGACTTCCAACGCTAGGTCTTCTGGTACGCGGTCGCCACTCCAGAACCTTTCGGCCCCATCGGCCATCTGTTTTATGAGGAATGTGCCCTGCCCACTGCCACTTAAGTTTGGCAATACTTCGGACTTTGTAGTTACATTGGTTCTTCTACGGATCTCTTTGTTTCTGATTCGATCACGTATGGAAACTCCAAGCACTCCAACACAATTGCCCTCGCCATAGCGTTTTGAGTTCTTTAACCATAATTATTATAATACCAGCAGTCTGTATTAAAAATTGTTTATGTAATTTAGACCAACCTTAGTACTTAAATTGTTTGCTAATTACCTACAGATAGTTAAGCTTCTAGCTCGTGGCTAAGTAATAACAGCCTCTCGGGTCGATCCATCAGGTTATGCTACTCTTGCCGGGGTTGGTCCGTGGATGGGTGACCATTTTCACATATCGAGACTCCTCCGTCCGTAAAGCACGTTAAGCCGTTGATCCCGGCTGTCATTTGTGGATCTTAGACAGTCGTTTCGAGTCGTCAGAAGCCCGAAAGTCTGACAACCAGTCTAACCAAGGGGTATCGTATTACCCAGTTACTGGGTTGTGGAGGTCAGATAGGTAGTCGCTTCATGTAAAATACTGGTATTCAGCTGCATCAGGTTAGACTGGAAGCCGACCCCAACATAGTTGGGAAAAGGCTAGGCAGGCCGTTATGCTTGTAGGTTTTGTATGTACGTAGATACACTAGGTATATGAAATGATGTTAAAGCAAGGTAAAAAGAAATGAATACAGGAGAAGACGGACGAACAGTATGTTTGTCATTGTTCACCATAACTGAACCAAGGCGAAAACAGGGCGTAGACCATGCGACACGACAAAAATAAATACATCGATAAAAACTACAATTCACTCCCCACACCGTCAAATACTCCAAATTCGTTCATTCAAAACAATATATTACAAATCGAAACACATAAAATACATCCAAATATAACAATATAGAACCCAACGGTATTTTTATTTACCATAGATTAAGAGAACTGTGCAGTTGCGAATGTTCTTTGTATGTTCGGCAATGCAGTCAAAATAGTTACCTAAACTGCGTTCGTAATTTAATTTCCAAAAATGTAAACAAACTTAGGTATGTTTTTGGAAACATAGCTGTAGGTAAATAGGTAATACGGGCTGGTATCCGCAACTCCACGTCAAAGCGCGTAATTTGCGTACGGAAACATAGCTGTAATACATATATGGTTCATACTGAAAAGTGAATCGTCCTGTCAGCGAACGGTTCATCGGAGAAACGAATGTCGGAGAACTGTGTCAGAATCTGTTTCTCAATTCATCTATAACTTTTTCCTAGTACTTACCTACTAGTTATTCTAAAATCAAAATATTTTACACTTGTTTACAATACGGCCATTATAACAGTTCCGAACTTCGTTCAGAGACCTGCGCAGTAACATTTTTTAGGAACCAACTGGTGATATCGCACGCTGAGAACGAAAGTGACCTATCTCAAAATTTTAGTAAAATGAATTAAATATACAAAATGACTCAAAAAAGTAAACTTTATCACACTTATATTAAAAAACAGACCATTAATTGTCAGAGAGGGATAGAGGGCTATTCGGTCTCTTTGTTTTTGAGCGCTTCACACTCTCCGCACCAGAGTGAAAGGGACGCAATCAGTACTGCACCGCGAGTGGATGTAGCTGAACGTGTCAAGTTTAGTACCGTAGCGACCGATTACACTTTTCGTCAGTTTAGTGCCGATTTGTGGGCGTAAGTTTTGCTTCAATTTATAATCATAAAGTGACCAATTTATTATAGGTCACTTTCTTATTTCTAATATTAACAACCTAGGTGACATAAATCAAATTCGGTCCCTTATTTATGAGTGAGTGCATGTCAGTCGTCTTTTCGTCAGTTTAGTGCATGAGTTAAACTCATGAACGAATTTTTTATAATACAGTGACCAATTTTTTCCAAAAGTTATTTTATATAGAAAAAATAATATATTTTTATTTTTATATACGTATATTTAAAGTGATAATGCCAAATAATATTATACAAAGGAAATTCGTAACTTTCGTTTTCATATTAAAAAGTTATTATAGAAAGAATAGAAAATGTTCAATCAGTCGAACACATTTTATTCAATTCCCAAAAATCGTAAAAATAGACTTGAGTCACTTTCGTTCTCAGCGTGCGATATGAGGCGAGTGTGGTGAGAGAACATGCTTGCCGACCTGCCTGCATTACAACGGTCATATTTTTGTTGATATTTTTTCCCTCTTTCGCACGTTATCTCACACATCTGACATTGGCAGAATTGACGACATCGGCACGCACCATTGCCATATAGAATATAATAGTTGTTGATATTTGTTTAAATGGTAATGACATCAATTGGATTTAAACAGACTTGCCGTAAATTCTCCCCACCTGGCTGTACCTAAAGGCTACCATGACAGTCAGTTCGATGGTCAGATAAAAATCCATACCGTGAACGGTGGTGCAGTGTTACAGCCTCAAGATTGATTGCCTAAGAAGGACGGAACGATTAGGTTTAGATTAGAACTTCCGGTCAGAGTATTCTAGCGCAGATTCTTCAGTTCAGATTTCTATGTCACTTTACGATCAGCTCTCAAAATCAATCTGCCTAGCCTTTTCCCAACTATGTTGGGGTCAGCTTCTAGTTTTACCGGATGCAGCTGAATACCAGTATTTTACATGGAGCGACTGCCTATCTGACCTCCATAACCCAGTAACTGGGTAATACGATACCCCTTGGTAAGACTGGTTGTCAGACTTTCGGGCTTCTGACGACCCGTAACGACTGTCAAATATCCACGTTTGACAGCCGCGAAAAACGGCTAAACGTGCTTTCCGAGGCACGGAGGAGTCTCGGTATGTAAAGATGGTCACCCATTCACGGACTAACCCCGGCAAGCTTTACCTGATGGTCGATCCATCAGGTAAAGCTTGCCGTGCGGCTGTTACTACTTAGCCACGAGCTCCTCACGATCAGCTCTCGCCCGAGCAAAAACAGGGATTGTCAACTTATCAAAAATTGTCCACGAACGAGCGCGAGGACAGTCTCTGGGCCTCTGGGCGTAGGAAACCTTCTCACAGTCAATGTGAGTGTGTGTCTTACGCCCAGATGCCCTAGATAAAGTGACATTCTATCAGCGATAACGATGATGGAAAACGCAAAAATGTATAGGATTGACATAAGCTATCGAAAAGCTTATGTCAATCATGTTGAAAGTCGTAGAAATACGAAACGATTTGAAGCGATTGTCACTTGTCTAGGTCCTCAGATACTGTAAGCATATCATAGAATGCATTCGGAGCGAGAGTGTCGCATCTACCGAATTAATCTATAACTTTACCTACATCTCTCAATGAATAGAGATTTTAAAATGTCAAAGACGCCATTGAAATCTTAAGGGTCGGTTCGAGATCAAAATTTAACGCCTCAAGGAATCAATACAGGTCTCTTTTGTACAGTTTGGGGGCAAAAAATGGCAGATGCAAACAGTTCATTGTTGAGGCAAAGTCGAGGACTCTAGTAGTGTAATAATTGACATTAAATGAAGTGTCCCGACTGTGGTTGACTTTTTTAGGGTTCCATAAGTGACTAGATACAATTTTATTGAAGACAAATAATTATTAGGTAATATTCGCTTCGGAAATTAACCTAATATTCGGATATTTGTCGAAAGACCGGGCCGATGAAGCAGACGAAGCGTGACGGTCTAGACAAGAGACAATCGCTTCGAAAGCATTTCGTATTTCTACAACGACTTTCAACAGGATTGACATAAGCTTTTCGATAGCTTATGTCAGTCCTATACATTTTTGCCTTTTCCATCATCGTTATCGCTGATAGAATGTCACTTTGTCTAGGGCCCCTGGAGTGGAAACAGCGTATCGCAGTCGTAGTGTGGATCGCCCCCCCCCGCTAGATGGACAGACTAGATACGGAAGGCAGCAAAATAATTATATACAGAACTCAAACTAATTCATCCTTTTTTTTCAACGGGCAAACACAAGGTGTCATCCTGCCTATAAACCTTGTTTCTTTTTATGATCAAAATTCAACAGAAATAAAATAATAAGTTTATGAAATGTGAAATTATCAACTTCGCTTTGAAACTTTATATTTTTTAAATGCTATCGGCAAAGCGATGGACATTTGTTTTGCAAAATCAATAAAATGATGAGAGGTTTTATGAGTGATTTTAATCTGTATACGTTTGAAACAGGATATTTTTATCTGTTTCATAGGATCTTAATTTTTTGTGCTTGGCAAAGAATATTGGTAAAATGATTTACAAAAAAATGATTAAAAAACATATTAAAAAATTGTGATAAGTAGTAGGTAGCATAGTTTTTTTTCTTTTTTCATATTTTTTCAGTGATTTTTTTTTGTGGTGCCTATACCCCATTTGAAATAAGATTAGACATTAAAACAAACCCTTTTACAGTCCGTTCAACCGATTTTGACTTCTAAACCGTAGGCATAAGGATAGCATTAAAAGCAAAAAATGTTACACAATACCAACTATCTACTGCGGCTGCCATCTGTCATACCACCAACGCAATAGAATTCAAAATCGGTTGAACGGAATGTAAAAAAGGCTTATCTATACGTCTAATCTTATTTCAAATGGAATATAGGTAGGCACAACGTAAAAAAATAGTAAGTTAGTAGGCACTGTCTATCAGTTTCACGAATGTATAAAGTATTTATTTTATTTAGGTTTTTTTTAATTCGCTTTAACGAAAGTACACCCTATATTATTCTCCAGTTCCCACATTATGCCAATTATTATAGAATTTGGTTTAGTGGTTGAGCAAACCTACTATATTTTAGAGAAGCAGATAATAAACAATAGTCAGAAGCCCGGAAGTCTGACAACCAGTCTTACCAAAAGGTATCGTGCTAACCAGTAACTGGGTTGTGGAGGTCAGATAGGCAGTCACTCCATGTAAAATACTGGTATCCAGCTGCATCCGGTAACACTGGAAGCCGACCCCAACATAGTTGGCAATAGGCTAGGCAGATTGATTGATTAAATGGACGATGAAAGATACACAATCAATAAATTTAACAAAAAAAAATTAACTTAATTTAACAATGTTAAATTATAAAGTCCGCTAATTTAACAAACAAAAAAATCTCATAATTCATACCGTCGGATCACTCAACTAATAAATCATGGCCGAAATATTACGAGCTCAGTAATAATCAGACTGTGGTAAATAAACACGGTTCTAGATAACATCTCCCGAATAATGGAAGGTTATGGTGGAACTTATATTTTTTACTTATTTCTGCATGTTAAAATAAAGAGTTTTTTGTTACGTTATTGCACTATCTTTGTGATCTTTTTCGATGGGGTGGCCATGGCTTGTGGAATGGTGAGACGTCCTGTTTTTTAGATTGGAACTTTCAATCAACTTGGCCACAAGTGGATGTAACAAACCTTATTGGTATAAGAACAAGCTATATGAGAACAGCTTATTAAATTAGTCAGGGATCAAGCTTGATAGTTTTGGTAATTTCCCAGGGTTGACCAGCACTCTTATGGCGTAACACACGATCAATCGTAATCTGTTTCATTTTGACAGTTCAACCACATTCATTGCGTTATTTACGTTGTTTAGCAGACTTTTTCGAACTTATGAAGCGAGGTATCCTTGAAAATGATTCAGATTATGATTGATAGTGTGTTACGCGATTAGTGTGCAGGTACGTAAACCATTAATTTTGAAAGCTGCTGATTCACTATATCTTACATATTCCGGTGCCAAAGCATTCAGTTCTTTGGATTTTCCGTCAAGTATACTAACATTTTATTGGAGTAGCAAATTAAAGTCAGGATTTCCCAAAACATTTTTTTAATCTCGTAAACTAATTTTACAGGTGTGAACATCAAACTCTAAATTGAAAAAAAAACAAACAACAATAACTTGAAAACAAAATTGTCTACGAGATTTAAAAAAATACTTTAGGCTGGTGGTAATTTTATTGGAGTCGCAAATGAAAGTTAGGATTTCTCAAAATATTTTATTTTATTGTAACAGGAAAACAAACAGTTTTAACAACTAACAAATTTAACATCAGATTTACCAAATAGTAACCAATTACATGTTTTCGCATATAATTTACTATGAAGGGCAAGCCTATTAGAGAAAAAAAAATGAATTACAAAGGTGGTATGTACTTTAAACAATAACATACTATCACAAAAATACCTCGTCATAAGGCACAATCGAAACAGTTATTGAACCAATGTTTAGTAAGTATTCGAATGAATACATGCGGATTAGTAGTGAATAAGTCTAATTCATAAAAGTCAACCAATTTATTGTAGGACTTAGCGCATCTTATAAAGAACGAGTTCTGTCTGTAATTTGTGCAGCAGCGGGGACGTTAAGAAAAAGAAAGGGTATTCTAGCAGATCAGGTAGGGGCGCGTAAATTAATCTTAGAGAGAAGTTGCGGGGCGTCGATGAAAGATTGCGCTAACTTAACGAGGAAGGAGATATCTGATATACTCCTTCTCTCCCTAAGTGGAAGTAAATGGTACGTTTTGCATCTTGACTCGTCATTATGATCGCGGGTGTTACACTTGTACTGCAGGTATCTTGTAAAGTTTCGCTGGACAGATTCCAATCTTGAGATATAAACAGCATACATGGGATTCCAAACTTGTGAACAATACTCAAGTGAGCTACGAACGAAGGAACAGTACAATATTTTAATTATTTTGACATCCATGAACTGGGAGCAAGATCTTTTCAAAAACCCCATAGCTTTGTTAGCTTTATTAACTATGTGATCTAGTATATTGATATAGTTTGTCTTGTTATTATATTGATAGTAATTCATGGCAACCTTAAAGCTTCACAATCTTTACCTGATAGCAGGTCATTCAATCTACAGATGCAGCTGAATACCAGTGTTTTACATGGAGCAACTGCCTATCTGACCTCCACAACCCAGTAACTGGATAATACGTTTGGTAAGACTGGTTGTCAGATTTTCGGGCTTCTGACGACCGTAACGGCTGTAAAAGATCCACGAATGACAGCCGGGACCAACGGCTTAACGTGCTTTCCGAGGCACGGAGGAGTCTTGGTATGGAAAGATGGTCACACATTCACAGACCAACCCCGGTAAGCGTAGCTTAACCTGATGGATCGACCCGTGCGGCTGTTATTACTTAGCCAAGAGCTCCTCCAGGTAAACCTGAAAAATTAAATAAATAAATAAGTACCTAGTTCTTAAGATGCCTTTCTTTCTTGACAAGCAGCTCTGTTATTCAAGACACAACATATTTCGGACGAATCCACATATCTACCAAAATGATGGTGACCTCAAAAACTGAATTATTCGTTATAGCGCCGACGTATTTATTCGTTGGATTAATAAGAGACGGGATCTTAGACTTTAGAGTATTCATATACACTATAGAGCGACAAGTCCGCTTTAACCGTCTCTGTGGTCTTGTGGTTAGACCACTTGTTTCAGACCCAGAGGTCCCGGGCTCGATTCCCAGTGAGGGCAAAAAAAATCTGCTCGGTTTGGTTGGTGGTAGGGCTTGTTCTAAGTCCGCCTGGCTAGCTACCACCATCTTATCTAAGTCTGTCGCCATGGCAACAATGTTAACAGCATTGTTGTGTTCAAGCAGTTAGAGGTAAGATAGCCAGTTAATTTTAGGATACACTTTTAAAAGTTATCTTCAAAATTAGGTAAAAGTAATGTTTTTTTTTTTAATTATTATTCATCTAGCTGTTGTCTGACGCGGTTTGACTTTCTCATTCTCAAAACACGAAGTAGACCTGTGCGAAACAAGAAAGGCTCCTATCTGAGCTGGACAAAATCAAACTGGTTGCGAATTTAGTTGTATAATTATAGCATTGATCCATATAAAATATTGTAAATAATTTTTAAAAGAGTAACGCTAACGGTTGAATTTCGTCTCCAAACGAAAATTACCTTTTGGAAGGGGCAACCAGAATAAGTTTTATTTCTTTGTTTTTGACGTTCAAAAGTGCCTTTTATGTGCCTAATTGAAATAAATTATTTGACTTTGTCATGATGCTACGATATTTGGAAAGAAAACAAATACTGCACCGCTAGTATTCAGATACGGTCATCATTATCATTCAAATGCTTGTCTCATTCATACTCAATTGTCTATACATTTTGTATAATACTGAATCGGTTTTGCGGTAAAACTAAAGATTACTGATATCATACCAATATATATTCAATGTTCGGTAATCAGAAACCGATTATAATTATTGAGAAATAAACTTTTTTGTTAAAAATATTATTTATTGCTTATTTGTTTATCTAAAATGTAAATCGAGTAAAAATTCCTTGCTTTCTTTACATCCTTTATTTTACAAAGTGAAATTAATACAGAGTCAAATAAAATTAGCTAGCTAAACTCTGCAGACGTAATGGATATCTAAACATGATCAATCTGCCTAGCCTTTTCCCAACTATGTTTGGGTCGGCTTACAGTTTTACCGGATGCAGCTGAATATTAGTAATCCAGTAACTGGGTAAAAAGATACCCCTTGGTAAGACTGGTTGTGAGACTCTCGGGCTTCTAACGACTCGTAACGACTGTCAAAGATCCACGAATGACAGCCGGGACCAACGGCTTAACGTGCTTTCCGAGGCATGGAGGAGACTCGGTATGAAAAGATAGTCACCCATCCATGGACTAACCCCGGCAAGTGTAGCTTAACCTTATCGACCCGTGCGGCTGTTATTACTTAAAAATGATGATTATGTTTTTTGTGGGGTCAGTCACTTGAATTAAACCAGCCAACCAGCCAACCAGCTGCTTGAAAACCAGCGTCAGACAGCATTTGTCTGGCATTAAGGTGGATCCCTAGATGATCTCACTGCCATTTTGCCGCTAGATGGCGACACATCCACAATTTCGAACATTTTCAATTTTTACACCTAACATAGAAATTTTTAATAAACAACTTTATTCTATGCGAAACCTAGGGCATTAACTTGATTTTTTACGATCATCACTGTGCTTGTTAACTGGTATCATACAAAGATTAGAACGTAATAATGATTTAGCCGCATGAATTTACTCTTTACACACACATGCAAAGTAAATAGTAGTAACTTCCGACTCCACTAGATGTCGTTTTATTCAAACATGGTTGGAAATTAAAATGTCCAGATGGCGTTAATTTAAAGAAAGAGGACCAAATTATTTATAAGATGAATATCCTTACATTATAGCAAAAACTGAAAACAAATATTAATTTACTAATTAAGCATACTTTAAATTACTAGAGGATTGTTATGTTCCAATCTATTTCTTAATAATATAATTATTGGGATATGCTTACTTTTGTTTCTAGGCTCGATATCAGATACCTTTTCACCATAACAAATTATTCAGATAAATTATTTTGGGTAATAAAGGTATATTGTACCTATATAGGTTGTTGTAATGTGACTGAACCTAAATAGTACCTAACGTGTAAATGAATTGTGACCTGTACTAAATAAATAAAAGATTATGTATTCAATTGTAAAGCGTTTTATTGTATCTTACTATACATTAATAATATTTATCTATGGTTAATATTTTCATACAAATATCGTTTTATTTACTCTCACTGCATTTACCTAAATATTTTCTGGTTGGATTCGAACCATCGACTCGTACCACCACACAAAGATAACATACTTTTTTCAATATTTTGATATTTACAATTATGATTCTGAATTTAGTATTAGAAAGAATTATGTACGTAGATTACAATTTATGTAACATCACACGTAAGTGTAAGTATCTTACACAACAACACACAAGTGGTTACTAGCTAACCATAACATTTATGTTTCAAGAATACCCACTTATTATACAACTTTGAACAATAAATATTCTTTTACAATTGAATTGTTTGGCTGGTACCTAAATACATGAGTGAAACATATGTACACTGAAAAATCTTATAAACTAACAAATAACATAAACTATACATCGCTACGTACAAAAATAGCATAATAATTAGTCTATAATGTTCCCACTGCTGAGACTCAGGCCTCCTCTGAACAGTGGTGATGAAATAATTTACACAAAGCAAAGTGTCGGCTTGGATTCGAACCATCGACTCGTACCACCATACAAAGATACATAAAAAATACTATAATAAAATATCTTCTCTTCTACACGCTACTTTTTGCTGCGCCGCCGTCGCCGCGCAGTATCAATCTTCTCCTTGTCATTTTTTACCTCCATTTATATCATTTCCGTGCGATCTGAATCAATTGCTGGGAGACACAGTTTTCGCTGCAACAAATGAATTTACACAGTTTTGTTAGACTATTCTTACTGAACCCACACCTCAGAAACCTGAGGAATAAGTTAGGCAATGAGTAAGACTTATATTTTTCATACCTTTTAATTCCTTGATGTCTAGACATTTAGCATTTTTCTCAACTCGTCTCAAAATAATTTCCGGCAGTACACATGTTTTGAAAAACGTTACCAACTTCGGCATCATAGCGTTGATAAATTCCTCATCCCGGTTAACTTCTATGACAGTCAATGGTTGGGTGACAGATGTAAAGCAAATGAAGTAACATTTACTCATTTTGGTAATTCGCAATTGACCCTGGACCTAGAATCAAAATAATAATAGCTGAGAAACAATCCAAGAAATACATTATATTTATACATACATGAACCAAAAAATAATGATCTTTGTTACTTACTTGATAATAATAATTATGCTTTTTGTTCATAACTAAAACATCATTTTCCAAATGAATAGGAAAATTTCTATTTTCTGATGCTTCTCTAATATTTTGAGATTTCCTTTTCAAGGAGGGAAAACATTTTATTTCTACAATATTATTTTCTGCTTCTATAATACCTGTAAAAAAGAACAGTTTTTAGGCCCACTGAACCAAATTAAAAAATCCACGCGACACACAAAATCCAAGGGGGCGGAATCACAGGCAAAAGCTAGTTATTTGTATATTTTTATTATTGAATAATCTTACCATCAGGGCTAGCTGCTAAGAATCCAAAGTCTTCATCCATAAATAGACCTGATGGCCTGACAATTTTGCCATATTGTTGCATAAACATGCTCTTTGCAACATGTTCATTTTGTTGTCCATACATCATATCTTTAGTACAAATATTATTTTTGTAGAGAATGCATTTCACATGATTGTGACATGGTGTGGCATTACGACGTTTGCAAACCTAAAATGAACAAAGTGACAATCATAATTCTTGTACTGGCTTGAGCTGTGGCTTCTTAGAAAGTAAGAAACAATAAGAGGATGGCTGATATCTTACCATTCCAAACTGACTTGCTGTGAGACGGTCAGATCTGTATGAGAGATACTTTTCATTATCATGTTGACCCACAGTCTGGTTTTCAATTAGTACTATTTTTTGTGTATCTTCTTGGAATTTAAGCAATCTCAATTCACAGAGCCGTTTTAATTCTACCTCATTAATGTCGACAGGGACACTTGCTTCTGGGCCATAGTCCTTATCAGGTTGAGTTTTAGTCTTTTCAGTAAAAAGCCGTTTTCGAGTCATTTTCTGTTGGCGCAATCTACTTCTCTGTTTTTGATGGACATATTTTTTAAAATATTATCCAGGGCTCTGTGTTGTCTTCTTTTTCCATGCAGTTTGATGCCATTTATGTCCTACAGAATGAGACAATCCTGAAAAACCAAATCATAGTCACATACATGTCTGTTTGCAACCTAAGCTTTCATTGATGACCATTGAAAGTTCTATAAGTTGAGAAAAACCTCTTATATTATGAAGAGAAGAAGTCATAGATCATGGGGGTTGCTAGAGATTTCATATATTGTTTTAAAATATCTATAAAAAAACTTATTTACCTGCTACATGAACACGCCGCTGATAAGAGCCTCCTTTTCCAAGACTGAGTCGTTTTCCACAGTTAAATTTATTAATGACACTCATAAAATTCTCTGCAACGTTTGTTGTCTCGTTAGACAACCGTCCAGCTTTCAAAGCAATTTTTTCATTTGCAGCATAAATAAGAGCCCAGACCTCTGGTGCTGTATTTCTTAGGATTTCTACTTGGTTGTCTTGCTGTTTATTCTCGTCAGGTGGTAATTGCTTCACTGAACAGTAATATTCCTTACATTTTTCATGCTGTCCAAATACATGAAGTGGACTATTCCTTAAATCATCAGCCATTGAACCTGGCTGACTGCTATTGTGAACAATAATCTTTCGCGCTACTAGTGTCAATTTCATCAATTTAGGCCTCAAAATATTTCGTCCATACAGAGGGAGTTTCGTATTACCTAAAATCTTAAATAAAATATAAATATTAAAACATAGGAAGAGAAAAAATCTTTTTTGAAAAAAATACAACCGACTTCTAAAAACAACAAAAAACTTTGAAAATGCCAATAAAATTTGAGGTTTTCCCTCAATTTCCCTGGGATTCCATTATCAGGTCCTCATTTGTGACAAAAAACTTTGACAAAGAATTTTGAAAATCGGTCGACAATTGGCTGACAAATCGGTGGACAAACAGTCGAATTGATAACCTCCTACTTTTTGGAAATCGGTTGAAAAAGAGAGGAACATTTATTTTACAGTAGCTAAATCCTGCTTTATTGGCAAACCAACGGCAAACGAAGACATTAGGTACATCACGGGCCAACGAGTATCAAATACACTCATAGGTACATTCACGTAAATCTGATTCGAAATCTTATGGGAATCTGATTTACTCACTAAAAATCATTAGAAGAATTGCCATGATGTCTTTTCAATGTTGCTTGCACTTTTTTCCGTGATTTTCGCGGCCCTGAATACATAATAATATGTCGTATATAGGCAAGTTTATTAGTCGGATTCAACTTAGGCAGAGTTGCAATTCAATCTGTAATCAAAAAGTATAATTAAACACAACAGCAAAAGTATCGTAATTATGAAATGCTTCAAGAAATTTGTATTAGTCAGAAATAACACCACCATTTGTCACCATCAATCAAGCTGTCAAGCTGTGTGAAAATTTGCAAAACAACTGACAGAACATGAGAACAGACGAAATAGAGATGTCAATCTGAGATCGATTGAGCAAAGAATCGATTTTTTGGAACAAATAAAAACGTTTTTTCAAATCGATATCTAGTACTGAATCGATACAGGGAATCGATATTTCACCCTAGAACATCAGTTTTTTGTTTGTTTGAATTGTTAAGAATTGTGGTGGCGGGAAAATTACGAAGCATATCCAGTGCAAATCCTTTTGCGTAAAAATACGGATTTTTTACATTGCGAATTTCATCGAAAACGAATGATTGATTTTTGGAAAATCATTTCTTTATTTGTGAATCGATTTTTCATATTCCCTTTCGAATCAATTCAGTAACGGATCTTTTTCAGAGAGTTTTTTTTTTGTTCCTTTCGTCCCTCTGGGACAGGCAAAGTGAGTTTTTAGAGAGAATTGACGTCCCTATTAGGGGGAAATATTTGAAATTTAGAGTAGGTAGGTATGTGATGTGATGACAATCAACGAGTGTTACTAACGTTTGATTTTGTATTTCCTCTTCTAAATCTTACACTTTTTTAAGTTCTAAGGGTAATTACTATTATAATATAACTCTGTATCACCTTCAAGCAGAAAAGCATCCTTTGTACATAAAAATAACACTTACCGTCAATAAAACACAAAAACACTTCACTTTTAAATAAAAACTCTTTCACGGATGGCACTCGTATGAATGGTTCTCAGTAGTAGCCCCAGTCACCAATTCTAAACCTGAATGGTGCTTACTACTTACTTAGCTGTTCAGACGAGCGAAATTGGAACTACAGCTACCATTTTGAGAACGTCATTTCGCTGACAGTTAAAAACCCCGAAACCATAAATGAATGATGTACAGCAGTGGTGGCTCTCACTTGTAAGTCAGAGCCACCACTGCTGTACCTATATCATTAATCGTTTTAAATATCAGCACATCCTACAACTTACTACTAAAATACTGCCCTATGTTTTATTTCCCCTTTTTCTTGGTAAACTTCTTAGATGGCAAGACCAATTTATCTCGACGCACTTTGACTTGTGCTAATAATACTAAAATGTGCAATTGTTATGAAAAATCAATGTGGTTTGTCTGTGTATTCACTTATCTTGATGGTTTCACGTAAATTAAATATGATTCAATCAATAGATGTAAGTAGTACCTACGTGTCACCATTGCGTAGGTAGGTAGGATATTAGAAAAAAAAAAGGTAAATTTGCCTACACTGATCGCCTGATTTAGGTATACCCTAAGTTTACATGAACTTCTATTCTCTGATTTTATTCAACCCAAACCAATGAATTAGTACCTAACTGTGTCATAAAATGTATTATCAGTACCTACTTACATACAGTAGAAAGATTTTTAAATCTTTAGGTACTTTATATTTAAAGTAGATATTACAATAATTACATTAGTATTGTATCTGTGTGAACCAAATGCAGATCGCAGATATTTTTTTTCACTTTCTAGCATTCTTTCTCATTCCCTAATAAAAAACATTTTATCAATCATAAAATGTAAAACCCGCGGGCAAACCCGCGCGCCGGCGCTAACTTTCTAGAAACACAATTTTGGAAACGATTCGCAAGTTGTCAAGACTCACTGGAGCAATTTGGCAACAATGCGGGGTGCGTATGAATGGCATCGTCGCATCGCTGCGTTACCTACCTACTCGACGTGTAACCTTGGGGCTTGTTCGAATTTTCGAACGCCATCTATTATAAATATTTACCGAACTTAAACTCGTAAGACAACAGCAAATAACTCTTTCTCGGTGGTTCTTTAAATTTCTGTTAGATGGCGCGATTCAGGTCACTCACACATGTAAAGATTTTTCGTTTTTTATTGGGTCTAATTCTCCTAGAAATACTGTTTTTTTTATAAAATTTTGGCGTTATGCGAACATAATACATTATAAAGTCTCATTATACTTGCTTTTATTCTGCAGAAACAGTTTATTTACGGAGATTACAACACCTCAAAAATGTATGGCGAGGCCTGTCTATGCATGCTTTTTGGCGCAGCCGTGAGGCACACATTATTGAAAAAACATTTTTTTTTGTTGTATATTGTGTTTCACGAACTGTGTACAAATAAATGTTATTCTTTCTTTCTTTCTTTCTTTCTTTCTTTCTTTCTTTCTTTCTTTCTTTCTTTCTTTCTTTCTTTCTTTCTTTCTTTCTAATTATTCATGCCTTCTCTATATGAGAAGATAACTTTTACCTGCAGTAAGAAAAAAGCAGGCTGGTATTAATTGGGTATAATTTTAAGCGTGAGAACGGGATAACCGGTATAACCAGAAACCTGCAGGGTAGCATGTCTGCCAGGGGTTGTGGGAAAGTCCGAAAGAGTTACCAGGACCCTTGGCAACAGGCAACTGAAGGAACACGGGTGGGTTTTAATCAGTAAAAAAAGGGCTGAGCTGATGGGTAGTAGCGACCCTCGGATCCTATCTCCCGGGAGAAATGTTGTTCCTCATCTCTGGCATGCCGTTATTGGCCGGCTGGAGTGAACACGAGGAACAGAGCTCACCATTTATAGGCACTTTTGAATTATCAAGGAGTCGGTCAGTCGGAAATATGAAGCTATTATTTAATCCTCTAATACCTACCGCAGAAACTCTTTTATTTTTATAAAATTTCCGTTAAACTTCAGCTTAGAAGTTAAAAAGTTAATTTCCTAAAGTAGATTGAATTAAAAGTTATCTTATTAAAAAGGGTCATTTTATTCGATTATCGTGGATAAGCAAACCGGAAATCCAACGCTTCCGTAAACTTTGACAGTTCAAATGTCAACCTAACTCTAAAACACTGAATAAGTGCGAGTTGTTCACACTTGCAAAGGGTTCTGTATGTTGTGTAGGTAAAAGCATGTACCACAATTTAGCCAATATTAAAAAAACAAATATTGACTTATATACCTACTTATATTTTTTATCAGGAATACATGAGTTTTGGTGTACCCACACCGTTTGCAATATGAAAAATTATCGTTTATAAAAAATACTTCAGAGGCCCTAGACAAAGTGACATTCTATCAGCGATAACGATGATGGAAAAGGCAAAAATGTATAGAACTGACATAAGCTATCGAAAAGCATGTGTCAATCTTGTTGCAAGTCGTTGTAGAAATACGAACGCGCCCTCAGATCAGCAAGGCAGCCCTCGATTTAGTTTGCGTGTAGCATAGATTAAAAAAAAAAAAAACTTTTTCATTTTCGGATTTAAATAGGCACTATGTCTGTGCTTTTGCAGCTTTTGTAGTTTTTCGATTACATACTAAAATCAAAATCAAAAGTCATCCGCTAACTGTCGATTGGCCTTTGGAAGGCGATAACAATTAAAATGCTATTGTATCTCGTTAGTGACAGTTGGAGGTTTATTCAAATTAGACTGAGAATTAGCTGTTATTGAACATCAAAATTACATAAGACAGTCCCCCAAACGCCCGTGCTCAGCCTTCACCCCTCCCTAGAGCTTTAGCTGGGAAGAAGAAGTGGCGCAACAACCTCCTCAGCCGATAAACAGACAGAAAAACAACGTGATCTCGAGAAGGATTTCTTTTAAACCCCACGGAACCCCAAAAAATACACGACTACCTACCCATAAACAAACAAGCTCCACCACAAATCCTAACGCCCAAATGAACAATATCTTAGACTAAATATCACGTGACACTGACAGGTAGACGGCCGCCATTTTGTTACTTCAACAAAAACATTCTCGCTTCAACTGTTCCGTTCACACTACGTTGCGTTGCTTGTAACTTGAGGAGTGTTGCTTCTAGTTATGACATGACATGTGGTAGCTTCTTAATTTACTGACGTGATATTCCCAGGAAAATTATGTGCCATTAATTTTTGAAGTTCTCAGATTGACCAAAATTGCTATACAGTACCTATATTATTTAACGAACGGCGTTCCCGTTAACCTGCAATAGTAGCTATAGCATCTATAAATGATAAAAAAAAAAAAAAAAATTTTTTTTTTATTTAAAAGAAGGCAGTATAAGAAGTGACTCATACTTTCCTTTCGTCTTTTAACTAACTGTCGGCTATTTTCTCGCTCAAAATTCGAAACGTAAGTATACGTACAATACGGACAATAGATGTACATTCTATGTAAACGAAAGATATGCATATACAGGCCGTTAGGGTAAACACCGTTATACTTGAAACCAGTGGTTTGGTGTCATTTATATAACATAAAATCAATGGAAAATGACTACTTTAAAAAAAAAAATACTTTTACCACTAGAGTATTTCACCCTTTCACCTATGCGCTAGGGCAACCAACTTGCGTCTCAACACGGGTGGGGGGCGTGAGACGTAACCTGACAGGCCGTGAGTGCGACCCCTCTCTCAGTCAGTCAGTTGTTTCGCTAGCGAGCACGATGTCGCATAGAAACTTTTTAAAATCTTTTAATGAAAATAACGTTTTTTGTTGTGGTTATCGGTCATTTATTTTTATGTTTGAGTCAACTACCCATGGTTTGAATGACAAGAGTGTTTATACACCCTGTATAAACACTCTTGTCAGCGAGTACTCGCTCTACTAGTTTGTCGCTGAGCGACAAGAGCTATCAAAGATAATACTCACTCAGCGATACTTGCTCAGCGATGCTCGCTTGGCGGTCAGAACTCACGCCAAGAGACTCTGTGATTAATCGCCCGTCTCACTCGGACACTCGCTAACAGCTCAGCGTCAAAACTATACTCGCTGCTCGCTACTCGCCAATTCGTTTCAAGTTGCAAGCTCTAATCGCTACTCGATAATCGCCAGCGGTGGGACAACTGCCCATAATAGAAAACAATGAAATAGGGATTTAAAAAAAATCGCAGTAACTAAAATAGGCATAAACATAATCAGCCTATAATGTTCCCACTGCTGGGACACAGGCCTCCTCTCTGTGAGAGGGAGCGGGCCGTAATCCACCACGCGGGCCCAGTGCGGGTTGGGAGATGTCACATGTTCTAGTACATGCCGGTTTCCTCACGATGTTTCCTTCACCGTTTTGAGAGCAGTGGTGATGAAATAATTTACACAAAGTAAAGCGCCTGCCAGGGTTCGAACCCGTGACCTTATAACTTGTAAGTCGTGGCCGTTACCACTGGGCCACCACTGCTGAAAATACGCAAAATGTTTTAATTCGATATCGCAGATATTTTATGAAACAATTTAAATTAATTTGTTAGGTTTGGGTAAGGATTTCAGCTTTTCTAACCAATTTATAGGCACTTACTCTCACAATTAATTTGACTGAAAATGTAGGTAATTTAATTACTTTTAACATGAATTCCAGGAACATTTTAACTGTTAAACTGACTGACTTATTTTGACAATGTTTAAAAAAGAGGGACGTATTTCTCCCGTGACTTAACTATGGTTAGCAAAAAAACGCTGACAAAAACTCAAGTGTTTAGACAACAGTTCGTGTCATGTTAACCGTACTATGGATTGAAAGTTAACTGATAGGGTTAGTAGCGACAGCAAATAAGATAGTAGTAAAAAAGTTACCTTTTTTTGCAGCCCTGTTTCCAGTTATTGGTGAGCTCCTTTTAAGTTCCGCAAACTTAGTTATTTATTGAGAGTTTCACATTGAATATGTACCTACCTACTTATTTATTTACACGTGAAACTTGATTATAGCTGAATTTACAATACGAAACTAGTTGCGCTAAATTAGTTATTCATTGATAGTTTCACATTGAATACTTATTTATTTACATGTGAAACTTGATTAAAGCCGAATTTACATTACGAACCTACATAGTTGCGCAAACTTAGTTATTCATTGATAGAATCACATTTAATACTTATTTATTTACACGTGAAACTTGATTAAAGCCGAATTTACATTACGAAACTACATAGTTGCGTAAACGTAGTTATTTACATTGATAGTTTCACGTTGAATAATTTATTTTTACACGTGAAACTATAAATGAATAACTAAGTTTGTGCAACAAGTTTCGTAATGTAAATCCGGCTTTAGTGCATCACCATGACGAAATGAAATGACGAAATGAGTATGTCTGTTTGGATTTGAATCTACAAATCATAATTTTTTCAACACTTTAATCTCCAGCAAATCATAATTATAAAATTAATATTTGCAGCACGTTTCAATTTTTCTCTACGCAGGAAGCAACTGCATGACTCAAGCTTCAAAAGCCATAGGACTGCCACTGTGCCATTTAACAGTAATTCATGGGGTTGTTTTTTTCTTAGTATGTTAAAAAAACTCAAGTGTTTAGAGCAGTTTGTGTCATGTTAAACCACACAGTTAAAGGTTGAAAGATAACTGATGGAATTAGTAGCGACAGACAAAAAGGTTTATTTTATATTTTTATATTTTACTAATTTTAAAATACTTTATCCGGTTAGACAGCCGACCCCAACATAGTTGGACAAAGGCTGTAAAGATGATGATGTCGATGCGATGACTCCTGTAATAGTTTATTTAAATAGAGACAGTTTAGGCAATAAAACTAACTAAAGTAACACGTGGCTTCTCTTTTTATATCGAGACTCCTCCGTGCCTCGGAAAACACGTTAAGTCGTTGGCCCCGGCTGTCATTTGTAGATCTTTGACCGCCGTTACGGACCGTCGGAAGCCCGAAAGTCTGACAACTAGTCTTACCAAAGGGTATCGTGTTACCCAGTAACTGGGTTGTGGAGACGCTCCATGTAAAATACTGGTAGTCAGCTGCATTTGGTTAGACTGGAAGCCGACCCTAACATAGTTGGGAATAGGCACTTTTGTACGAAACAGCTGTTAGTTTTTTGATAGCCAACGATACATTTCTACGCTAGGATAATAATATGCTGAATTCATTTTATGTTAATTATATACGTTATTTTTGGTAACTTTTTTTGCTAACCTTACCTTAACCCTCACTCTGCGCGTGCACATGTCGCCACACCACTACTGTGCGCCACTCACTGTTAGTTCGTCTGTCCCTCATGTGTGGGGTTAAATGTCCCGAAGGTGTTATCTTGGATCACTGGGATTCAAACTGTGCTATATTTTGCAAGGCTTTGGTGCTGTTCAAGACATACGTCACATGTCTTGTCATGTCTTTCTAAAGGTAATAAAGTTTAGAGGTTCTTGCGAAAGGACATTCCTTTATTTTATTCTTTTGTCGATTGGAAATCATCAAATGACTTCTCCCGCTCTGGGCGGACTTTTACTGACTAAAACCCACCCGTTTTCCTTCAGTTACCTGTTGCCAAGGTCCCGGTATCCCTTTCGGACTATCCCGCAACCCTGGCAGGCATCGGTCCTAACGGACCCCGTCAGGTGTGCTGACACCTCTTTGAAGCGCGCGTGGAACACGACGCGCCATCGACCCGGGCCTGGTCCTTATCGGACGGCGAGCTACCCATTGCTCGCCGTCCGCAAGCCCGCGCCTATGGTGGCCGGGAATCCGCCTGGGATTCCCGACGCCTAGGGTGTCTTCAGCGGCGGCGGTTAGGGGTGTGAAGGCGCAAACTTTGCCTCTCCGTCACGCGTTCCGCCTCCTCCTTCGCGAGCATTAAATTAAGGAGGTGACGGCTTCCCATGCCCTCTCGCTCCGTACCATGGCCTGGACCAGGGCCGGACGCGAGAGGTCATTGCTCTCACACTCTCATCGCTCGCCTGGGGAAGTGTTTTTTATGTTATTCATAATCAGCCTATAATGTTCCCTCTGCTGGGACACAGGCCCCCTCTATGAGAGGGGGCTATAATCTACCACGCGGGCCCAGTGCGGGTTGGTAGATGTCACATGTCTTCGAATTTTTGGTTCTAGGACATGCTGGTATCACAATCTTTCCTTCACCGTTTTGAGAGCAGTAGCGATGAAATTATTTACAGAAAGTAAAGCGCCTGTCTGGGTAGGAACCTACGACCTACACTTCGCAAGTCAGGGCCGTTACCACAAGACCTTTTTTTTTTTGAGGGTGTGAAAACTTCAAATGACTTCTTCCGCTCTGGGTGGAGCGGAAGGGCGTGTGTAAGAGTTTTACTGACTAAAACCCACCCGTGTTCCTTCAGTTGCCTGTTGCCAAGGTCCCGGTATTCCTTTCGGACTTTCCCGCAAACCTGGCAGGCATCGGTCCTAGCGCCACCACCACCATCACTACCACTAGGCCTGCTCTCTATTTTTCTAAAATAAAAAAAGAAATCGACACGTGTTTCACCTCTCAACGAGGCATCGTCAGGATGACGATTGACCAATTGCAAACCAGAACGATTGGCTAGAATCGTTAAACGATTCTAGCCAATTAATGCCGAGCAGCAATCCTATATAAGTGGGGGTGACGGGCGATTTGATTCACTTTGCGTCCAGCGCTCGGTGTGGTAACACGTCGCGTTCTGGTTTGCAATTGGTCAATCGTCATCCTGAGGATGCCTTGTTGAGAGGTGAAACACGTGTTGATTTCTTACAGGGTTTTTTAGGACTCTTGAAGAATAGTCAAGCGGAATAGGTTACTAAATATATCTACGTCTATTGTATTTTATAATGGATTTCGGCAAAGTCACTCCTGAATCAATTAACTATCTCTATTTTTCTGTTATTTGATGGCAAACACCGTAATAAATACTCTGTAAAAATCTCACCGTGAAAACTTCAATTTCTTCTGTTTTATTTTGACAGTTCAGCAACAATCATTGCGTTATTTACGTTGTTGAACAGATAATTCGAACATACGAAGCAATGCCAAAGCAATATCCTTCAAAATCGTTCAGATTGTGATTGGTCGTGTGTTACAAAATTAGGGTGCTGATAATAATTTCTTTCACTTTTTTCCACCGATTATCCTAATCCTAATCCTAACCATACTTACATTATTACAAAACAAAGTCCTCCGCCGCGTCTGTCTGTCTGTTCGGGATAAACTCAAAAACGACTGCACCGATTTTCATGCTGTTTTCACCAATGGATAGAGTGGTTCTCGAGGAAGGTGTTATTATATAATAAACGACATCCAAGCGGGCGAAACCGCGGCCATCAGCTAGTAATATTATAAATGCGAAAGTGAGTTTTTTTGTTTATTTGTTTATTACGCTTTCACGCTAAAACGAGTGAGCGGATTTAGATGAAATTTGGCACATTGGTATACCATGACCTAAAATAGGACATTGGATACTTTTTATCCCGATATTCCCACGTGATCGAGACTTACGCGGGTGAAACCGCAGGTAGTTATATTGCTTCAATTTTCTACCTCCTTCTAGATAAAAGTTTCAAAAGCTTTGCCCAAGACTGCACTCGTAGTTTTTCGGGCACCCTGAAAAATGTCGTATGCGGGTAGATCGAGCACATTGTAATCTTTGTCATTATTCTTTATAACTTTGAGTTTCAAGCCGAAGTCTTTGGGTATTGGTTTATGTTGGTGGCGAAAGTCTGCTCAACGACTTAAATAACAGAATGAATGACGTTGAACTGTGGAGCTCGTGTAATGACAGCGGCGCGGGTCGATCCATCATGTTAAGCTACGCTTGCCGGGGTTGGTCCGTGGATGGGTGACCATCTTTACATACCGAGACTCCTCCGTGCCTCGGAAAGCACGTTAAGCCGTTGGTGCCGGCTGTCGTTCGTGGATCTTTGACAGTCTGATCTGAACCGTTGCACAATGCTTTGCGTGCGTAACGTTGTGCACTACCGTAAACAGCGATATTTCACACGAACAAAAAAACACTAAAAACGTGAAAAATAACTTTAATTTCGGAAGTCGGTGTCTTTGCTTTTCAATTTTCGTTTTTTGCCACCGACTTCCGAAATTAGTTATTTTTCACGTTTTTAGTGTTTTTTTGGAAGTCGGTTGTTTTTTTTTTTGTAAAAAGTTTTTATTTTTCACTTTTTAGTTGTGGTACCTACCCCAAAAACAAATTCAAATACCACTACCTGGTATGTAAATAACAGTGAAGGAGTCAAACAATATATCGTCTACATACACTAAGTGGGAAAAATACATAATTATTTAAGCTAACTCAAAAACTACGCAAGCAAAGTTAATAAAATTTATATGGAACCACCTCTGAAGCATGACCTACCAAAAAAAAAAGAATCATCAAAATCGATTCATAATTGGCGGAGCAATCGCGTAACATACATACAAAAAAAAAAAAAAAAAATTGGTTGCCTGTAAAGTCGGTATACGGGCGAAAGTTTTACGTGACAACGACTTTGAGTGGTAAAATAATTTTAATGTGAATATTCATTCGTATAGTAGGAAGAAGGATGAAATAATAGTAACAATTTAAAACATTTAAAATAGAAGCGCAAGACATGAACCGGTGTGTATGCCTATCTCTCTCACTCTCTCTCTCTCGCTCTGTCTCTCTCGCTCTTAGGCGGGCTAACTGTGCTCGAGTGGAAGGGACGCGTGCCTTTCACTTTTTATGTCTGTCTCTCTCGCTCTTAGGCGGGCTAACCATGCCCGAGTGGAACGGACGCGTGCCTCTCGAGCACTCGCTCTCATTGTGAGCGCATAACGTGAGCGGAGCGTAACGCAGTTTCTTGAAGTGTCACCCGGCAAACCAATTTATAAGACGTTGTCACGTCAAAAACATTCAGACGAATTGAGAACCTCCTCCTTTTTGAAGAAGTCGGTTAAAAATATAAGTTGTTTCCCAGCAAATATTTTTGTGCAATGTTACATTTGGTGTACAGAGTGCGTAGTTTGACGGCTATGTGATTGGTCTTTTTACACCCTGTATACTCTAAAGCCGTATACAGAAAGAGAGCTGGCAGCCTACAAGTGCTTATAGGAACCGGTCTACGCAGGTAAATGGCGCAGGCATTTATATGAACAAGCGCCGATAAGTGCCGAACGTCGCCGACAAGTTCCGACAATCTTCGACACGAGCCGGTCAGCGCTGGAGCCACCCGCCATTTAACTAACCAACCGCTTGCTTTATGTAACTGTTACCAGAATGGACCAGCGCCGATAAGCGCTGGTAGAACGGCGCCGGCTACCAGCTTTCTTAGTTAAATGGCGGGCGGCGTTAGCGCTGACCGGCGCGTGTCGAAGATTGTCGGAACTTGTCGGCGACGTTCGGCGCTTATCAGTGCTTGTTACCTGCGTGAACCGGTTCCTATAAGCGCTGGTAGGCTGCCAGCTTTCTTTCTGTATACGGCTTTACACTCAAATGCCGTCTACATACCGACGAGTCAACAATTTGAATGTCTGACTAGTACAATACGGCTATTAATTTATAACTTGACAGTTCAGAACTTCGCACAGAGAGAGGGCTGCGCAGTATCAAATTTTAGGCACTAAATGGATCATGAGGCGAGTGTGTGTGAGAGAACATGCGCGAAAGTTATGTGCGCCTATTTTCAGGGAGCCTAAAACGGCCACATTAGCAATTCCTCTAAAAGCATTTCATTTCCAGCTGTCATAAGCAATTCCTCTAATTTATCACAAAAGCAATTCATAATGTGTGGACCATTTTACTCCTACTAGTGGAACCTACTGTGGTTTACTACTACTAGTGGAAAACCTCCTACTAGTGGTTTACTACTACTAGTGGAATCTCCATAGATAACTGTCAAACAGATGAATTATTTCGTAATATGAATCGCACGCATCATTTATGAATTATTATTGTCAGTTTGTGACATTTTACGATGATTAATTATTTTCCTACTATGATTCTGCCAAAGTGACTGTTTTAAGCCCACAGAGCTGACAGGTTATAACGGCCGTATTGTACTTTACCAAAAGAATAGTTATACTACTAGCACGCTAAGAGCTGATTTCATCAAAGTCAGATATCTTTTATCCGTGGAATAAAATTGTCGTCTGACAGTTTTCGTATGGAAAAACTGTCAAAAATTCAAAATTTATTCGCAGAATAAGACTTATACTCGGTATAAACGTTTGGTTAAATTCGCCCTAAGTAAATTATTATTAAAAGCACAATGCATGAACTACAAATCGAACCCACACCGCATATTTTACTATTCACAACCACACATATTAATAAACCATAAACAAAACTATAGTCGAAGAGACAAAGAAACATTACGAACAACATCTAAACAAAAAAAGAACTAAATTCAAAAAAAGAAATGATCGGTTTGGGATCATAGATAATGAAATGTTACCGGGCATGCGTAGAATGACGTCTCTTAAAAAGTGTTTGACGGCCAAATTATAGGTTGGGCGAACGTACCGTACTCAATGTAGCTTAGTTTAGGAGCTAGAGCTTTGTTTTGTAAGTTATTCTTGTGTAGTTGAATTTTGAATGTATTGTGGTTAGTTAAATGTAAGTTTGGCATTTATAGTGGTCTAGACTTATTGATTTTAAAGGCAGTTGTGATAATATTATGTTTGCCCGTGGCTTCGCTCACTTAGCTTACAAAAAAAAGTATCCTAAGTTACTCATTATACCACCATATATCTGCCAGTGAGCGCCGTTTCGGAGATTAGTCGGAGCAAACAAACAGACAGAAGACAAAAATTCAGCCGTTGGTCCCGGGTGTCATTCGTGGATCTTTGACAGTCGTTACGGGTCGTCAGAAGCCCGAAAGTCTGACAACCAGTCTTGCCAAGGGGTATCGTGTTACCCAGTTATTGGGTTTTGGAGGTCAGATAGGCAGTCGCTCCATCTAAAATACTGGTAATCAGCTGCATCCGGTTAGACTGGCTGACCCCAACATAGTTGGGAATACGCTAGGCAGATTGCAGATTGAGTACCCGTGAGGCAATTTCCGACCTCCACGCGGGCGAAGCTGCGGGCAAAAGCTAGTTTTCAATCATTATGGGTATACTATCTCCTAAACTACATCGATGAATCGTAGGAACAACGTTTTTTCATCACACAAAACGCTTGGTTTCCCTTTCTTTAAAGTTATTTCATTGTGAAGGGTTAAACACATGTTCCTCAAATATTTATGATAATATATTTAATTGTACGTTTCTTTATTCCTTTAACGATATAAATTAAAAGTAAAAATATTTGATAGTAGTTTAAAAGTAAGTTTATTGGGTTGTCCTGTGTGTATATTTTAGTTAAATTATACACTAAATAACATTAAAATAACGGTTTTGTCAGTGATCCTTGACGGTTCAAATATTGAATGAAGAACGCCCTGAGGCACTAGACAAAGTGACATTCTATCAGCGTTAAC
This sequence comes from Lithophane ornitopus, assembly GCA_948473465.1. Lineage (NCBI taxonomy): Eukaryota > Metazoa > Arthropoda > Insecta > Lepidoptera > Noctuidae > Lithophane > Lithophane ornitopus. The sequence continues at coordinate 4,723,275 of OX419641.1, read as the reverse complement.
GATGATGGAAAAGGCAAAAATGTACTAACTGACATAAGCTATCGAAAAGCTTATGCAATCCTGTTGAAAGTCGTTGTAGAAATACGAAACGCTTTCGAAGCGATTGTCACTTGTCTAGGCCCTCAGGTTCAAATCAATATTCGATAGGATTTCTCTAGGAAGACTTCTAGACTTCTTCTTCTAGAGAAAATCCTATATACCATACCAGCCTCTTACACTTTCCCTCTGCAGAGAAAAAGCACCCTTATTGAGTAATACACGATCAATCAGACTTCGAATCGGTTCGAAACAAATCTCTAACCCAATTTCTTCATAAGTTCGAAAATAAAATCTGCTCCAACGTAACTTACGAACTTAAAACTTACTTAATATATTAATTCTTAAATGATCGTAAATAACAAACATACACAAAACGTTTGACAGAAAGCATTCTTTTCCACAAATTCGCGAAATCACAAAATCCTTTTTAGAAAATTAAACTGGAATTTGAATTTGGAAAATTCAATGAATGCGCCATTTTCGGGAATTCTGTTGACAGTTCAAAATGGCGGTGGTAACATGGTTAACATTTTTTTAAATTATTTACTAGTGATTTAATTTGTGAATGTGTGGGTATAATTTACCTAATTATCTTAAATTGTTGTTGAGTAAATAAACTTATGAATACGGCGTGTGAATTTCACATTAGGGTTTAGATAAAGGTACCTACGTACTACTTATTACTAAGGTTCTTACATAAATTCGCGCGAAAAGTGATAGGTGGTAGTGTAGGTGGTGGTAGTGGTAGGTGATAGTGTGTAGGAAGAATTTACAGAACGCCGTTTGCTACAAGATAATATTATTTAAAAAAAAACGATTGAATAATAATGCTCGATAAAAATATAATCATCATTTTCATTCTCCTGCCCTTATCCCAATTTATTTGGGGTCAGCGCAACATGTCCCTTTCTTCCATACTTCTCTATTAGCCGTCATCTCGGTAGTCACCCCCTTTCTAGCCATATCATCTTTCACACAGTCCATCCATCGTTTCTTTGGTCTTCCCCTACTCTTATAGCCATCGACATTCATACCCAAAACTTTCCTCACAACATTTTCTTCATTCCTTCGGATCACGTGCCCATACCATGACAACCGATTTCCACACAACTTTTCAGTCACCGGTGCCACTTTCAGACTTCCTCTTATGTACTCATTTCTTATTCTATCCATTCGTGTAACACCACACATCCCTCTTAAGATTCTCATCTCAGCTGCATGCAATTGCCTTTCATTCATCCCTTTTGTGGCCCAACATTCTGATCCATACAAGACAGCAGGTCTAATAATTGTTTTATATATCTTCCCCTTAAGTTTAAGGGGAATGCGGGAGTCACAGATTGTTCCCGTGACCTGCCGCCATTTCATCCATCCAGTGTCAATTCTGTGCTTAACCGCCCGATCTACTTCGCAGTCGCTTTGCACGAGTGGAATCATAATCAGATTTTTTTATTAAGTACCTATACTCCATTTGAAATAAGATTAGACGTATAGATAAGCCTTTTTTACAGTCCGTTCAACCGATTTTGAATTCTATTGCGTTGGTGGCATAACAAATGGCAGCCGCAGTAGATAGTTGGTATTGTGTAACTTATTTTGCTTTTAATGCTATCCTTATGCCTACGGTATAGAAGTCAAAATCGGTTGAACGGACTGTAAAAGGGTTTGTTTTAATGTCTAATCTTATTTCAAATGGGGTATAGGTACTATCAAGGTATCGAAAAACGCTTCGGTAAAGCGACAAAAATACGAAATCTCGTGGCCATTACGAAATCAAATGGTACCTTCCTTAGCTTATCAAAAAAATCGCCAAAATCTAAAGCAGACATCAAAAATTGTTCAATGAACATTACTGCTACTTGATATGCATACATATTACTATGTAATTCATTCATGCATGCATGCTACTATGTAAATAAGTTCCTTTTCATTGACAAAGTATGTAAATTGACATCTAAATTCGTTCACTGTATTCAAAACTACCAAATTACTATTCAGAAATTACTTCTAATCACCAAAGAATTTTGAAGTTAAGGGGTATACATGCTAACGAGTTTCGTGTTATACAAGTATAAATGGAACTCAGTTTTAATCAATCTGCCTAGCCTTTTCCCAACTAGGTTGGGGTCGGCTTCCAGTCTAACCGGATGCAGCTGAATACCAGTATTTTACATGGAGCGACTGCCTATCTGACCTCCACAACCCAGTAACTGGGTAATACGATACCCCTTGGTTAGACTGGTTGTCAGACTTTCAGGCTTCTGACGACCCGTAACAACTGTCATAGATCCACGAATGACAGCCGGGACCAACGGCTTAATGTGCTTGCCGAGGCACGGAGGAGTAAAGATGGTCAGCCATACACGGATCCACCCCGGCAAGCGCAACTTAACCTGATGGATCGACCCGTGCGGCTGGTATTACTTAGCCACGAGCTCCTCCAAATATTCTAGTATAGTATAGTAGTTAGTATTCTAATTCCCTATATTGTGAGATATTTTGCCGTATGCAGCCGAACCAAAACGCATCACCTTAACTTAACCTGTCGGCTGCCAGCATCAGATACGGCATTGTTTCTCGTGGGCGACTGTAATATATATTTAATTGTAACGCCCATAGGCGCCCACTGGGTATTTAGTGCAGTTCGGACGGAACAGAGGATATGTGGAGCGGCTTGGTGCTAAAGATTTCGGAATGTTGGTTTTGGAATTTTTTGAATTCGAGTAATAGATGCTTTTTTGTTTTAAATTACGGTGCTTTGTTAGTGAAACGCGCCTGCATGACAATGTTCTTTTTTTGAAATGAGTTGCATTATGAAATTTAGTACAACATAGTAACACCCGTTCGGATGATATTATGGTTACTATGACAACATTAAAACAACCAGTGTTTTAATGTTGGCAATAAGCTAACTGTTTCAGAAACTTTTATAGAGGATTTATAGCATGGGTGTAGATAAAGTCTTGTATGCAACTGTAAATAATTAGGTATTAAAATACTTATGTGATATCGTGATTTAATACCCCTTATTATATAACAGTTGCATAAATAACTATTAATAATTTCAATTACAAAGGGCGATAAACAATTTAATTTAATTTTTATTTATTTTATAAGTTTTACGTAGGGGCTGTGCGGATGGCTACTTTGCAGGCTGGATTCGCACACAGAACAAATATTATGACGGTATACAGATAGCAAACAAGAACAACTACAACAAGATACAAAATACACTAATCTTATATAAAAACTGTAAGACACGAAACACTTGCCAGATGCATTAATTAATTTCTACATCACATTTCGTTTCGGCCGATTAAAATGTTTCTTCCTTCAACACACATGTTTCAAAGCCATAAATAACTAAACTTTCACATGACACTAGCGTCAAACGACACAAGCTTATAAATCACATTCTCATTTACTTTTAAAAGGAATATTATCTCGATGCAGCATCTATGTAAGTACCTCAATCTTTCTAATTAAATTACTTTGGCAGAGACAATCTGTTTTTTACAACAAAAATACAACATTGAACACTAAGATACGCATGTATTTTAGTCATTCTTGTTACCACTTGATAAATGCCAAAAAAAAGTTTTTTATAAACTTTTGAAGTGGCAACATCTGGTCTATTCATTTCTCTGACTACAGTTATTTGGTATGTCCATTCCCACGTTTTCGATTCCTTTGCCAGCGGTGGGCAAGCGCAGTTTGGGGTTAAATAATTACTGGGGTATTTTAAAAACTTGCAAGTTTTTAAAGCTTTTTTGTAAATTAAAGTTTTTATGTAATTAATATTTTTGTTTAAGATGTTTAAATGTGATTTGTGTGTTTTGTTTGTTACGCTTTCATGCTAAAACAGCATGTTTAATTAACCCTAAGCTATCATGGTGGGCTAAAAAACCTGTCTCCTCTTCAAATTCGTAGGTGATACATTAAATATAACTCTGCGCCATTTCTGACAAACTCGACGCCCAAGCAAAAACTAAAAATTGTTAGCCACTAAAACAGAATTTTAAAAGCGCCTAATTGGTCGAAACCATTTGTGTAGTGACAAAAATGACATGCCGTCACGACCTATGTAAGGAAACATACGGGAGAATAGTTTGGACCGGACTGTACCGATCAAAACAAAAGAAGATGTGACAGGCGCGGGTCGCCGGGCCATACTTTAGAGGCATGAGGAACAGGCTGTAAAGTTCACTCATCCACCATAGAAAAGGGAGGATCCTCCGACCAGACGGTTGTTGTGTCTGGCGGGCAACTGCCCAACGATTGATATTGGGTTCTTGTATATATGTCCACTGCACGGTAAACTTTAATTGCGCGATGCAGGATTTATGTGACGTCAGGATTGTTGTCTGACGTCAGGTCTTTGATGCGTAGTGCGCATGTGGCGATGTAGATACCGCCACAATACACAAGCGTCCAACCCTTGTTAGATGAAGTTTCAGCTCGCGCCGAAGCTGAGCACAGGTAGCTTTAAATTCCCCAGAAAATAATAATTATCCACCAGTGATCCTGTCCCATCTTGCTGACCAGGGACGCCCTAAACCTGCAAGGTTGGTACCCCAAAAAGGGTGCGCTTAGTTTTAATTAGTTTTAGTGTATGCCCTGACTGGAGGCTTTGAATTTTTTATTGTGAATTTAATGTTAATTTTGTTTTATTTAATTTTAATTTTGATTCTATTTTATTTTAATTTAATTATAATTATTAACGTCATTTTAATTTCAAATTCAAATTCGTTAATTTTGCATACACAAAGTTATTAAATATAGAAGTAGCATGGTATGAAATTCTCACAAAAAGTAGACTTAAGCAGATTTGACAGCGGGTAATTAAGCGGGCAATTAAATTCAATTGTAATTTTGTATTAATTTGATTTTCATTTAATGTTATATGTAAATTTATGCCCATTCTATGAGTCTAATGCTACTCGAAATAAATTATTTGAATTTGAATTTAAGTTACTAGCTTTTAAGGCAGCCACAGGAAAGCCCGGATAAGTAATCACGACCTCAGAGGTCAACTACGAGATGCCATAGATAAAAATAATAAAAAACATAAAAAAGAGGCTAGAGGGAGCGTGTGCGTGGCGAAAGTGTGGCTCGGACGTTGCGCCACTACTTTCATATTTCATACTAAACGTATTGGAGCGACGCAGCGCGGGACATATACAGGCGGCGGGGCGCGGGCGAGACGCGGTAGCATTGCAAGCAGTTCCTTCCCAAATTACCTCTCGTATGATATCGCCATTTTAGAAAAATGTCACGTCATCCGATAACATCTAGACATTGCTACAGATCGGCGTCTCATTATGATCTGCAAAAGGCAACATTGCTCTGCCTTGTTCCTCTTTTTACTGGCGTGAAGCTTCACTGAAAGTATTTAAGGCACGTTGTAACATGGGTTCCTTTTTGAAGACTTGCGAGGAGAAGAATGGGTGTAAATGTGCAGGTTTTTTTTCATAATTTATTGTAAGTAGTGTTAAATATTATTTGGTAGTACGGAACCCTTCCGTGTGCGAGTCGGATTCGCACTTGGCCGCTTTTTAACCGACTTCTTCAAAAAGGAGGAGGTTCTCCATTCGTATGAAAGTTTTTTTTTTTTTGTACGCGATTACTCCGCCAATTATGAATCGATTTTGATTTTTCTTTTTTTGTATGGTAGGTCATGCTTCCGAGATTGCCCCATATAAATTTTAACTTTGCTTGTGTAGTTTTGGAGTTAGCGTATATTTCCCACTTAGTTTATCTAGATGATGTTTTCATTTACTCCGTCAATGTTATTTACATAGTTATTTACATACAGGTGTATTCGAATTTGTGTGGGGTAGGTACCACAACTAAAAACTGTTTTTTTTTTTGTAAAATGTTTTTATTATTTAATATTCATGTATCTTTTAGTTTTTGCATTTAGAGTTAGACTATTTCATAGTAGCGTTTTTATTTATAAAAATTAGTACCTAACTTACATTTAGTTTTCGAATGACGAGGGACCAAAAGCAATTTTCTAGATTAAAAATGTACCTAAGCTTAAAAGTTTAGAGGACGCTGAATAAATATAAAACATAGAACCGGTTTTTTAATGAAAATTCAGATCCGGAAAATAAGTAGAAAATAATTACTTATCTAAACCTAAAAACCGGCCAAGTGCGAGTCGGACGCGCACGAAGGTTTCCGTACTTTCCGTAATCTATAAAAACGGCAAAAAAATCACCTTTATTTTATTCTATTTTTTTATAGCGGCAACAGAAATACATCATCTGTGAAAATTTCAACTGTCTAGCTGTCACGGTTCATGAAATACAGCCTGGTGACAAACGGACAGACAGACAGCGGAGCTTTAGCAATAGGGTACCGTTTTACCCTTTGGGTTCGGAACCCTAAAAGATTTATAAGTATTTACGTAAAATACGTTTATACTTAATGTAGGTACATTTGAAAAGCCAGAGTGTCAACTAAGGCTGCGTTTCCACCAGAGATATGCAATGGAAATGTGTCGTGCGAGGATGTCTAGCTGTGCTGTGAAAATGTGTGGGGGTTTCCACCAAAGCTGTGCGATGAAAATGTGCCTACGAGGATGCGTTGCGAAGCTGTGAAATGTGTCGACGGGGGTGCGGTGTAGTGGGAGCGGAGTAACGCGAACGCCTGCCTGCCGCTCACGTCTCACTTTGCTGTCGTTAGCGCTTGTAATGGTACGCATGTCGTACGGTTGCGTGGCATAATGGACGAAAAATTAATTGATGGTACAGTATGCGCAAACCTCGCAACACATCCTTCTCAACACACATTCCTCGCAACACATCCCTCGCACACATCCCTCGCCCACATCCCTCGCACACATCCCTCAATTGTTTTGTATGCGCAAAAATCTAGCTCCGCTGAGCCGTTTCCACCAGAGCTGTGCTGACCGAGACGAGGTAAGTGAAGCGATTCTATTGGTTCTTTACAAACACATCCCTCGCTACGCATCCTCGCACATCTCTCGTGGAAACGCATCCTTACGTAGATATCTAGAACAGTAGGTATTCTAAATAAATAAATGCGTGAGTTTGTTTGTTTTTTACGCTTTCACGCTAAAACGGCTGAACGGATTTGGATGAAATTTCGCACAAGGGTACGGTGTTTAGTACTTTTTATCGACAGAGAAGCTATCGAATCGAAGCTAGTGAATAATAAATTAGAATATAAAATATCTTACTAAATATGAGCAACTGAATGTAAACAGTGTATTGAGTGCCTTGTCAAACCATATAGTGACGTGGGTCAGTCCGTTATCTGATAAGAAACACAGACGAGCAGTTTTACAGCAGTTTTGAAGCGTTTCTTGAGCGTTTATTTTGGACGACTGTTTTTCTTTAAACCTTTACCGTCAGTAAAGGTTTCTATCCAATACGTTGGTAGATGAACTTATTTATTTTATTATAAAAAATATATTTAAAAAAAAAACTGGCCTATCCAAAAGGGGCACATAGGTAATGTAATAACATTAAATGAAAAAAAAAAATTAAGTAGGTATTGAAAATAAAAAATTATTGCAATTTGAAATTACCATTTTGAGTACCTAATATTGGTACTAAATATCACAATTTCATTATATTAGCAATTATGACTTGTAGACACCCACTAAATGACAGCCGTCCACGCCCCATGTCATAAACTGGTAAAAATCCCCATTGAAAAAATGCGGTAACGGTACATAAATAGTGACTCTTAGTATGATTCTCAACAACACCTTCACGGATCGGACAGGGTTTCTCGACTTGACGTACGTATCAATCGATTACTCTCAATCTCATGATGTATCAGTAATTATTCGATAGTTCCCCATACGTCACCCTAGTGATAACGACAGTAATGATATTGCATCGCAGTAACTTTGCAGACCTTCGTCACGAGTTCTTCGTCAAATCGGCAGCATTTTCCCAACTATGTTGAGGTCGGTTTCCAGTCTAACCGGATGCCGCTGAATAGGTACCTTCTACATGGAACAATTGCCTATTAGACCTCTAAAATCCAGTTATTGGGTGACACGATACCCCTTGTTCTAGCTTTGGTCACAGGATATAATATAAATAAATAAAATAATTTTTATTTCAGACAACTTAGTCCATACTAGTACAAATAATCAAGAATACAGCACTACCTACTTTAATAATTAGCAATTACATACCTCTTACCATGGCTTGGATACCGGTTAAATTTTCAAACCGGTATTTGGAAGAGTATTATAATAAAGGTTTTTTTTCTGATTTACCGGTTTAGAGTAATAAAAACCGGTTAATACTTCAGTTTTTATTCAGCGCGACATCCTCACAAGTAGTCACATGTTGCAATGCTTATACCGACATGCCGCTCGTCGAATAAACCGGTTAATTAAGGGTAAAATAAAGTTATCTAAACGATACGAACGTTCGCGTTCCTTAGAAAAGTTCGGAGTAGAACTGAAATAAACCGGTTTTTTTTTACCGGTTCCGATCCTTGTACACTACGCTACATGCTAAGATTATGTTTCAGTATAACAAATGAGATCAATATTATTTCGTGGTATTGAATAAATAATTAAAATAACAAAACAATGAATTCGTGGCTTAAGGCACCATTGGCAGAGTATGTCCAAAGATTTTTTTGTAGGAGCTGTTAAAAATATGTATAAACGCCCGTCTACATCGCTCAACTAAAAAGATATAGTCAAAACATGTCCAGTAAAGTAATTCGGAGGCTCGGACACTTATTAGTTGTGTTTTTTGTTGATCGTTATACATTAGCTGTCACTGATCAAAATTTCACAGATGGATAAAGTCAGAAGGTTCATTCTACATTGATTTTAGACACGCGCGCGTTTGTAATTTTTTCACCGACATTTGACTAATTTATTTTTTCGATATTCGATTTTAACTGGCTTTTGTTGCAGTGAAACGTATCTACTTATTCAAATGCTCTTTTTAGGGTTCTATATCCAAAGAGTACCAACGGGACCCTATTACTAAAGCACCGCTGTCCGTCCGTCTGTCTGTCACAGGGCAGTATCTTTTGAACTGTATAGTAGGTAGACATTTGAAGGTAAATAATAGGTCTTTACCTATGAAATTGCCGTTTTGTATGAAAAAATTTAAACGAATTTTTTTCATGAATTTTTTATTTGTATTAATCGAAGTAATCACCCATGCAATCAATGCATCTTTGCCATCGCAGTGGCAGTTTATTGATGCCCTTCTTAAAGAAATCAGCTGGACGGGAGGCAACAAATTCTTCAAAGGCATTTTGTACTGCCTCTCGGGTATTGAATTTTTTTCCCGCCAAGAAGTTATCCAAATTCTGGAAAAAGTAGTAGTCTGTAGGCGCAAGGTCTGGTGAGTAGGGCGGATGACGGAGAGCTTCCAACCCCAGTTCTTGCAACTTGGAGACCGTCTGCTGTGCAGTATGAGGTCGCGCGTTGTCGTGCAGGAGCAGCGGAGACGAGCGATTGACCAATGCTGGTTGGAGATGCGCCAGCTTCTCCATCATTGTGTTCAGTTCTTCACAGTACACATCTGCAGTAATGCTCACCCCGTTTGGTAAGAAGCTGTGATGAATTACACCGGCGCTAGACCACCAAACAGTGACCATCACTTTTCTAGGGGTAAGTTTTCGTTTAGGGCATTGTTTAGGTGCTGAACCAGGATCCAACCAACTTGCTGAGCGCTTGCGGTTATCAAACAGAATCCATTTTTCATCGCAGGTAACAATGCGGTTCAAAATTCCTTCATTTGTGTGTCTGTTGAGCAGTGCAAGGCACGTCTCGACGCGTACTTCGCGCTGGCGATCATTGAGTTCGTGGGGCACCCATTTGTCAAGCTTTTTTACCTTGCCAATTTGACGCAAATGGACCAATATTGTTTTGACGCTAACGTCGTAAGCTGCTGCTAATTCAGCCGTAGATTGTGTATCATCAGCTTCCACAATCGCCTTTAATTCGTCATTGTCGACCAAAGTCTTCGGACGACCGCGGGGTTCATTTTTCAGGTCGAAATTTCCAGAACGGAAGCGAGCAAACCAATAACAGGTGGTGCGTTGGTTTGTAGTGTTAGCTCCGTAAACGTCGTTGATGTTGCGTGCCGCTTGTGCCGCGTTGCTGCCACGACGGTACTCATATTCCATAATTACTCGAATTTTTAACGTATCCATGATGACGAAAAAGATTGAAATGCGATGAAAATGTAACACTAATCAATAAAGAAATGACTACTTTTGGAAAAAAGAATCCATGTTTTTAAAATAAAATTAATTTGAAATTAGAATTCTTAGCCAAACAAAAATTATTTTGATTTGAAATGGCCAGTACTGCAGAACGGCAATTTCATAGGTAAAGACCTAATATTAAAGGGGGTCCCATTACCAAAGCTATGGAAATGCGGAGTCTCCTAACACAGGCGTCATCATGCATAAAAGGAGGCTCCAATCATAAACTAATATAAACTAGTTGATATAGAAATACATATTTTGTATTTGATTTTGTATTGTATATGTATTACAAGAAACGTTTTTTAGGGTTCCGTAGTCAACAATTGCCTTATAGTTTCACCATGTCCGTCTGTGACAGACAGACGGACAGGTGGCTTAGCTCAGAGACTCTTAGTGCTAGCAAGCTGTAATTTGGTATGGGTATACATACAAAAGACACGTTTCGTTTTTGTATGGGACTCGGGCCATAACATGTACACTTTATAAAACCTGGAAAACGAACCACTGAATACAATAAAGGCATTTCTTTTCATAATATCTGATATTTTTTAGGCACTAATTATAAACTGAAAATGTTTGACAGCCATGACAGATTGGTTGGACAGATGACGTTTATATTTAAAAAAAATAGGGGTGAGGCGATGTATCGTAACAGATAGAAATAACAGATATTAAAAAATAACAGATAACAATTGTTCCTAACAATAAACCATACCTGTTACATAAAATAACAGATCCTCAAGACTGTAACCGCGGCCTTTACTGTTAATACATTTTAACAATCCCCACACAGCCTGTTACCGTGGCTGTTACTTACGTATTTATTGTCCGTAACAGACTGTTATTTAATAACAGATAGATACGATTATCGACTTTAAACCAAAATAGATATAGAATATATTCAATTGAGATTTAAATACGTATTTATCGTCCGTACAAAAATAACAGGCTGTTATTTAATAATAGATATTTGGAAATGTTATTTTTTTGTAACAGTAACAGTGATAACAGGTATCGTGTTTAACCAGTTACAACCCATCTCTATTTTAAAATCTAGTACTGTCAAAGATGGGATGTCAAATACCAAAGACATTATGTTTGAATTTTTCGTCCAGAAGTACCTACAAATCTACAATATTCGTTTAAAAAAAAATGATGAATCACACTTTTCACACTTTTTTGATGAATTATATTCATCAAAAAAGTGGTTTTTAGTAGCTGTAGCTATCTTATTTTCTTATCTTAATAGCAGAGAAATACATGCCTTTCGTATTTATTTAAATTACGTCTACGTGATTTTTTTATGTTTAAATGTAACATGACTTCTGGACGAAAGCATTGTACAAGTAAGACGACGCCATGATCAATAGAATATGGCAATAATTTTTGTGCCAAAGAAATCAGGGGAATATTCAGGAAATAATATTTTTCCTGAATTCATGGAATTTTTTCCTTTTTTTTCATTAGCGTACATTTTATGACCGAAAATGTAACATCTCCTTACGTCGACAAAGTGGTGCAATAAAGTCGTACAACATTTTTTTTTTAGTTTACCTCCTACTTCTAATTTGGGGATGGTTTGTTTTACGTCGTTACCGCTGGGACAATTAAGATGGCGCTGCAATCGAATCGAGCGTATAATTTGACAGACGTCAAGAGTGGAACTTCTGACATTTCTATTCGATGTCATCTGTCACTCTGTTTCTAAAAGTATATTAATGAGGCTTCTCAAACGGCTGTTGTTTTAATTTCTTACTGATCACTTGCTTGACATTGTTGTACAAGAATGTTGGACTTATCTGATGGACTGACAGTGTAGCTTGACAACATTGTTAAGTACTTACATGGTTGTATGTGACTATTATCATTTTGATGTAGCAAGCCGGACCAACGGGCAAATTCCTGCTTTTTTGGGCATGTCTACTAAAGATGGCTTATTGGTGACTCGCACGAATTTATTCGCCCGAAAACGGCGAATCGATATTTTTAAATATTATTTTTACTTGAGGCGATTTGCCAAAGTTAATTTATTTGTAGGCGAATCAATTTTTGGAGTTGTCGTTTCGCCCATAAATAAATTTACTTCGTCCGAATCGCCTCAAAAATTAATATACCTATTTTAAAGTGTCACTTCGCCCGTTTTCGTGCGAGGTAATTCGCCAATAAGCCAAATTAATAACTCGAGCTTCTTTGAACTTCAGAATGGTACTCAATTCTCGGCATTTCTCGAAGCAACTTTCGTCATCGCCGCCCGTCTTCTATCTCGCTTGCAAAATGGTGACTTTATCCAGAATCATTGTGTTCTCAGTAAGAAGGTACTAGTCGTTCGTATTTGTACCTAAGTTGTCATGTGTAACTTGTTACCAGTCTAAGGACAAAAAAGGTTCACTAAGTTAATGCGACAAAAACACTTGCATACGAGACCTAAAACTACGATCACGGATAACACCTTCCAAATCCAATAAAAATACAGCACCTCCAGAATCGTCAATACAAAAAAAAAATAAACAACACATTTGAAATTCGAAACAATCGGCGCTGTCAAACCTCAGACACAAGAACAGAAAAAAAAACAAAATTCAGAATCGAATTCGATTTTACAAAGTTAAAATACAAAAAAATATAACACCATTGTCTCTCGGCGAATAGAGAAATGTTAGGAAGAAATAAAAATGGCGAATACAGAAAGATGTTTAAAAAATAAAGATTTACTAAATTATCATTGTTGGTTTCTTTTGATCTAGCATCTGTTTAATCTCTCTGAGGAATCGAATTCGAAATAAGGTGATCCGGCAGAGAACCAAAGTTGTTGACATAGCTCATAGAATAAGCAAGCTGAAGTGGCAATGGGCCGGCCATAGTAGCCGTAGAACTGATGACAGTTGGGGTAGACGTGTTCTTGAGTGGAGACCGCGAATCGGCAAACGTAAGGTAGGACGCCCTCAGGCAGGTGGAGCGACGATCTTCGCAGGGTGGCTGGTAGCAGCTGGATGATTAGGTAGCCGAGAGTGTGATTGGAAATACCTACCTTTGTCGACAAAGGTACCGCTGCCTGTCGCGCCCGCGATACAAAGGTACCGCTGCCTATCGCGCCCGCGATTTCGCGTCTGTTTGCACGAGCCTTAACGAGAGAAATTAATAAAAAAGTTGTACTAAAAATCCTGTGTTCCTTAGACCATCATTAGCCTGGAAATATATTTAAACTTTTGATGTGTTTCGTCATTTGTCGGATTTCGATTGTTTGCCCTATGCACTTGGTGTAGACCGGAAGCTCACAATCGACTTGGAAGTATACAGGGTGTTTGGCAGAACGTTAAACATACGAAAATGGTGGATAGGTGGGGTCATCTGCTACTTAATCAGCCCTAATTTATTTGGCCCTGGCCCCCTGGATATTTTTAAAAACATTTTTTTTGCCGTCTTCTAGTTTCACCACTTTCTTAACTTTAAAGTGTAATTTTTATTAAAAATGGGTAAAACAGGCAATATTTTTGTTTTCTTTTTTAATCTTTAATGTTGGCCGATTCTTATAAAATTATTGCTTTATTCTAATGTTAGCTAGAAAAAAAGTTATGAGTCCTCAAACTTGCAGAAAGATGTAATAAATACTTTTAAGATTTAAGTATTTTTTACATCTTTCTGCAAGTTTGAGGACTCATAACTTTTATACTACTCATAAAGTTGTTTATACTGTTTTAACTTAATGTAATTTATTAAAAAAATGGGTGGAAATAGTTTCAGGAAAATAGTTTTACAGCTCTATATAGTTCACACGGAAATCAAAACAAAACAACAATATAGTAAAGTACCTACTTAGTTCTGAATTCAAATTATATATAATTAATACACGATAAATCTAATAATTGATGGACATGGAAATTACCATTCGTTTGTATTCGGAAATGCGATGATTCCCGACGGACATTAAGAAAATAGTTGAACTGTAGTTTAGATTTTGGAATTTTCGAAAACAGAACATTAATTTTATTTGTTAAACTGATTGACACCCATTGCTACTTGTCCCGTAATAGAATATAGTCGTGAACCTACCATTAATCATATCAGATCTATTAGCGTATTTAACATAATTATATTTAGACCAGACGCCGACATCCGGCGTCTGATATTCTTAGTTTTAGTTTTAGTTAATACGTAGAAAGAGTTATTAGTGTACAGGGCTCATAGGTGAACTTAAAATGACGATTGATTTTCTTCATCATCTTTATCACCGAAAGACGTCCAATGCTGGTCATAGGCCTACCCAAAGCACCGCCACTTCGACCGGTTCTGTGCTTCTCGCATCCAGCGGATTCCTGCGGCCTTCACCAGGTCATCGGCCCACCTTGTGAGGGGGCTCCCAACGCTACGTCTTCCGGTACGCGGTCGCCACTCCAGAACCTTTTGGTCCCATCAGCCATCTGTTCTGCAAGCAATGTGCCCTGCCCACTGCCACTTAAGTTTGGCAATACTTCGGGCTGTTTAATCTTCTTCATGAAGACGGAATGACAGATTTACACATATTTTTGGCCCAAAGCTTTGCCACATCATCGGCATTCTGTAGCAGCGCAAACCAAGTGCAATCGGCTACTGATAGAAATCCGACGACTGACGAAACACGAGCTTTGCCGAGGTACATAAAGAAAATAGTAGTACTGTACGTTCTATATAAAGATTTTCCCGCCCAGTGGCGTATGGCACAGTTATATCCTTCAAATTGATCCGTCAATCATTAAGTTGGAATAAAAACAAATGATGAACAATATAAACAGAACTGTTATAATTAAACCAACAGGAAGTGTGAGGCAGACAGCGAGGCACATCTGTGGTAGCGTTTATTTATGTTAAGAAAACTAGCTTAAGCATGCGAGTTTGGTTTAGAATTAATTTTGAAAGTAACACCACAGTATAGTACCGAACAGAAAGTGCACTCCGCATTTTAGGTATGAAGCTACAAGTAAGCACGTTAAGCCGTTGGTCCCGGCTGTTATTCGAGGATCATTGACAGTCGTTACGGGTCGTCAGAGAAGCATGAAAGTCTGACAACCAGTCTTACCAAGGGGTATCGTATTACCCAGTTACTGGGTTGTGAAGGTCAGATAGGCAGTCGCTCCAAAATATGCTGGTATTCAGCTGCAGCCGATTAGACTGGAAGCCGACCCCAAAATAGGTTGGGAAAAGGCTAGACGGATTGAAGCTACAAGTACGCGGCGGGTTCGTCTTGTCGGGCCAGTTCAGTGAGCGTAACGTAGTCAGAAGTTAGAAGAGTTACACGATAGAAAGAGAGGCAACTTCGAGGTGAATATAACTGTAGGTAATTAGCGCTGTGCGACCTGAATTGCACTTTATTGTGTCCTAGGAAGAGTCGCTTTTTATTTAAATGATTTTGCAGAGTTAATCTTCTGCAATGTTCTGTGCTGTCACTTATCAAGACATATAACCCTCCTTTGGCTCCGCCGCGGTAGGGTAAAAAGCTAGCAAACTGTCAAATTGTTGACAGCAGTTGTGGCTGAATTTGAAACAGTCAATTAAATCACATGAGTTATGGTCAGTTCCTATAAACAACGAATCGTTTTACTTACCAATGGTAGCATTTTTTATTGCCAAACTGGGGGCATATAGTACATAGATTCGTAAGCTAATTTTACCTGTGATAGCTACTTCCATATGGGAGGGTCTACTAGGCAAAACTATGAGGACTTTGCTTCATTATTGGTAAAGATACAAGTGTCTTAATTAACCGACTTCTTCAAAAAGGAGGAGGTTCTCAATTCGTCTGTACGTTTTCTTTTTTTTTTTTTTCGTATGTTACGCGATTACTCCGTCAATTATGAATCGATTTTGATGATTTTTTTTTTTGTTTGGTAGGTCATGCTTCAGAGGTGGTCCCATATAAATTTTATTAACTTTGCTTGTGTAGTTTTTGAGTTAGCTTCAATAATTACGTATTTTTCCCACTTTGTGTATGTAGACGATATATTGTTTGACTCCGTCACTGTTATTTACAGGCAGGCACGTATTTGAATTTGTGTGGGGTAGGTACCACAACTGAAAAGTGAAAAATAAAATCTTTTTACAAAAAAAAAAACAACCGACTTCCAAAAAAACACAAAAAAAGTGAAAAATTACTTTAATTTCGGAAGTCGGTGTCTTTGCTTTACAGTTAACGTTTTTTGGATGTTTTTTTTGTAAAAAGTTTTTTTTTAACCAGTAACGGTCCGTAAGATATAGGAATCGGCCATTAAACAATCTGTCAGTTAATTACTGTGTTTTTTAGATATCAACTGTCAGTAAAGCAAAATAACATAACATAATCATCACGCTTGTAAACGCCGGCGGGGCATACAGAACACCCACTAATCTCCATTTCCTAACTAATATTATAAATGCGAAAGTGAGTTTGTTTGTTACGCTTTCACGCTAAAAGGGCTGAACGGATTTAGATGTAATTTGGCACAGGGGTAGACCATGACCTGGAATAGGACATACGATACTTTTTATCCCGATATTCCCACGGGATCGAGACTTACGCCGGTGAAACCGCGGGGCGCAGCTAATATTTCATAAGTTCCAAATTGGAAAACCGGGCTGCCATTATGAAGCAGTTTAAAACAAAGCCAAATTGTACGTTTAGACAATTAACACAAAACTATTTGATACATTATTTATTTATTATTTATGTACACACAGTAAAATACAAAGAGATATGACATAATTATGATATGAGTACATAGGTACTGCTTATTTCTTAAGAAATTTCTTCCAGCAGACCTGCGAAAGGAGAAACGAGAAAGAAATGTAGACAATAGTGTGTGAGAACAAGAAGAGAAAAACATGATTATGCGAAGTCTTAACTAAAATATTAAATATACCTACACATATACGCAAGAAAATTAACATATACTTAAATAAATACATAAAGCTTAAATATATAAACATAAATACACTATAGGTACCTATATAATTATATACTCATAGTACATTACACATATACATTGTATTTTATTGTGATACATTGTATTTTTTTATTTCATAATATTAAATAGCTAAGAGTCGAAATTCTTTTAATTTTACTTCTGATCCCATTTTAATTACACATTTTAACATACACATCAGGTACAACGTAAATTATTAACATTATTTTCCTTGTTTGTATATTTTAGAGTTAGCCATGTTCGTAAAAGGTAATCTTCATCTTTTTAAGATGTATTGTGAAATTCGACACCGCACTACTTCTATGAGACCTCAGGACCAAAACTTATTATACACACGCGGCTACAAAACAGCTCTGTTAAAAAAGAGTGTTTTTGGCATGGCACCTCAAATTTATAATAAGATACCTGACTGTATAAAAGCACAGCCAATAATAATTTTCAAAAAGAAGCTCTTTGCTCTACTTGTGGAAAAGTGTTATTATTCCATCAATGATTTCCTGAATGATCCGTCAATAATAAATAATAGAGTACTATAAAATTTAACTTGTGTAGCGATAGCTTAATTTATATCTTCTATACCTAGTTTAGCTTAAGTAAATTATCGGATGTTTAATTTTAAAGTCTAGATTAAGTAAATTAAGTTTAAAATTTGCATGCCTAATAGGCAGAATGTACAAGGCCCTGTAAATAATATTCTAACACCAAATTGTAAATACCTGCATTCAAAGCAAATAAATTTATTTCATTTCATTTCATTTCATTTCATAGGGTTTGGGTCGAAGATAATTCTTTTCCCTCAGCTGGAGAGCACTTGACACGGACGTCAGACCAATATATCATGCGCGTTGTCTGTTCTAGGAAGCTTCTAGATTATTCTAGAAGCTTCGCCTGTCAAACGGATTGTGGCGGGAGCGGTTCGCAATAAGTTATCCTGTTACAACATTTAAATAAATAAAAAGTAATAAAAACTAAAACCCAACTACGACTAAAAAGGTATAAACAAGACACCACAGACAATTTAAAAATCTGGAGTCACTCGTGTTAGGGCATAAATCGAACAGATTACGTGTTACGTGTACGTGTTTTTTTTTTTTTTTTGGGTTATAATATATATATTTTTGAAATGTGCTCATTAAGCCCTTTCATTTGATACCCAACATGGTACGATAAAACAATGTTTTTTTTAGTTCCTGACTTTATGTCCTCTAGAGGGCGAGATTTTTAATTTAATGTGACGTTAAATAGCCTATACCAGCGGACGATCAAGACGCTTCCAACGATACCTCATTTGCCAAATTGTGATGAGTCGTTTAGAAGATATGAGGGAACAGACACATACATACATACATACCGGTCAAAATCATAACCCTCCTTTTTTCTTCGCCGTAGTCGGGTAAAAACAAAATTTAAAGTGTTTATCGACGTTTGTCGCTGATTGTACTGAATTAAATTAACTTACGGCTCTTGTCTTACTAAAAATAACTTTATCAATGCATACAAGTATGGACTTTTAAAAGAAAGGTAGAGTATCCTTTCTGTCGACCCCAAAGAATCAAAAAACTTTAACATACATCGAGACAAAAAAACGATCCACCATCCAGTCCCTTATTAGGTCTACATTCAAAACGTTGTAAGTCATTTTTTTCTCTTTTTTGACCGAAAAATATAATTCGCGTCGCATTCTAAAAGAGTGTTTGATAAAAATAAAAGTAGTGTGAGACAGTGTGATGTGTGTGTGAGTTCCGACGTCCTTTGTGTTTGAAGGTAGCTGCGTATTTTTAGAATTTAATGTCGATATTTCTTTTTGATTGGTAGAGTTTGTTTTATAAAGGCGAGGCCGCGAGGTGAAATCTAAAAAGGTTTTAGGTTTTTATTTAAGGCTTTTATTTAGAACTGTATTACTACCTCTGAAGCATAAAATGGTAGGACTAAAAAAAAACAGTCAAAAAAAAAAAAAAACACGTATTTTTTACAGTAAAAAATTACATTTACAAAAATTTTTTTTTTGCTGTTCCCTACTGGCCAGACTATTAAAAAAAAATGAAATGACGAAGGGCGTATTTCACCAATGACAGTGATGTGGTGATCGCATTCAGTTTCATTGCTGTAATTCACCCAAAATATTATTAAATACCGCAGTAATTATATTAGACGTTCCATAATTATTAAAAATCTTTACTTCGCTTCCTGAAGCCACTTGAATTATACAGATTTAACGGAGGAGTTTGCGATTCAGATTTGTAAAACAGGAAGTGTAGTTTGGGCAGCAGTGTTTTTGTTTTGCGAAGTAGGTTATCGTTAAGTTGCAAAAAGAAAATAATGTGTTTTAAGCAAAATTAAGTACAATAAAAACCACGTGCATAGGTAGCCCGCGAAATTAAAATTTTCTTACGTTTTTTGCAATTTGCAGGTCAATGTCGGGTTATAATGATTCGCAACCATGACAAATATTTATTTTATAGAATTATAATTTCGGTGAATGAATAGGTAATTTTGTCTTTTTTATCCGACTGTCCCTTATGGACAGTAATGTTTTTGTGTGCAATATAATCTTGTAAATAATAATTTGCTAATTAAGTTCTGTAGTAAAAGTGCTAGTCATCATCCAAGCATATTGACATCATCATCTGCCTAGGCTTTTTGTTGGGGTCAGCATCCAGTATAACCTGACGCAGCGGAGTATTTTACATGGAGCGGCATCTACAACCCAGTAACTGGGTAATACGATACCCCTTGGTAAGACTGGTTGTCAGATTGTCGGTCTTCTGACGACCCGTAACGACTGTCAAAGATCCACAAATGATAGCCGGGACCAACGGCTAAACGTGCTTTCCGAAGCACGGAGGAGTCTCGGTATGTAAAGATGGTCATCCATCCTCGGGCCGACCTTGGCAAGCGTTGCTTAACCTTAAAGATCAACCCGTGCGGCTGTTATTACTTAGCCACGAGCTCCTCTCCAAGCATATTGTTAAAACCAGTGTTCGACAAAAATGAAAATTTGTTGAAGAATAAATAAATAAATAAACATATCGACATAGTATAAAAATATTCACATACTTCTATCCTGCTTTGTATAATCTAATTAACTTAAGATTTTCGGGCTCATCTTAAACCGCGTAGCGTAGAGAATTCCTTGTAACTTTCGTATAACAATCAGAACCAAATTTGTATAGTAAAGACGTTCTTAAGAGGAAATAGGGTCGGTCTTTTCTCCATACAAAAAGTCATAATTCGAGGTTCGGCTCTCGTCTATTTCCACCTCCAATATTGGACCAATTTCAAAGATATTTTATAAATTGAATAAGAAGGATATTTACTGTGCCCCTATGTTTTTCTTTTTTCATTAATAGTTGTCAAATTTATACAATTATAGGCATCTGATGACAGCGGTCTACACGACAATTTTGAGCATTTTCTGAGGGTTCTAGTGCTTCTAATTTACATCAAAACGGAAAACATATTATGGGCATAGAACGATTAACTAATAGTTGATATTTGTTTCATTATGTTTAATTTTCTAAACAATATAATGACGATTAAATACTGTAATAACTTTTTTCGATAAAAACTTGACGAAAACATACTCGTTTTTAACCGACTTCTTCAAAAAGGAGGAGGTTCTCAATTCGTCTATTCGTTTTTTTTTTTTTTTTTTTGTTTGTTACGCGATTACTCCGCCAATTATGAATCGATTTTGATGATTCTTTTTTTTTTTGGTAGGTCATGCTTCCGAGGTGGTCCCATATAAATTTTATTAACTTTGCTTGCGTAATTTTTGAGTTAGCTTCAATATTACGTATTTTTCCCACTTAGTTTATCTAGACGATATCCTGTTTGACTCCTTCACTATTATTTACATAGCAGGTAGTGGTATTCGGATTTGTGTGGGGTAGGTACCATATAAAAAAAACACTAAAAAAGTGAAAAATAACTTTAATTTCGGAAGTCGGTGGCAAAAAACGGAAATTGAAAAGCAAAGACACCGACATCCGAAATTAAAGTTATTTTTCACTTTTTCAGTGTTTTTTTTGGAAGTCGGTTGTTTTTTTTTCGGAAAAAGTTTTTATTGTATATAAAAATTACAAAAAAATGCGGAGGACGAAAAACAATAATCATACACAATAATCTTTCACCGTGTTACTCTAGCCCCAAGTAAAGTATACAGATTCATTATAACGCCTACGGAACCCCAAAAATCATGCAACATCATACCGTTTGATCAGCGATTAGTCTAACACGCAATTACTGACAGAATTAACTAGTAAATAGTTAACGGATTCGTGTACTATAACTGTTTTAGATACTAGTTGTGCCTTGCGGGTACACCTGAGAGAATATACGTATTTTGTATGTTAATGGGTATAGATTGATGAACAAAATTCATTTAATTCAGGAAAAACCCATAACTATTAGTTAAATAGTTATGAATCCTCTATAAAAGTTATGAACCCATGCTATAAATCCTCTATAAAAGTTTCTGAAACAGTTAGCTTATTGCCAACATTAAAACAACCAGTTTCATAGTTATCATCCCAACAAATGTTATAATGTTGTACTAAATTTTTCATACTGCAACTCATTTAAAAAATGAATATTATAAAGCGCAGTAATAAAATAAAAAAAACTTATATATTATTTGAATTCACGTCGTACCCAGTCAGTTTTGATCGATATTAGTATTGCAAAGAACCTTATAAAGAGGATTCATCATGAGTGAAGTCTTGTATGCAACTGTACATACTTAGGTAGTATTAAAACACTCATGTGATAAACCCATATTCGTGTTTTAATACCCCTTATTATACAACAGTTGCATAATAGTTATTTATGATTACTGAATTCCACACATTACACGAATTTCGGCCACCGGTGCCACTTTTAGACTTCTTCTTATATACTCACTAGCTGCGCCCCCCGGTTTCACACGCATAAGTCTCGATCCCATTGGAATATCGGGATGAAAATTATCCTATGGCCTAATCCCGGTCATTGTCCACCCGTATGCCAAAGTTCATCCAAATCTGCTGAGCCGTTTTAGCGTGAAAGCGTAACAAACAAACTCACTTTCGTATTGATGATACTAGCTACACCCCGCGGTTTCACCCGCGTAAGTCTCGATCCCATGGGAATATCGGGATGAAAAGCATTCTTTGTCCTAATCCAGGTCATTGTCTACCCATATGTTAGAGTTCATCCAAATCTGCTCAACCGTTTTAGCGTGAAAGCGTAACAAACAAACAAACTTACTTTCGCATTGATGATAATTGTCCCTCTTATTTTTACTACTGCTAAGAGTTCTTTTTGGGTGCCCTTGGGGAAATTGTAAGACCCTGCATCAAACCCTGGACCCTGCTCTCAGCAGTCGCGAGTTCAGCGAAGCGGGCTTTGTAGAACTGTGAACAGGATAATAACAAAGAGAGCAAGTGGAGCTCGTGGCTAAGTAATAACTGCCGCACGGGTCGATCCTCCGTGCCTCGCAAAGTACGTTAAGCCGTTGGTCCCGGATGTCATTCGTTGATCTTTGACAGTCGTTACGGGTTGTCAGAAGCCCGAAGTCTGACAACTAGTCTCACCAAGGAATATCGTATTACCCAGTTACTGGGTTGTGGAGGTCAGATAGTCGCTCCATGTAAAGTACTGGTATTCAGCTGCATCCGGTTAGACTGGAAGCCGACCCCAACATAGTTCGGAAAAGGCAGGCAGATTGATTGAACAGGATAAAAACAAACAAACGTACCGGATTTTCTATTTCCGATATTTTGTTATCATTAGCATAATTAAGGATATTTAAACCACCGCTTAACCGTTTAGCGTGAGTGAATTTATAGTAATTGATGTAACTGTTTGTTTAATATACTATTTAATGTGAGTTTTGGTAAAAGTACTTACGATAAGTAATGTTTACTTTAACTAACCACGTGACAAAACAATCTAGCCTTTTCCCAACTATGTTGGGGTCGGCTTCCATTCTAACAGGATGCAGCTGAATACCAGTATTTTACATGGAGCGACTGCATATCTGACCTCCACAACCCAGTACTTGGGTAATACGATACCCCTTGGTAAGACTGGTTGTCAGAATTTCGGGCTTCTGACGACCGGTAACGACTGTCAAAGATCCACGAATGATAGCCGGGACCAAAGGCTTACCCTATCCTATGTGTTAATCTAGGTTACATAAACTACCTGTGTGCCAAATTTTATCCAAATCCGTTCAGCCGTTTTACTGTGATTGAGTACCAAACATGCATGAAACATGGTCGGATTTCACTCAAACTTAATTTAAAAATATATTTTGTACGCGATAAAAATCTTTTGTGAAGAAGTTAACTAAATAATCGCCAATTAAAGTTAAACGATTGATATCTGGTGATTAATAAGATATTTTTAATAATTTATCACCCGGTGATTGAATCAGTGTTGCTTCTAAACGAAGCGACTATGAGATGGCGGCACATTTTTAAAATGGCCGCACAGAATTTTATACAGAGTAGTGTGAGGGATAGAGACATTTTTGCATTATTGAGCCTTTGGTCCCGTCATTCTTAGAATTTTGATAGTCGTGACGTGTACTTAGAAGCCCAAAAGTCTTATAATAGCCAGACTTACCAAGGGGTATCGTGTTACCCAGTAACTGGGTTGTGGAGGTCAGATAGGCAGTCGTTCTATGTAAAGTATTGGTATTTAGCTGCATCCGGTTACACTGGAAGCTGACTCCAACATAGCTGTAATTATGATTAGTTTACCATTTATCATGTTAGTTGACATGACACAGCTAATTAAGATAAGTTAATTAGAGGCTTTTAAAAATCACTGAAGCTAGGAGGTTCAATTCTTGGTCGTTTCCAATGGAGAAAAACTAAAACCCAACTACGACTAAAAAGGTATAAACAAGACACCACAGACAGACAAATTAAAAATCCAGAGTCACACGTGTTAAGGCATAAATCGAACAGATTGTGTGTGACTCCGGATTTTTAATTTATACAAAACGATACTCCTGGTAAGACTGATTGCCAGACTTTCGGCCTTCTGACGACCCGTAACGACTGTCAAAGATCCACGAATGACAGCGGGGACCAACGGCTTAACGTGCTTTCCGAGGCACGGAGGAGTCTTGGTTATAAAGATGGTCACCCATCGACGGACCAACCACGGCAAGCGTAGCTTAACCTGATGGATCTGCCCGTGCGGCTGTTATTACTTAGCCATGAGCTCCTGATTTTTCAAATTACGCCAACATTACGGCATAGGAACTATTTGATGAAACGCACTATAGTTACATTTCCCAAAAATCCTCTGTCTTTAAGTTACTCTGTGGTTATCGAAAAATTAATTGGCGCCCAAATCGTGCGAGCGTTCCGAAACAATGTCAAAATCTTTTTGCGTTAACAGTTGCCAGTACAAAATAAAAAAAAGTAAAACACAGATAAAGCAAAAACGTTCGGAGGACAAATTTCTTACGCTTTTCTGCACCACACACTTGCCACTCTGAAATACACCCTGTATAATTTATCCTGATTTCATGACAGCTCGTATTACTGCGGAATAAGGTTGAATTTGGAATGTATTTTATTGGTATTTAAGTTTTTTCACGGCAATTTAACTTTGGTTTAGTTACAAGTTTTTATTCTCAAGTTTAATTGTGCGAAATTGTTGCATACGTGTTTTTTGATGAAGTAAAACTAAAAAATATTAATTCGCATTGTATCCCACTCAAACTTCGACTTTATAATCCGTGTAATAAAGTTGATAATTGGAATAATAATCACCTTCCACATGTTTGTTTTAAAATATTTTTTTATCAGTAATTGGTCCAAGGCACGAAAGAGGCTTTTATTTTTGCGTTCAAATAATTTGTTTTATGAGTCAAAACATTACTTATGCCGATGAAGTGTTAAGTTTACAGTGACCGACAGGTATTTAAACACGTTTACCTCAATAATTAACTTAAATAATTTGCAAAACTTAACTGTAACTTTCTACATAAAGCAATTAAGTTAGGTAAAACCCCGTTTCTGGGTTCAGTCTACAAATCACGGTAATGTTATTGGGCATTATTCTTGTTTATTTTTTATTTTGTAGGTTCTGTTACTAAATTGACATTTTAGACTTAAATTATTAGCGAAAAAAAACAGCTGTTCCATATTAAAGTTTACCTAATACTTACTAAGTACTGTTCTAAACTATAGGTATGGAACAGCTGCTTTTTTTTCCGCAAACTTGGTGTCATAGTAAAAGTTATTCAGCCCTGGGGTCTAAAGTACCGCTTAAAGTTTGTCAAGTAAATTTCTCGGAAAGCACGTTAAGCCGATGCTCAGGGTAATATGGCTCGTGGCTAAATAATGACAGCCGCACGGGTCTATCGGAGGTTAAGCTTCGCCTGCAGAGGTCGGTCTGTGGATGGGTAACCGTCGATTGTATATCGGGACCCCTCCGTCCCTCGGAAAGCACACTAAGCCGATGGTCCGGGTAATATGGCTCGTGGCTAAATAATAACAGCTGCACGGGTCTATCGGAGGTTAAGCTTCGCTTGCAGAGGTCGGTCTATGGATGGGTGATCATCCCTTGCATACCCCTCCGTGCCTCGGAAACTGCGCTAAGCCGATGGTCCCGGTAGTCATCTCCAGATCTTTGACAGTCGTTACGGGTAGGCCGAAAATCTGACCACCAGTCTTACCAAGGGGTATCGTATTACCCAGTAACTGGGTTGTGGAGGTCATATAGGCAGCCGCTCCATGTAAAATACGATAGGTACCAACTTTTTCCTTCTGATCATCAGCCATTTTCTACCTAAGATATCAGTTCCAATATCTGACGCATCGATAACGAATGGTGCCGATACTCCGTCACGTTAGGTTACCGAACAAGTTACTGGTCGTAAGTAGACCTAAGATACCGGCGGTTACTGGTTGTTTCGACTCTTTAGGTACCTACATAGGTACTTGCGAAGCCATAAGTACGTACACGCGATGTTTTAGTTCAGTTAGTATAGAGATGGATTATGTAAAATTATTATTTTTAACCGACTTCAAAAAGGAGGAGGTTCTCAATTCGTCTGTAGGTTTTTTTTTTTTTTTTTGTATTTTTAATGAGAAGGTGGATAAACAAGAGAGAAAGGATGTCAATTGTTTTTTTTTTCATTTAATTATGTGTAGTTAGTTTAGTACTGATCAATCTGTCTAGGCTTTTCCTAAGTATGTTGGGGTCGGCTTCCAGTCTAACCAGATGCAGAATGAATACCGCAGTATTTTACATGGAGCGACTGCCTATCTGACCTCCACAACCCAGTTACTGGGTAACATGATACCCCTTGGTAAGGTTGCAGAAACGATAAGGCCGCCCATTGTATATTTTGTAGTTTCTGATTTATTTTTTGGTGTACAATAAAGTATATATTTATAAATAAATAATAACACTGGTTGTCAGAACTGGTTGTCAGACTTTTGGGCTTCTTAACAGCCTGTAACGACTGTCAAAGATCTCAAGTTTAGGACGGATATGTATGGCAATTAATTAATTAATTAATTTGAAAAGACAAACTTTACAAGGCAAAAAGGTTTAATTTTTTTAAATTTTAGATCATTATTAATTGCTTAACTTTTCAGGAAATCTCCATTTGTTTCCCTTTCACTGGTCATTTCAATCGCTGATTTTTTAGCTTCAGCCTTTTTTTGAGCTTAGTTATTTTATTACATAGGTATTTAGTCTGTTCTGAGCTCCTCTTTTTAAACTTGCAATGTAAAATAATTTCCTGATAACATTTGCTAGTTAAATGGGTTAAGAATAACACATAGCGTGTGTCAAAATTACAGAAAGTTGATCCAAAACATAAACTTTGATGTAAATGTCTGTGGAGACGTTTGTCACTTTATCACGCATAAATGACTGAAGGAATGTGGTAATGGCACACATTATACACCATGTTCTGAATGGACGAAAAATAATTGTCATCCAGGTATATATCTACATAATTATAAAGTACTTACCTACGAAAAATGAGGATGAAAAATGCGGATAAAGCGGTTTCTACCCCACCAACTATTATTTTTAACACGAGTGTTTGTTTTATTCTTTATATTTTATTTTGTAAGGTACCTATATGTCTATGGACTATTGTAGCCTGAAATAAATGTTTTTATTATTATTTATAAAAAGTGTTCTCCACACTATGCAAGCGGTGGCGTCTTGCTCAGCCCACAGGATACGTGGTGTAACCGGCACATTCTTTTAACACAGGGTGTTCAGAAAATATCGTGACGTTTTTATAAAAAAAACACGTGTTCCTTAGTATTCTGCGAAGGAAGGAAAAGCTGAAGTTTGTCTGCGTAGTACATTCTAACATTACCAGTTGTTAAAGTAAATTAATATTGATCTCGGACCCGCTTCTTATAGAACCGAAAATAATAATAATATTAAGAAGAGATGAGAAGAAAATATGAGTTTTAATATTTAATAAGTATGAAAATAAATAAACGAGATAAAAAAAATAAAAGAATTAACATACATAATGTGTTTTTTTTCAACTTTTGAAGTGACATTAAGCATGGCTCTCCTATTATAATTATGTATATAAGCAATTTATATACATAATTATAGTAGGAGAGTCAACAATTTCCACAAAAACCAGACTCCAGGCTGTTACAGAGAATTTTCCAATGGAAACCACAATTTATATTTATTTTTTATGTTTAATTAAATGAATTTTCCTGTTACACCAGATAAAAGCAATTACTGAATTAGTCATAATTGGAAACCCTTGTTGTTACTGGGAAAATTATCAAAGTTATGGAAACAAAAAGTCTATATTGTCCATTCTCATGTAGATAAATAGCCTTTATTACAAGAGGTGGTGCTGACACTCTGGGCAGTCATCCGCATAAAGTACCAACTTCTTGACTGGATCATCATTTCAGTCGAAAGACGTCCACTGCTGGATATATGTAGGTCGGGGCACCGTCATTTCGACCGGTTCGGTGTGGCGCATCCAGCAGATTCCAGCGGCCTTCATCGGTCCACCTTGTGGAAGGCCTTCCAACGCTACATCTTCCAGTACGTGGTCGCCAGTCCAGTACATCTTGACTGGATATTAAGTACCTACTGCGCGTTGATATGCGTCATTTCCAGATTTGCAAAATAATTATAAAATTGTGTACCTATTTTAATTATTTATTTTATTTAGGTATTTATTTTATGTAGGTTAAATAACATACATAATCAGCCTAATAATGTTCTCACTGCTGGAACACAGGCCTCCTCTCGAGCAGAGGAATTGGGCCGATCTACTACGCCGGGCCCAGTGCGCACAAATAAAGTTTTTTTACAGTAAAAAAAATAAAAAAATATACTGGACAACAATAAAATAAAAGGAAAAAAAAATCTAGTTATAATTATTTATTTTGTAATATTAAAACTTTTGTTTTAACTTTTTATTAATATACGTCCTCGCCCCCACCCTGTAGACAACGCATCATATTACTCGTATGCGTGTTTTGACAGGCGTTTACCGAACGCTCCGTGAAACCTTATCGTTACTATTACATGCTAATCACGACACGACTTAGTACCGTGGTTCCCGTGGCCGGGTAGACTGGCGCAGCTCTTGGAGCGGGTGTGCAAAGATTACTGCCACTGGGATAAACACCAGAATCTTGTATTTTAATTGCTCCAATATAGCTTTAATCAAGTAGAATAGGTAGGTCATAAAATAGGTACATCATAAAATCCTAACAAATATTATAAATGTGAGAGTGAGTTTGTTTGTTTGTTATACTTTCACGCTAAAACGGCTCAACGGATTTGGATGAAATTTGGCACATGGGTAGTCCATTATCTGAGTTAGAGCATAAGATACTTTTTATCCCGATATTCCCAAGGGATTAAGGCTGACGCGGGTAAAACCGCGGGGTGCAGCTAGATTATTACAAAATGCGAAAGTAAGTTTGTATGTTACGCTTTCACGCTAAAACGGCTGAACGGATTTGGATGAAATTTGCCACATGGGTAGTCCATTATCTGAGTTAGGGCATAAGATACTTTTTATCCCGATATTCTTACAGGATTAAGGTTTACGCGGGTAAAACCACGGGGTGCAGCTAGATTATTATAAAATGCGAAAGTAAGTTTGTTTGTTACATTTACACGCTAAAACGGCTGAACGGATTTGGATGAAATTTGGCACATGAGTAGTTCATAACCTGGATTAGATAATAGGATACTTTCATTCCGATATTCTCACGGGATCGAGACTTACGTGGGTGAAACCGCGGGGCGCAGCTAGTTTATTATAAATGCGAAAGTGTCTTTGCTTTTTCAAGAGAGTTGTATTTCTGATTCTAATGTTTTTATTTCTGTAAATCCATATTTATTACGGCCGCAAATCATATTTAGATCAACATACCTGATACTGACCTGCAAATTGCATAAAACTTAAGAAAATTTGTTTCGCGGGCTACCTTAGCGCATCCCCCTTAAAAGTCTCAAGTCATAGGAGACGAGCCTATTTCTAGTGCCGTTAGTATAGTTGATATCTGTGTGTAGGCAGCGTGGCCGAGTGGTCTAAGGCGTTGGTTGTAAGCACCACTCCGAAAGGGCGTGAGTTCCAACTCGAGACCTATGACTTGGCAGTCTGACCATCATACCACTGGGCCATCACTGCTCTACTACAGGGGGCCAAGTCTACTAATTTACAAACGTGTCAATGATCTCACAATTATCAGTTTTTGACAGATATGCCATACAAAATCTGTCAAAGTCTGGGGGCTTAAAACGGTCACTTTAGCAGAATCATATTATGAAAATATCATGACAATTCATAATATGATATGCGTGTAATTCTTAATACTAAGTAATTCATCTGGTTGACAGTTTTCTATGGAGATTTAGAGGCTTTTATGTCAAATTAGAGGAATTGTTAATGTATGACAGCTGGGATTCAGGAAATGAACTGCTTTTAGAGGAATTACTAATGTGGCTGGTTAAGTCCCCCTGATCATTGTGAGACCACTGACACGTTTGTAAATTAGTAGACTTGGCCCCCTGGTTGAATGTACTACATTCATAAACAACTCTGACTATACTTTTTATTCCATACTCCGGGTCAAATTACTATCTCCGCTTTCGTCACGTTCTCAAATAAAATGAAAACCCTTGACCATCCACATTATAAATACACATTCCTCATCGAACAACAACGTTTCCTAATGCAAAACTTTACTGTAGAATAGATTATTTAAATTGCGGGTACTTACGTAATTTTAGTCCGTACATTCCATGTTTCACATAACCAAATATTCACATATTAATCTCATGTAATATCTGCTCGACGTCCGAATGTCACTGCAGGGATCCAGCAGAATATCAGCGTCAGGTATATTTGCCTGACACATGCTGAGTTGGACTCCCATTTGGTGCAACGTTGAGACGCACACCGCGCTTTGTATATTTCGTTATTTTTTAAAGTAGGTATGTCATAGACAATATTGTCTCGCTGTGTCTAGTTTTTTTTTTTTTTTTTTTGGTACTTTGTAGCTATTATTATTTAACAGTGCTTTTGTATGTGGTGTTGTCTTTTGTATGCACCAAATAAACGTTTTATCTATCTATCTATCCGCAGGGTCGGACTGGCCATATAGTCGAGGTGGCGTTTGCCAGCCGGGCCCTAGCGTGCGCAGGCCCCCCGAGGGGCTGGCGGTAGGAAGGAAAAGTAGATAGTTCATACATACTAGAGAAACACAAAAATAGTTGACTCTGAGCAGAGGCCATCCTTAAAAGCAAAAGCAATAAAAAGATTTTCCGATAGTATCCCATCTACCATTATCCCATCCCGGGCCTCAGGCTTGTGGGGCCTTCCAGCCCAGTCCGACCCTGACCATCCGTCAAGCATAACAGTTGAACGTCTAGGTACCAGACAGTTAGAAAGATCGACACTCTTGGTTCGTCTCGCAAACGCCTTCCGGTTATTTGCAACTTACAGGCAAATATTTGAACATTTCTTTAGTCTTCAGCCGAGCGTCTTTCAGATATTTGTGTAGATCTTGTAGATTTTGTGTGTTGCATAAGTATAGAACTTCTCTCTCATAGTCTTTTTTACCCGACTACGGCGAAGAAAAAAGGAGGGTTATGATTTTGACCGGTATGTATGTATGTAAGTATGTATGTATGTATGTATGTTCATCTGTTCCCTCATATCTTCTAAGCTCACTCATCACAATTTGACAAGTGAGGTGTCGTTGGAAGAGTCTTGATCGTCCGCTGGTTATAGGCCATGTGACGTCACATTAAATTAAAAATTGCGCCCTCTAGAGGACATAAAGTAAGGAACTAACAAAAAAATATTGTTTAATCGTACCATGTTGGGTATCAAATGAAAGGGCTTAATGAACACATTTCAAAAATATATATATTATAACCACAAAAGAATGAAAAAAAATTAAAGTAATAAAAACTATGACCCAACTACGACTAAAATGGTATAAACAAGACCCCACAGACAGATAAATTAAAAATCCGGAGTCACACGTAATCTGTTCGATTTATGCCATGATTTATTTTTAATTTATCTGTCTGTGGTGTCTTGTTTATACCTTTTTAGTCGTAGTTGGGTTTTAGTTTTTATTACATCTTACTAAACCAGTCTAAAAAATTGAAGGGATCTCTTTTTTCGATGAAAATGCACAATTTTCCGTCCCATTCATGATTGGTGTGAGCTCTATTTTGCAGCTTTTGTTTTTAACCAAATTCTTCAAAAAGGAAGAGGTTCTCAATTCGCCTATGTTTTGTTTTTGTGGGTTTTTTACGCGATTACAATCGCCAAATATGAATCGATTTTGATGATTCTTATTTGTTTGGTAGGTCATGCTTTAGAGGTCCCATTTAAATTAAGTTTGCTTGCGTAGTTTTTGACTTAGCTCCGCCAATATTACGTATTTTACCCACTTACGTGGAAAAAAAAAAAAAAAAAACATACAGACGAATTGAGAACCTCCTCCTTTTTGAAGAAGTCGGTTAAAAAGTGAAAAATAACTTTAATTTCGGAAGTCGGTGTCATTGCTTTTAAATTTTAATTTTTTGCCACGGACTTCCGAAATTAAAGTTATTTTTCACTCTTAAGTGTTTTTTTTTGGAAGTCGGTTGTTGATTATGTGGACTAACTTTTTAACGATTAAGAATTTAAGATAATCAATAGTAACTTACTTACATACAAGTTGAAAACCTAACATTATAATGGTAATAGTACTTACCATGCATTGTTTAATCTTTTGAGACAGACACATCAACTTGTGAAATTAAATAATCGTTTTTTTTTTCAGTTTATTTGTTTAAATTGTTTATAAATTTGTTTGTTTGTTTGTTACGCTTTCTCGCTAAAACAGCAAAACGGCTTTGCATGAATGGCTAGATCATGACCTGGAATAGGACACGGGATACTTTTTATCCCAATAATCCCACAGGAACGACACTTACGCATGTGAAACCGCGGGGTGCAGCAAGTAATGTTATAAATGCGAAAGTGGTTTTGTTTAATCATTTGTTTATTACGCTTTTACGCTAAAACAGTTAAACGGATTTGGATGAAATTTGGCACAGGTATAGACCATGATCTGGGTTAGAACATAGGATACTTTTCTACGGGATCGAGATTTATGCGGGTAAAACCGCGGGGCGCAGCTAGTATAACTATAAAAACCATACAATTATTTAACCTAATTATATTTGACACTAACAATCGCTAAAAAGTCGCCAAAAACCTCAAAATTAGCCACCATTCTTGTCTTCCAACCACCTTTTATAACTTTCATCCACCGTTCACCGTGATAGCCCTGTAGGTAGGTATAAAAGTGGATGGGTCAACACGGAGGCACTCGATGGACCACCTTCGGAGACGATGAGGCTGTATAAATACATTTACGTGTGTATTTATATTGAGTAGCCGTGCGTGAGCGCAGGGTTAGGAAATTTTAGAGTTGACTGTGTCATAATTGAATAAATACCTTAATTAATTAAATAAAAACTTTTTACAAAAAAAAAACAACCGACTTCCAAAAAAAAACACTAAAATAGTGAAAAATAACTTTAATTTCGGAAGTCGGTGGCAAAAAACGGAAATTGAAAAGCAAAGACACCGAACTTAAAATTATTTTTCACTATTTTAGTGTTTTTTTTGGAAGTCGGTTGTTTTTTTTTTTAGTAAAAAGTTTTTATTTTTCACTTTTTAGTTGTGGTACCTACCACAACTAAAAAGTCGGTGGCAAAAAACGAAAATTGAAAAGTAGCGACCCCGACTTCCGAAATTAAAGTTATTTTTCAGTTTTGAGTGTTTTGTTTTTGGAAGTCGGTTTTTTTTTTTTGTAAAAAGTTTTTTGTCCCTAAAATTCTAATACCATTATCATTATTTCATTTCGTCATGATAATTTTATTCTAAAATACTTAGTGACATGCCTACATAAACTCCTCACCTGCCATCTCTACCATCACTTAGCTCTACAAGTAGAGTGCTCAAGACTTGTGTTGACTCTACAGTAGTGCTCTATCGCCTGTGTGCCGTCCAATACTGACAAATAATTTGACACCAACAATAATAGCCTCTAAAAGGTTTGTCCTCTAGTGATAGAGTCGGAGGAGGACATTTTTAGGTAGCCTAGGTTGGAAAAACGCTTTATATTTATCCAATAGGTAGAGTTCCTTGCGGGCAATTCCCGTATTTTTAAGCTCGTGGCTAAGTAATATCTGCTCGACGTCCGAATGTCACTGCAGGGATCCAGCAGAATATCAGCGTCAGGTATATTTGCCTGACACATGGTGAGTTGGACTCCCATTTGGTGCAACGTTGAGACGCACACCGCGCTTTGCATATTTCGTTATTTTTTAAAGTATGTCATAGACAATATTGTCTCGCTGTGTCTAGTTTTTTTTTTTTTTTTTTTGTATTTTGGCACTTTGTAGCTATTATTATTTAACCGTGCTTTTGTATGTTGTGTTGTCTTTTGTATGCACCAAATAAACGTTTTATCTATCTTACCTATCTAAGTAATAGTAGCCGCACGGGTCGATCCGGGATTGGTCCATGAGTGACCATCTTTACATACCGAGACTCCTCCGTGTCTCGGAAAGCACGTTAAGCCGTTGGTCCCGGCTGTCATTCGTGGATCTTTGACAGTCGTCACGGGTCGTCAGAAGCCCGAAATGTCTGACTGAATCTTACCAAGTTACTGGGTTGTGGAGGCAGTCGCTCCATGTAAAATACTGGTATTCAGCTGCATCAGGTTAGACTGTTAGCCGACCCCAACATAGTTGGGAAAAGGCTAGGCAGATGATGATGCATTATAATATCATTCTCAATCTGTAAAAAAATTGTCGTATGGCCTAGTTGTTAAGGCCTCGCCTCTCTTGCACGAGGATATGGGTTCAATCGATAATATTTATATTTGTTTAACAATCTTGCAATCCAGTGTACTTACTCACTGGATGCTTGTTTTGTCCAATATTTTATGTTGCCATGCCCTAACCGGGTTTCATGTTGGATCTTACTTTAAATACTTGTAACAGCTGATGTACACATGAATGCAATAAAGTATTTGAGTTTGAGTTTCAGTTAAATTCAGGGCAAGTACCAAGTTGTTTTTTTTAATTAATATTATGTACTTTCTGAGTTTATCTTGGACATTATCAATTGATATCGGTGAAGGAAAAACATCGTGAGGGACTAACATCTTATTTGATAAAAAATATCAACTGTCCCATTTTTTATTTATTCTTATTTTGATAAATTTTAAATAAAATATAGAATCTAATACTAACATTAAATACAAAGGGAAAAAATAAAATATAAACGACGAGCTCATAGGGCGTCAAAAAATTCTTCCGCATCGCTGTCAGTAGGAAAAGTGCCCAAAAGGCTGGCAGCATTGCCACGTTTGATGGCAATGCTAATTCTTTGACCCAAAAAATTGGCCAGGTCTCTGGCCACGTGAAGAGTCGACGATCTACCGCTGGGCGATGTCCCGAAATACTTGATGAACAAACTGTTCCATACAAAGCTTCAATACCTATACTCGACCTAAGCTTATGGGACCACTGATATTTTTTTTCGATAACTATGTTGGTCTCATGAAACTTGTTCAGTTAGATGGTCTGTATGTACCACACCCTTAAATTTGACCACACCCTGTATATACTCACGCTTTCTTCCCATAGGGGTAAGTAGAAATTACAGAACGCCACCTGCACGTTTCATATATCTTTTTTTTTTTTTTTTGCGTTGGAAATCATCAAATGACTTCTCACGCTCTGGGCGGAGCGGAAGGGCGTGTCAGACTCTTACTGACTAAAACCCACCTGTGTTCCTTCAGTTGCCTGTTGCCAGGGTCCCGGTATCCCTTTCGGACTATTCCGAAACACGTTTCATATATCTAAGGGGCATTTCCCGTATTTTAAATTAACGAATGCGAATGTATGTTAAATTGTTTGTACATACAATCAATTGATCAATGAATCAATCAATTGATTGTACATACAATCAATTTACCAACATTTTTAACAGGTTTGACAGATTACTACTTGAATCTAGTAGTGGTGGCCCAGTGGTAACGGTCACGACTTACGAGTTGTAGGGCGTAGGTTCGAACCCTGACAGGCGCTTCACATTGTGTAAATTATTTCATCACCACTGCTTTCAAAAACGGTGAATATAAACATCGTGAGGAAACCGGCATGTCCTAGAACCAAAAATTCGAAGACATGTGACATCTACCAACCCGCACTGGGCCCGCGTGGTGGATTACGGCCCGCTCCCTCTCACAGAGAGGACGCCTGTGTCCCAGCAGTGGGAACATTATAGGCTGATTATGGTTATGGTGAGTGGACTTAAATGTGAACTTTTACGGTTTTATAAGTACAAAAATTGCCCTTCTGGACATACACGCTTCATTTTGATGTCGGTTATAAATTCCTTTTTAATTTTCAATCACAACATACTAGTCAACCACCCTTTTCCCTTAATTAACATCCAAAAAGGCACAAAACAAACATCCATTTGCGTCATCCATCATCCCAGTGACGTCAGCTAGGCACACAGGAAGGCACAGGATAACGTTATCACTACTGATAAGGAGACGGCTATAAGTCTTTGTGGTGCCGATAAAGTGTAGCTCAGATAGATAAGAAAGGAGATTGATTGAAAAGGATGGGCTATGTGGGTTGTTTAACCGATTTGAAGGGAAAAGGAGGGTTCTGCTTTTGATTATAAAGTACCTACCATGATTTGATTTTGTTTGGTTTACTTTGGGAGTCGTTTCGGGAAGTCAGAAGCCCGAAAGTTTGACAACCAGTCTTACCAAGGGGTATCGTGTTACCCGGTAAATGGGTTGTGGTCAGATAGACAGTCGTTCCGTGTAAAATATTGGTATTCAGCTGCATCCGGTTAGACTGGAAGCCGACCTCAACATAGTAGCCAAGGTTAGGCAGATGATGAGACTTTATCGTATGTCCTTAAAAATAAAAATAATATTTTAGAAAATAATATTCTATTGATTTGAACCAGGTTTGTTTTATGTTTTGTAATAATGACATAATTTATGATGAAAAATGTAATGTATTAATTGTAATGTAATGTATTAATTGTTATGTAATGTATTAATTTTAATGTAATTTATTAATTTTTTATTTGTTTTGCAGTGCCCTTACAAGGTGCATGTTTGAAACTTATAATCTTATTCCAACCTCTGTACAACATGTTTGCTATAAACTGATTTGATTTGATTTAAATGTAACCTTTCATCACACTAATAGTATTTTCCGAAAGGGTAAGCAGCAGTGTTCCATGTAATATGTGACAGTAATGGTAATGGACTTGTGTCCATTACCATACCCCGTGCACAAATCCAAATTATGCTAAATACTTACTGAGAAATTCTAAATGAAAAATCCAAAACACTTTGCTCGACTGCGAGTTAATTGCGTAACACACTAAACTCGCGACAATCTAAGAAGTCCGTTTTGACAGCTATAAAAATCCTTTGTGTAGAGATGAAAAAAAAAAATAGTTTCTTATATACTGATTCTAGAGACATATAGATTAAACATACTTAGAGAGTTTGTAATCGACGACTTATCTACATTGCTTAAAACTGATTCTCAAGGCATAACGTTTTATTAAAAGTACGAGAACGAAACGTCAAAACGGACTTCTTAGATTGTCGCGAGTGTAACAGTAGCAATTGCTTTCATTTTGACAATTCAACAACGCTCAAAGGCAGACAATTTTTTTCGAACATAATTATGAAGCAATGGATGAGCTATCCTTAAAGATCATTCAGATTGTGATTGAAAGTGGTGTTACGCAATTTAGGATACTGAGAATCAAACCCAGAGCCAAACCACAGGGCAATATTACCAGCAATGAGCATTGTACAAGTTCTTTCTATTTATATTATCCTCACTTCAAAACTGCCACCAGTCTCTTGGGAACATTAGCAGTCGACAGCGATGCGGAGGAATTATTCGAGGCCATGTTTTAGTTAACAGTTTATTTTTACCCGACTACGGCGAAGCAAAAAGGAGGGTTATGATTATGACCGGTATGTATGTATGTATGTTCATCTGTTCCCTCATATCTTCTAAACCACTCATCACAATTTGACAAGCGAGGTATCGTTGGAAGCGTCTTGATCGTCCATTGGTTATAGGTTATGTGACGTCACATTAAATTAAAAAAGGCGCCCTCTAGGGGACATAAAGTCAGGAACTTTAAAAAAAAGATTGTTTAATCGTACCATGTTGGGTATCAAATGAAAGGGCTTAATGAGTACATTTCAAAAATATATATACTATAACCCCAAAATGATTTAAAAAAAATTAAAGTAATAAAAACTAAAACCCAACTACGACTAAAAAGGTATAAACAAGACACCACAGACGGACAAATTAAAAATCCGGAGTCACACGTAATCTGTTCGATTTATGCCCTAACACGTGTGACTCCCGATTTTTAATTTGTCCGTCTGTGGTGTCTTGTTTATACCTTTTTAGTCGTAGTTGGGGTTTTTATAGTTAGTTTTAATCAGTCATTTAATTTAGTACCTACCTTATGTAAATAGTTAGTTGTGTTATGTATTTATCTATGTAAGTAAATAACTAGAACAACAAAGAAAAAAAACGTCGTAACTAAAAGTTACCACCTCGGACAACTTTAGTAGATACCCCACAACCCGCCTTAGTCAGTATCTAAACTCAAAACTACCCTATCTACGTACAATATTAAAAACCTTTAATCTCCCGTTGCGTGGAGGGTAGACATAAATTCATGCGCGTAAGCGACATCTGCCGGCGCTAAGTGGAAACTCGCATAACATCGCGCCGTCATAGTCGCGGTAAAAGCAGTAATTTACTTACAGAGATGTCTGTTTTACTGGAAGTGAATGGAAATTTTCTTTCTTACTTAAAAGAAAGAAAGAACATTTTTTTTTTCATCCATGATGTATAAATAGGAAAAAAAAACAGAAAAAAATTTGGGGGGATATATGCGCCTAATCTACGCAAAACGGCCATCAGCATAATGCTGTGAAAGTATGATCCTGTAATGTGTGATGCTGTGTATGTATCAGAGAGGTTTTGCAATAGGCTCGTTTTTCATAAAATATTGCCATAGTTAAGTTTTACAATTGTATAATCCATTTACTCCTTCGGGGTAAAATAGCCGTATATTTCCAAGCTTTACACTGTATTTTACCAATTTTAATTTTTTGAATTTTATTATTATTAATTATTTTTTATGTAATTAAAAAAAACGTATGCGGTCGAGGGAGCCCTACTCCCTGCGTAATGCACGATTAGTCAGAATTGGAATCGGTTTAAAACAAATGTCTAATCCATTGCTCCGTAAGTTCGAAAAAAAATCTGATTCCAATTCTGATTGATCGTATAATACGCAATTAGAGTGCTGGCGGGAACGAAGTTCCTTACGCGATACTCGCACATAATAATATAAACTCGTATACAGGGTGTTAGGGTAGACACCGTTATCCTTGAAACTAGTGGTTTGGTGTCATCTACAAATATACTTTTTCTATGGGACCAACTTTGAAATACCAAAAAAAAAAATCACCTGTTCCATACATTTTGTCGATTTAAGTGAACACAAATGTATGGAACATCTGATTTTTTTTTCGCGATTTCATGTTTGGTCCCAAAGAAAAAGTATATTATAGATGACACCAAACCACTAGTTTCAAGGATAACGGTGTCTACCCTAACACCCTGTATAATAGAAAGTGACAGAGGGACAAAGATATAACACTTTTTCTTTACGTGAAGATTTCTAGCAGTAAACTTCTAGCGCAAGCCGTGTTAAAAAAAACTTCGTTCTAAAAACCTTTTTCATTTGAGTTTCAGATATCATAACAATTTGCAAGGCAAATCAAGGCTGTACGCACTAAGTACAGGGTATTAACATCACACTTTAGTTTTTGTCCAATATCAACCTGTTATAAGAAAGGTAAGGTAAGCCCCCAGGACAGTTTAACACGGTACGCTAACTTAATGGGGCAATACCACATCTAGTGTCCCTAAATCCGTGTTACATAAAGCAAATGACGCTGAACTCGTTACGTGCAATGAGCATACACTTTCTAGGCACATCTAGTCACAATTATGCACCGTGTATTGAGATAGCAGATCGCTGCACGTACCCTGATGTGATAGCGTGATGATATCTTAATAACTACGTATGAATGTAACTGTGAGTAAATATAAATTTAAAAAATATTAGTTGAGCTGAATGGTGCTGATCCATGCGTCATGTTCGTGAACGGGCGCCGTCAGTTGTGACTGGTCATTTCTTAGCTGCCATGGCTTATTTTAATTTTTGAATTGTGCTTATTTTATAATTTCGGACGCTTTTAACGTGCTTTCTACATTGTTCTCACATGTATAATTTCAACATGAATGATGTAACCATTATATTGTAACAATATTTTGATTTAAAAGAGTGTCCGTGGAGTTTCTTGCCCGTTCTTCTCCATAGGTACCTACTACGCTTTGGAATGGGCAACTAGCTTCATATTTCTGACTGACTGACTTCTTGACAATTCAAAAGTGCCTGTAAATGGTTTAATTGAAATAAATGCTTTGAGTTTGAGTTTGAATTATTTAAAAATATGTTAAAGTTAGGCTACCCTAGAATAGCTCGCCGTCCGATAAGGACCAGGCCCAGGTCGATGGCGCGTCGTGTTCCACGCGCGCCTCAAAGAGATGTCAGCACACCTGACGGAGTCAGTTAGGACCGATGCCTGCCAGGGTTGCGGAATAGTCCGAAAGGGATACCGGGACCCTGGCAACAGGCAACCGAAGGAACACGGGTGGGTTTTAGTCAGTAAGAGTCTGACACGCCCTTCCGCTCCGCCCAGAGCGAGAGAAGTCATATGATGATTTCCCAACCAAAAAAAAAAAAAAAAGGCTACCCTAGAATAGAATAGAATAGAATATATTTTATTGTAAAACATGAGTGTACACATCAAATAATATGTGCGAGGTCTTAAAATAACAAAAAAAAAAAAAACTAGTTTTAAGTTCAAAGTTTATTGAGTGTATAGAATCACCGACCCCACAGTAAAATCAAACCACTGCTACGATTTTGTGGAGCTTAGTATAATTAGTAAAGTTATACTTACCATTATGTAAATATAATTATGTAGATAAAAAAATAATAAAATAGAGAAAACTTGAATAGTAAAAAATATACATAATTAATATGACAGTGAAACGCCGAAAACGCACGTTACTTCGGGAACCCCTTTAATAACTTTATTTTATTTTTATTATTTATCGTACTAATACACAATCTGTGTAAATTTCAACTGTCTAACTATTATTCCGGTTCATGAGATACAGGCCGCTGACAGACAGACAGACGGACGGACAGCGGAGGCTTAGTAATAGGGTTCCCTTTAGCACTATTCGGGTACGAAACCCCTAAAAAATAATCGTAAAAAAGTTTTTTTGTTGAACCAAGGAAACTCTTCACCAAATTAGATTTATAATTATTTATATTATTCAATAAATGAAATCAAAGAGGAGCTCGTGGCTAAGTAATAACAGCCGCTCGGGTTGATCCATCAGGTTAAGCTACGCTTGCCGGGATTGGTCCGTGGATGGGTGACCATTTTCACATATCGAGACTCCTCCGTGCCTCGGAAAGCACGTTAAGCCGTTGGTCCCGGCTGTCATTTGTGGATCTTTGACAGTCGTTACGAGTCGTCAGAAGCCCGAAAGTCTGACAACCAGTCTAACCAAGGGGTATCGTATTACCCAGTTACTGGGTTCAGATAGGCAGTCGCACCATGTAAAATACTGGTATTCAGCTGCATCCGGTTAGACTGGAAGCCGACCCCAACTTGGTTGGGAAAAGGCTAGGCAGATTGATTGAAATGAAATCAAAGAGATTCTTAACAAATTATTTTCCCATGTCATGTGCCTTCTTATGCTAATGTTCGTTCTAAAATAATTATAATGCATACGGTAACTGTATCACGCGATAATATATGATTGATAGCAGCGACGCGCGTGTGGGACGCTGTCTTTATTTTGTGGCTGACGGCCTGTACAGAGGGGGGCAGAAGTGGTTAGGAAACGTAAGAAAAGAAATAAAGAAAGAAGGAAAAGACAGAAAGGAAAGCAAGGAAAGAAAGGAAAGAAAGGAAAGGTAGGAAAGAACCGAAAGAAAAACAATTAATGTTGAGGGATTCAGCTGTTGCAATTAAATAACGTGCAACATCGAGTTCTTATTACGTTATTGAATGGCAAACGAGCTGAACGCCCAGTCTTGATGTTAACTAGTCACACACGGCTATTTTGAGACTACTCATCTGCCTGTACCCTTCACCGGCAACTCGGAGTTTGGAATTTGGCGGTGTAATACCTCCGTGTCGCGGTGCGCACGTTAAGCCGCTGGACCTGCGCCTGATCTCTCTCCGTTCGTGTCGGATTGCCATCCCATCGGACTATGAGAGTGAGAGAAGAGAGAGTGCACCTGTGCCTGCGTACACACTTTGGCACTATAATATCTCCCGCGCCGAAGGCTGGTCTCCATTGAGATTGGTCGCCATATCCGAAATTCGGTCTGGAGGACACGATAATACTTTCTCGGACAAGATTCTTCTCTATATTTTTGTTTTTCATTTTTTATATTACAAGGATGTCCTTGTAATACTACAAATGAAAAAAAAATGGTATGTTTGGATATTTGTTACTCAATCACGTAAAAACGGCTGATCGGATTTGGATGAAATTTCGTGCACTGATAGTTTATAACCTGGATTACCACATAGGATAGTTTTAATCCCGAAATTTCCATGACATTGAGACTTATACGGGTGAAACCGCGAGAGAACCGTATTCGTAAGTTATTAAACACTTTTGTCCTCAACTGTACATGCAAATCAGTGCTTATCCCAACAACCGGGGTCCGTTCTTTCTCAAATACTTATTGTTTTAACAATACATACATACATTATTAATAATACGTTATCTATTGTGGAGTTGTTAATTAAGGAATTAAAACTAGTAGCTTGCATGTATATTTTTTATTGTTTTCTTATAAGTATTCATGTATTTTTTTTTTGTTAAAATTACTTAAATTAAAAATTATTTTTGTAATTTCCCCTGAATAATAAAGATTTTAACATAGAGAAGGGAAATAAAAAACAAACCATGAGGTTTTTTCAGTTGCTAATGAAAAATTACCCGTAGTTCAGATTCATTATCTCTCCAGTCTTTCCCTGCAGTTTTTTTTTATAATAGGTTTTTTTTATTAAAGTCAAAGTCAAATCATTTATTTCAAATAGATGCCACGTAAAAAGGCACTTTTGAACGTCAAAATCCTACTAATAATTTTAAATGATGAAAGTGAGTTTGTTTGTTTGTTACGCTTTCACGCTAAAACTGCTAAACGGATGTCAATGAAAGGCACATGGAATAGGACAAGAATACTTAAAGCTTAAAGCTTGTATTTCACTCCTCATAAAATTTACATACCGGTGGTCTTATTTGTATGAAAACTAGCTTCCGCCCGCGGCTTCACCCGTGTGTTATGTCGATAAAAAGAAGCCTATG
This sequence comes from Lithophane ornitopus, assembly GCA_948473465.1. NCBI lineage: Eukaryota > Metazoa > Arthropoda > Insecta > Lepidoptera > Noctuidae > Lithophane > Lithophane ornitopus. The sequence continues at coordinate 4,679,968 of OX419641.1, read as the reverse complement.
TCCTTCCCCAGGGTACCATCTATCTCCTTGCCAAATTTTGTCGAAATCCGTTCAGTGGTTTAGGCGTGAAAAGGTTACATACAGACAGACAGACAGAGTTACTTTCGTATTATTTTATAATATAATATTAGTATGAATTTATTCTTAAGGAGTATTTTTTTTTTATGTAGAAGATTAGGAAGAAGAAAGAAGTAGAAGATTAGATTAGGATTAGGCTTTCCTATTACCCTACTCTATACCGGAAACGGAAAACTTCAATAGGAATCTCTCTATTGGCGCCAAAATACCCCGTTTTTTCGCTTAAACCAATTGCAACGAATTCCAAATTCGAAACTGTTAACCTATATTTTTAACCGCCATTTTTATGCGATACGTGCATTGTGAATCGGTGTATAATAGCGGAGGGGATGGGGGGAGGAAATGACGTCATATATAGAGGAAACTATAAAGCATTAACATCGGGTCGGCCGAATTTTGAACCTGCTCTTCTGTGCATACTTAATGCTGTAGTGGGGGTTGCGTAGAGTGGCCGTTGTGAAAATTGTGTTGTGTTAAATCCTAACTAATATTAGACATACGAAAGTGAGTTTGTTTGTTAGGCTTTCCCTCGAAAACGGTTGAACGGATTTGGATGAAATTTGGCACAGGGGTAGACCAAGACCCGGAGAAGGACATAGGCTACGTTTCATCCTGAATCGCAGGCGAAGTCGCAGGCAACAGCTAGTGAATAATAAAGAGACATTAAAATGAGAAGGAACCTAAAAAAGTACTGTCAAATTGGGACGAATTTAATGTTTATTTTACATGTTATTGACGACTTTAATCTTAGTAGTAGTTTAACTACGTCCAGCTTTTTCTAAAAATCCCTAGGTACTTAATCTCGCTACCATCTTGCTGGCTGGCCAATAATTTACCAGGACATGACATGAGCCATTCCCATAAGTAAATCCCGATACCAGAAAAGAAAAAGAATATACTTCATAATAATTTACGCTCCTAAAGAGGCGTGTCTTTAGGAGCGCCAATTATTTTGAGAAAGCGTGCGTGAACCATTTTTTTTTTTTTTGTTCTGCCTGTTAGTTCTTGAAAGATATTCAATACTCAATTTTTTATTGCGTTCCATAGTGTGTTACAAAGATGGTACAAAAAGTAAAGAGATCACTACGGACCCTGTCGGGTACAGCTAAATTAGGAGACAGGAAGAGGGCTAAGCAGAAATCCAATATTATTATAAAATATTAGATGTGTTAGATTTTAGGAGGAGCTCGTGGCTAAGTAATAACAGCCGCTCCGGTCGATCCATCAGGTTAAGCTTGCAAGGGTTGGTCCGTGGATGGGTGACCACTTTCACATATCGAGAGACCCCCGTGCCTCGGAAAGCACGTTAAGCCGTTGGTCCCGGCTGTCATTTGTGGATCTTTGACAGTCGTTACGAGTAGTCAGAAGCCCGAAAGTCTGACAACCAGTCTAACCAAGGGGTATCGTATTACCCAGTTACTGGGTTGTGGAGGTCAGATAGGCAGTCGCTCCATGTAAAATACTGGTATTCAGCTGCATCCGGTTAGGCTGGAAGCCGACCCCAACAAAGTTGGGAAAAGGCTATTGTTTTTAGATGTGTTTAGATTTAGGTTCCTTTTTAATATATGGCCGGCTATCGTGATTATTTTATGGATTTTATTATTCAAAACGTTTTGCACATAATGAGATGAAAAAGAAATACAATATTATTATAAAATATTAGATGTGTTAGATTTTAGGAGGAGCTCGTGGCTAAGCAATAACAGCCGCTCCGGTCGATCCAAATATCATCTAAGACACTCTTATGTCCAAGAAACTAACGCGCGTTTAGACAGTGCACAATAACGGCCAATACTCGCCACTCTCACTATACAACCAAAACCGGCAATTCACTTAGCATATTAACTGCGCGACTGCGAGTGGCCTGCGCCTGCGACTGCTTCCACTAACCACAGAGTTACGCGCGTACGTGGGCACATCACTAGATATTATCGAAGTTACTATTTGTAGGATAGCTCGTGGCTAAATAATAACAGCCGCACGGGTCGATCCATCAGGTTAAGCAACTCTTGCCGGGGTTGGTCCGTGGATGGGTGACCATCTTTACATATCGAAACTTCTCCGTGCCTCGGAAAGCACGTTAAGCCGTTGGTCCCGGCTGTCATTCGTGGATCTTTGACACGTCGTGGATTTTTACGGGTCGTCAGAAGCCCGAAAGTCTGACAACCAGTCTTACCAAAGGGTATCGTATTACCCAGTTACTGGGTTGTGAAGGTCAGATAGGCAATCGCTCCATGTAAAATACTGGTATTCAGCTGCATCCGGTTAGATTGGAAGCTTACCCCAACATAGTTGGGAAAAGGCTAGGTAGATGATGATTTGTAGGATATTTTGGTAGTCACTAAAATATAGATAGATCACGCTTGTTGGAAATATAGGCATAATGGGTAGAGAATACCCACATTTCACCAATTATGTGAAGGTCCCATGAATTAAGGGCGAGCATCAACCAACCTCGCGACTTACGAGTTTTTAGGTCGTGGGTTCGAACCCTTTTTTTTTGTGGTTGGGAAATCATCAAATGACTTCTCCCGCTCTGGGCGGTGCGGAAGGGCGTGTCAGACTTTTACTGACTAAAACTCACCCGTGTTCCTTTAGTTGCCTGTTGCCAAGGTCCCGGTATCCCTTTCGGATTTTCCCGCAACGCTGGCAGGCATCGGTCCTAGCGGACCTGGCGGGGTCCGCTAGGGCCGATGCCTGCCAGCGTTGTGCTGACATCGCTTTGAGGCGCGCGTGGGACACGACGCGCCATCGACCCGGGCCTGGTCCTTATCGGACGGCGAGCTACTTATTGGATGGCGAGGTAGTGGGTTCGAACCCTGACAGGCGCTTCACTTTGTGTAAATTATTTCATCACCACTGCTCTCAAAACGGTGAAGGAAAACATCGTGAGGAAACCGGCAGTTTCTAGAACCAAAAATTCGAAGACATGTGTGACATCTACCAACCCGCACTGGGCCCGCGTGGTGGATTACGGCCCGCTCCCTCTCACAGATTGGAGGCCTGTGTCCCAGCAGTGGGAACATTATAGGCTAGTTTTGATCAACCAACTAGCACCTTTATAGCGTAATAAACGATCAATCAAAATCTGAATCATTTTGAAAGAAATTGCTAATCCATAGCTTAATAAATTTGAGAAAAAAAAATCTGCTAACAACGTAAATAACGTTATGAATGTTGTTGAACTGTGAAATGAAACAGATAAGGCCACCCATTGTATATTTTGTACTGTTTGTTATTTTCTTTTGTTATATGTTTTTGTGGTGTACAATAAAGTATATATAAATAAATTAGTTTTAATTATTTACAGAAAATGTGTTACGCAATTAGGTAGCTGGTACACACGGCTACACATCAAGCTTTTCCAGTATAAGCTGACCTCGCATTGAGCGGAAATCCTATACAATTCGAAAGCTATACATTTCCAGTATAAGCTGACCTCGCATTGAGCGGAAATCCTATACAATTCGAAAGCTATACATTTCCAGTATAAGCTGAACTCGCATTGAGCGGAAATCCTATACAATTCGAAAGCTATACATTTCCAGTATAAGCTGACCTCGCATTGAGCGGAAATCCTATACAATTCGAAAGCTATACATTTCCAGTATAAGCTGACCTCGCATTGAGCGGAAATCCTATACAATTCGAAAGCTATACATTTCCAGTATAAGCTGACCTCGCATTGAGAGGAAATTCTACTGCATAGACAAGGAAATGTATAGCTTGATGTGTTGCCGTGTGTACAAATCCAGAGTCCAGGCTGACACTGAATTTTTTTAGAAAAAAAAATGGTTATGGTTTTAGATAAAGTTCATTGTAGAGCGTATTTTTCGGTTACATAAAATTATGTGGTAGCTTCATGTTTCATTCATTTGAATGCCCGGATAGTACCAACCTATACTCGAAATAAGTGAACACACCAACAATCAGAAAATTTAAACCATTCGACATTTCAAACATGGAATGGAACGCAGGGCTGTAAAATAGAGTGGCAGTATAAAAACCGACAATGAATTTTACCGATTGCCGCGTCAGTGTACGGTTTTACGGTTTTTGAAGGTTCCACACAGTGAATGACGTAGTTATTGTCCAATGAAATTGCTTTTTTGATGTCCAATATGGTTCTCGTTCGATTTTCGAAATTATACGTTAAATGTTTATTAACGTTCTTTTGTTGAAATGCAGTTGATTCTCAATTTTTTTTTTTTCGTTTATCATTGGACGCGGGCAAAGCAAAGGAAGTTTTTATGTCCGGCCACGACGCTAGTTTTTGAAGTTATGATAAAGACAGAAAGAAAATATGATTATTCTGCACAAACAAAAAAAAAAAAGCACGTTAAGCCGTTGGTCCTGGCTGTCATTCGTGGATCTTTGACAGCCATTACGGGTCGTCAGAAGCCCGAAAGTCTTACCAAGGGGTATCGTATTACCCGTAACTGGGTTGTGAAGGTCAGATAGGCAGTCGCTCCATGTATAATACTGGTTCAGCTGCATCCGGTTAGACTGGAAGCCGACCCCAATATAGTTGGGAAAAGTCTAGGCAGATTGATTTTGCTTGATGTCAGGATAGCAAGTTAGTAATATCCCGGCTTCATCCCATGTAATAGGGGGCGATCCTATTACCATCAACCGGTCAAAAATTAAGACACCGAGCTGCTACTGCGAAATGCTTGATGTAAGAACCCATTAACAGTGAGCCCGACCTGGGAATCGAAATCAGGACCTAATGCTCTGAGGTAACGTTTGACACCGCTAGTAGTTATGGTTGGTTGGACCATTACTCCTAACCAAAGAGAATTGGTCATTGGTTCTAACTATAATATTAAAAGTTAGAAATTGAATTGGTTTGTTACGCTTTCACGCTAAAACGGCTGAACGAATTTAAATGAAATTTGGCACATGGTTAGAACATGACCTGGATTAGGACATAGGATACTTTTTATCCCGATATTCCCACGGGATCGAGACTTACGCGGGTGAAACCGCGGGGCGCAGATAGTGAAAAATAAATCTAAGTCGAGGGTATTCATTCTCTTTGAATAGTGGGCGAAGATTGTTTATTTTACTGTTAAATTAAAATGGATATAATCTTAATTAAGATATCAAGAAAAACCTCAAAATTCCATACATGTCACACAAAAGTTTATCGTACTAATAATAATAAAGCTGAAGAGTTTGTTTGTTTGAACGCGCTAATCTCTGGAACTACCCGTTGAATTTTTTTTTTTTTTTTTTTAGCCCAATTCTTGAGGAAGTTTAATAACAATTTTTGCAAAAAAGAATTCTGAAAGAACGGTAAGCGAAAACAAAGTAAAAGCGCAGGCGAGCGATGCAATGTGAGGCGACGAGGTGAGACGGGGGTACGAGAAATTTCACGGGAACGAAGTCGCGGGCAGAAGTAAGTAAAAAATAATCTTAATAATACTCAAGAAAAGACTTTAAAAGACAGTATTAAACCGCATTTTGTTCTAATAATTGCTAAATAAAGTTTTTATTTCTATTTTTACAGTTAAACGACTTTCATTCTTATCATTAAGAGAATAAAGTCTCCACCCAAAAAAAAAGATGATAAAACATAACATTTCTCTTAGACTTTGACGGTGTTTTTATTGCATATTTTTTTTCTAAAGTTAACACTTAAAAAGTTATGCCAAGTTACGGATGATAAGGTTTTTGGGGTTCCGTGGTTGAATGGCAGAACCATTTAAAGTCTAGTGAAAGACATTTTAAAACTAACATAAGCTTCAATTGGAGTAACGCTGTGACCGAATGGTAATCAGCGCCGAGCAGCAATCCTATATAAGTGGGGGTGACGGGCGATTTGATTCACTTTGCGTCCAGCGCTCGGTGTGGTAACACGTCGCGTTCTGGTTTGCAATTGGTCAATCGTCATCCTGAGGATGCCTCGTTGAGAGGTGAAACACGTGTCGATTTCTTACAGGGTTTTTCGGACTCTTGAAGAATAGTCAAGCGGAATAGGTTACTAAATATATCAACGTCTATTGTATTTTAGGTAAAATATATTTACATTGGGTAATTATTATACTAAATTAACTAAAAAACTAAAAATAAAAGGACTAACTAACTATACAAATAAATATAAAAACAAAGGGACACTTAGGCATCGAAGTCGTCTTAGTATTCGTCCGCATCGCTGTCATGCGGAAACGTGCCCAGAAGACTGGCAGCATTGCTACGTTGAATCCGCATACCTAAACATAACTAGTGCCTATACGGAACCTTAAAAATAAAGTAGACTCACACTTTATACGTTTAAAAACACGTTTTATGAACAATAAATTGTTGTAAGTGCGAGTTCATTCACAGGTTGGACAGAATTGTAGTGTCGTAAATAACGCAATGCGGCTGCAGTACCCAAGCAAGGCTTGGAATCTGATGGGTGAGCTTTTACGTTTATTAGTTTACGAATTACGAGTGCTTTTTATCACCAATCTTTCTCGTACGACACAGGTAATGTTCCATAGATGTATCGAATTGAATGACCAAGATGAGCAGTGGTGGCCCAGTGGTAGCGGCCCCGTCTTACGAGTTGTAGGTCGTGGGTTCGTCCCGAGCCAGGCACTTTAGGTTGTGTAAATAATTTCATCACCACTGCTCTCGAAACGGTGAAGGAAAACATTGTTAGGAAACCGGCATGTCCTAGAACCAAAAATTCGAAGACATGTGACATCTACCACGGTACGGTATGGTCGCTCTTGCCACCACTTGACCGCCGTCAGGACTGAGACAAAGAACTAAATGGTCGTTAATTTTACCACAAGCCACCATCTTATAGATCCATTCACCACACGCTCACATTAATGCCAAAAACACCATAACTACATCATAATGTTAATCTTTGCCAAAATTCTCATGGAGTACCCGTAATTAGGGTTCCGTAAACCACAATGGGAACTATATTTTCTATCACCAAAATTTATATTTGTCATCAAGTTGTATCACCTAATAAATACATCTATCGCCACGAAATATTTTCGTTCTCAGATAAACAAAAATTGTTCCCAGGTATGAATTATCAAATTAATGTTAATATATGTGTAAAATAAGAGATCGATAACCAATAAAATTATATTGCATTACATGAATATAAACTTCGTTCTTATAATAACAGTTTTGTTACTTAAATAATAGCTCTGTGCTCAGAATGGTAGATCTGTCACCAAATAAATCGATTATCGATCCCTGACTGCGACTCCTTTTTATTTGATATTTTGTCACCAATACAGTAGTAACATTTTATTTCGTTCAGATATTAAATTAATAGTATTCGTTACCAATTTAATACATCAATTTATAATTTTAATGAAAAAATGATCAAAGGGGCGGAGACAAATTGGCGCGCTTTAAAAATTGATTAGCCATACGCTTAAAGCTGGCCAACCCCCCACCAGAAGCAAAAAATGTGCTTATCGGCCAGAAAAGAAAAAGGGGGCGCCCTTCGAAATCCAAACCAGCGCTGATTATTCAGTGATTATTGTTTTTTAAGAATAAATATTGATTATTTTAACTTTAATTAAGTGTTTTATCTATTATTCTGCTAGCCATAAGCCAGCTATTTTAAACCAGCGCTGATTGTTCAGTGGTAATTATTTTAAACAATAAATATTGATTATTTTGACTTTAATTGTTTTATTTACTACTCTGCTAAAAATTTTATTTAAATATAATTTATACTACCAGTGGAAATTTAAAACCTTGGGAGTCTAGTTAAGTAGCAGAATCTTTTGGTTGAAACGATGATGACAACCCTAATTTTTTATTTGAACTTAATGCAATTTTCTAGTAACATAATATGATTTATTGGTGATCTCTTTAAATTAGTTTGCTTAAATACTTATTAGGACACACCTATTATAATACATACAAAAACATTTATTTGGTACTAGACCTTATATCTCAGGATTTTAGGTGATTTATTGTGGAACTGATTTTGCATTGTTTGGTGACTACATTTTGGTGACAGATCTACTATTTTGAGGACAAACCCTATTATTTAAGAAACACAAAACTAATTAAATTGGTGATAGCTTAAATGATACCCAACCACAATTAGGGTCCCCATATACCACTTAAGAACTCGTTAAGGCACCATAAAGCTCACGGGACAGCACAGGTAATTATTATACGATCTGCTGGATAATTGTTCGACTTAATTAGCAATTGTTTTGTTGTTATAACAATGTGTGGGTTTAGGTAGGTGCGGTGGTATAAGCGGAGCGGGGAGCGGGGTTCATGGCCAGAAGTCCGTGGTAACACTTTGACCTTGAGCTAGCCTAGCGTAGGCCAGAGTTATACAAGAATAAGATGCCAGCAGAGCAGTGGTGGCGCAGTGATAACGGCTGCGACTGCCGAATCGTGGTCGTAGGTGCGAACGCTAAGAGGAGCTTTACTTTGTGTAAATTATTTCATCACCACTGCTCTCAAAACGGTGAAGGAAAACATATGTGTAAGAGATCCGTAGGAGACTCAAACTCAAAGCATTTATTTCAATTAAACCATTTACAGGCACTTTTGATTTGTCAAAGAGTCGGTCAGTTAGTCATAAAGTTGAAGCTAGTTGCGATAACGTAGATCTCTATGGAGAAGAACGGGCAAGAAACTCCAAGGACACACTTTTAAATACATGGTTATAGATATTACAAAATCCTGGGTACAGTATTCTTGTTGCTTTTATATGTGAGAACAATGTAAAACAAAAACAATTCAAAATATAAGATTAAAAATAAGCTCTGGCAAATAAGAGATGACCAGTCTCAACTGATGGCGCCTGTTCACGAACATAACACCAGCTCAACCAAGAACCAAGGTAAGCGACATAGGTAGTCCTGAAGAATTGCCAAACTTGAGTGGCTGTGGGCAGGGCACATTCCTCGCAGAACAGGTGGCCAATGAGGCCGAAAGGTTCTGGAGTGGTGACCGCGTACCGGAAGACGTAGCGTTGGAATGGCCGCAGGAATCCGCTGGATGCGGGAAGGACAGCACTGGTCGACATGGCGATGGCGGTGCTTGGGGGAGGCCTGACAAAGATTATGTCTGGACTTTAAACGAGACCTCTGAGTTTGTTTCGGTGTTTCTTCTCAGAGTAATTAGTTCAGGGAACTCCGAACTCATCTTGTTTTAAAGCATACGTTATTTTTGTAAAAGTGTTTTTTTGAAACAATATATAGAAATAAACATAATTTATCCAAGAATCGTTCCACAAAGGGCAGAAACTCACATTATACATTATTAATAAGAAAAAATTATAATAAAAGATGAAAGAAACCATACCACGCTCGTTAGCAAGGAAAATCTTTTGATAAAATAGGTAATATTTTTACCGATACTTTTGTAAAAAAGTAAAAATATTAGGCTTACAAAAGAAATCTATATTTAGCTTAATTTTATTTATTTTTTACATACAAAGATTTTTTGCTGGAGAATTGTCCGTCACGTATATCGAGAACCTGTTTTTTTAACTAAAATGATATACGTACGTTTGTTTATGGAATAAATTCATTCCAACTACGGAACCCTTCATTGTACGTGGTCCTCGCACTTGACCGGTTTTCTTTTTTATTTCAACTATTTTTGGAGTACGCAATCTGGATATCCTGCCTTAATAGCTGGCTACAGGTATTCAAAAATCATAACCCTCCTTTTTGCTTCGCCGGAGTTGGCAAAAATGGACTGATTATGTAGAGGGAAGTATAGTCACGAGCATATAAACCTTAGGCAATCGCGCGCGGCTGCCGCGCGCGGCATATTGTGTTTGAACGACTGCCGCGCGCGAACACTTCTGGCTACCTGCCACACACAAACATTATTATTTAACTAAAGCGCGGCAGAAATGTGTCCTGCAAACGCCGCGTGTTGCTGCCGTGCTCTTGCCGCTCAATTATTGGACACACCTTTACATTAAAAACGTTTATCTCGTGAAATAAAAATTGCATTTTTATTATTCACTCTTTTAGCTGCTCTTCATCACATGCCCATTTATTTAATTTGTCATAATTTCCTAACCTATTTTCGGTAACACCGCTCCGCTTATAAAATCGCTTCCGCTTATCAATGTACCATCACCCTTGAGTACTTATTTACATACCGGCCACATTAAAAGGTGGCAAACGCATATTCATGACGTGTCAGCCACCGTTTGAGCCGCGGGTTCGACTCCCGGATAATGACTTCATACAACTAGGTATAGACAGAAGTCTAGGTGTTTTGCTTACCAAGTGGGTTTGAGTGGGCCACCCACCAAGAAGAATTTAATGGTTTTTTTTTTATTAGTTCCGTATTTTTATATCACACTTTCCGAATCAATCTGCCTTGCCTTTTCTCAACTATGTTGGGGTTGGCTTCCAGTCTAAACGGATGCAGCTGAATACCAGTATTTTACATGGAGCGACTGCCTATCTGACCTCCACAACCCGGTAACTGGGTAATACGATACCCCTTGGTAAGACTGGTTGTCAGACTTCTCACGACTCGTAACGACATTCAAAGATCCATGAATGACAGCTGGACCAACGGTTTGACGTACTTGCCAAGGCACGGAGGAGTCTCGATATGTAAAGATGGTCACCCATCCATAGACCAACCCCGGCAAGCATAGCTTCGTAGCGACTCCAACAGAGTTGGGATAACACTTCAGTTGCGATCAAGAAGGTTGTTCTCAAACGCAAACGATTTAATAACAAATGCTTAAAAAAAAACATTTGAATATCAATTTCAACCAATTATAAAATCCAACGCCTATATTAGTAGAAAGAACAATAAATAAAATTTTGAAAATGGAAACTGACTTAAAAAAAAATGCAGGCTGCACCCAATGCTACAATAATCATAACTCAAATTTAAAAAAAGAACTGCCGCCATTTTGTGCGTCCAAGTCGACACCTACAATTATATTTTCAAGATATTTTATTTCTCATGTCGTAAATTATGAAGGTGGTGGCTACTACGAGTTTATTTATACATCGGGGTTTGACTCGATTTGGGTTAAACACGTAAGTCGGCCATATTTTACACGGAGCGACTGCCTGTCTGACCTCCACAACCCATTAACTGGGTAATACGATACCCCTTGGTAAGACTGGTTCACAGACATTCGGGCTTCAGACGACTTGTAACAACTGTTAAGATCTACGAATCATTCGTGGCTTTCCGAGGAGGACTCTTGGTATGTAAGATGGTCACCCATCCACGGACCAACCCGTGCGGCTGTTAATACTTAGCCACGTGCTCCTCCGAGGAATAAGCTGTTCAAGATAAAGATATCTTTAGCTAAACTTTTACAAACAATTTTGACCAATTGTATTGGTTACCTGCGCCATTATAAATGATTGTCGTGAAATAATAACACAGAAGTGACTTTATAAATGCAGAGTAATTTACAGAATTTTGATTTTGGGGTGGTTTTGCAAATATGTCACTATTTTTCAGTAAGTAACAAAAATTATATCATTGATAGTAAATGCTAGGTTTTTCCAAATAATTCTGTTTTCTGTAGATGCAGATGTTTTGGCTTTTGGCTTCTGACTACTACTCATCAGCCTATAATAGCAGTCCACTGCTGGATACATGCCTCTCCATTTGCACGCCATTCAGCTCGATTCCCGGCAACTCATTTCAGCCGCTACCAGCCACCCTGCGAAGATCGTCGCTCCACCTAGCCTGACGTACCCTGAATACCCATAGTACAAATAATATAATAGTACGCCCATTGTAATCATTGATTTTGACAATCGGGTAACTAAATTTTATTTTATTTATTCGGCAAAATAAACAGTTATACATTAAAATCTTATGCCTAGTTATAGCTAAACATGAGTTATAAATGTACCTACGACATTTTCCACACCATATTACAAGTTATATCTAACTGTGCGCTACTCTAAGCTGTTAAAACAGAAAAGTAGTAAATAGTGAACATAAACTAAAAGCTCAACTCACTTTTTTCTCACTCTGTACCCGAAATCGAGAACCAAACGACTTAACCAACCTTAGTAGCTCCCTTTCCAAGAATCCTTTAGTACATCAGTTGAACTGACGTTTCATTCGACTCCGAATGTGCAAAATAATATAAGTCCGCGAAATATACGAGCATAAGCATAAATTATACGGACAATTATGAAAATTCTTCATTATGTGCGTAGGATATACTGAACTAAATAATATATGTAGACATCACGCTCGCATGCCCCGTAGGATTAGATCCACATTTTGCCAGTAATATTTGTATTAAATCAGTTTGGGTCAGTCTGACAACCAGTCTTACCAAAGGATATCGTATTACCACCAGTTACTGGGTTGTGGAGGTAAGATAGGCAGTCGCTCCATGTAAAATACTGGTATTCAGCTGCATCCGGTTAGACTGGAAGCCGACTCCAACATAGTTGGGTAAAGGCTAGGCAGATAATGCACTATGTTTTTTTTCTCTTTTTTCCTCTCAATCTGCCATCTGTATCATCTGAATGTTACCTTATTTGATCTACATAAGCGTAACTGACGACTATGGGATGAGTATTTTTAAACCCTGTGTTACTAGTCAATCAATCAGCTCAGCCTATCACAGTCCACTGCTGGACATAGGCCTGTCCCAGGCTGCACCACAGCACATTTTTCTTTTAGGTTGAGATATCAAAAAAATACTTCTACTACTCTGGGCGGAGCGGGAGGGCCTGTCAGAATTTTTTACTGACTAAAACCCACCCGTGTTCCTTCAGTTGCCTGTTGCCCAGGGTCCCGGTATCCCTTTCGGACTTTCTTGATACCCTGGCAGCTTACATCACCCTGTACTCCTTATATTACCTAGTAACGATCGGTAAGATAAATAGAAACCGGTCATCATTGTACAAAGAGTCAGCTACCTGAGATATCAAAAAACTAAAAGGTGCAGACATACAAAGCACAAAAAATATAAATAACGTTTCTTACTTCAAAACAGGGGGCGTTCCCTCCACAATTTATGATCTGCGTATCGTATTGGATTAATTCTGACTACCTTGGCAAACATTCGTGTTTTATTTTGTAAAAATAATTATAAGTTGCGAAAGAATCTTTGGTTTACGAGGTTAAGCAGCGCTTGTCATCGTCAGTGACTGGATGGGTGCGTATTTGTTAGATAGATACCTCAGTGTCTCATAAAAGAATTTAATATTTTTATCCGACTACGGCGAAACAAAAAGGAGGGTTATGATTTTGACCGGTATGTATGTATGTATATATGTATGTATGTATGTATGTTCATCTGTTCCCTCATATCTTCTAAACCACTCATCACAATTTGACAAGTGAGGTATCGTTGGAAGCCTCTTAATCGTCCGGTTAATCTTTTTGATTTATTTAGCCCTAACACGTGTGACTCCGGATTTTTAGTCGTAGTTGGGTTTTAGTTTTTAGTTTTATAAATCGAATCTTTGAGCTCCTTAAATTCTGAGTTGAGCTGAACGATTACTGACAAACGCGTGCACTGACTGGACAGGTCCACCCAATCTGTATGGTTCTTTCCTCAAATGACCATTTCAGACACCAATCTACACGGCCTGTACATGATCTGACCAAGATTATGTCTGGACTTTAAAAGAGACTGTGACCTCTGAGTTTGTTCGGCCTTTCTTTTCAGAGTAGTCAGATAGGAAACGCCGACCTCATCTAGTTTTAAAAATATCATTGTCGTGTAAAAGTGTTTGTACAAACCTACTTACAGAAATACATCATTTTTAAATATCATTCATCAGAAAGTACATTATGAATTGAAAAAGTCACATTCCTGGTAAGAACTTGCCAGAATTTGAACCCAAAACCTCGATGCGCTGGCTTTGGTAAAACCAGCCCTTAGTTCTGGAAGCGTGACTATTGATCGATCTATTTTAGAAGTTTATTTTCATGACTGTTGGTCTGCCTTTACCAAAAACATTATCATGGTAACAATGATAAACAAGTGCATATCGAACCATGCACAATGAAGGGTTCCGTAGTTCGGATGAATTTATAAAACAAACTTCAAATTGTAGTTGAAAAACTTGTTCTCATGCAGAATGTTTGGGAGAACATGTTTTTACAACTGCAAAAGACAATCACAAGAATCGGCTCGAATTATTTGTAGTGTCCGACAGACTTTCTATAATAATGATAATTCATATAAAAAAATAGGAAGAATTATACAATATAAATAAAATCTGTAGAAGCACACCGTTGAAAAGTAATTTTAAATAGTTATTCAATTTAACAACACATTTCATAGCTACATTTTCAATTAGAAATGTTACCAATACCAAAATAATAATATCGATACGAAATTGCACTTGCAAATCGATTACAATAATATCAAATTATGAAGATACGTAAGTGAATTTATTACTTACATAAATCATAACTCGTAATTATGTTAATAAATAGCGTTCAGTTATATTTTTAAATAAGTATATTATATTTTACAGTAATGTAATAATTAAAAATAATTTTTAATTCGATTATCGATATCGTTTAGCATAGTTTATTCCTAATAATGTAATTATAGTGCTGGCAACATTTGATGTAAAACTCTATCTGGCATTTGTCAATGTCAAAAAGTTTGACTTCTCCCGCGTGATAACACGAGCAACGAATTAGTTTCGTATTTTTTGTGAATATTGTGTTGTTTATTATTGTGTTTCTGGACCCCGATTTTTTTACCATTTACCTTGGCTGTTAAAACTGAGGATAATGTGCTAAAAGTCATTATATGAATTAATCATTTAATAGTTTATTTCATGATAGCGTTCAAATCAGAAGTATCAAGTGGTCAACTTAAAAAAAACTATATAACTTTTATTGGTGTGCTTCAAATAGAAAACTAATTATACTATCAAATTCTATATTTATTTTCCTTTTTTATGAAATATAGTTCATCTTTGTCGGTTCTGGACGAGAGTTGTGGGAGACCCTGGCATTGCCTTTTAAGTTGGTTGATTATTACTTGGTAACTTGTGGAGCCTACGTAGCGGTGATAGTTTTTCTTTTAATTTCGTTATAATATATACTACTGCCGTGAATATTTTCACATATCCAAACCCAACCATTTAGCTGGCAGGGGGGACGACGACACTTGGCTCTAACAAAAATTAGCACTTTAAAGCTTAATATTCCGCAAACGGATCCCTGAATCCAGAAATAGTTTTCACAAACTCACATTATTTTTAAACAACTTTCCAACGATACCCCAGACCATGGGATTGACGAGAAAAAAGAACATCCCCACTTTACGAATACGGGAGGTACCCTAACTACGTTTTTTTTTACCACTTTATCGGCGTCGTTTATATGTATATCCATACCAAATTACAGCTTTCTAGTACTAACGGTATCTGAGCTAAGCCGCGGACAGACGGACAGACGGACAGACGGGTCAGAAACTCCCTAAATAGCATTGTAGTCTTGTAAGACTTGCGCTGTCAGTTTAGTGGAATGACCAAAATGGTTCCTCTTTATGAACTTAAAGAGACAGTAAGTTACTATAACTTGGACTGACTTGGTGTGGAACAAGTTAGAAGAATTTGGAGTAATTTGTTCAGACGTGACGAACAAATAGAAAATAATGAACGGGTAGAGCGTTGTGCAGACTGGCGCGACGGTAAAGGTTATCGCGAGCGCGACTGGCGCGACTGGACCATATCGCGCCAGTCTGCACGAAAATTAATTGTTGTTGTGAAGTTTTCTTAGAAATTGTTTTGTTAGAGTCACGTCGGTAGTGCCAGTCTGCATGAGGCTTATCGAAAAAACGAGCTTAGAAAGGCTACAAATGAACAAAAGTAAGTTTTTCACTTGATTATTAATGATTCTTTATTTACTTTATAGAAAAGGCAAAAAACACTTCTGATTATATTTAACGCCCTTGGAAATGTATGTCAAAGTAATTAAAAAAGTTGCTATAAATAATAATAATAATATAAGAGGCCTACACTTGAACGGTGTGTATTCCTGAATGGCTTGAAATTTGAACAAATTGGCGAACAGAATTAATATAATATAATATCACTGATATGGTAATAGCACTGAGGGAGTAATTAATTAGAATAAATTAAAAATAACTTACCTACTTAATTTATTTCTTTAGAAAGTAACTTACATAGTCTATGGGAGAGTAATCATTTTGTATTCATCTGTGGGGGCTTTTAATTAGCAATATAGTCGAAATATTATTGTTATTATAATGTTTTTTGTCTGTAAGCGTTCCGAAAAAGAATTATAAAAAAAAAAAAAAAAAAATGTTGGCGACAAAACCAATGAAAGAATGGACTGTATTTTTAACCGACTTCTTCAAAAAGGAGGAGGTTCTCAATTCGTCTGTAGGTTTTTTTTTTTTGTTTGTTTTTTACGCGATTACTCCGCCAATTATGAATCGATTTTGATGATTCTTTTTTTGTTTGGTAGGTCATGATTCCGAGGTGGTCCCATATAAATTTTATTAACTTTGCTTGCGTAATTTTTGAGTTAGCTTCAATATTACGTATTTTTCCCACTTAGTTTATCTAGACGATATCCTGTTTGACTCCTTCACTGTTATTTACATAGCAGGTAGTGGTATTCGGATTTGTGTGGGGTAGGTACCACAACTAAAAAGTGAAAAATAAAAACTTTTCACTTCAATTACGGAAGTCGGTGTCTTTGCTTTTCAATTTCCGTTTTTTGCCACCGACTTCCGAAATTAAAGTTATTTTTCAATTTTTTAGTGATTTTTTTGGAAGTCGGTGGTTTTTTTTTTTTTTTAAAGTTTTTAACAATGGTTTATTTGCCGTGATTATTTTCCAAAAATTCTGGCTGAGTATTTCACTAAGAATGATTTAATATTTAATTATATTTCAATAAGTCAAAAAGTCGCTTCCTTTTCTCTCTTAGCCCACACCCCAAACCACAGCGTTGCCCACGCGTGGGAGTAACTCATTACAATGCGGCACCATTGTGCAGTTTATTATTATGTAAACACAGTCTATAATAGTGTGGACTATCTCTATGGACTAGGAAATACTCTGCTCTCACGTCGGCAGGAGTTATACGAGAGTAACTCGCGTTCCTATCCTTTCCGCAGTCAGGCTCGGAACCGGTTTAAAAAATACCGGTTAGTACCGGTTTATTTCGGTTTTCCTCCGAAAATTTCTAAAGAACGCGAACGTTTAGAGATCTTTATTTTAACCTTAATTAACCGGTTTATTCGACGCGGCGGCACAATCAATAGTCGTTAGTGCTTTGTTGAAGAAAAGGCTTTTTAAAGGTAGAGAGGTACAGTAAAAGGCTGATTACAAAGTGCCTTGGTCGTCTTATCCACATTATGTAACTAAACTATGCGTGTGCGCATGACAATACAAGCTTCCGATGCCGGCCGACCCACTCCGGCGCACCAATTGTATTGATCACTAATCAGTTTCCCTTCAAAACGTATGAAGATTTTTAGTTTAACATAATTTTACATTTCAAGTATGTTCTTTGTGACGTTTTGATTTTGCTTTGAGAAGGGGATCGCAGAATGGAGCCTAACCATAGCAGTTTTGTCACTATCTAAGAGAAATATTTTTAACTGGTCTAAAGCAATCCTATAGCCCGGGGAAAGTAACCTTATAGCCTGGGGAAAGCAGCCTTATAACCTGGGGAAAGCAGCTTTAAGACCTGGGGAAAGCAGCCTTATAGCCTGGGGAAAGCTGCCTTATAGCATGGGGAAAGCTGCCTTATAGCCTGGGGAAAGCAAACTTATGGCCCGGGAAAGCAGGCTTATAGCCTAGGGAAAGCAGCCTTATTGCCTGGGGAAAGCAGTCTAACTATGGTTACCCAGATAACCCGTAAAAACTAAGCATTTATCTTCCTTTGCAGGGCAGGTGTTGTGCAGGTCGTGTCAAGATGACAGTTGCTACGCATACGCATGTCACTTCACTTTTTGACTAATAATGACGAGGGCCTAGACAAAGTGACATTCTATCACCGATAACGATGATGAAAAAGGCAAAAATGTACATTTGTACATGTATAGGACTGTCATAATCTATCGAAAAGCTTGTGTCAATCCTGTTGAAAGTCGTTGTAGAAAAACGAAACGCTTTGGAAGCGATTGTCACTTGTCTAGACCCTCTGCACCCTAATTGCGTAACACACGAACAATCACAATCTAAATCGGTTTGATAAAAACAGCGAATCGATTGCATCAGAAGTTCGAAAAAAAAATCTGCTCGACAACGTAAATGACGCAATGAATGTTGTTGAACTGTCAAAATGTAACAGATTAGTCTTAATCGGTTACAAAAATAAGTTACGCAATTAGATAACTGTTTAGTAAGCCTCTTGAGATCGCTCTTTTTTTTATTTAAGTCTAAAGAGTATTTATTATTTTCTTACGACTGTCTAATTTTATTTAAGTAGGTATTGAAAATTCCTATCTGTACAAGTTGATAGTGAGATAATATGTACGGAGAGGTATCAGTAGGATCTGTTATTGCTTCTTTGACAATTACATCTTCCACGAAAGAATTAGCAGGCAAAACCAACATCTTTTACGTAGCAATCAACGTAAAATCAGTATTTAATTACTAAAGAACATACACCGCAGTTACAAAAGGGATTAATTTAATAACATTTATCATCAAAAAGATTTGGATGTAGAACTAAATGTTTGTTTACGAAATACAATTAGGATTGGCTTCCTGAGGCAGAAAAAAAAACACTTTTGATTACTGGAAAAATATATCTTGTATACAAATAAAAGGAATTAGGATTTGTTCAATGTTTTGGGTTCTGTAGGTAATATTACGTCATTTTTTTTTTTTGTAAATGCATAGCAACACCCTCGTCTCGGTTGGCTCGGAAAGCACGTTATGTACGTTGGTTTCGGCTGTCATTCGTGGATCTTTGACAGTCGTTACGGGTTTAATTAGAAGCCCGAATTTGACAACCAGTCTTACCAAGGGGTATCGTATTACCCAGTAACTGGGTTGTGGAGGTCCGATAGGCAGTCGCTCCATGTAAAATACTGGTATTCTGGTGCATCCGGTTAGACTGGAAGCTGACCTCGATATAGTTGAGAAAAGGCTAGAATGCGGCCGGGACCGTGCTTTCCGAGACACGGAGGAGTTTCAGTATGTAAAGATGGTCACTCACGCACGGACAAACCCCGGCAAGCGTAGCTTAACCAAACGACCCGTGCGGCTGTTATTACTTAGCCTCGAGCTCCTCCTAAAGGATAGTACCACTTTTTTTGAGTTCGGTATTCATCAAATGACTTCTCCCGCTCTGGGCGGAGCGGGAGGAGCGGGCGGAGCGTGTCAGACTTTTACTGACTAAAACCCACCCGTGTGTCTACAGTTGCCTGTTGCCAAGGGTATCCCTTTCGGACTTTCCCGCTGCCCTAGCAGGCATCAATGGAAAGTTCCTGGTGGAAAATCCAATACCACTTGTCCCGACCTGGGGATCAAACCCAGGGCCACACAGAATCCATAGTATGTAGGGAATGCAATCTCGATTCCCTTAGTACTACAAGAAGTCCAGGGTCCATTACTAAGGTCCCTGATTTCTATTAAAAGGGTGCGATTCCAATGGTCACTCCCAAATATTTGCGGAACCCTAACCCAA
Organism: Lithophane ornitopus; assembly: GCA_948473465.1. Taxonomy (NCBI): domain Eukaryota; kingdom Metazoa; phylum Arthropoda; class Insecta; order Lepidoptera; family Noctuidae; genus Lithophane; species Lithophane ornitopus. The sequence goes on along the minus strand of OX419641.1, from coordinate 4,660,291 downwards.
AAAATCTACACGCATAAACACGAAACGAAAACCAATTAAGTTGGCAGTCGCCACCGTACGGAACCATCAATACGAATCAACTCGTTGCTTGCTATTAACTGCCAGGTTAGACCGGGAGACGGATTGCAGTTTTGTAACGTGATCTTGGAAACATGCTAGTCTTGCTCCATAGGACAATTTTTCGAGTCTGGACAAAATCAAACTGGTTGCTAATCTAGCTATCTATCTTATTAGTATTACTCGTAAAAATCTTAGGAACATTGTGATATCGTATACTTTTAAAATGTTTGTAAATATGTGAGCACCATGTATCTATCACATACTTAATTTATTTATTTGGGATTGCTCCATTTTTAATTCTTTTTACATTTATTGTGGTACAGTAATCGTATTCTAGGTGCATCGTAATCACATGTATTTATATAATTGATGTATACAAAATATTGTAAGGGTGGAGTTTCTTGCCCATTCTTCTCCATACGAAAACTACCTTTTGGAAGGGGCAACTAGAATCAGTTCTATTTCTTAGTTTTTCACGTTCAAAACTGCCTTTAATGTGCCTATTTGAAATAAATTATTTGACTTTGACTTTGATCTGAGATTAATTTGAAATAATGAATACCTATTTTTTTACCGACTTCTTCAAAAAGGAGGAGGTTCTCAATTCGTCAGTATGTTTTTTTTTTTTTGTATGTTTGTTACGTGATTACTCCGCCAATTATGAATCGATTTTGATGATTCTTTTTTTGTTTGGTAGGTCATGCTTCCGAGGTGGTCCCATATAAATTTTATTAACTTTGCTTGCGTAATTTTTGAGTTAGCTTCAATATTACGTAATTTTCCCACTTAGTTTATCTAGATGATATCCTGTTTGACTCCTTCACTGTTATTTGCAGGTAGTGGTATTCGGATTTGTGTGGGGTAGGTACCACAACTAAAAAGTGAAAAATATTTTTTTTGTAAAAAGTTTTTATTTATAGGGAAAGTCCACTCTTTCAGCTATCATTTTCAGAACCCTTTTTGGGCTGGCCATATCGACTCGTGCCACCGTGCCGGGCCATAGATGCAGCGCGCTTGTGCATTATAGTAGAAAAACTGCCGCACTGCAACGCCATGGCAACCCCATCAGTTTTCTGACCGCGTTATTAAATTGGACACAAAGTGCTCCATACGATGCTTACGAATAGTTCTCTCTCGCATGTGTAGAAGGTGGTACAGATGCTCTTAAGAGCGCCACCTTAACGTCTGCAGCATCACGTACAAACCTGCGGGGCAACATAGTCACATATTCGCACACACGGACAGAATCCTCCGTTCCCTCTCAATATCAGCATATAAAGTACCTGCTCCTACAACGCCCGGTTTTTTTGGAATTTGACCATACATCAAGACTTCTTAGTTACATGGAATTTAATAATAACGTTTTATACACATAAACCTTCCGGAATAAATTGGTGAAAACCTCGTCAAAATTTGTTGCGTGGTTTTGAAGAACACTTTAATTTATAATATGTGTATCTATAAAAAAATCCAAATAATGAAGGAACATGCATCAATATAAAAGGAAACATTAATTAATCGATCTTGTTAGATGCTCAAATATACATAAAACTGAGAAAAATTATTAAGATAGAAATTATTCATTTAAGGTGTGTGCGACTAGCTGAGTTGTTGGCCAACTGGCAATAGGTAATATCCATTACCATCCATCCACCCATCCATTCATACCATCCATTTTCCATTCCATTTTTATCCATTTTATATTTAATCTCCTAAAATCGCACTTTTACATTTTTCATTTGTTTCTTTAATTTATTTTGTTATCTGCTGTATATTGTGTGCCTTTTAGTCTGTGCTGAACAAATGTATTTTCTTTTCGTTCATTTCTTTCTTTTATTTCTTTTTCTTTTCTTTCTTTTCTTTCTTTTCTTTCTTTTCTTTCTTTTCTTTCTTTTCTTTCTTTTCTTTCTTTTCTTTCTTTTCTTTCTTTTCTTTCTTTTCTTTCTTTTCTTTTCTTTCTTTTCTTTCTTTTCTTTCTTTTCTTTCTTTTCTTTCTTTTCTTTCTTTTCTTTCTTTTCTTTCTTTTCTTTCTTTTCTTTCTTTTCTTTCTTTTCTTTCTTTTCTTTCTTTTCTTTCTTTTCTTTCTTTTCTTTCTTTCTTTTCTTTCTTTCTTTTTTTTCATTTTTTATTATGCAAACTGTGCTCTTTCAAGTAATCTAGCCTACACTTCGTATCGTTTTCCTGGAAACACTTCTAGTGAGTACATAAACGTAACCTCAGATTTCAAAACAATATTAATCCTAGAGTCGAGCACTATTCCTGTTAGGACTATTTCTGAGAAACTTGAAATAGGATTCAGTGAAGTTTAGATTTCGTGTTGTACTCGACTAAAACCGCTCTTGTCCGTTGTATTTCGTAATATTTGTTTCACCCTAGCTCCGAAACTACATTCGTGATCACCGCTTATATTTCAGCGGCTGGCCCGCCCAAAATTTAGATTGGATTCATCACCAATCAACCTCTTTATCTCAATCAGTTAAGGTCGAAATTCGCTTATCACTTGTTTGGTAGTAAAATATTAAAACAAACGGGCGATTTCTTTCGCGATCTTTTATCTTTGAAACGTCAAAATGAATTTCTTTAATCAGTTTTGGAGTAACGAGTGTAAATATTTAAAACGGACCTTTCATCGGATGGACGAGTATAAGTTTTTTAATTTTATGTTGGTTTTGTAGAACGAAGCGTCGATGGAAATGAGATGAAAATAATCTGTAATTAAGAGCCTATACAACCTCAAATAATTGCTTAGCATGATCCTCCGTTATGTCGAAAATACTGCAGCATTAATTTTGAAATAAATATTATGTTAAAGTTGAAGATTATGCTAGACGAAAACACGATTAAGTGCATAAAATCTCTATAGAAAAAAATCCAAAGTTACCTCAAAACCGAGCTTTAACATTAAAAAAAGAAAAAGTTGGAGTTTTTACCTTCAGTATCTCCGTAAACAGAAAGTTCCCAGGTATGGTCCAGAACAAAAAAATGACCACAATGACGGGAAAATATCTGTTTACACCCGTTACATTTGTCTACTTAAAAACAAACAAAACGATGCTCACATTATACAATCAATACGACAAAATCAATCATTCTCCATAGTATTTTATAAACGTAAAAAAAACCATGTTGCTATATATAACAAAATAAATATGCATGCCTGTCTGTCTGCAACCAATCAACTCCTGTTTTGATAGCAAATATCATCCGGAAACTCAAATAAAAAATACGGCAAACAGACATTTCGTGAAAATATTAAAAGTATAATGAAACTGCGACCAGTGTGCAGTTTTCAATTTACGTGTCGCAGTTAAAGTGAATAATTTAGAGAGTTTTGTGGAAATTCTGGCTTTTTTTTGTGGGTAAAATTATAAGTTTTTTTGATAATGAAAAGGGAGTGAATGATGTTTATGACGGACGATTCGTGGATGACCGCATCAACTACATATGGAGAAACCTCAGTGCTACACAAAAAAAAAAAAAAAAAAATTCATTAACATAGGTACATTACATAATTAATTTTGGAGTCACCTTTTAAGCAAAGATTTTCTTGTATTAGGTGGCTCCGCTCTTCCAGTTTACATTAGCTGTACAATATGTGTGAGAAAAAAAGAAAAAAACAATAATAATTTTATTAGTAATTAGAGACTATAATTTTGAGTGAATGCCAAAAGACTTTTATTTTATTTTTTACAAAGCACTTTAACCCAGTGGCATTCGTTGATCTTTGATAGCCTTACCAAGGGGTATTGTGCTTCCCAGTAACTGGGTTGTGGAGGTCAGATAAGCAGTCGCTCCATGTAAAATACTGGTATTCAGCTGCATCCGGTTATACTGGAACCTGACCGTTGCTCCTTGGTAAGTCTGGTTGTCAGACTTTTGGGCTTCCTACCCGTAACGACTGTCAAAGGTGTAAGAATGACAGCCGGGAGCAAAGGCAGGGAGGGTTCTCGATGTATTGTATGGTCAACCATCCACAAAGCGACCGCGGCTACGGTAGCTTAACCTTCGAACGTACGACCCGTGCGGCTGATATCATTTGGCCAAGAACCTCTTATCTTAAGTGTCATTTCAATAAAAATAAAATTATCACACCATTACAGTCATAATCTTGGAAAAAAGAATTAACAATACATTCGAAAAATATCTCGGAATCCTCTTCATTGTTGATTCAAGGTTGATTTTTACGATTTCCCATAGATTTAGTCAGACACGAATAATATATTATTTGCATAGAGACGGCGCCACAGATCCTAACCTCTTTTATTATGTGCTAATCACTACAGGATTATGGGTGTATGTACATGGTGTTGCTTGTTTGATTAATGTATTTTTTTTGCTAGTGTATATACTATCGCTGGGTCATGCATGTCTCAATTACTACTATATAAACAGTAATTAATTGACTTAATTACAGTAGTTTTAAAATATATGATACGTAACGAGAGTGCGCGCCATGAAAGAATGCCCGCGGAAAATTGTGGAACTAATTTTTTTTATATGCAAAGTGATGCAATGACATTAGACACTAGCGCCGCGTCAAATGGATTTCAGTGGTGGCGTGGACTCTATGTATAATGTATAATTATCACACTTGGGTGTAATCAAAGAAGAGGATAATTAGAATAGGTTGCTAGAGCCAACAAGACGTGTAAAACCTCTTTGGGTAGTTTTTTTTTTCTTACTTAAAAAACCCGACTACGGCGAAGAAAAAGGAGGGTTATGATTTTGACCGGTATGTACGTATGTATGTTCATCTGTTCCCTCATATCTTCTAAACGACTCATCACAATTTGACAAATGAGGTATCGTTGGAAGCGTCTTGATTTCAAATACGAACAAAGACACATTCAAATAGCGCCCTCTAGAAGACATAAAGACAGGAACTAAAAAATAAAAATTGTTTAATCGTACCGTGTTGGGTTTCAAATAAAAGGGCTTAATGAGCACATTTCAATAATATATATATTATAAACCCAAAAGAAAAAAAAAATTAAAGTAATAAAAACTAAAACCCAACTACGACTAAAAAGGTATAAACAAGACACCACAGACAAATTAAAAATCCGGAGTCACACGTAATCTGTTCGATTTTTGCCCTAACACGTGTGACACCGGATTTTTAATTTGTCTGTCTGTGGTGTCTTGTTTATACCTTTTTAGTCGTAGTTGGGTTTTAGTTTTTATTACTTTATTTTTTTGTTTCTTCAGCCAAATCCAAACTACTGTCCGCAATTATTTAAATTACATTTCACGAATTTGTCAGTCAGTCTTAGAAAAAAGCGTATAAAAATGTAAAGGAATGCACCAAAATAAATCCAAAACCATACTCCTTAATTTCGCGATCATTTACTTTTCTTACAATAACAAAAATGCATGAAACATTTATTTCAACGTCATTCTCACCGCACTGTCAAGATGTCATACAAAAACTGAGACAAGATAATATTAAGGTTCCGTAATCATTGCGGTGGCGGCGGCGGGGGTGAAGCCAACCGCGAACGTTTGCGGTTCCGTACTCGTAATAATTCATGACATTGTTAAGAAAATGAACAAGGATATTTTGTGAGGGCGTCATTTTGTGTTACATTTTGTAAAAGCTATATTTTAAGCTGGTTTCCTTTTTAAGCGTATTCGTAGGTGATCAATACTGAGGGTTTTTTGTTACTGTACCTACTCGTAGCTAAATAATAACAGCTGCATGGGTCGATCAACAGGTTAAGCTACAGGGTATCGTATTACCCAGTTACTGAGTTGTGAAGGCCAGATAAGCCGGGTACTCATTAGCGAGCCGTAACCGTTGCATGAACTGTTACCAAAAAAGATAGTGTGTACATGGTTTGCAAACCTGCTGGGAGCGGTACGTGTCCGGCTAGCAGCGAGCCGACGATTACAAGGTACTCATATCTGTAACCGTAACGTTGCACGTAACTGTTACCGTTACTAAACATAGTGTGTACGTGATTCACGAGCCTGCAACGAGCGCTACATGAGCGAGTCGCAGCGAGCAGACGATTGTCGGTTTTTGCTGCGAGTCAAAGGGCGCTCGCAGTGCGCTCGTGGCTCGGTTACAGTGATGTGGCCTCCTCGTACACACTAGAACCTCGTTACTGTATCTATTTAGTTACAGTTACAGCTAGCAAAATGAATACGCGTGAAAGCGTTCGGGCGACGTCATGAGCCTAAACTGTAGAGAACCTCGTTCCTGTATCACGCCAGTTACGGATACAGCTCGCTAATGAGTACCCGGCTATAGGACGTCACTCCATGTAAAATAGTGGTATTCAGCTGCATCTGGTTAGACTATTTTTGCGACCGACCCCAACATAGTTGGGAAAAGGCTAGGCAGATTGGCTGGTTGACTGATTGTCAGACTTTCGGGCTTCTGACGACCCGTAACGATTATCAAAGATCCACAAATGACAGCCGACACCAACGGCTTAACGTGCTTTCCGAAGCACGGAGGAGTCAATCTGCCTAGCCTTTTCCCAACTATGTTGGGGTTGGCTTCCAGTCTAACCGGATGCAGCTGAATATCAGTATTTTACATGGAGCGACTGCCTATCTGACCTCCACAACCCAGCAACTGGGTAATACGATACCCCTTGGTTAAACTGGTTGTCAGACTTTCGGGCTTCTGACGACCCGTAACGATTGTCAACGATCCACAAATGACAGCCGGGACCAACGGCTTAACGTGCTTTCCGAGGCACGGAGGAGTCTCGGTATGTAAAGATGGGATATGTGTCGGGATGTAAAAGTAAGAATAACTTACGTAAGAATAAAAAGTAATGTGTGAAGCAGTTTCTTAAGTCGTGTTCAGAAAATTGGTAAAAACAACTTTTTATTAGTTTTTGTGCAATGGAATCTGGAAGCGTTTACATACTTTGTAAGAGAGACTTCTTGCACATAAAGTGTTGCTATTTAACCGACTTCTTCAAAAAGGAGGAGGTTCTCAATTCGTATGTATGCTTTTTTTTTTTTTTTTGTGTTTGTTTGTTACGCGATTACTCCGCCAATTATGAATCGATTTTGATGATTCTTTTTTTGTTTGGTAGGTCATGCTTTCGAGGTGGTCCCATATAAATTTTATTAACTTTGCTTGCGTAATTTTTGAGTTAGCTTCAATATTACGTATTTTTCCCACTTAGTTTATCTAAACGATATCCTATTTGACTCCTTCACTGTTATTTACATAGCAGGTAGCGGTATTCGGATTTGTGTGAGGTAGGTACCACAACTAAAAAGTGAAAAATAAAAACTTTTTACAAAAAAAAACCGACTTCCAAAATAAACACAAAAAAAGTGAAAAATAACTTTAATTTCGGAAGTCGGTGGCAAAAAACGGAAATTGAAAAGCAAAGACACCGAGTTCCGAAATTAAAGTAATTATTCACTCTTTTTGTGTTTTTTTTGGAAGTCGGTTTTTTTTTTTTTTTTAAGTTTTTTATATTTAATTCTTTAATATGCATGTTGAAGGACAAAACCAAAATTAATGTGCATTGGGCAAAGGCATCTTCTCATAAAAAGAAGGTACTTGATCACCACGTTTGCTCAAATTCCCTCACAGATTTCCTCACAATGTTTTTCCTTCATCACTCATCACTATCCAACAGTGTAGTGATAGCCTAGTGGTGTGACCGTCAGACTGCCAAGTCATAGGTCTCGAGTTCGAACCCAAGCCACGCACCTCTGACTTTTCGGATTAATGTGCGTATAATATCACTTGCTTGACGGTGAAGGAAAACAACGTGAGGAAACCGGCATGCCTGAGAGATATTTCTCGACGGCATGTGAAGCCAAGTCAAAAGCCTATGGGCGGCTTTAAAACTGTGACACCAGGTTAGTCATTAACACGAGAAGAACAAGTAATATCCAAAATAAACTCAGATAGGTACATATTGAATTAAAGGGCACATTGATACTTGCCCGCAACCAACAACCTCGTGAATTAGAGGATAGTCCATAACAACTGGGGACAATTTCAATAAAAAACTAGGTACCTAATTATTTAAAAAACAAAAAACCCGACTGCAAAAACCTACCTAACCTACTAAAGGTGGGGACAAACAAAACTTACACCATATTTCAGGTTATTGGTTTGTATACCTTATAAAGTTCAATGCTTGTTTTTCTCTTTTCGGTTATAGGTTTTGCAGTCGGGTTTTTTTGTTTTTTAAATAATTTGCTTTATTTTGAGCTTTTTAGTTTTATTATTATATATATTTGGAACTCATTACTAGCTCTTATTTGATACCAATATTATAGTAATTTATTTAAAAAAAACCTTCCCCTTTTTTTTCTATTTGCAGATGGAATATATAAAATAATATAGCCTATGTCACTTCCACAACACAGATGAACCTAACGACACCTCGTATGTTAAAATCCATCAAGCCGTTTAGGCTACAGAGCGTGACAAAGAAATAGACATACATACATACAAACATACATATTCTCGAAAAACATTACAATCCTTCAAGGGCAAGTCGGTAAAAAACAAGAAAAAAAATGTTTTTAAAATGAAAAATGCTTTCTTAAAAATAATTATAAGAACATCACCCTATATATTCAAATATTGCGTGACGTAATAACATAAACATTGCATACTAATTCGAAGTCCCGGGTTCGTTTCCTGAGTCGCGTCGGACACATAAAAACGAACAAAAAATCTTTTGTTGTTTTACGTTCAAGGTTTTTTGTGAAACAGAGGGTAAGCAGAGGTCAAAGGTGTTGTAAGTAAGATTATTATAATACTAGCTGCGCCCCGCGGTTTCACCTGCGTAAGTCTCGATCCCGTGGGAATATCGGGATATCAAAGTATCCTATGTCCTGATACAGGTCATGGTCTACCCATGTGCCAAACATGTAAATTCATTCAGCCGATTTAAGGTCAGATCACACCGAGACGCGACGCGCACTTTTTTATGATCCAATACAATTTCGAATTTATTTACTACACAATAAGGTACACGCGCTGCGCAGCCCCGCGCATCTCAGCGTACTTTGACACGTGTCAACCCTCGCACTGAAATTGTACCTTTTCGTGAAGAAAATAAGTTCGATAATTGTTAAAAAGTGCGCGCAGCGTCGCGTCGCTTCACGTCGCGGTCTGAAGTGACCCTTAGCGTGGAAGCGTAACAAACAAACAAACTCACTTTCGCATTTATAATATTTAAAGTTGAAATTAGGATTGTGTCTGACTGTCTCGCTGGTCTGGTGGTTAGAAGCACGACCACAGAGCATAAGGTTCGATGCTCCGGTTGGGCAGTGTTAATTGTGTTTTGCCAGTTTTTTTTTACATTAGGCATTTCTCAATAGCAGCCTTTTTTTTTTTTTTTGAGTTTGGGATATCGTCAAATGACTTCTCTTTGGCTCTGGGCGGAGCGGAAGGGCATGTCAGACTTTTACTGACTAAAACCCACCCGTGTTCCTTCAGTTGCCTGTTGCCAAGGTCTCGGTATCCTTTTCGGACTTTCCCGCAACTCAAAAACAGCCTAGAGTCCGGATTGACGGTAATATTTCGCTCGACCCCTATTACCTCCCTACTTACATGGTAATTATACAAGAATTTATAGGTATCGCTCCATTTAAAACACAGGTATTCAGCTGCATCCGGTTAGACTTGACGCTGACCCTAAGATAGTTGGGAAAAGGCTGGGCAGATTGATTGCTAAAATCAGCTAGGAATGGAAATTCTGTCAGTTTCTCCTTTGATTGAGTGACTGATTTCAGTAAGCAAAAGTTCTTAAAGTTATCTTTTAAAGACTTCAAATGAAGAGAAGAATGAACTTCCTAATGAAGGCCGTACCCTACCTCAGATTTTATCTCACTCGCACTATACTACTCGCGACCTGAGTGAGAGCGAGACGGAGTGGGGCGCTAGCAGCTCTCAAACCTCGAAAAGTTTAGGTAAATGCTTTTTACGGTGAAAATAATGGTACTTAATTTAAAAAAAATATAAGACCTACTTTATAGTTAGTTCAGTTATTATGCAAAGTTTCATGATCTAATGTGAAGTAACTTTTTAATACCAGCGGTTTATACTTCGATTTAGAGGCAACTTTGGATATTTTTTCTATAGAGAAAATTTTATGTAATCGTGTTTTCGCCAAACATAGGTTCTAGCATCAATCCTCAACTTTAACATATATGTGGGAATGACAACACTATGCGAGTGAGAGGGAAGAATGGACACAGAAGATGGACGACGGTTGAAAACGACGAACGTGTGTGCGCGAATAAATAAGACGATTTAAAATATAAGATTTACTCCAATCCCTACATATATTTATTTCAAAATTAATGCTGCAGTATTTTCGGCATAAAGGAGGATCTTGCTGGCCCTTAAAAGAAAAAAAAAACTATCCTCTGTCATTCTTAATTAAAACTTCTTGCTAAAATTAATTTAACTACAGGAAAGACGTAGTGTAGCTAATCAACATTCAAACAGCGTTGAAAGATTATTGATAATCTAAAATGGCTGTAACTTTTGGGTGGCCCAAATTATCTATAACAACTGATCGACGAGACATGAATGTTAATTGTGTTGAATCATAGTTAAAATGATGGAGAGACTGCCAATGATTTAGATTTTTGGCATTTTGAAAATAGATTCAAACTCAAACCAATTATTTCAATTAAACCAGGTATTATATTTATATTTACAGGCACTTTTGAATTGTCAAGGAATCGGTCAGTCTTCAGTCAGTATGAAGAAGAACGGGCAAGAAACTCCGCGGACAGTCTTTTAAATAAATAAAAAAATTGTTATAAAATATCATTCATGTTGAAAATATACATGTAGAAAGCACGTTGAAAGCGTCCGTAATAAAATAATAAAAAAACAATTAAAAAATTAAAATAAGCCATGGCAGCCAAGAGATTAACAGTCACAACTGACGGCGCCCGTTCACGAACATGACGCATGGATCAGCACCATTCAGCTCAACCATTTTGAAGGGAGCTAAATGATCCAACACACTCGCCACCATCAGCGAGACATTTGAGTGAGGATGACATACTCACAGCCGCCATTCAAGTCAATGAAAGACATATTACCCGGTAAATGGTTGTTCTCATATAGAGTCTTTTGAAAGAAGCTCGTGGCTAAGTAATAACAGCCGCACGGGTCGATAGAAGGTTAAGCAACGGTTGCCAAGGTCGATTCATGGATGTGGTGACCATCTTTACATAACGAGACTCTTACGTGCCTCGGAAAGCACGTTAAGCCGTTGGTCCCGGCTGTCATTTATGGATCTTTCACAGTCGTTACGAGTCGTCAGAAGCCCGAAAGTCTGACAACCAGTCCTACCAAGAGGTATCGTATTAACCAGTTACTGGGTTATCGAGGCCGTCGCTTCTTGTCAAATACTGGTATTCAGCAGCATCCGGTTAGACTCGAAGCCGACCCCAAGACATGTACTTAGTTGAGAAAAGACTAGGCAGATGATGATGAATAATGTCAGCCCATGTTGTTCCCACTGCTGGGACACAGACCTCCTCTCTGTGAGAGGGAGTGGGTTGTAATCCACCACGCGGGCCCAGAGTGGGTTGGTAGATGTCACATGTCTTCGAATGTTTTATTCTAGGACATGCCAGTTTCCTCACGATGTTTTCCTCCACCATTTTTAGAGATCCTGCATAAACCAACCAAAGCAATAAAATAAAGATACGTGGATGTAATGTGTGAAAGATAATTTACCAAGAAAAATGAAATAACGACCATTATTAGAAACTAGCCGCGCCTCGCGGTTTCACCCGTGTAAGTCTCGATCCCGTGGGAATATCGGGATAAAAAATATCCTATGTCCTATTCTAAGTTACGGTTTACCCATGTGCCAAATTTCATTTAAATCCGTTCAACCGTTTTAGCGTGAAAGCGTAACAAACAATTAATTTAAAAAAAATACTATCGCATTTATAATATTAGTTGGGAAGTTAGGATTATGAACAAATGTTGCAAAAATTCCAAATTTTAAAGTAAGGACATTAAAATCCGACAAAAAAACACAAAACCCTTGACCGAAGCTACCTTCGGTAACTTTTGACATACCAAAACCCATCCATTTTCTAACTTTTTTTCTCCAAAACCCGTCCATCCTAACCAAACGTAGCGGCATAGCCGTTTGAGTAGGTTTTTTCGAGGTGTTGAAGTGCGGCGCCCGGATTCTGTTTGACAAATAAAGACGACATGACAAAAAACCCATTTGCATGTGTTAATAGTACTGGTATTGTTTCACAAGCACTTTTGAGGTCGACGTCGGATGGAGATGTTGTTTTTGAAGTCTTTTTTGACGCCCAGTTTTTATTTTTTTGTTTTTTTTTGTGCTAAAATTGGGCTGGTATGTTTTCTATTCAATAATTTTCTATACCGCCGGGTCCACTGATAATACATTATACTTATTTCATGTCAGTGCACCAACGTCATTTTTAGAATAATCCCACTGGCCAGCACGAAAAAAATCGCTCAACGCGCCTAAAGAAGTTTTCACTTCAAAAAACTTTATAGAATTTTCTTCTGTATATTCAATTCACTTTCCAGCATTTGGGTTTGTTTAGCAGTGCAGAGTTAGTGCAAGCGGCAAAAAAAATCTTTGCAGCCTTGCATAACAATAGTTATTTGTTATGCAAGGCTGCAAAGTTGTTTTTTGGCACGAGTACTTGTATTGAATCCTGAGCGTTTCGAGGATTTCAAAGGTACGAGAGGCAGACTAAATTTGCAGCCGAGCGAAATACACAACTTTTCACCTCACTACAGCGAAAAAATTAAAGTAATAAAAACTAAAACCCAACTACGACTAAAAAGGTATAAACAAGACACCACAGACAGACAAATTAAAAATCCGGAGTCACACGTGTTAGGGCATAAATCGAACAGATTACGTGTGACTCCGGATTTTTTGGGGTCATAATATTTATATTTTTGAAATGTGCTCATTAAGCCCTTTTATATTTTGATACCCAACAAGGTACGTCTAAACAATTTTTTTTTTAGTTCCTGACTTTATGTCCTCTAGAGGGCGCCATTTTTAATTTAATGTGACGTCACATAGCCTATAACCAGCGGACGATCAAAACGCTTCCAACGATACCTCATTTGTCAAATTGTGATGAGTCCCTTAGAAGACATGAGGGAACAGATGAACATACATACATACATACATACATATCGGTCAAAATCATAACCCGTCCTTTTTTCTTCGCCGTAGTCGGGTAAAAATGCTAGGTGTCTTCATCCAATAAACAAATATTGTACGCTTTTATGTACGTTTCGCGCATTTTTTCCGGAAGAAAGCTCAATTCGGCATTATGTATCGCTTGCATTAACTCTGCACTGCTAAACAAACCCAAATGATGGAAAGTGAATTGAATTATACAGAAAGTAAATAAAGTTCTTTGAAGTGAAAACTTCTTTGGGCGCGTTTAGCGAGCTTCGTGCTGGCCAGTGTGATTATTCTAAAAATGAGTTTGGCGCACTGACATGAAATAAGTATTTATGCAGTGGACCCGGCGGTATAGAAAATTATTAAATAGAAAGGTTCGAATTTTAAAAACTCTTTCCACGCTAGCGGATAAAATGCACGTTTGCACGCAAATTTCGAATGACAAACATTTCCGAGCTTGTGAGGTGAAAATATATTGTTAATCCTGAACTCCACTGTAAGATAACATCATTAGGAAACATGGACTTAATGTCTGGAATCGTCAACACGCTGTGAACAAGCGTGGTGATAAATGCTTGTTCCTTCTTTATATGAGGAGAGACTTTTGCCCTGCAGTGGGACAATCACTGTCCCTACAGGCCGACCGCTTAAGGGGGATGCGCTAAGGTAGCCCGCGAAATTCAAATTTTCTTACGTTTTTTGCAATTTGCAGGTCAGTATCAGGTTGTACGTTGATAATATGATTAAAAGGCCTTAATAATATTTGTAAAAAATATGCATAATCATATCATCAATACAACTCGCTAAGTTCATAATAATATAATCCTATTGAATGATTGAATGACTATTGTAAATTAAAAAAAAAAAACATAAGTAAATTTGAATTTCGCGGGTTACCTCACTAAATGAGACCGTTCCTGAGGTAGCTGCGGGGTGCGGGAGGGGTGACAGTTATCAAAAGTTGACGAATCACTGAGCTCTCTCATCACGACACCACACCCCTCCCTCACCGCGCAGTAACCTCAGGAAGTCAGGAATGGTCTCAGCTAAGCGGTCGGGAAGCAGTAATGCTCGCGAATGAGGAGGCGGACCGCGTGAGGGACAGGCAAAGTTTGCGCCCTCACGCCCCTAATCGCCGCCGCTGGAGACACCCTGGGCGTCGGGAATCCCAGGCGGATTCCCGGCCACCATAGGCGCGGGCTTGCGGACGGCGAGCAATGGGTAGCTCGCCGTCCGATAAGGACCAGGCCCGGGTCGATGGCGCGTCGTGTTCTACGCGCGCCTCAAAGAGATGTCAGCACACCTGACGGGTCCGTTAGGACCGATGCCTGCCAGGGTTGGCAGGCAACTGAAGGAACACGGGTGGGTTTTAGTCAGTAAAAGTCTGACACGCCCTTCCGCTCCGCCCAGAGCGGAAGAAGTCATTTGATGATTTCCCAACCCCAAAAAAAAAAAAAGCTAAGCCGTCGGCCTATTGTCACCTTGAGTTCTGACTCATGACTACCTATATTTACTTAGCTATACAGGGTGTTAGGGTAGACACCGTTATCCTTGAAACTAGTGGTTTGGTGTCATCTACCTATAATATACTTTTTCTATGGGACCAACTTTGAAATCGCAAAGAAAAAACAGCTTTTCCATACATTTTGTCGATTTAAGTGAACACAAATGTATGGAACAGCTGATTTTTTTTCGAGATTTCAAAGGATATTATAGATGACACCAAACCACCATAGAAAAAGTATATTATAGATGACACCAAACCACTAGTTTCAAGGATAACGGTGTCTACCCTAACACCCAGTATACGAGCATGTCGGTACCTATTGATCCAAGCCAATATAAGATTATGTTGCGAAGGCGTTTTTCGTTGGCATTTTTAATCTTGTTGCGATCTTTCTGAGTGGTTTAAGTTATAAACTTAATCTGACTTTCGTGATGTTTAATCAATAGAACAGGCCATCTTGATGATATGCAGGGTATGTCAAGTTAACAGTTGGTACGCACATGCTACAAAATAGCATGACTTTTTGATATAAATGTTATACGATTTCAATTTCTGTAAGTAGGTTTGTACAAACACTTTAACACGTCAATCACATTTTTTTTTTAAGGTCGGTTTTTCATAACCGATTTCTTCAAA
This sequence comes from Lithophane ornitopus, assembly GCA_948473465.1. Taxonomy (NCBI): domain Eukaryota; kingdom Metazoa; phylum Arthropoda; class Insecta; order Lepidoptera; family Noctuidae; genus Lithophane; species Lithophane ornitopus. Next base: position 4,644,925 of record OX419641.1, on the reverse strand, counting down.
TAGGAGGAGGTTCTCAATTCGTCTATGTTTTTTTTTTTTTTTGTTTGTTACGCGATTACTCCGCCAATTATGAATCGATTTTGATGATTCCATTTTTGTATGGTAGGTCATGCTTTCGAGGTGGTCCCATATAAATTTTATTAACTTTGCTTGGCTAGTTTTTGAGTTAGCGTCAATATTACGTATTTTTCCCACTTAGTTTATCTAGACGATGTTTTCATTTACTCCTTCACTGTTATTTTCATCAGCTAGTGGTATTCGAATTTGTGTGGGGTAGGTACCACTACTAAAAAGTGAAAAATAAAAAAAAAATACAAAAAAAATAACCGACTTCCAAAAAAAACACTCAGAACTGAAAAATAACTTTAATTTCGGAAGTCGGTGTCTTTGCTTTTCAATTTTCGTTTTTGCTACCGACTTCCGAAATTAAAGTTATTTTTCAGTTATGAGTGTTTTTTTTAGAAGTCGGGTTCGTTTTTTTTTGAAAAATGTTTTTATTTTTTAAACTAGATAAGGTCGTTTCCTATCTGACTACTCTGAGAAGAAAGGCCGAAACAAACTCAGATCACAAGTCTCTTTTAAAGACCAGACATAATCTTGGTCAGATCATGTGAAGACCATGTAGATTGGTGTCAGAAATGGTCTTTTGCGAACCACACAGATTGAGTGGACCTGTCCATTCAGTGCACGCATTTGTCAGTAATCGTGCAGCAACGCTCACCCATCCTCTTTCTTAGCGCAGCAACGATAGTTTGTTACCACACTAGAAATGAGCCAGTTTCTTATACCTTCGACTACACAACAAGGTACCTTTTTAAATGATATAGCTATGTGTGTGATATTAAAGTGAACTTTTCATATTTGCGCCTTGTCGGACGCGCGTTAATAATCATTTCATACTTGTAGCATACCGACTTGTGTGGTGGATGCACCTGTTGTCGGCCGTCACTTAAAAGTTCTTCAGATTTCCGTCTTAATTATTTATTTATTTAAAAACACATATAACTATCATCACAGGCTAATAGGTATACAGGTTTAGATAATAGATTAGACTTACAATTATTTATTTAAAGAAACTTAAAAGTATAATTGACTTTTTATAGATACAGATTGCCCATACAGCCGTATTGTCCCACAGCTGGGCAAATTCCTCGCTCCATTCTTCCATCGGTCACGATTCTGTACGGAGAACTGAGGGCCTAGACAAGTGACAATCGCTTCGAAAGCGTTTCGTATTTCTACAACAACTTTCAACAGGATTGTCATAAGCTTTTCGATAGCTTATGTCAGTCCTATACATTTTTGCCTTTTCCATCATCGATAGCGCTGATAGAATGTCAATTTGTCTAGGATACCTGATCTTCGTTATTTCTAAACATTCGATAAGACATTAAATGCCTTTATACAATAGTGGTTATTTTTTAAATGTATTTTTAAACGCCTTCTCTAAATTTTCTCTAAAATTAGAAGAAATTATTTACAATTGGACAAAAATGAGATTTTTTTACATTTGATATTATTACCTTATGAAGATATTTCAATATTTGCAATACTTCGTATGTCAAGGCGAGTATTCAATTCGTAAAAGACAGTAACATTTCACCGACAACCGGTGCACTTACCTCACTTAATAACTGTGCAAAATCCTTAATGTCCGCGTATTGTATGGTGTTAATTTATAACTGGCACAGAGGTCGATATAACTGGTTGTGCAGTTCTGTGCAAAACGGCTATTATGTGCAGTTTTTGCACAAAATGGTAATTATGCGCAAAATTCAGGCGCTCGTCGTGAGTTCGAATCCTGATGCATTTATGACGTTTTATTAAAAAAAACTAATTATTTTTACCATTTCTTGATGCAACCACAACGCGTCTAGTTGGCGCAAGCGTTACTGCTGAATATAAAGTCCTGGGTTCAATCCCCAGGTCGGGCAAAGTGTTATTGGGTTTTCCCCTCAGGAATTTCTCAGTAACAGTCCGAAGCCTGGATTTGTGTACCCAGTTGATAACAATATGCGCCTATAACTTGAACTTAACTATAAAAAAATTGGTAACTATACTCCATTTGAAATAAGATTAGACGTATAGATAAGCCTTTTTTACATTCCGTTCAACCAATTTTGAATTCTATTGCGTTGGTGGCATGACAAATGGCAGCCGCAGTAGATAGTTGGTATTGTGTAACTTTTTTTGCTATTAATGCTATCCTTATGCCTACGGTATATAAGTCAAAATCGGTTGAACGGACTGTAAAAGGGTTTGTTTTATTGTCGTTTGTTGTAATCTTATTTCAAATGGGGTATACTTACCTACTATAAAAAAAATAAGATAGAAAATAAAAAAGAATAGAAAATAGAGATGGATAATAATATTATTTATTATGGAGCATAGAATCCAGAAGCTAAGAGAAGCGAGGCCTTTGCCCTGCATTAGGATAATTCCAGGTCGATATTAATAATATTGTACAGAAATAAGTTACGGTAAATTATACCCATATTAACCACGATGGAAGGGTTAACAGTTAACCTGTCAAAACCGGGTCGGGAACCTTTTAAATCTGACTGTAACACCTGTCATCTCAAATTATTTAAATTGTCCGAGAGTTTTAAAAGTTAAATGTGTGACTACCAAGTTTCCCTTCATTTGAATATAATTATTGTATGTTATCTACATTATTAAGTATACATATATAAACATATATATATATATATGTACATTATATTTTTCGTGTTGATTTTTTGCTTCGCTATGTAAGTACCTTTTTAATTGGCACTTGAAGCAATTTTGTAAACTTTTCAAACAGTCTGTTTGGTACAGGGTAATGATCAAAGTTGGTTGTATTAGTAAGTAAGATAAGTTAAGATAAGATAATATTTATTTGCTTTAACATGTGTCATACATATACAAGAAAATACATGCATGCAAGATAGTAACAACATTATTAGGTACAGGATGTTTGTCACATGATGCGACGTGCAAATGTCAAGAAATATTATTAGTAATAGTTTGTAGATTGTAGGTTCGAACCCTGACAGGCGCGTTACTTTGAGTAAATTATTTCATCACCACTCTCAAAACGGTGAAGGAAAACATCGTGAGGAAACCGGCATGTCCTAGAACCAAAAATTCTTAAAGACGTGTGACATCTACCAACCCGCACTGGGCCCGCGTGGTGGATTACGGCCCACTCCCTCTCACAGAGAGGAGGCCTGTGTCTCAGCAGTGGGGATATTATGCTATCTTATCCTATAAAACAAACTGCTTATTCTGCAATTTGGAACCCCATCTAGCAAATAGTAAGATTTTTTACCAATAAAACCACACAACTTCAATCGAACCTTGGACATCAAAAAGCCTTCATCACTACCACACCATAGTGACATAAAAAATGCCATTACAAAAAAAATATGTAGGTAAAGCTGCGATAAACTTATGCCGATAGTCTTCGAAGGAACAAGGAGCGTGCGAGCGAGAGGTCCGAGTGTGAAGAAGACAGAGGATTGCATCATGGAAGGTGTAAAAGATGAAACACGAAAGTGACGCGTGTTTTAGTGATGGGGTCTTTTTGCAAATTGGATTTGTCGATAAAACATTTATTTTTAATAATTTTATATGTAATGTATTTGTTTGACTGGTTTGTTGTCTGGTTTTTTTTGTTGTATTGCCAATAAATGCTTTTTCTGCCATTATTGAATTGATTTTGAAACACGTTTTTAAATGGAATTTTCATTCTGCACTACGCAGGACCAAGTAAATTGACCATCTTTAGGTGTCTAAAGATTGTTATTAAAATTAAATAATTGTAAGATCTCTCTATTTGAGCTAAGAGAATCATTCTTTGTAGCTTTAACCGAAGTCAGCTAGATGACATAATCTTTCCGAATTTAGCATAATAATGTCTAGTTCTTATTGTATTTAGTATTTACGTAAAGTTGCTAATTAACTTAGCCTATTCCAGTATAACCCGCAGAAATAAAAATACTTGTTTGGAATTTTCAAAACGATGAGAAATTATTTATTTTAAAATCGTTTTTAACCGACTTCTTCAAAAAGGAGGAGGTTCTTAATTCGTTTTTTATTCTCTTAGACTAATTTGACAGGTGCAACTAATGCCAAACTCCAAATTGAAAAAAAAAAAACAACAATCACTTGAAATGTCAAATTAGTACACGATATTAAAAAACAGACTATAACAGTTATTATTTTCTTTGTTTATGTCTTTATTCCTCAATACTGTTTATCTCTTAATTCTGCAATACAATCATCACTCTTACTGCCTAAATTAAAAGCCAAAACTATCGATATCGACACCCAAACTATGTCCCAATCCCGTCCCCAGAGGTCACGGCCTAAAGCCGTCTTGAAACGAGTTCCCCGCGGTACCGTCGACGACTAAATAATAATAATATACACACACAACACATACACAACTCACACCCACACACATAGCCTTAGGAAGCACAGGCGCGATGAAGGGGGCAAATTCCGTACTTTTTGACCCCAACAGGGGAATAAAAGGGTAATGTTTCCTTACTTGTAGATTTATTTGTCATCGGATCGAGTTTTGTTGGTGGTTCAAAGAATGAGGTTATCTTTCGTCACCTGAGGACCTGTCAAAATCATTTGGTGAGCAGGTTATGTGCAGGGCAGTACCCAAATTGGGTGATACACGATCAATCAGAATTGAAAACGGTTTGAAACAAATGAATAAACCATTGCTTCATGTTCGAAAAAAAAATCTACTCAACTATGTAAATAACGCAATGAATGTTGCTGAACTGTCAAAATTAAATAGTAATAATCGGTAACGTAAAATAAGTTACGCAATTAGATAGCAGGATAGACATTCACTGCCAGGGTTGCGGGAATGTACGAAAAGGGATACCGGGACCCTGGCAACAGGCAACTGAAGGAACACGGGTGGGTTTAATCAGTAAAAGTCTGACACGCCCCACGAAGTCATTTGATGATTACCCCCACACTCAAAAAAAAAAAAAAAGGTATAGGCATTCAAATTAACAGTTGGTGCACACATGATACAAAATTGCATGACAACTTTTTCAATATTGACCTGAATAACTCGATGTCTGCCGTACTATGAGGAGCTCGTGGCTAAGTAATAACAGCCGCACGGGTCGATCTATCAGGTTAAGCTACGCTTGCCGGGGATGGTCCGTGGATGGCTAACCATCTTTACATACCGAACCTCCTTCGTGCCTCGGACAACGCGCTAAGCCGTTGGTCCCGGCTGTCATTTGTAGATATTTGACAGTCATTACGTGTCGTCAGAAGCCCGAAAGTCTGACAACCAGTTTTACCAAGGGGTATCGTATTACCCAGTTACTGGGTTGTGGAGGTCAGATAGGCAGTCGCTTCATTTAAAATACTGGTATTCAGCTGCATCCGGTTAGACTGGAAGCGGACCCGAACATAGTTGGGAAAAGGCTAGGCAAATTGATTGATGAAGTCTACCGTAGGTACTACAAAATGCTGTCTTCTCCTCTGTCAAACAAATGCTTCAATTGTCCAACAACCTAAGTCCACAGCTGCTGCAGGTGCAGAAAACCTCAAACGGCGCAAATATAACAACCTTATTGGTAGCTATATTTTTGAGCCGTTTGGGGTTGAAACACTAGGGCCGTGGGGTCCCAGTGCTCATCGAGTATTTCGGGACATCGCCCAGCGGTTGGTCGACTCTTCACGTGACCAGAGGGCTGGCCAATTTCTAGGTCAAAGTATCAGCATTGCCATCCAACGTGGCAATGCTGCCAGCCTTTTGGGCACTTTTCCCACTGACAGCGATGCGGAAGAATTTTTTGACGCCCTATGAGCCCTTCCTATATACAATGTGGAGACGACAATACAACAATAAATGAAAACACTGGCAATACTAATGCATAAGAGTGTTTTGGAACTATCAAATACATCCTAACATCGAAAATAAAAAAAAACTTTTTACAAAAAAAAAAACAACCGACTTCCAAAAAAAACACAAAAAAAGTGAAAAATAACTTTAATTTCGGAAGTCGGTGTCTTTGCTTTTCAATTTCCGTTTTTTGCCACTGACTTCCGAAATTAAAGTTATTTTTCACTTTTTTAGTATTTTTTTTGGAAGTCGGTTGTTTTTTTTTGTAAAAAGTTTTTATTTTTCCATTTTTAGTTGTGGTACTTACCCCACACAAATCCGAATACCACTACCTGCTATGTAAATAACTGTGAAGGAGTCAAACAGGATATCGTCTAGACAAACTAAGCGGGAAAAAATACGTAATATTGAAGCTAACTCAAAAATTACGCAAGCAAAGATAATAAAATTTATATGGGACCACCTCGGAAGCATGACCTACCAAACAAAAAAAGAATCATCAACATCGATTCATAATTGGCGGAGTAATCGCGTAACAAACATACAAAAAAAAAAAAAAACATACAGACGAATTGAGAACCTCCTCCTTTTTGAAGAAGTCGGTTAAAAAGTCATTTTTTCTAACAAACTAAATAGTAGTGCTGGGCCGAGTATGGGATTTGCCGATCTTTGACTAGCTATCGTAACTAAAATATTGGATATATTTGATTAATTTTCATGTATGTAGACCGAGTACGTCATTAGATAAACGGAGTTTAATTTTTTGTCGTATTGTCGTCTCCACTTTGTATATTTTTTTTTCCCTTTGTACGTAATGTTAGAATTAGATTGTATATTTTATTTAAAATTGTAAATACTACCTAAGTACAATTAATACAGGAAAGACAAAGCAGGAGTAAAGACTAGAATATTTGCCCAATCTCGCAGCCAAATAGCGGCATTGGCCGGAGATTGGCACTGGCAACATAACAATAGCGGCCGGGATTTGGAATAAATTAGTCGTTTCCTACTGAAATATTCGTTTCGGAATTTTGTCATAGAGTATTGTGTAGAGTGGTCAAATGATTTCAGTGATGACATCCATCACATAAAATAACATCACGCCATAAGTAGAGGTGTACCTATAATCCACCCGCATTTCAAATTTCAAATTCAAATTCAAATTTCAAATTCAAATATTTATTGCAAAACACAGTACATATATGCATTTCCAGGTGTTAAGTGAATGCGCAGTCCACTGCATTTACCAATTCAGGCATGCAAAATTAAAAATTATAGTTAGACAATTTCATAAAATCCAATTAATCGGTTATATAATGTCATAAATTCGACAGAATAGTACTAGTAATACCCTGTGCAATAATAAACATTTAAATTAATAAATAGTAGTAGATAATGTCACAAATTCAAATCAAATCAAATAATTTATTTGCACATTTGGTTCTGAGGATATTACAAAAAGTTTATAAGGTACTCTAGTGTTGCGGGAAAGTCCGAAAGGGATACCGAGACCTTGGCAACAGGCAACTGAAGGAACACGGGTGGGTTTTAGTCAGTAAAAGTCTGACAAGAGAGCGGGATCGATGAAACCCTACATAAAAAAAAAAAAAAGTTGCACTTTACTATAACCATGTGAGGTGTCCAAATATATTAAGAACATTATGACAAATTATTCTTAATCAGTTTTCTTAATAAATTACATTGTCATTGAAAATTATACTTAAATAGTCAATTTCGTTACACATTAAATTAAATCTTTCGCCCGGGGTTTCCCTACGTGATCGAATTAGAAATGAAGAGATCCGTATGAGAACCAAGGTAACCGACATAACTCGAAGTATTGTGACAGTGGGCAGGGCACATTGCTTGCAGAACAGATGGCCGATGGAGCCGAAAGGTTCTGGAGTGGTGAGCGCGTACTGGAAGACGTAGCGTTGGAAGACCCCCACAAGGTGGACCGATGACCTGGTGAAGGTCGCAGGAATCCGCTGGATGCGAGAAGCACAGAACCGCTCGTAGTGGCGCTGCTTGGGGGAGGCCTATGTCCAGCAGTCAGGACGTCTTTCGGCTGAAATGATGAATAGGGGGCGAGCCTACTGCCATCAACCTGGGTAAAATCCAGACTTACGTGGCTACTGGGAAATTCCAGATGGAAAATTTTAATACTTTACTATCTCTATGTACATTCAACGGTATTAATGTGTTTCATCATCATCTGCCTAGCCTCTTCCCAACTATAATGGGGTTGGCTTCCAGTCTAACCGGATGCAGCTAAATACCAGTATTTTACATGGAGTGACTGCCCATCTGATTTCTACAACCCTAACTGGGTAATACGAAGACTGGTTGCCAGACTTTCGGGCTTCTAACGACTCGTAACGACTGTCAAAGATCTACGAATGACAGCCGGGACCGACGGCTTGACATGCTTTTCGAGGCATGGAGGGTCACCCATCCACGGACCGATGTCGGCAAGCGTTGCTTAACCTTGAATCGACCCGTGTAGCTGGGATAATTTAGCTACGAGTTACACTCAGCAAAAAAAACAAGTTTCTCGAATCCATTTAAAATATAGAAATGTGATAGAGGTAAGTTCAACGAAATTCACAAAACGGTGAGTACTTCGGCTCTCCATTCTTTTTATCCATTAGCCTTAATGCTTCATGACATTAAAATAATATATGTTTAATATTTTAGGTCAAAAGAACTCAATGTCACCTACAAAACCGAAGGAAAGTCACCTATCAATGTCATATTTCTGATAAAATTGCCGAATTTTCTTCATTTTATTGACATTTCCAAATGGATTGAAATACTAGAATAAATTGTTGATTATTAATAATGGTACCTACCTAAAAATTGGTTTACTATAATAATAATCCCAATTTTTAGTCAGCACTAAAATAAATGATTCGTTTGAGTATTTCTTATGTTTAAAAGTTATATTCTACTGTTGCTTTATTTTGACGCGATTGCAAATAAGCGGTATTTTTTTCTCCTACATAGTGCAAAAGTTTTTTGGCTAAATACCAAAATCTTTTGTTGACTGTACCTACTATACGATGTTACAGTGATTACATTGTACATTGTTATATTATTGTTGTAATGTGTGTACATTTCAATAATGGTCCCGTAAACCAAAATCAAACTATTTCTTCGACCTAAAACCCTTGTTTTATACAAATTATTATATCATAGTGTGAAGTGTGTACATTAAAAAAATTTATAAAATAATTATCTAACTAATATTATAAACGCGAAAGTTTGTAAGTATGGATGGTTGGATGTTTGTTACTCTTTTACACAAAAACTACTAAACGGATTTGGATGAAATTTGGCAAACAGATAGTTTATAACCTGGACTAACACATAAGATACTTTTTATCTCGATATTCTCACGGGATCGACACTTACGCGGGTGAAACCGCGGGGCGGAGCTAGTAATCTATAAAATAACAACTGAGTTGTAAAATAAAAGTCCTCTTCCTCTCTCCTACTTTTGCTGCTCCCAGCACAGGGTCCATAATGATCGTAATATCTTTGTTAAACCTACCATCTAAGTTCACATATGGAAGCAATAAATATATTGAGTACTAGCTGCGCCCCGCGGTTTCACCCACGTAAGGCACGATTCCGTGGGAATATTGGGATGAAAAGTATCCTATGTGTTTATCCAGGTTATAAACTATCTGTGTGCCAAATTTCATCCAAATCCGTTCAGTAGTTTTTGCGTGAAAGAGTAACAAACATCCATCCATCCATACTTACAAACTTTCGCTTTTATAATATTAGTTAGGATTGAGGTGAATACCAGTATTTTATATGGAGCGACTGCCTATCTGACTTCCACAACACAGTTACTGGGTAACACGCAAGCCCTAGGTAAGATTGGTTGTCAGACTTTTGGGCAGTAAAGTAAAGTAAAGTAAACCTAATAGTTTACTGCAGTATCACTGAACTTAAATTAAACTGCAGTGCAAGTGGTGACTGTTTTATAGAATCCTCAAATTGCTTAGCATGATCCTCCGTTATGCCGAAAATACTGCAGCATTATTTTTTTCTTTTTAACCGACTTCTTCAAAAAGGAGGAGGTTCTCAATTCGTCTGTATGTTTTTTTTTTTTTTTTGTATGTTTGTTACGCGATTACTCTGCCACTTATGAATCGATTTTGATGATTATTTTTTTGTTTGGTAGGTCATGCTTCCGAAGTGGTCCCATATAAATGTTATTAACTTTGCTTGCGTAATTTTTGAGTTAGCTTCAATATTACGTATTTTTCCCACTTAGTTTATCTAGACGATATCCTGTTTGACTCCTTCACTGTTATTTACATAGCAGGTAGTGATATTCGGATTTGTGTGGGGTAGGTACCACAACTAAAAAGTGAAAAATAAAAACTTTTTACAAAAAAAAAAAAACAACCGACTTCCAAAACAAAACACTAATAAAGTGAAAAATAACTTTAATTTCGGAAGTCGGTGGCAAAAAACGGAATTTGAAAAGAAAAGACACCGACTTCCGAAATTAAAGTTATTTTTCACTTTATTAGTGTTTTTTTTTGGAAGTCTGTTGTTTTTTTTTTTGTAAAAAGTTTTTCTAAATTTATGTCTATCCAAAAAAGAAAAAAATAATGTCGTATCTGCATTATAGTAATAATCTTTGACCCTCCATCATAGTTTAAGGATTTTCTCGACGTTTGACCTATGTAAATGAATCCGCACTTCCCTCACTAATGCCACTATTAAAATAATAATACTTAACTATCTTCTACTAAATAAAATTATTAAATTAAAATAGTGTACTGTTATTTAAATTCTGTGGAAAGGTTCTTCCGGGGAAGTACTTTATTATATCAACATACCTGTGGTATCATTTCTGTTGCTATGCGGCATTACTGTGCTCCAAAGTCAAAGTCAAATAATTTTTGGTATTTCAAATAAGCACAGATTCTGGGCACGTTTCCGGATGACAGCGATGCGGACGAATACTTCGACGCCTAAGTGTCCCTTTGTTTTTATATAAAGGTATAGTTAGTTATTTATACACAATATTTACAGAACACTACTAACTATTTACATAAAAAAACTAAAACTAAAGGGACTAACTAAATAAATATAAAAACAAAGGGACCTTTAGGCGTCGAAGTATTCGTCCGCATCGCTGTCATCCGGAAACGTGCCCAGAAGACTGGCAGCATTGCCACGTTGAATGGCAATGCTAATTCTTTGGCCAAAGAACAAGCCAGCCCTCTGGTCACGTGAAGTGTCGACCAGTCGGTGAGAGATTTCCTTAAAAAGGAGACGCGCACTCGGGCCCCATGACCGCCGCAGCAGCGGCGCCAGCACAGCCCGCCGTGCTAGGAACATGGGATGGCGCAAGAGTGTCGACACAGGTTGCGTCCCACACCAGAGGCCTACCCACCTTCCAAGGCAACAATGTCATGCCATCTGGTCTCTTCCCATCGTCACGTACCAAGCCGTTTGGTTCTAATACCGTTAGTTATTAATTCTTTAGTTAATTTAGAATAAGACTTTTAGTTAGATTTCTGTATTTATAAACATAACAAATAATTAATAAAATTAGATAAAATTACTTATAAAAAATAAGCACGTAAAAGGCAATTTTGAAAGTCAAAATCAAAGAAATAAAACTGATTTTAGTCGCTCCTTCCAAAAGGTAGTTTTCCAATATGTAAGGTGATATTACCGGCACACGAGATATTTCAACTCCGTCAAGAAAAGTTTGAAAATTAAAGAAATAACAAAAACGCGTATATTGTCATTAATGCACATGTACTCCGATCGATCGCTCTCCGGGACACTCTCCGCACGCAAACTTATTGTTTGTTCAGCTAAATTCATTGTGTTGTAACTACATAAAGAATAGCATGCAAATAACTGATATCACATAAATATAACGGTTGTTACAAGAAAGGTATTCTGTATAAGGGAACATAGGCGCATGCGTCGGCGCATATTTTCTGCTACACCTATGAGGCAGTTTTGAAGAATAACGTCGCATGTGCAAATGTTTTAATTGCAGGTGACTTATGGCAGCTAAATCTAGGAGTATGTCGTTTGTGAATTTTTTTGCACTAAAAAAAGCTGCCTAGCCTTTTCCCAAAATAATTGGGGTCAGCTTCCAGTCTAACCGGATGCAACTGGATACCAGTATTGAGTGACTGCCTATCTGACCTCCACCACCCAGCAACTGGGTATCTGTGTGGTGTGTCTTTTGTTTTTTGCATTAAGTATGATATTTTTATTTCGAAAGGACATGGCGAAACCGGAAGGTTTCCTTGTTGACTAAGTGCGGAACCCTAAAAAAATGGGACTAGGTACTGTAGTTAACTCTTCAAATAGGCCTCATGTGTATTTGCCTAGGCTTTTCCAAATTATGTCGTGGTCGGCTTCCAGTCGTATATGAATTTTACATACAGATTTTTTTTACATGCGGTGACTGCCTACCTGACCGCCAAGTAGTGGTAAGACTGGTTGCCAGACTTGCAGAAGAAGAAATAGTGTGTGTAGTTCTTAGCAGTAAAAAAGCAAAAACACAGATACGCCCTTTTACATCACAACTGTACCATTATTTACAACTACTTAATAAAATATATGGGATTTTATCGTTAATTAAATTAACCAGAAATAATGTACGCATGCAAATATCGGCTAGTCTGAGAATGTACTGGAATAACTCACGGCTCGTCTTGCCTAAACAGGTAAACTTTATTCCCAGGATTTCTGAGTAAATCTACCTATAGGTTTTGGTGGCATTTCAAGATCTTGAAGAATTTGTTGAGGATCGGTTTCTCGGTACTGTTCTTGTCAATCTGCCTAGCCTTTTCCCAACTATGTTGGGGTCGGCTTCCAGTCTAACCGGATGCAGCTGAATACCAGTATTTTACATGGAGCGACTGCCTATCTGACCTCCACAACCCAGTAACTGAGTAATACAATACCCCTTGGTAAGACTGGTTGTCAGACTTTCGGGATTCTGACGACCCGTAAGGACTGTTAAGGATACACGAATGACAGCCGGCTTAACGTGCTTTCCAAGGCACGGAGGAGTCTCGGTATGTAAAGATGGTCACCCATCCACCGACCAACCCCGGCAGGCGTAGCTTAACCTGATGGATTGACCCGTGCGGCTGTTATTACTTAGCCACGAGCTCCTCTGTTCTGTACATTCTTGTAATTTTCTTTTAATGTAGGTACAGTTAAGGAAATGTATGGTTTACCAGAATGAACTAATATTATACACTAATAGTATAAAGAGAAAAGATTTGTAAGTATTTTTTTTGTAATGAATAAACTAAGGGCCCGATTTTAAAAATTCTTTCACTAGTTGAATACTATATTATCATTGAGTAACATATGCAAACTTAACTAATATTATGCGAAAATGAGTTTGTTAGTTTTTTAAGCTTTCACGCTAACATGGCTGAACGGATTCGGATGAAATTTGGCACAATGGGTAGACCATAGGACATAGGATAGTTTCTTATCCCATTAGTAGGTTACTTAGATACTTTGAATGCTGGCCCCGAGATGTTCACTCTGGAGTCTGAACAGTCAGCCACACTACCAACCTTGCTGAGTCACCACGCCATAAGCTATTCTCTCACAACTTAAACCCGACTCAAGAACTCAAGAAAAGTATATTTATTGTCAGAACCGCACCTTTAACACTCTTTTGCACTTATTTTACCATAATCCAGCCACACAATATATTTTGGCACACAACTTAGCATTCAAATGTCCAAAATGAACGCCTGAGGTGTTCGAAAACCCACAAAAGTTAAAAAAAAAAGCGGCCAAGTATGGGTCGGACTAGCACACGAAGGGTTCCGTACCGTAAAAATACGTAATCGATCAACGGGAACAGTTGTTACTGGTCGTCAGAATCCCGAAAGTCTGACAACCAGTCTTACCAAAGGGTATCATATAACCCAGTTACTGGGTTGTGGAAGTCAGATAGGCAGTCGCTCCATGTAAAATAATGGTACCTATTCAGCAGCCGGTTAGATTGGGAGCCGACTCCAACATCATTGGGAAAAGGCTAGGCAGATTGATTGAAGATCGAGCAAGAAACGACCAATACTTTTTTTATTTTACTTTTATTATTTGTTGTTACAGCGACCATAATAAGATACACTCTCTGTGAAAATTTCAAGTGCCTACCAATTATGGTTCAAAAAATACGGACGGACGGCCATCGCGATGTCTGTCCGTCTGTCACAGGGTTGTATCTTATAAAACCATTTTCAAAATATGAGATAATTTTGCAAAATTATTTATATGAGATTATTTTGCTACTTGGGCGTATCCTTAGTAATAGGGTCCCGTTGGCACCCTTTGAGTACGGAACCCTAAAGAAGTTTAAAAACTCTTCTGATTACCATATAATAGTCTATAAAGTGATAAAAAGTTGTAATAATATTATTTACAAGGCATTCCCGCCGAGCCAGCCGCCATTTTAAAATGGCGTAATGAAATGAAGGAAATAACAATGTTTTACCTTCTTGTTTAATGCTAAAGAAGTTATTAAATATGTCTGTTTGTTGATTGAGATTTACATTTAGATGGAGCCATAGAGCTGGAAGATTGGGAGTTTTAGAGATTGATCGTGACGTACCTAAGTTATAATAAGCTGAAGTGGCAATGGGCCGACCATATTAGCCGTAGAACCGATGACCGTTGGGGTAGCCGTGTTCTTGAGTGGAGACCGCGAATCGGCAAACGTAAGGTAGGACGCCCTCAGGCAGGTGGAGCGACGATCTTCGCAGGAGAGCTGGTAGCAGCTGGATGAGAGTTGCCGAGAATCGAGCTGAATGGCGTGCGTAGAGGCCTATGTCCAGCAGTAGACTGCTATAGGCTGATGATGATCGTGTTAGTGTGTTCCCCATGCTATAGGATTCAACTCCTCGCTCCTTTCGCTGACGAGATCTCACACCCATTATGAGGCACATAATTTTAAGAGTTTTCTCAAGGGTCTCACAAACAGGCGCAATATCGCGGGCGCGACAAGAATAGCGCTGCCTGTCACGCCCGCGATATCGCGCCTGTTTGCACGAGCCTTTATTTGATACTAGCTTCCGCCCGCGGCTTCGTTTGCGCGGTATTTCGATAAAAAGTAGCCTATCTCCTTCCCCAGGGTGCCATCTATCTCCTTGCCAAGTTTTGTCGAAATCCGCTCAGTGGTTTAGGCGTGTAATGGTAACATACAGACTGAGTTACTTTCGAATTTATAATATTAGTATGGATTGATAGAACATTAGTTTGTTAAACCGAATGTTTGAAGCCATGTCCCAGGATTTTGCTTGCGCAGTTTTCATGTTAAAATTTCCAAGCAAAGCCACGATCCAAATTAGTGCTAAAGGAAAAAAATACCTCTTTTTTATAATGTATCATAAAAAACTCTCCGAAACAGATAAGTATGGTAAAAAGAGTATCAAAAAATATAATATTCTTTCAAAAAAATAAAAAAAATTAACACGCTACACGCCCTACACGGGTAGCCACCGCAAAAGGCTAGGGTTGTCTCAAACTGCAGTTTATACAAAATGTTCATTTTGATGTCTCTTTTGTTTTCTAAGGATTATACAACCTTATTTTTTCTTTATGCTAAACCCGAAAAGGGGTCGTTGTACTCATCATTTTGAACAACTTTTTCTATGGGACCAACTTTGAAATCGCGAAAAAATAATCAGCTGTTCCCTACATTTGTGTTCACTTAAATCGACAAAATGTATGGAACAGTTGTTTTTTTTTTCGCGATTTCAAAGTTAATAACCTAAGTAAATATTACAAAAACATAACCCTCCCTTGGCAGTCCGGGTAAAAAGCCCTAGAAGTGTTCCAAAAATACCTACATAGTTTCGGAGATGACATAATATTACTCATTCATTCATTCATATCATTCGTTCATTGATAAGTACGAGTAAATCATTGTTATTCAAAACAAACATTCATATTTTTTATTTTAAAGTTAAAAAAATGCGACGTTGTCATATATCGCCGCACGGGTCGATCCATCAGGTTAAGCTACGCTTGCCGGGGTTGGTCCGTGGATGGGCGACCATTTTCACATATTGAAACTCCTCCGTGCCTCGGAAAGCACGTTAAGCCGTTAGTCCCGGCTGTCTTTCGTGGATCTTTGACAGTCGTTACAAGTCGTCAGAAGCCCGAAAGTCTGACAACCAGTCTAACCAAGGGGTATCGTATTACCCAGTTACTGGGATGTGGAGGTCAGATAGGCAGTCGCTCCATGTAAAATACTGGTATTCAGCTGCATCCGGTTAGACTGGAAGCCGACCCCAACATAGTTGGGAAAAGGCTAGGCAGATTGAAAAATAATCTGCATAAAATGTTTTTCTTTTCTCACGTTATTTTATCATTTTTATTTCGTGAATTTGTCGAATTATTTTGCAAGAGAAAAGAAAACAAAAAAAAAATTGAAAAATATTTTATCCCAAATTATTCGTTGGCTCAGTGGTCGCAAGCGGTACTGCTGAACATGAGGTCATGGGTTCGATTCCCAGGTTGGGCAAAGTGTTATTGGATTTTGCACTAGGTATTTCTCAATAGTCTGGATTTGTGCCCAGTTGATGACAATAGGCTAGCTCCTTATTATATGGGATTTAGACTTATGTGGGTATACTATAGGTACACTTTGGGAAACACATGCGTATTAGGGACTGTAGATATCCAGAGGCTGCGGTTAGCATTAACCATTGAGTCACTTAACCTCGACTTGTTTGCCTCAGAATTCAAAAAAAAAATAAGATCAAAGTTCCACTCAGTAAATTCTATTTTTTTTTTTTTTTTTTAATGTAAAACATACATCATTGACAAAATCTAAGTAGACCGAAACATGCGTAATTATACTTTTAAGGAATGCAGCCACTGCAGTTGGCCGCAAACGCATCCGCTCTGATCAGCATAACAATTTTATACTATCAGTTGTCTATGAAAATATACATAATATTCCGTACCACTCAAACGCTTTTTACTGCTGTGCATTCCATAATAGTTGCCTCGATTTATGCGAACCCATGATCGAATAAAAATGCACATGAAAAAAAATATTTTACTATTTATAAATAAAATATTTTTTATGAATAATTCAACAGTGCCACCCCTGCCGATCGCGCGGATATCGCACAGCGTGGCGACTCTTGCGCAGTTTTCAACACAATGCCAAGGAGTTATAATGTTTGTATATATGTTTGGCAGGGCAGAGCGACAGGTATTGACGGTCAGGTAAATAAATGATTCACATAGGTTAGTGCATTAAAATAACCTTCACATAATGTACAGTCAAGGAAAAAAGTTTTGGCCGCTGGATAATTTTTTTTGCCGTGTTATAAGAAAGAAAGCAAGAAAATGCGTTTATTGGCATAATTAATATAAATAAAACAACTTAAAAGTAAGTAATCCGTTTATAGTCCAGTGATCGGAAGCGCTACTGCTTAGGATAATGATTTATTTATTTATTTTATAATAAAAAAAAATTACAATAAAATTTATTATTATATAAGCATAAGCATAATCAGCCTATAATTGTTCCCACTGCTGGGACACAGGCCTCCTCTCTGTGAGAGGGAGCGCCACGCGGGCCCAGTGCGGGTTGGTAGATGTCACATGTCTTCGAATTTTTGGTTCTAGCACATTCCGGTTTCCTCGCGATGTTTTCCTTCACCGTTTTGAGAGCAGTGGCGATGAAATAATTTACACAAATTATTATTATTATATATTTATATTTATTATTTATTTTAATAAAATTTTATTTTACCTATAATAAAATACTGCGGCTCTATGCGAGAGAAAGCCCCAACACTAGTTATCAGCGACAGCCGCCGTTGACGTGAATGACGTCAACCAACCATTTACTAATGAATGCATTGACATTGAACCACCATCATTACTTACCAAGACCCCTCCGTGCCTCGGAAAGCACGTTAAGCTGTTGGTCCCGGCTATCATTTGTAGATCTTTGACAGTTGTTACGTGTCGTCACTGTACCTACATTAAAAGAAAATTACAAGAACAGTACAGAACAGAGGAGCTCGTGGCTAATTAATAACAGCCGCACGGGTCAATCCATCAGGTTAAGCTACGCCTGCCGGGGTTGATCGGTGGATGGGTGACCATCTTTAGATACCGAGACTCCTCCGTGCCTTGGAAAGTACGTTAAGCCGGCTGTCATTCGTGTATCAGAAGCCTGAAAGTCTGACAACCAGTCTTACCAAGGGGTATCGTATTACCCGGTAACTGGGTTGTGGAGGTCAGATAGGCAGTCGCTCCATGTAAAATATATATTCAGCTGCATCCGGTTAGACTGTACGCCGACCCCAACATAGTTGGGAAAAGACTAGGCAGATGATGTATTGACATTGTAGGTACCTACGTGTGTTACCCTATTAGCACATTGGTTATCGATTCATTTCGTAGAGTAGAACCTATCCCCAGTTTATCAGTTCTCAAATTAGATTCTATACCACACTGTGTGCAATAAAGTCTAAAATGCTATATCTTAATTTAAAAGTTGACTCATTATCATAATGACATTTAACAAAGAAAACTTTTTACAACAAAAAAAACCGACTTCCAAAATAAAAACAAAAAAATTGACCAATAACTTTAATTTCGGAAGTCTTTGTTTTTTAATTTTCATGTTTTGTATTTTTCACTTTTTTTGTTTTTTTTTTAAACGGTTTATATTTTTCACTTTTTAGTTGTGGTACCTACCCCACACAAATTCGAATACCACTACCTGCTATGTAACAACAGTGACGGAGTCAAACAATATATTATCGTCTCCATACACTAAGTGGGAAAAAATATGTAATATTGAAGTTAACTCAAAACTACGCAAGCAAAGTTAATAAAATTTATATGGGACCACCACTGATGCATGACCTACCAAACACAAAAAGAATCATCAAAATTAATTCATAATTGGCGGAGTAATCGCGTAACAAACACACAAAAAAAACGACGAATTGAGAACCTCCTCCTTTTTGAAGAAGTCGGTTAAATAGGTTTGAATTTTTAAATCATCGACCTAGATGTGTGCATGCAATTATAAGCCTTAAGGTGGTAAACATTCTCAGACCGGGAACGTACATACATATTTTGTATCTCACATCCTTTCCATAAACAAATTAAATAATGAATGATAATCCCTGACTCACGGTATAAAATGATTTTTTAAGAGACATTGACAAATTGCTCGGAGATATTCTAAATATTTAAGGGCTCTATGGCTATATCGCTATTGTTCTAATATAATGGAGGCCGCACAACGGTATTATAAGCGGTAGCGTTATGAATTTACCCCTTATTAATGTACGGTCGCATTGTCGCACGATATGGTGACGTCATTAATTGAAAACAAAGAAAGAAAGGAAAATGATTTTATTTGGAACACGCACTGGAAATTAACCAATCTGTCTAGCCTTTTCCCAACTAGGTTGGGGTCGGCTTCCAGTCTAACCGGATGCAGCTGAATACCAGTATTTTACATGAAGCTACTGCCTATCTGACCTCCTCAACCCAGTAACTGGGTAATACGATACCCCTTGGTAAGACTGGTTATTAGACTTTCGGGCTTCTGACGACCTGTAACGTCTGTTAAAGATCCACGAAAGACAGCCGGGACCAACGGCTTAACGTGCTATCCGAGGCACGGAGGAGTCTCGGTATGTAAAGATGGTCACCCATCCACGGACCAACCCCGACAAGCGTAGCTTAACCTGATGGATAACCCGTGCGGCTGTTACTACTAAGTTACAAGCTCCTCTCAGCACAGGAAATACAAACAGTAATAAAAATCTTAAATCTAACAAAATTGAAACAATAACACATTGATTGATTTTTTTAAATTGAATTGTTTGTTTTTTTATTGAATTGTGACTTCATCTTGTAAGAAAATTTACTTGTAATAGTGTTACTTATTTATAATACAAACATAATGTCATAACTTCACGCCGGTATTCCCCGAGGGGTTAATCAGAGG
This sequence comes from Lithophane ornitopus, assembly GCA_948473465.1. NCBI lineage: Eukaryota > Metazoa > Arthropoda > Insecta > Lepidoptera > Noctuidae > Lithophane > Lithophane ornitopus. Next base: position 4,625,036 of record OX419641.1, on the reverse strand, counting down.
TGTACCTATAGTACACCCATATTTAGCCAGTTATGTTTAACTCCCATGTAATGGGGGTGAGCCTATTGCCATCAACCGGGCACAAATCCAGACTTCGCTCTGCTTCTGAGATATTCTTGATAGAAAAACCCAATAGGTAACACTTTGCCCGACCCGGGATCTGAACTCAGGACCTCATAGACAGCAGTAGGGACCACTTGAACGACGCCACAGTGACCTCATCATGTAAAAAAATATGTGTACAAATATTGTTACTTATTTTTATTGGATAATATCAATAAGTATATTTGCCTGACTGTACTTTTTGACACTACACAACATTTTATGTCCTAAGGCTTGAAGTTCTCCTGCTGATGTCGGTCGCGTACGTCGGTCGCGCGTACGTATACAACATTAGTTTTTGTTAATGCTAAACCCGAAAAGGGGTCATTGTACTCATCATTTTGAACAAATTTTTCTATGATGAGTACAATTACCCCTTTTCGGGTTTAGCATAAACAAAAACATAACATTGTGTTCTATATAGCACCATACTGCGACGCTGACGTCACGTCGGCGGCGCGTACTGAATTGCTACGTGTACGCGACCGACTGTACGCGACCGACATCAACGTAGGAGGAATTCAAGCCTAAAAGTAAGTAAAAATAATGTAAAATAATTATTATGACAGCACTGTTAATTAAATAATGGATATTACATTCGCCGTGCTGTGTTGTATGAGCTAAAAAAAGATATAAATCAACTTCCGTGAAAACATTCTCGTGACGCGTACATTGAAACAACGTGAACGCACATCTTCCGTGATTTATAGGCACGAGCCAGTGTTGTCGTGTTATGAAAATATTTAATTATTACACAGCCGCGGTGTTGCCAGACTAAAGGTGACGATTACCCACACGGTAACTTTAATAAGAGGAGGGTATAGAACCAAAAAACTTGGGGTTTTTGTTTGATATTTTGTATGAAGTTGTGGATAATGTGATATATTAATAAGTTAGCTCCAAGGACCATAAAACGTCCCATAAATTCAGGTTATATATTAGGGCAGGAGGTAGTGACCAACCTGACATTGTTTCGCTATATCTTCTCAGAGGTAGTCAGATAGGAAATGTCGACTCCATTTAGACTCGCGACAATCTAAGAAGTCCGTTTTGACAGCTATAAAAATCCTTTGTGTAGCGATGAAAAAAAATTGGTTTCTTATAAACTGATTCTCGAGACATATCGATTAAACATAATTAGATAGTTTGTAATCGACGACTTATCTACATTGCTTAAAACTAATTCTCAATGCTTAACGTTTTATTACAAGTACGAGAACGAAACGTCAAAACGGACTTCTTAGATTGACGCGAATATAGCAATTTTTTTTTAAATGTTTGGCATCTCATCAACCTTTCGCTTTCCTGCAATCAAAATCTAAATCTAAATAATCAAATCTGTGTTGTGGGAGTAATTTCTTGAAAAGGAACGCAAGTGTAGGGTCACAGGAAGCCGGGGAAACGCGCGCTGTTTGATTTGACCAATGAACGCGCGGTGCTAGAGTTAGCCGTCAGAAGCGACCTTGACGACGCTCCGCCCCATTAATGTTGCCTATTACCTGAATGTTGCTTAGCACCAAGGTGAGCTGATGATAGATGCTACACATCATAAGCGACTTTATATGACTTGTTAAAGAGATTCCCATATATCCTACTAGCTGCGCCCCACGGTTTCACCCGCGTAAATCTCGATCCCCTGGGAATATCGAGATAAAAAGTATCCTATGTCTTCCAGGTCATGGTCTAACCATGTGCCAAATTTCATCCAAATCTGTTCAGCCAGCGTTTAAGCGTGAAAGCGTAACAAACAAACTCACTTTCGCATTTACCTATAATATTAGTTAGGATTTACAGAGTAAACAATTTCATTTCATTACAGTATCATCTGGTACACTTTATTCAACGTATTTTTCATTTTTCAGTCATAATAAAATTTTCTTTCATTTTATTATTAAAACGACGATTTATTGGAGACCTAATTTTTTCGACAAACGATCGGACCAATGCATTGTGTTGCTAACAATTCGACTGAGAAATTACCGCAGACCAGCCAAATAGTTAATTGAGTGGAAATTTAAGTATAGGGATGGCATGGAGTCGATAAACAATAAAGATTTTAAAGAACGAAATCATAGTTTTTACTTATCTTAATTATTTGTTATCAGACTCAAAGCATATATTGCAAATAAACCAATTACATGCTTATTTACAGTAATTCTATAATAAATACATTATTATTCATCTAAGACTACAATACTAATAATATGTACAAGTATATAAAAAGGGGGGGAAATAATCATTAAAGTCTTATTATAAATTTAAAAAAAATACTTATCACAAACATAACATCACGCCTGTATTCCCCGAAGGGTAAGGCAGAGTTGTACCTATAGTACGCCCACATTTCGCCAGTTATGTTTAAGTCCCGTGTAATAGAGGGTGAGCCTATTGCTATCAACCGGGCACAAATCCCGGGCTGCTACTGAGCAATTCCAGATCGAATAAAAACTTTTTACAAAAAAAAACCGACTTCCAAAAAAAAACACTCAAAACTGAAAATAACTTTATTTTCGGAAGTCGGTGTCTTTGCTTTTCAATTTTCATTTTTTGCCACCGACTTCCGAAATTAAAGTACCATACAAGAAAAGAATCATCAAAATCGATTCATAATTGGCGGAGAAATTGAGTAACAAACACACAAAAAAAAAAACAAAAAAAACATACAGACGAATTGAGAACCTCCTCCTTTTTGAAGAAGTCGGTTAAAAACCCAATAACACTTCGCTCGACGCCCAGGACGTCATGCTCAACAGTAGCGCTTGCGACCACTAGTCCAACGAGGCATTCATAGTAATTATAAGTTAACATATTTGAAAATAAATGCTATTCTATTCTATTCTAACAGACAATGGTTATTAGAGCAGTGGTGTTGTAGTGACTTTTCGAACGTCAAAATTACATAAGACAGTCCCCCAAAATGCCCACCCTTCACCACTTCCTAGTGCTTTAGCTGGGAAGAAGAAGTGGCGCAATAAACTCCCCAGCAGCACAGCTGTCTGTTCAGTTACAAAAAAAATGATTTTGACGCTGTCAAAACCGTGAAGGAATCTATGGTGACGAACCAAAAATTCGAAGACATGTACGCAACAACCTGGTCTCGGCTCGCGTGGTTGATTACGGCCCAATGTCTCTCACAGAACAGAGGGATGTGTCCAAGGAGTGGGAACGTTATAGGCTGATTATGCTTGTGCCTAGTTGACAGACACAACTCCTAGATGCAAAAGACCTGGGATTTTAAAAGAAATGGTAAAATTTTATTTAAAAAAAAACAGATCAAAAACAAAAATTGTTGATTTAATTTGTCATTTTATCAGTTTCGTTGTTGCGTAGTCAATAATTTATCCAAAGAACGGTGGTGGGGGTGGGGGTGGTCCGAATCCAGGTCCAAAACCTGGTCCGAGACCTGGACCAAATCCTGGACCGAAACCGGGACCGAAGCCAGGACCGAAACCGGGACCGTAGCCTGGCCCATAACCACCAAATCCAGGCCGGTACCACGGCGATGGACCCCACAAGAAGGGATGGCTTTCAATTATCTGAAATTATAAACAATTAATTAAGTACCTAGGTAGGTAGCCTATAATGTTCCCAGTCCTGGGACACAGGTGTGTCCCAGCAGTGGGAGCGCTCTAGGCAGATTATGCTATTATGCTAAGTACCGCTTTTCCCACACTGATCATGGAAAAACCGGCCAAGTGCGTGTCGGAACACGTATAATAAAGGGTGCCGTAGTTGGGATTTAATTATCCCAAGAATTAACTTAACATTATAGTTGAAAAACATATGTTCCATTATATTCCAACTGCAAATGTAACTTTTTACGCACAATATTGAGAGATTTAATCATCCATATGAAATCTATGAAACCATTGAAAATATTTTCAAAAAATCAATTTTGGGGTCCCGTCTAACCGGATGCAGCTGAATACCAGTATTTTAAATGGAACGACTGCCTATCTGACCTCCACTACCCAGTAACTGGGTAATAGGAAATCTTCTTCTGTAATTTTAAATAGAGAACTATCTATATTTTTTCAAAATGTTTGTCCATGTGGTTTACCACACGGTACAGTCTGCAAAACTTATTTTTAAATTTTGTTCTTGGCCTACCAACATTGCGTGACCCCATGTTAAAAATTAATTGATTTACGTTACACATCCGTGTTTGGGTCCCAGAAATTAATCCATCCATCCATCGGTCCATTAGATTCGGAGCAAATTTGGTTGTGACAGACGGACAAACAGGCACACGAATGATCAAGGGTTCCGTTTTTTTTTAGGACATACGGAACCCTAAAAATAATTAATATTAAATTAATTTACGCACCTGTGTCATAGACAAAACCACAATTAAAACTATTATCAATCTTGCAACAAAAGACATTTTCAAACGACACCACTTTTCCACTCCACTTCAAAATAATGATTTCACAATACTGTGTAAAATGTTCTGATATATACCTATATTATGCAAATTTTATTTTGCCGTCACTTCAATTTCAGTGGCTTTTATTCCATTTGTTTAAGGTTCAAATTGCTGTAACTTTAGATTTTTAAACTGTTGGCAATATTCATGATTTTCGCGTTAAATAGGTATTTGATTTAGCATATTAGTGAGAAATGATATATCTATATAAGGAGATAGTTTTTTCCACGACTAACATGGCAGAAGTGTTATTCCCCCCTTGCTAAAAATATTATGTTTGTTATGATAATATTTGATCAATTATTTCACACAGTGTAACGAGAAATACCTTTGACTAATAGGTAAAACTTACGAACATAATAGCTATATTACGGCAAATTGACATAGTGTTTCAAACTGCTCAACAATTAAGTACGACATTAGTAACTTTGACCTTAAGCTTGGCTGGAATTGAAAAATAACTTTAAATTCGGAAGTCGGTGGCAAAACCCGAAAATTGAAAACCAAAGACACCGACTTCGGAAATTAAAGTAATTTCTCATATTTCAGTGTTTTTTTGGAAGTCGGTTCTTTTTTTTTTGTTGTAAAAGCTTTTTTTAGTAATCCAATATCTTTTGATTAATATCGACTCCACCCCACTCTTATTCAAAAACAAACCCAAATAAATATAAATAATTAATAATATTTTATTGGACTATCACCACCCACAAATATGGGTGTGCATACATATCGGTTAACCCATCCATCAATGTCCACCCTTATGGAACGGGGATGAATTGAAAATGTTTTGCTCTTATAATATTTTGGGGGGTTAAAAATTCCCTACCTTGTTTTTTTTTTTGTCAACGATTTGAAAGGGTTGCAAGATGAATGATAGATGTAAAAAAACAAAACCACATAGTAGTACTAAAGTCTGTTTTTAATTTAATCTCGTAGTCTAAGTTTCACGAACCTATTTCAGTGACATCTCCACAGCCTCCGTGGCGCAATGGCTAGCGCGTTCGGCTGTTAACCGAAAGGTTGGTGGTTCGAGCCCACCCGGGGGCGATTCTTTTTACCCGACTGCGACAACAAAGACAGGGTGTGTATTTACACATGTGATAGTTCAATACGGGAATCGAACTGACTTTGAATGTGCTCACCGAAAAAATCGAGTACGATCAACTTTAGAACCCAAAATCGGCTAAAATCACACCAAATCCATTGTTTTGAACGACAAAACCTTTGTAATATACCACAAAACCACTATTATTACCAAAAGGGTACGAAAAAAAACAATTTGAAGTACACTCACCCCCAAAATGCGTGGCCGGAGCATATTAACATGAACTTCTAACTAGCAATAATTGACCTACATACAGCATAGCTAACTATCACGCGAAAATGGACCATTCTTACCTGACCTGCCTTCACCAAGAACATTTTGACGTAGAGAGGTCTTACACTGGTTACCAAGTATTGAATTCACCGATTTTAATAAAAAAGGAGTTATGTTGTGTCGCTTTCTTGTGTTCTGTTTTATTAATTTTATGATGTTTTTTTGTTCTTAAAATAAAAAAATAATTAGGTGGTTATTCTTAGGCTGCGTTTCCACCAGAGATGCGCGATGGAAATGTGTCGTGCGAGGATGTCTAGCAACTGAAAATGTGTGGGGGTTTCCACCAAAGCTGTGCGACAAAAATGTGCCTACGAGGATGTGTAGTGGAGCTGTGAAAATGCTCATTAATGTATCAATCAATCAATCAAAATATTTTATTTCACATAAACCTACATGGGCACTTATGAAACGTCAGAAGCTAGGTGCACGGTTCCAATTGGTCGTTTCCTATGGAGAAGAGCCGGCAAGAAACTCCACGGTTACTCTTTTAAAAATAATTGGCTTTTACAATATTTTCAAATTACAGTGTTAGTAGGCATGGCAGGACTACATTGGCCTTTCAACAAGTAAGTACCAGGTACTTAACAAAATAGATGTTCAGTAAATCTACAGTCCGAGTGTGTGGTGCGAGGATGCGTTGTAAAGCTGTGAAATGTGTCGACAGGGGTGCGGTGTAGTGGGAGCGGAGTAACGCGAACGCCTGCCTGCCGCTCACGTCTCACTTTGCTGTCGTTAGCGCTTGTAGTGGTACGCATGTCGTACGGTTGCGTGGCATAATGGACGAAAAATTAATTGATGGTACAGTATGTGCAAACCTCGCAACACATCCTTCTCACATCGCTCGCACACATCCCTCGCACTCATTCCTCGCTTGTTTTGTATGCGCAAAAATCTAGCTCCGCTGAGCCGTTTACACCAGAGCTGTGCTGACCGAGGAGAGGTAAATGAAGCGATTCTATTGGTTCTTTACAAACACATCCCTCGCTACGCATCCTCGCACATCTCTGATGGAAACGCAGCCTAAAACTTGCTTATTCAAAACAAGAGTGAACAGGGGGCCTAAACCGGCCACATTAGTAATTCCTCTAAAAGCAGTTCGTTTCCTGAATTCCCAGCTGTCATTTTCAATTCAATTCCTCTAATTTGACTTATATGCAATTCATAATTTGTGGACCATTTTACGAATCTCCATGGAACACTGTCAAACAGATGAATTAATTCGTAATATGAATCGCACGCAGTGATTATGAATTTTCAGTTTATGACATTTTACGATTATTTATAATATTTTCATAATATTATTCTGCTAAAGTGACCGTTTTAAGCCCACAGGCTTCTTCTGGGTCCTGTCAGGGTTGCGGGAATGTCCGAAAGGGATACCGGGACCTTGGCAACAGGCAACTGAAGGAACATGGGTGGGTTTTAATCAGTAAAAGTTTCACAAGCCCTTCCGCTCCACCGAGAGCGGGAGAAGTCATTGATGATTTCACACCCTCAAAAAAAAAAAAAGGCTTCTTTTGGGTATGCTCGTTCCATCATAGATCTCATCCATCGCTTTACATCAGGCGAAATCAAAGCTCTCGCAAACTCGGCACGTGCCTTCGTTAGATACTGTATATATGTATACAATATGTTATTATTTTTGAGGTAGACTGGTAGCTACCCAACTTTGGTTCATAGGTACTGTAGCACCCTTTCTTCCAAAACTTTTTATGATTGATCATGATGAACTAGCTCTCCCCCTGTAGCTTCCCCTTTTATTCTCTCACATCTCATAACATTATTGATTATTTAAGTTTCTGTTCCCAACGAGCAGTGGTGGCCCAGTGGTATCGAGTTGAAGGTCGATAGTTCGAACCCAGGCAGGCCTACATCCTGCCAGGGTTGCGGAATAGTCCGAAAGGGATACCGTGACCCTGGAAACAGGCAACTGAAGGAACACGGGTGGGTTTTAGTCAGTAAGAGTCTGACACGCCCTTCCGCTCCGCCCAGAGCGGGAGAAGTCATATGATTATGATAACCCACACAAAAAAAAAAAAAAAAAGGCCTACATTGTGTATTTAATTTCATCACCGCTGCTCTCAAAATGGTTAAGGAAAACCTCTTGGGGAAACCGGCCAGTACCAGTATTTTACATGGAGCGACTGCCTATCTGACCTCCACAATCCAGTAACTGGGTAATACGATACCCCTTGGTAAGACTGGTTGTAAGGCCTACTGATTACCCGTTACGTCTAGCAAAGAACCACGAATGACAGCCGGGACCAACGGCTAAACGTGCTTTCCGAGAGTAAGAGAGAGTAATGATGGTCACCCATGCATGGGAGCAACCGCGGCAAGCGTAGCTTAACCTGATCGATCGACCCGTACGGGTGGTATAATTTAGCCAGGAGTCCCCTAACACTAGTTGTTAGGTACTAATATGTACTATGGCCTCTATCTGAAAAAACAGTTTATTCTATTCTACTGAAATGAAATGAAACTGTTTATTCTGTAAATAGGATTTTGGAATCACTTTTACACGTCATATTAAAAAATATTAAAAACAAGGTAGATGAGGTCGGCGTTTCCTATCTGACTACTCTGAGAAGAAAGGCCGAAACAAACTCAGAGGTCACAGTCTCTTTTAAAGTCCAGACATAATCTTGGTCAGGCTATTGAGGACCATGAAATGAATGAAATGAATGAAATGAATGAAATGAATGAAATGAATGAAATGAATGAAATGAATGAAATGAATGAAATGAATGAAATGAATGAAATGAATGAAATGAATGAAATGAATGAAATGAATGAAATGAATGAAATGAATGAAATGAAATGAAATTGTTTATTCTGTAAATAGGATATCAGAATCACTTTTACACGTCATATTTAAAAAAATAAAATAAGCTAGATGAGGTCGGCGTTTTCTATCTGACTACTCTGATAAGAAAGGCCGAAACAAACTCAGAGGTCGCAGTCTCTTTTAATGTCCAGACCTAATCTTGGTCAGGCCATATGAGGACCATGTAGATTAGTGTCTGAGATGGTATTTTAGGAAAGAACCACACAGATTTCAGTGTAAGCATTTGTCAGAAATAGTGGAGCTCAACTCAGAACTTACTTTACTAACTGGGAAAATATACGTAACCTAGGTACCTACGTAACTAAGTCGTACAAGGTAGGTGCCAACGAAGTATTAAGCTTCATCACAGTAAAAAAAAAGGCGACAGTCTATTTTTTTTTTATTGGCATAATTTCCGTAAACGTTGACTTCTTATTTTGCAATATTAAAAAATATTGCCGAAGATTTTTTTCTTAAATACAAATTCAAAGTAGCAATATGGAAAAGCGAACGTTTATGTTGGGGCCACAAAACGAAAGATGTCGATACGCTTTTTGCCTCTATCGATGCCTCACATGCCTTGATAAATGGAGCTATTCATTATCACCTGGACCAGGTATTGCTGGTCTGAAATATCGATTTATTCCATTCTAATACCAATAAAAACGAATACCACTGGTATTTGTTAAAACTCATATTTATTTTCTATTTCGAACGGATACCATTATTTAAACTTATACCAAAACAAGTTAAAAGATTGGTACAGTCAGTATAAATATGAGTTTAAACAAATACCAGGCGTATTATTCTTTGGTATTAGAATGGAATAAATCGAAATCTACACCCTGTAAGCAAGCATGGTATTAAATCCACCTTTGTAATTTTATAGTGCACAAAGTTGGATAAATAAATAATGAATTAATAATTGATAATTCAACACACACACTCACACACATATATAAACAATCCATAGTTAATCCACACTCACATACACTTATGTAATCCTATGTGTAATATAATATTTATTAACATCACGCCTGTAATCCCCGAAGGGTTAGCAAAATAATTATGCAACTGAGCTCTATTTTAAATTGTTTTGGTATTTATTAAAAAACCTGTCCCTTTTTACAAATAAATAAATGAATGATTTATGTAATCAATTTTATATCAAAGTATGTTCTTGCACCTTCTCACCAAACCTCTGATTTAGTGGCCAGACCATATGTTATTATTAATCCTTATTTACAACTTGCCGTGTCAAATAATTTTAACCAGAAACTTGTCCTCAAGATGAAATAAAAAATCCTACGCGTCCTCCTTGTACGGCTTAAAATATCTTTGATGTGTGAAGGTTTTATTAAAGAACCTAATTATTTAGCCTTCATGGTTGTCAGCCCCGAAATGAACGTGAACCAGCCAGTATATAGATCGTTCACTATAACTTGTCCCCTGGCGTCATGTTGGCACCATTGCTTGTCAAACTTAGGTTCAATACTAGACTCGCGACAATCTAAGAAGTCCGTTTTGACAGCTATAAAAATGCGATGAAAAAAAAAATTGGTTTCTTATAAACTGATTCTCGAGACATATCGATTGAACATACTTAGAGAGTTTGTAATTGATGACTTATCTACATTACCTAAAACTGATTCTCAAGGCTTAACGTTTTATTACAAGTACGAGAACGAAACGTCAAAACGGACTTCTTAGGTTGTCGTGAGTGTAATAGAGTGACAAAATGGCGACTGAGACCAATCACTTTTACTGCATTTATTTATTTATTTATAATGGAATTATTCTATGGATGATAAGTTATTTAATAAAATAATAATAATAACCATAATATGAACTCTGCGATCATGTGCCGATAGTCGTATCAGCCAATGGCTTAATTGCCAAGAGCCTCGACCAACACCTATGGAGGCTCTCGTTGGGCAGCTGGATTAAGGGCTTGATTCAGAAAGCGGTACTCCTGGACACGGCTCGCATTGTTAGAAGGTTCTTCTCTCTGGAGCCCTGACCACCGGTAGCTTGGACCCTGTTCCCGATACCGGTGGGCTACCTATCCTAACTATCCTAACTTAATATTATAAATGCGAAAGTGAGTTTGTTTGTTTGTTTGTTACGCTTTCACGCTGAAACTGCTGAACGGATATGGATGAAATTTGGCACACGGGTAGACTATGACCTGGAATAGGACATAGGCTACTTTTTATCGACATACCACGCGAGCGGAGCCGAAGGCGCTAGCTAGTTTTTAATATTTTTATAAGTTTTCATATTCTAACACCTATTTAGACTGGAAGCAGACCCCAACATAGTTGTGAAGTCTCACCGTTCCAGTCTTACCGGATGCAGCTGAATACCAGCATTTTACATGGAGCGACTGCCTATCTGACCTCCACAACCCAGTATCTGGGTAATACGATACCTCTCTGGTAAGACTGGTTGTCAGACTTTCCGGTTAGACTGGAAGCCGCCCCCAACATAGTTGGGAAAAGGCTAGGCAGATTGATTTTCCCCTTTTTCATGCTAAGCGACTTCTAAAAAAATGCCGAAATAAAAGCGCGCTCTTGGATTTCCAACTTTTGGCACTGAGCCGAGGGTTGAAAATCCAAGAGCGCGCTTGACTAGTCTTCTTGAGCCGATGCCTACACTTTACGCTCATCCATGACGACCATCAATAATAGTCGGCTTGTCAGTAAGGACTGATGAAAATCCGCTTACCGTTCAAATCACGTTATTTATACAAATCTATTGAATAATTCGCCTATAACTCGGCGCGTATGTTTGTATGTTTGTCATACTTTGAATAATTTAATTAATTTATTATTATTGCTTATACTTATGTTAATTGTGTTGTGATGTAGAGCTTTTCGATATTTTTAGGAGTCCGTCATCATCCTTACTTTAAAATATCTAATAATCTAACTAATATTATAAATGTGAAAGTTTGTGTGTTTGTGGGTTTGGATGTTTGTTACTCAATCACGCAAAAACGGCTGAATGGATTTGGATGAAATTTGACATTGAAACTTTTTATCCCGATATTCCCACAAGATCGAGACTTACGCGAGTGAAACCGCAGGGCGCAGCTAGTAATATTATAAATTCGAAAGTAACTCTGTCTGTCTGTCTGAACCACTGAACGAATTTCGACAAAATTTGGCAAGGAGATAGATGGATAGGAGTATGAGGAACAGGGTGTAAAGTTCACTCATCCACCATAGAAAAGGCAGGATCCTCCGACCAGACGGGTGTTGTGTCTGGCGGGCAACTACCCAACGATTGATGTTGGGTTCTTGTATATAATTATGTCCACTGCACGGTAAACTTTAATTGCGCGATGCAGGATTTATGTGACGTCAGGATTTTTATCTGACGTCAGGTCTTTGATTCGTAGTTCGCATGTGGCGATGTAGATACTGCCACAGTATCCCGGGGAAGGACATAGGCTACTTTATATCGACATACCATGCGGGCGAAGCCGCGGGCGGAAGCTAGTATTTTTTAAGTTTGTTTGTTACGCTTTCACGCTAAAACGGCTGTACGAATTTAGACAAAATTTGGCACATGGGTAGCCCATGACCTGGAATAGGACATAGGATACTTTTTTATCCCGATATTCCCACGGGATCGAATCTTACACGGGTGAAACCGCGGGGCGCAGTGAGTATGTTGTAATTACTAAGTTTTTAATTTATCAAAGATGAAAAGTTGAAAGCCTTGCCGGGGTTTCTCCGTGGATGGGTGACCATCTTTACATACCGGAACTCCTCCGTGACTCGAAAAGCACGTTAAGTCGTTGGTCCAGGCTGTCATTGGTGGATCATTGACAGTCGTTACGGGTCGTCAGAAGCCCGAAAGTCTGACAGCCAGTCTTACCAAGTGGTATCGTAATACCCAGTTACTGGGTTGTGGAGGTCAGATATTCAGTCGCTCCATGTAAAATACTGGTATTCAGCTGCATCCGGTTAGACTGGAAGGGGAAGCCGACCCCAATATACTTGGGAAAAGGCTAGGCAGATTGATTCTGATTTAAAAGAATGTCCATGGAGTTTCTTGCCCGTTCTTCTCCATAGGAACCTACTACGCTTTGGAATGGGCAACTAGCTTCATCTTTCTGACTGACCGACCCCTTGACAATTCAAAAGTGCCTGTAATTGGTTTATTTTAAACTAGCTGCGCCCCGCGGTTTCACCCGCGTAAGTCTCGATCCCGAGGGAATATCGGGATAAAAGTATCCTATGTGTTAATCCAGGTTATAAACTATCTGTTTGCCAAATTTCATCCAAATCCATTCAGGAGTTTTTACGTGAAAGAGTAACAAACATCCATCCATCCATACTTACAAACTTTCGCGTTTATAATATTAGTTAGATAAATGGTTTGAGTTTGAGTTTGAAAACCTCATCAAAATCTGTTGTATACGGAACCCCCAAAACATTTGTATAAACAAATTAATTTATACATTCTGATCAGTAAAATTGAACTTCTATGATATAGGTAGTTCTGATCTCGCTGGACCGCCCGTCGAGTATCGCCTAATAACGCTAATCATGTTGATTTCTTATACATTAACATATATTTTAGTTGTAAAATAGATTCTCTGTTAGCTAATGAAGTGATGCTAGAATTAATGTTTTTGTGAGTTGAAGGAAATATTTGCGTTTTTTATGTAATTATGACAATAAAAATACAAATATAAAAATCTGTTATGTTTGAACAGAACTATATGGGCGAAGTTGCTAACCTATGTGTATTAAAATTTATAGTAAGATTCCTAACCAAATTAAAGAACTTTCAATGGTCCGCTTCAGAAGGGCTTTGCGAAGCTGGTTAATTGAGAATTCCTTCTACAATATAAAAGAATTCCTTCAATTTAAATTTAAATAATCTGTGTACTAAAAATTTGCATGTCATTATGTTATGATTAAATATGTTGAGCTACTAACCTACCATTGTAAGATCTTTGTAACCATATTTATCTGCAAATAAATCTTTTGACTTTGACTTTGAATGAAATAAGTCTAATGGGTCAAAGCTAATTGTAGATGGCGTGATCATAGCTAAGTCCCTAAATCACTACATAAACAAATTCCTCCGCCGCGTCTGTCTGTCTGTTCGCGATAAACTAAAAAACTACTGCACCGATTTTCACGCTGTTTTCGCCAATGGATAGAGTGGTTCTCGAGGAAGGTTTTAGTATATAATTTTTCAAACGCGGGCATCAGCTAGTAGATAATAAAACCGACATTTAGTTCATCCATGCAATGTTGTGTTAGAAAATAGAAATAGAAAATGGTATATTGTCCAGGTAATATTACAGTAAGCACGTTTACAGGTTACAAAAACAGGTTTGCAGGTTACAATATTACCTATAGTTAGGTTACACAAGTTATTTACCAGTGAGCCCCAAACTAGACAGTTAGTCTGTATCTTGGGACTCGGGGTACGACATACAGAGTGGAGACTAGATAGGTGATTTCAGGTGTTGTAAAGTATTTTGTTTGTGTATGTGTGATGTGAGTGTGGTGTGTGGTGTATGTTGAATGTGAGTGTATGTTTATGTTTGCGTGTTTGTTCCCATAGTGTGATATAGTGTCAGGTCAGGGCATTTATATTAATTGTTCCGAGTCGTCATAACCAGAGTTTTGCAACATTTTCTTTATTATTTTTTTACAACTGAACGAGGTAGTATTTTTGATTTCACAGAGCTTGCAGACTTTATTGTACGTATTAATGAGAGAATAGGCTGGGGAGCGTCTAGCTAGTAAAGAGGTGGTGTCAGGTGTTGGGATTCTATAGTTCCTTTTGCTTATGATTGATGTGTAGTCGGGTCTGCTTTTAATAGTTTTATGAGTTTTGGTACAGGCAGATAGAATGAAAAGCTGGCAGACTCGGAGAACCCTCGTTTCACGATAGAGTTCGTCAGTAGAGAACCGGTAGGGCTTCTTGAAAGTTACTTTTAGAAGCGCTCTCTGTGCTCGTTCTACTTCAATCAAATACGTCTTTCCAGCACTACCCCACACACTGATGCAATACTGATTTATGGATTGGCATAGCGCTAGGTAAACTTGTTGTAGTGTGTCTGTGGGTACGCTGTCTCGTAGTCTACGCATGGTGTGGATGAGTTTTCTTATCCTGCCAGAAAGGTTGGATATATGTTGTTTGAATGTTAGGTGGTCATCGATGAGAATACCGAGGTATTTAATGGAAGTGGTACGTTCAAGAGGAGGACAGTCACAAGGGTAAGTAGAAATGCTAGAAGAGCAGTGATGCAGTTTTAGTTTTAGGTGTTCCGGTTTTGAAGCGGCAGTCTTGGAGAAAACAATATATTTTGTTTTGCTGCCATTTAGCGTGAGGAGGTTTCTGTCGAAGTTATTCGCGATTAGTGACAATCCCTCTTCTGCTAGACAGTGTACATGTTCCCACGTTTTCCCGTGAAATATGACGGCTGTATCATCTGCATAAGTTATAGTATCAGCATTTTTCACAGAAAGGTTTAATATGTCATTAATATACACAATGAAAAGCTGTTGAAAATGTTCATTCGTGAGTTTAGTTTTATTTCACTATAGTTTTCGGTGATATCATTATTTAAAATCAAGTATTTGACAGTTGCGAATCATATTTTAATCAACATACAACCTGATACTGACTTGCAAATTTTTTTGAATTTTGCGGTCTCCCTTGGCGCATCCCCCTTAAACTAAGCGTTATTCCTGTTACTATCACACAGCTTACAAACTTCAAGTGCAAGACAGAGACATGCACATTTGTCTTAGTCACAGCATAAGCTAAGTTACGTTTATAGATCTCGGCCTTAGATTCATTTCAAAGTACCATTTACAAGCTTTTAAAATCGTTTCCATATTGAAACAATTTTAAAAGCTTGGACTGTAAAGTGATGGACAAATAATTAAAAAAACTTTTTCCAAAATAAAAACGACCGTCTTCCAAAAAAAAAACACAAATAAAGTGAAAAATAACTTTAATTTCGGAAGTCGATGTCTTTGCTTTTCAATTTTCGTTTTTTGCCACCGACTTCCGATTCACTTTTTTTGTGTTTTTTTTGGAAGTTGGTGGTTTTTTTTTTGTAAAAAGTTTTTATTTTCACTTTTTAGCTGTGCTACCTACCCCACACAAATTCCAATACCATTATATCGTCTACAAGCTAACTCAAAAACTACGCAAGCAAAGTTAATAAAATGTATATGGGAACACCTTGGGAGTTTTCGAACTTAGAAATATTTTTTTAAATCGGTTCACAATTGGCGAAAATATCGATGAACAAACACGAAAAAAAAAAAAACGTACTGACGAACATAGAACCTTCTCCTTTTTGAAGAAGTCGGTTAAAATCAATATAATTAAGGTATAAAAGTAGTGTTCTGACAACAGACCACAGTGACCGATCGGCCAATAGCCTTTCAGTTATAAAACCAACGCGCTCACCGCCTTTATTCTCAGGGGTGTCTAAGATGGCGCTGCTTAAAACAACTTGTGCAATATATGAAGACACAGGTAAAGATAATTTATTTGTCATCGCGTTTTTTTTTATTTATTTTTTATTCTCAAATAGGTACATTATATGCTGTTTTTTTTACATTTTCACTCGCCAAACGTTAAAGTTAGTTAGTTTATATACAAACTAGCTATTGCCCTTTGTCTACGATCCAGGATGAAAAGTAGCCTATGCCTTTCCCCAAGATACCATCTATCTGCTTGCCAAATTTTATCGAAATCTGTTCAGTGGTTTGGGCGTGAAAAGGCAACAGACAGACAGAGTTACTTTCGTATTTACAATATTAGTATGGATTAAGCATCCAGGATCTTAAAAGAAGTTAGGTACAGTGCTCTGCATAATTCGACCCCTCCTTCCCCTCTTGTTCTTTGTAAGAGGGGTCAGGTATTGCAGAGCAAATAAATATGAATGTTATTGTTTACTCATTATCTGCCTAGCCTTTTCCCAACTATGTTGGGGCCGGGCGTTCTGTCCAACGGATGCAGCTGATAACCAGTTTTACATGGAGTGACTGACATTCTGTTTTTTTTTTTATCTTCTTTTTGGCGAGTCAATGTCAAATGTATAAAAAATAATTGAGATCGTTTGGATGAGAATTTAGATAACGTTTGCTGACGTATTCATGTGTGACATACAGCCGTGACGTGTATATATGAAATGATAGGACATGCGGCGAAAGATGGAAGTTTAAATTATAGGGACTTCGGAGAGATGTTGCACTGAATATCAAGTCGTATTTTTTTCTTCGGCCTTAAATTGAAAAAAGAAGGCACATGTTGCACAAATTAAAAACTAATTAGTTACTGTCACTTTAATTAGTTTTGGCTTTACCTGACCTGGGGATCTAAACCAGGAACCCCATATCCAGCTAACGAGGCAGTCCATGAATCCTTCTTAATTTGTATTATTATTATTATCCAAATCCCACGCCAAACTATTAAAAACGCCCTACATTAGTGGAAGCGACATTTTAGCGGCTCCGTCCGTGAGTCACATGTAAATATTTACCGAAAGCGATGCCCCGCGCCAAATGTTACCGACCATAGAGCGAAGAGTGGTTAGAACTGATATATATATGACAAGGCATGGAAGAACGGACACTTTGAACAAACAATGTAGGTACATACAGTCTGGAACACCGAGCTTTAGACATCTGCCTAGCCTTGTCCCAACTATATTGGAGTCGGCTTCCAGTCTTACCGAATGCAGCTGAATACCAGTATTTTACATGGAGCGACTGCCTATCTGACCTCCACAACCCTGTAACTGGTTAATACCTACGGTACTACAAGACTAGATGTCAGACTTTCGGGCTTCACGCCTGTCAAAGATCCACGAATGACAGCCAGGGCCAACGGTTTAAGATGCTTTCCTAGGCACGGAGGGGACTCGGTATGTAAAGGTGGACCAAGCGTAGCTTAACCTAATGGATCGTCCCGTGAGGCTGTTAATACTTAGACACAAAATCCTGCTCCTCAAAATACATCCAAGCTCAATTTGAGGAGTCGTTGAAACCTACTTTACTGAAAAGTTTTACTATGACTACATAATTGTCATAATCAGCCTATAATGTTCCCACTGCTGGTACACAGGCCTCCTCTCTGTGAGAGGGAGCGGGCCGTAATCCACCACGCGGGCCCAGTGCGGGTTGGTAGATGTCACATGTCATCGAATTTTTGGTTCTAGGACATGCCGGTTTCCTCACGATGTTTTCCTTCACCGTTTTGAGAGCAGTGGCGATGAAATAATTTACACAAAGTAAAGCGCCTGTCAGGGTTTTAACCACTGGGCCACCACTGCTCTCATACACACATAAAATTGTAAGATCTACAAAAATGTTTGTCTTTTTCTGTTAGTGTTATAAAGGTAAACGCACACTTATCCAAGCCGAACGCGTAGAACGAAACGAGTTTTAAAATTCTCTATACGAAATTCTATGAAACCTTGCACATGCCCGCGTCGAATCGTCCGAATCTGGAAGTCCGTTCCTAGGGTTCTCGTTGACTTAGATTCGTTCAACGCGTTCGGCTCAAATAAGTGTGCGCTCATCTTTAAACCGATCGTAATCCTGAGCCGGGCGGCATCAAACACATAATAATGTGGTTATGATAAACATCAAAACGCGAATTTCATGTTTCTCTAGAAACACGGAGTTTTGATGGCATTCGCTTGATAATTATGACTAGTGCTAACCTAAAGGAAAAACCTTCAGAAGAGTAATAACCGCGCGCGTCTGTGCGTGTGTTGTTACCTAAATAATCTACTATACTTACTTTTACTTCTACGTTGAGACGCACACCGCGCTTTGTATATTTCGTTATTTTTCAAAGTATGTCATAGACAATATTGTCTCGCCGTGTCTAGTTTTCTTTTATTGTTTTTATTTTTTTTGTATTTTGGCACTTTGTAGCTATAATTATTTAACCGTGCTTTTGTATGTTGTCTTGTCTTTTGTATGCACCAAATAAACGATTTTATCTATCTATCTATCTATCTATATAAAAATAAGTCGGGTTTTCCTTCCTGACGCTATAACTCCAGAACGCACGAACCGATTTCCACGGTTTTGCATTCGTTGGAAAGGTCTCGGGCTCCGTGAGGTTTAGGGTAGGTAGGGTAGGTAGGGTAGGTAGGGTAGGTAGGGTAGGTAGGGTAGGTAGGGTAGGTAGGGTAGGTAGGGTAGGTAGGGTAGGTAGGGTAGGTAGGGTAGGTAGGGTAGGTAGGGTAGGTAGGGTAGGTAGGGTAGGTAGGGTAGGTAGGGTAGGTAGGGTAGGTAGGGTAGGTAGGGTAGGTAGGGTAGGTAGGGTAGGTAGGGTAGGTAGGGTAGGTAGGGTAGGTAGGGTAGGTAGGGTAGGTAGGGTAGGTAGGGTAGGTAGGGTAGGTAGGGTAGGTAGGGTAGGTAGGGTAGGTAGGTGTAGGGAGGTACTTAGTGCTACCCGTGCGAAGCCGGGGCTAGCAGCTAGTAAATACATAAATAAAAGTTATAAGCAAATTGATAGGTTCTGGAGGGTTTAATAGGTTTTATTTATCATTTATACAGACTGAAATTCAATTCACTGGCAATATATATTAACCACTTATTCTAACCATCCATCTAATTGCGTAACTTATTTTCGTAACCAACTAATTTGTTTCATTTTGACAGTTAAACAACATTCATTGCGTTATTTACGTTGTTGAGCAGTTTTTTTTCTAACTTATGGAGCAATGGTTTTGACGTTTTTTTCAAACCGATTCCGATATTCCAAAAATAAAAATTATAGCAAAATATTCACAAAAAAAATTAAATTGATACCTACGGAAAAGAAACACTGTACACGCACGCTTGTCACTCTTTTCTTTCTAAGTTGAAATACAAGTGTGCGTGTACAGAGTGTTTCTTTTACGTATCAATTTAATAGTTTTGTGAATATTATAAAAACAAACAATTTTTTTTTTGCATTTATGCACTCTTTTCTATTGCAGGGTACGGTTTGTTAGTTAACATAGGTACTATAAAGCCCTCCACATTCATACATACTATTTTTCTTGTCCCATACTCCCATCATTTTTACAACGTCCATTCTACGCCCTTCTGAACTCTTCATGAACATCATAAAATGCATTACGGTGTTCAAATTAGCGCCTCTAACAATGTTCCAGGATCGGTGCCGGGCTACAAACAAGTAATTTAATTACTAAGCCATCGCGACTTGTAACGACCTTGTTTGTAGGGGGTAGGCAGAGTTAAGGGTGGTATTTTAATAGTGATGTTTGTAATTATATCTCCATAGATATAATTATAGTATAGAGTGCACGCAACAAACTATGAACAGTAGGCACGGTTTTGAACTGAATTGAATGATTCATTTAATTGAGTCTATATTTATAAATCTATATTTTCTTAGTTGGTTTGTACTATGATAATTTACTAAATAAAAACTTTTTAACTAAATAAAAAAGTTTTTATTTTTCACTTTTTAGTTGTGGTACCTACCCTACACAAATTCGAATACACTACCTGCTATGTAAATAACAGTGACGGAGTCAAACAATATATCGTCTACATACACTAAGTAGGAAAAATACGTAATTATTGAAGCTAACTCAAAAACTACGCAAGCAAAATTAATAAAATTTATATGGGACCACCTCTGAAGCATGTCCTACCAAACAAAAAAATAATCATCAAAATTGATTCATAATTGGCGGAGTAATCCCGTAACATACACACAAAAAAAAAAAAAAAAAAAAACATACAGACGAATTGAGAACCTCGTCCTTTTTGAAGAAGTCGGTTAAAAACAGGATATACAACAAGAATACTCGTGTAAAACTAAAAACTAAGTGAGTTTCATAAATAAAATAATGTCTGTAAGTAAACTTAATTATGACTAAACACAACCAACAATATAACGATCACACTCACAGTTTATCGACAAAACTTATCGATAGCTCGTTGCCGATTGGCACGTAATTGCACATCCCTATCTATCATGCACTTATCAATATCAATATATATAGCTCATTTGCCTACGATGCGCACTAAGCGATTTGTCGAATACGCGCACTCTACTGTAATTATATATCTATGGTTGTACTTAATTGCTTAACCTAACATCACGCATTATTCCCCGAAGGGTTAACCAGAAATATTTAGTATCAACCCAATTTTGCCAGATAAGTTTAAATCCCATGTCATGAGAGGCGAGCCAAAGATGTAAATCGTAGATTTGACCGCATCAAAAGATGACCGCGACTGATTCATTTTGACACCTCTTTTTTTTTTGAGGGTGGGAAATCTTCAAATGACTTCTCCCGCTCTGGGCGGCGCGGAAGGGCGTCTCAGACTTTTACTGACTAAAACCCACCCGTGTTCCTTCAGTTGCCTGTTGCCAAGGTCCCGGTATCCCTTTCGGACATTCCCGCAACCCTGACAGGCATCGGTCCTAGCGGACCCCACCAATTAAAAATATGTTTTGAGATGTCGTGGAACACGACGCGCCATCAACCCGGGCCTGGTCCTTATCGGACGGCGAGCTACCCATTGCTCGCCGTCCGCAAGCCCGCGCCTATGTAGGCCGGGAATCCGCCTGGGATTCCCGACACCCAGGGTGTCTCCAGCGGCGGCGATTAGGAGCGTGAGGGCGCAAACTTATTTTGACACCTCTGACACAATGATGGAAACGACAATATTATTGTATGAGCATATTCTTCTAAATATGGACACGTGTGGGCAAATGATTTAAATCTTTGGGGCGAGCCTATTGCCATTAACTAGCACAAGTCCAGGGGGCCACGTCTACTAATTTACAAACGTGTCAGTGGTCTCACAATGATCAGTTTTTGACAGATATGCCATACAAAATCTGTCAAAAACTCATCATTGCGAGACCGCTGACATGTTTGTAAATTAGTAGACTTGGCCCCCAGACTCGATTCTACTGAGAAATTCTACACTAGACGAAAAATCATGTCAAGCGACCTTGAATTGCGCTGCATATCAACTGCTCTCTAAATTATAGTGGAGCCCCTGTGCGCATAATTGCAATGTCAATATAAACGTCCGAAACACGTTATTCTGGCAATTTAATACACCCACAATGTCCTGTGGTCGAATTTTTGAGAAACAACGACCAAACATAAACATTTTTAATGAGTTATCCAAAATATGTACTTTGTGGTCATTTTTGATACTTAATGCCGAGAATTGTATTCTGAGGAAAATAAAGCTGGATAACACGTATTTTTTAGGGTTCCTTACTCAAACTAAACGTAAGCCGTTTGTCTGGTGCAGAACCCT
Organism: Lithophane ornitopus; assembly: GCA_948473465.1. NCBI lineage: Eukaryota > Metazoa > Arthropoda > Insecta > Lepidoptera > Noctuidae > Lithophane > Lithophane ornitopus. The sequence goes on along the minus strand of OX419641.1, from coordinate 4,602,993 downwards.
AAAAAGAATCGCCCCCGGGTGGGCTCGAACCACCAACCTTTCGGTTAACAGCCGAACGCGCTAGCCATTGCGCCACGGAGGCTGTGGAGATGTCACTGAAAACTATACGTCACGTTTATTAAGATAAAGATTACTCTTACCGCCATGGAAATTATAACTATCAGAGGCATTGTAGATGACTTGCCATCCCAGAGATATTTGTAGGCCTTGTAGAAGTCCATAGATATTGTGTCTATTTTGTTAAGTACCTGAGGCGCTGGACAAAGTGACATTCTATCAGCGATAACGATGATGGAAAAAGCAAAAATGTATAGGACTGACATAAGCTATCGAAAAGCTTAAATATGTCAATCCTGTTGAAAGTCGTTGTAGAAATACGAAACGCTTTCGAAGCGATTGTCACTTGTCTAGGCCCTAAAACGGCCACATTAGCAATTCCTCTAAAAGCAGTTAATTTCTTGAATTCCCAGCTGTCATTAGGAATTTCTCTAATTTGACACAAAAGCAATCCATAATTTGTGGACCCTTTTACGAATCTCCATAGAAATCTGTCAAACAATTGAATGATTTCGTAATATGAATGGCACGCAGATCATAATATGAATCGTCGGTTTGTGACATTTCCGTGCGTCGTACGTCCGTTTTAAAGCCTCCAGTAATTTGACACTGTAATTTAAAAACATTATAAAAGTCAATTCTTTATAAAAGAATAACGGTGGAGTTTCTTGTCGGCTCCTTAAATGAAATGACCAATTATTATTTGAACCGTGCACCTAGCTGTCGTTCCAAGTGCCCCTGTAGGTAAAAAAATATATTTTGAATTTAATTTGATTATCGTTCTGAAGTATCTCATCTGTTATAAAACCTAGGTAAGTAACGTGTCCTTTTTTTTTTTTTTTGAGAGTCGGAATTCATCAAATTACTTCTCCGACTTTTACTGAGTAAAACTCACCCGTGTTCCTTCAGTTGCCTATTGCCAAGGTCCAGGTATCCCTTTCGGACTTTCCCGCAACCGTGGCAGGAAGTAACATGTCCTAACGCAATTTTTTTAAAGAAATCTATAAACAAAATCCTATAACCTAAAAGATGAAAAACCATTACTAAAGCAAATTAAAAATAAATGATCGCCATTTTGTTTCTATAAAACGATATAGAACGACAACTCCACCCCCAGCCCTTACCGCGCAGCCTAATAGACAACTATAAATTAAACATTTTGCAGAAAACCAATTCTGTTTAATAGCTCTATAACTTTGCTGGTCAATAATTAAGGGAATTGCTTCGTGTAACGCGTTTGAGTTGAAATGGACGCTTGAAGTTTTGTTTTTGACGTGAGTTTTGATAGTATTTTGAGGTTTTATAAAAAATTATGGACTTTAATATGTATAATATAATTTAACAAAACATAAAAATCATTTATTTACCTCCGATTTTCAGCAAAGAGCTTATGGGGCTTCCCTTGACATCTCTTTAAGTGAAATTAGCTGTATTTTTTTACGGTTAAATCTTTTAGGCATTGTTTATCTTTTTAAGTTCCCGATGATACACTTATTCAGTAAATATAAATTTACTAAAAAAGGAAAGGAAAAAAGAAAACGTCAGTTTGATCTGTTATATTTATTAAACAAACACTTTTACCATGTAACAGGAGGTAAGGCTATAGCCAATAACCGTGTACAAATCCAGAGAAAATCCCTACTATGCCTGACCTGGGCTTCGAACCCAGGTCTCTCAGCAGTAGCGCTTGCGACCACTAGACCTTAAGGTAAATAAATGAAATAGGTACAAATTACAGTTATTAATTTGGTAACAGTTCAGCTGGGCGCTATCAGTTACAATCAGAGTATTATTTCGTTTTACTAATATTATGTCTTAACAATTTAGTTCCTTAGATTTAATAATGTCGTCTTTCTTAATGAATTTTGACTGAAATATAGGGCTGTTTACTTCAGGAAATATTAACTACCGTTAGAGGAACTAATATCATAGGTATCATAGGTTCATAGGTTAAGAAATCCGCTTCTCGAGGACAAAGTGGGTTTGAAATTGGTAAGTAACAAACAATTTGTTTAATAAAATGACTTTTCAAGTTATTCTTAGACTTCAGTGACTGACATTAAGGGAAAATATTATTAAGGCAACTACGCCATAAGCAAGCGTGTTCAGGCCATAAAATAATTTGTCTTTTTTGCATCTTATAAAGTAGTTTTCGTTAACTGACAGTTAAAATCTTTGCAGGTCTTTAAATATTTCATAAAAAGCGTTTAAAAAAACATTTAGATTGATGTCAAAATATTATGGTTTTGTTGAGCATGATTTCATAGAATCAAACATGGATAAGGTTATGGATTTGCGTGACCAATGGAATGAATAAGCCGAATAGTGTGGGTATAAAAATAGGCATGTTTAATAATTCGGTGTCTTGGGTTCCGTACCAGTAGTGATTGTGCTTTTAACCAGTCGTAGCTCAATCTGCCTGCCTTTTCCCAACTATGTTGGGGTCGGCTTCCAGTCTAACTGGATGCAGCTGAATACCAGTATTTTACATGGAGTGACTGCATATCTTGCCTCCGTAACCCAGTAACTGGGTAATACCCCTTGGTAAGACTGGTTGTCAGACTTTCGGGCTTCTGACGAGTCGTAAAGACTGTCCGGACATGATCCATGAATGACAGCCGGGTCTAACAGCTTAACGAGCTTTTCGAGGCACGGAGGAGACTCAGTATGTAAATATGGCCACCCATCCATGGACCGACCCCGGAAAACGTAGCTTAACTTTATGGATCGACCCGTGCGGCTGTTATTACTTAACTATAAGCTCCTCATCGTAGCTATTCTATGTTATTTAATGCGAAACAAGCTGGATCACTACCGCTTATAGATATAAATGTATCTTCACTTCCAGAAAACCAGCGTCAGACAGCATTTGTCTGGCATTAATGCTGAACTGAACCTTTTTGGTGAGGCACACATTATTGTTAAAACATTATTTTCTCTTTTTTTTTTTGTATATTGTGTTTCACGAACTGTGTCCAAATAAATGTTATTCTTTCTTTCTTTCTTTTTTCTTTCAGAGGCATCACAGATGCGTTTTCATCACGGACTCAAAGCTGAAATCTTTCATTCAACAGCGCGACGCGACTCTAGTGGAACAATTTCCATGAAGTCTTTATATAAATTGTTTTTACTAGAGTCGCGTTGCGCCTGTCTGCGGCCTTTAACTTTAGATTACCTACATTTATAGAGTTTTAAGTTTGGCTTATCTTTACGACGCGTTTAGTATAAAAAGGGGATAGGGTTTTACCTTTTGAATGGATACAGATCCCTAAAAAAACTAAGAACATCGATGTCTATCGTTACCTATATCTACATTTAATAGATTTAGTATGAATTATTGTAATTTACACGACCTTTTAGTGCTATTGTTAAGATCTATTCGGACATTAAAAGCACATCATCGTTTTTTTTAGGTTTAATTGAATAACTACAATACTATGACAATGCGGTCATCAAAACCGCTTCATCGGGTGATATGTGCCTACTATACCTACAGCCGAATATTGAACTTCGTCTAGTATTTTTACCCAACTACAGAAAATTAAAGGAGAAAGAAAAATAAAATACGTTAAATAAAGTATTTTCTTTCTTTCTTTCCTTTTCGTTCATGTTATTTATTCCTTTGCGCTAAGTATGACGCAAAGAAAAAAAAAACAAACACAAAAATAACAAACTGCAGGAAATTTAAGTCCCATCCACGCAAAACCGCGGGCTTTGATCCAAGCTCAAAAACGACTTATTCATATTTGTTTCGACTTCAATAGGCTTCGTTTTTTGAAAACAATGTCCGTTTCAACCTAGAGACAACAAAAAGAGAAAAAATAACACCAGATTCCCGATCCCGAACGGCCGTAAACAAAGTTGTCATGCTATACAGAGAAATGACGTTAATTTGTTCGCGAATCGTCAAAAAAACACTTTCTGTGGGTGTTTTTATTTTTATTAAGTTGTTATTTTTTATGTTTTTAATTTCACTCCTATTACAACTGTCCACATCTGTGTAGTAAAAAAAATATTTGCACTTTTATTAGTCTCTGGTTTTTTTTATTGTTTAATTTTAGTAAAAGCATGACGGGTCTGGCCACTTTGAAATATAAATTGCGATAAAAATTACTCATTTTAATTGCATATTTTATTTCAATTTTTATTTGCATATTTTGCATATTTTATTTCAAATTTTACAAATATTAGACACCAAAGTGTGGTAAATATTGTATAATATATTTATTTAACACCGAAACACCGAATAGCTAAATTTTCATACAATTTGTCGCAAAATGACGGTTGTGATTGAATATACGGATACTACTACTACTTTATTTAAGGTGGTACGCAAACTTCGTTTCCCAGTTTAACTGGATGCAGCTGCTTATCAGTATTTTACATGAAACGACTATCTGACCTCCAGAACCCAGTAACTGGGTACTGGGTTTGAGGCTTCTGACTACCCGTAATGACTGTCAAAGATCTACAAAAGACAGCCCAGACTGTCTGAACGTGCGTTCCAATTCGTGGTAACGTGGGTCTCGGTATGTAATGGATAGTCCCACAGACCGACCTCGATAAGCGTTGCTTAAGAGGAAATAGGGTCGGTCCTCTCGCCTGTTTTCTAGCTGGTTTATGAACTTAGAGCAATTATTTTTTAAAGTAAAATAAAATAAATAACAACTAGTTCTATGCCCCTATGTTTTCCGTTTTGCTGATACATTATCTGTAGAAGCACTAGAACCTTCAGAAAATGCTCAAAATTGCCTGTTTAGACCGCCGTCATCAGAGGCCTATTGTACAAATTTGACAACAAACTATTAATGAAAAAAGAAAAACATACCTAGGGGCACAGTAAATATCCTTCTTATTCAATTTATAAAATACTAGCTGCGCCCCTCGGTTTCACCCGCGTAAGTCTCGATCCCGTGGGAATATCGGGATAAAAAGTATCCTATGTGTTAATCCAGGCTATAAACTATCTGTTTGCCAAATTTCAACCAAATCCATTCAGTAGTTTTTACGTGAAAGAGTAACAAACATCCATCCATCCATCCACCCTTACCTACAAACTTTCGCGTTTATAATATTAGTTAAATCTTTCAAATTGATCCAATATTGGAGGAGGAAATAGACGAGAGCCGAACCTCGAATTATGACTTTTTGTATGGAGAAAAGACCGACCCTATTTCCTCTTAACCTTGAAAATCGAACCGTGCGGCTGTTATTACCATGCGTGATATCAGAAATTCTATCTATTGAGTGAGGAAGAGATGCACAAGCTGGCTTTACTACTTTACGACTTCGTCGGCTTTCAGAGATAGCACCGGAATTTGGCCTGTTCCTGAAGATTTATGACGAACCTGTCCGTTAGAGGAACTAATATCATAGGTATCATAGGTTCATAGGTTAAGAAATCCGCTTCTCGAGGACAAAGTGGGTTTGAAATTGGTAAGTAACAAACAATTTGTTTAATAAAATGACTTTTCAAGTTATTCTTAGACTTCAGTGACTGACATTAAGGGAAAATATTATTAAGGCAACTACGCCATAAGCAAGCGTGTTCAGGCCATAAAATAATTTGTCTTTTTTGCATCTTATAAAGTAGTTTTCGTTAACTGACAGTTAAAATCTTTGCAGGTCTTTAAATATTTCATAAAAAGCGTTTAAAAAAACATTTAGATTGATGTCAAAATATTATGGTTTTGTTGAGCATGATTTCATAGAATCAAACATGGATAAGGTTATGGATTTGCGTGACCAATGGAATGAATAAGCCGAATAGTGTGGGTATAAAAATAGGCATGTTTAATAATTCGGTGTCTTGGGTTCCGTACCAGTAGTGATTGTGCTTTTAACCAGTCGTAGCTCAATCTGCCTGCCTTTTCCCAACTATGTTGGGGTCAGCTTCCAGTCTAACTGGATGCAGCTGAATACCAGTATTTTACATGGAGTGACTGCATATCTTGCCTCCGTAACCCAGTAACTGGGTAATACCCCTTGGTAAGACTGGTTGTCAGACTTTCGGGCTTCTGACGAGTCGTAAAGACTGTCCGGACATGATCCATGAATGACAGCCGGGTCTAACAGCTTAACGAGCTTTTCGAGGCACGGAGGAGACTCAGTATGTAAATATGGCCACCCATCCATGGACCGACCCCGGAAAACGTAGCTTAACTTTATGGATCGACCCGTGCGGCTGTTATTACTTAACTATAAGCTCCTCATCGTAGCTATTCTATGTTATTTAATGCGAAACAAGCTGGATCACTACCGCTTATAGATATAAATGTATCTTCACTTCCAGAAAACCAGCGTCAGACAGCATTTGTCTGGCATTAATGCTGAACTGAACCTTTTTGGTGAGGCACACATTATTGTTAAAACATTATTTTCTCTTTTTTTTTTTGTATATTGTGTTTCACGAACTGTGTCCAAATAAATGTTATTCTTTCTTTCTTTCTTTTTTCTTTCAGAGGCATCACAGATGCGTTTTCATCACGGACTCAAAGCTGAAATCTTTCATTCAACAGCGCGACGCGACTCTAGTGGAACAATTTCCATGAAGTCTTTATATAAATTGTTTTTACTAGAGTCGCGTTGCGCCTGTCTGCGGCCTTTAACTTTAGATTACCTACATTTATAGAGTTTTAAGTTTGGCTTATCTTTACGACGCGTTTAGTATAAAAAGGGGATAGGGTTTTACCTTTTGAATGGATACAGATCCCTAAAAAAACTAAGAACATCGATGTCTATCGTTACCTATATCTACATTTAATAGATTTAGTATGAATTATTGTAATTTACACGACCTTTTAGTGCTATTGTTAAGATCTATTCGGACATTAAAAGCACATCATCGTTTTTTTTAGGTTTAATTGAATAACTACAATACTATGACAATGCGGTCATCAATACCGCTTCATCGGGTGATATGTGCCTACTATACCTACAGCCGAATATTGAACTTCGTCTAGTATTTTTACCCAACTACAGAAAATTAAAGGAGAAAGAAAAATAAAATACGTTAAATAAAGTATTTTCTTTCTTTCTTTCCTTTTCGTTCATGTTATTTATTCCTTTGCGCTAAGTATGACGCAAAGAAAAAAAAAACAAACACAAAAATAACAAACTGCAGGAAATTTAAGTCCCATCCACGCAAAACCGCGGGCTTTGATCCAAGCTCAAAAACGACTTATTCATATTTGTTTCGACTTCAATAGGCTTCGTTTTTTGAAAACAATGTCCGTTTCAACCTAGAGACAACAAAAAGAGAAAAAATAACACCAGATTCCCGATCCCGAACGGCCGTAAACAAAGTTGTCATGCTATACAGAGAAATGACGTTAATTTGTTCGCGAATCGTCAAAAAAACACTTTCTGTGGGTGTTTTTATTTTTATTAAGTTGTTATTTTTTATGTTTTTAATTTCACTCCTATTACAACTGTCCACATCTGTGTAGTAAAAAAAATATTTGCACTTTTATTAGTCTCTGGTTTTTTTTATTGTTTAATTTTAGTAAAAGCATGACGGGTCTGGCCACTTTGAAATATAAATTGCGATAAAAATTACTCATTTTAATTGCATATTTTATTTCAATTTTTATTTGCATATTTTGCATATTTTATTTCAAATTTTACAAATATTAGACACCAAAGTGTGGTAAATATTGTATAATATATTTATTTAACACCGAAACACCGAATAGCTAAATTTTCATACAATTTGTCGCAAAATGACGGTTGTGATTGAATATACGGATACTACTACTACTTTATTTAAGGTGGTACGCAAACTTCGTTTCCCAGTTTAACTGGATGCAGCTGCTTATCAGTATTTTACATGAAACGACTATCTGACCTCCAGAACCCAGTAACTGGGTACTGGGTTTGAGGCTTCTGACTACCCGTAATGACTGTCAAAGATCTACAAAAGACAGCCCAGACTGTCTGAACGTGCGTTCCAATTCGTGGTAACGTGGGTCTCGGTATGTAATGGATAGTCCCACAGACCGACCTCGATAAGCGTTGCTTAAGAGGAAATAGGGTCGGTCCTCTCGCCTGTTTTCTAGCTGGTTTATGAACTTAGAGCAATTATTTTTTAAAGTAAAATAAAATAAATAACAACTAGTTCTATGCCCCTATGTTTTCCGTTTTGCTGATACATTATCTGTAGAAGCACTAGAACCTTCAGAAAATGCTCAAAATTGCCTGTTTAGACCGCCGTCATCAGAGGCCTATTGTACAAATTTGACAACAAACTATTAATGAAAAAAGAAAAACATACCTAGGGGCACAGTAAATATCCTTCTTATTCAATTTATAAAATACTAGCTGCGCCCCTCGGTTTCACCCGCGTAAGTCTCGATCCCGTGGGAATATCGGGATAAAAAGTATCCTATGTGTTAATCCAGGCTATAAACTATCTGTTTGCCAAATTTCAACCAAATCCATTCAGTAGTTTTTACGTGAAAGAGTAACAAACATCCATCCATCCATCCACCCTTACCTACAAACTTTCGCGTTTATAATATTAGTTAAATCTTTCAAATTGATCCAATATTGGAGGAGGAAATAGACGAGAGCCGAACCTCGAATTATGACTTTTTGTATGGAGAAAAGACCGACCCTATTTCCTCTTAACCTTGAAAATCGAACCGTGCGGCTGTTATTACCATGCGTGATATCAGAAATTCTATCTATTGAGTGAGGAAGAGATGCACAAGCTGGCTTTACTACTTTACGACTTCGTCGGCTTTCAGAGATAGCACCGGAATTTGGCCTGTTCCTGAAGATTTATGACGAACCTGTCCGTTAGAGGAACTAATATCATAGGTATCATAGGTTCATAGGTTAAGAAATCCGCTTCTCGAGGACAAAGTGGGTTTGAAATTGGTAAGTAACAAACAATTTGTTTAATAAAATGACTTTTCAAGTTATTCTTAGACTTCAGTGACTGACATTAAGGGAAAATATTATTAAGGCAACTACGCCATAAGCAAGCGTGTTCAGGCCATAAAATAATTTGTCTTTTTTGCATCTTATAAAGTAGTTTTCGTTAACTGACAGTTAAAATCTTTGCAGGTCTTTAAATATTTCATAAAAAGCGTTTAAAAAAACATTTAGATTGATGTCAAAATATTATGGTTTTGTTGAGCATGATTTCATAGAATCAAACATGGATAAGGTTATGGATTTGCGTGACCAATGGAATGAATAAGCCGAATAGTGTGGGTATAAAAATAGGCATGTTTAATAATTCGGTGTCTTGGGTTCCGTACCAGTAGTGATTGTGCTTTTAACCAGTCGTAGCTCAATCTGCCTGCCTTTTCCCAACTATGTTGGGGTCAGCTTCCAGTCTAACTGGATGCAGCTGAATACCAGTATTTTACATGGAGTGACTGCATATCTTGCCTCCGTAACCCAGTAACTGGGTAATACCCCTTGGTAAGACTGGTTGTCAGACTTTCGGGCTTCTGACGAGTCGTAAAGACTGTCCGGACATGATCCATGAATGACAGCCGGGTCTAACAGCTTAACGAGCTTTTCGAGGCACGGAGGAGACTCAGTATGTAAATATGGCCACCCATCCATGGACCGACCCCGGAAAACGTAGCTTAACTTTATGGATCGACCCGTGCGGCTGTTATTACTTAACTATAAGCTCCTCATCGTAGCTATTCTATGTTATTTAATGCGAAACAAGCTGGATCACTACCGCTTATAGATATAAATGTATCTTCACTTCCAGAAAACCAGCGTCAGACAGCATTTGTCTGGCATTAATGCTGAACTGAACCTTTTTGGTGAGGCACACATTATTGTTAAAACATTATTTTCTCTTTTTTTTTTTGTATATTGTGTTTCACGAACTGTGTCCAAATAAATGTTATTCTTTCTTTCTTTCTTTTTTCTTTCAGAGGCATCACAGATGCGTTTTCATCACGGACTCAAAGCTGAAATCTTTCATTCAACAGCGCGACGCGACTCTAGTGGAACAATTTCCATGAAGTCTTTATATAAATTGTTTTTACTAGAGTCGCGTTGCGCCTGTCTGCGGCCTTTAACTTTAGATTACCTACATTTATAGAGTTTTAAGTTTGGCTTATCTTTACGACGCGTTTAGTATAAAAAGGGGATAGGGTTTTACCTTTTGAATGGATACAGATCCCTAAAAAAACTAAGAACATCGATGTCTATCGTTACCTATATCTACATTTAATAGATTTAGTATGAATTATTGTAATTTACACGACCTTTTAGTGCTATTGTTAAGATCTATTCGGACATTAAAAGCACATCATCGTTTTTTTTAGGTTTAATTGAATAACTACAATACTATGACAATGCGGTCATCAATACCGCTTCATCGGGTGATATGTGCCTACTATACCTACAGCCGAATATTGAACTTCGTCTAGTATTTTTACCCAACTACAGAAAATTAAAGGAGAAAGAAAAATAAAATACGTTAAATAAAGTATTTTCTTTCTTTCTTTCCTTTTCGTTCATGTTATTTATTCCTTTGCGCTAAGTATGACGCAAAGAAAAAAAAAACAAACACAAAAATAACAAACTGCAGGAAATTTAAGTCCCATCCACGCAAAACCGCGGGCTTTGATCCAAGCTCAAAAACGACTTATTCATATTTGTTTCGACTTCAATAGGCTTCGTTTTTTGAAAACAATGTCCGTTTCAACCTAGAGACAACAAAAAGAGAAAAAATAACACCAGATTCCCGATCCCGAACGGCCGTAAACAAAGTTGTCATGCTATACAGAGAAATGACGTTAATTTGTTCGCGAATCGTCAAAAAAACACTTTCTGTGGGTGTTTTTATTTTTATTAAGTTGTTATTTTTTATGTTTTTTAATTTCACTCCTATTACAACTGTCCACATCTGTGTAGTAAAAAAAATATTTGCACTTTTATTAGTCTCTGGTTTTTTTTATTGTTTAATTTTAGTAAAAGCATGACGGGTCTGGCCACTTTGAAATATAAATTGCGATAAAAATTACTCATTTTAATTGCATATTTTATTTCAATTTTTATTTGCATATTTTGCATATTTTATTTCAAATTTTACAAATATTAGACACCAAAGTGTGGTAAATATTGTATAATATATTTATTTAACACCGAAACACCGAATAGCTAAATTTTCATACAATTTGTCGCAAAATGACGGTTGTGATTGAATATACGGATACTACTACTACTTTATTTAAGGTGGTACGCAAACTTCGTTTCCCAGTTTAACTGGATGCAGCTGCTTATCAGTATTTTACATGAAACGACTATCTGACCTCCAGAACCCAGTAACTGGGTACTGGGTTTGAGGCTTCTGACTACCCGTAATGACTGTCAAAGATCTACAAAAGACAGCCCAGACTGTCTGAACGTGCGTTCCAATTCGTGGTAACGTGGGTCTCGGTATGTAATGGATAGTCCCACAGACCGACCTCGATAAGCGTTGCTTAAGAGGAAATAGGGTCGGTCCTCTCGCCTGTTTTCTAGCTGGTTTATGAACTTAGAGCAATTATTTTTTAAAGTAAAATAAAATAAATAACAACTAGTTCTATGCCCCTATGTTTTCCGTTTTGCTGATACATTATCTGTAGAAGCACTAGAACCTTCAGAAAATGCTCAAAATTGCCTGTTTAGACCGCCGTCATCAGAGGCCTATTGTACAAATTTGACAACAAACTATTAATGAAAAAAGAAAAACATACCTAGGGGCACAGTAAATATCCTTCTTATTCAATTTATAAAATACTAGCTGCGCCCCTCAGTTTCACCCGCGTAAGTCTCGATCCCGTGGGAATATCGGGATAAAAAGTATCCTATGTGTTACTCCAGGTTATAAACTATCTGTTTGTCAAATTTCATCCAAATCCATTCAGTAGTTTTTACGTGAAAGAGTAACAAACATCCATTCATCCATCCACCCTTACTTACAAACTTTCGCGTTTATAATATTAGTTTAATCTTTCAAATTGGTCCAATACTGGAGGAGGAAATAGACGAGAGCCGAACCTCGAATTATGACTTTTTGTATGGAGAAAAGACCGACCCTATTTCCTCTTAACCTTGAAAATCGAACCGTGCGGCTGTTATTACCATGCGTGATATCAGAAATTCTATCTATTGAGTGAGGAAGAGATGCACAAGCTGGCTTTGACTTCGTCGGCTTTCAGAGATAGCACCGGAATTTGGCCTGTTCCTGAAGATTTATGACGAACCTGTCTCGTAGTTAACATAAATAATATTAAGAGCAACTATTGCATATGGCCGGGCGGGCGGTAGGTACTAGCCCATCAGGCGATGAAGCGGTCCATTCGCGGCGCGACACACCTGTGTCTTGAGATAAATTAGGAAAAATGAGGAAACGAAAATGTGTACCTACTTACTTAGCATTTTATTCAATAATGTAATATAGAACGAAAATACAGCTTGTTTACCTACCCGTCTAACCGCGTCTAACTTTCTTCCTATGTAAATTAAATAAGTGAGACTATGCATTTGTTTTTAATTTTTTCCGTTTTTTTTGCCTATTTTTATATCGCGATCCGCAAACACAAAACACTCAATACGGGGGATGTTTTAATACAAAAACTACCAATGATTCAATGACACTGTCAATAAGAAACTGTTACTATTGACTGTACGCACACAGTAGGTACACAGAGAATTTAGTACAACATGAATTCTTAATATATATCTTTGGTTGACATAAAGTTGCATTAGCATAATAATCAGCCTATAATGTTCCCACTGCTGGGACACAGGCGTCCTCTCTGTGAGAGGGAGCGGGCCGTACTCCACCTCGCGGGCCCAGTGTGGGTTGGTAGACTTCACATGTCTTCGAATTTGGTTCTAGGACATGCCGGTTTCCTCACGATGTTTTCCTTCACCGTTTTGAGAGCAGTGGTGATGAAATTATTAATACAAAGTAAAGCGTCTGGCAGGGTTCGAACCTACGACCACCAACTCGTAAGTCGTGGCTGTTACCACTGGGTTACCACTGCTCTTGCAAGTTGCATTAGTAACTATTTTTAACCGACTTCTTCAAAAAGGAGGAAGTTCTCAATTCGTCTGTATTCTTTTTTGTTTTTTGTGTGTATGTTACTCGGTTACTCCGCCAATTATGAATCGATTTTGATGATTCTTTTTTTGTTTGGTAGGTCATGCTTCAGAGGTGGTCCCATATAAATTTTATTAACTTTGCTTGCGTAGTTTTTGAGTTAGCTTCAATAATTACGTATTTTTCTCACTTAGTGTATGTAGACGATATATTGTTTGACTCCGTCACTGTTATTTACATAGTAGGTAGTGGTATTCGAATTTGTGTGGGGTAGGTACCACAACTATAAAGTGAAAAATAAAAACTTTTTACAAAAAAACAAACAACCGACTTCCAAAAAAACACTAAAAACGTGAAAAATAACTTTAATTTCGGAAGTCGGTGGCAAAAAACGAAAATTGAAAAGCAAAGACACCGACTTGCGAAATTAAAGTTATTTTTCACGTTTTTAGTGTTTTTTTGGAAGTCGGTTGTTTTTTTTTTTGTAAAAAGTTTTTATTTATTTCTAAAACACTTGGTTTTAGTCACACAACGAAAACCTCTCAGGGTTTATCTATGTGCTGGCGAGCCGTTCACTTGTTTTACAAAAAACAAAAATTAAATCAATATTGTTCTTCTTCAATTCTTCTTCTTCTGATTGGAAGCCAACCACGCGCGCCAACATAGTAAGTAGTCGGGAAAAGGCTAGACAAAATGATGATTCTTGATTCTGGAACTAAAAAGTCGCAACAAAATGTCGTCTTGTGAATACCAATCCTTAGCAAGCCATTACGTTACCTTAGAGTAACGCATGAATAAGCTATGGAGTTTGAAAGGCGATCCACGACACGGCCTGAAGCTGTTTGTGCCATCTTGTGCCGTATCGAGATGAGATAGCACGAATTATAAGACGGAGGCAGAAAAATACTTTTCGAAGCGGATTTTTAGGGTTAATTGTCAACAAGTTTTGTTTTTGGAAGTTTACAAGTTTTGTTAGTTTTTCAGTGAGGGGTTATCGAGAAAATGTTTTGGGATGAATAACAGTTGGATGGGTTGTTGGTAGTTGGTGGTTAGTCTTGGATTCATGGTCATATAAGCTACCTCTATACGTTGGCCCAACATGCGCTAATATAAGCCACAGAATGTCTATATTCCTGCCAGGGTTGCGGAATAGTCCGAAAGGGATACCGGGACCCTGGCAATAGGCAACTGAAGGAACACGGGTGGGTTTTAGTCAGTAAGAGTCTGACACGTCCTTCCGCTCCGCCCAGAGCGGGAGAAGTCATTTGATGATTTCCCACCCAAAAAAAAAAAAAAAAGAATGTCTATATTACAACGATAAGTTTACGTAAATGGCGGTACTTCAATGTTCTGTTTAAGTAAAACTAAACTTTTATATTACTCGATATTCAACAATATTCTCAATTAAAGAAACATTAAATTACGCTCTATACATGCTTAAAAAAGTATCCAACCAGACCGCGCTTCTTACTGCTTACCATGCGTATGTGGGATCCACTCTGTCGTATGGGTTACTATATTGGGGAAACTCGACTGATAAAGAAATTGCGTTCAAAGCCCAAAAAAAGTGTATTAGGTCTATATGTGGGTTACGCCAAACGGATACATGTAAACCACATTTCGTAAATCTCAAGATTTTAACACTCCCTGCTCTATTTATCTACCTGGCCTCAATTTTAGTTAAATCAAACATTACAAGCTATGATACGTTAAAAAGCAGAAGACTTAAACATACCTTAAGAGATAAAACGTCCCACACTAGAGCGTACAGTAATAGTGTTTTCTGTATGAGCACAAATATAACAAGCTACCTATGGACATTAAGATTATAAATTCAATTATAATTTTTAAAAGAATGCTGAAAATTTTCTTAATTAAAAACGGCCTATTACTCAATAGCAGAATTTCTTGAGGAAAAATAATTTTGTTCAATAAAGTACCTATCACTAAAGTAAAATATAAAAGGATTATGATAATTAATATTAAATGATTACAATACTGTGACATAATTGAATTAATGAATAATGATAATTTTTAAATCAGGTAACTCATGACATGTGTATTTTTATTTAGGTATGACTTTAATAATTTATAATTAATATGATGTAAATGATAAAATTATATAATGTAATTAAAACGATGTCCTATATAAAATTTAATATTTATAACTTTTTTCTTTTTAATTAATGAATGTAAATAATGCATGTTCAACTGTTACTGTTACAATTATAAGCATATATGCATGATGAAATTGCAATGCCCTAACAGGGTCACTATGTTTTAAGAACTGATATCCTCTGTTAAGAACTTTATTTATGTACACATAGTTAGCAATAAAGAACTTGAATTTGAATTTAAAAAAAAAAGGTAAGAAGATATACGCTCAAAAAAATTACCTAACTTAATTACGCAAAAACGATGATAATATTTTTCCTGCTAGCAACACTGGCATGAACTTCCTTCCTTCAAAAATCTTCATCTCATTTTGACAGAACAAAAATCGTGACCATTTTAAATGAAAGACTATAATTATAATATTTGAAACACAATGCTTTTCAAGGCGGGTTGTAAGATCATCAATCTTGTACTAAAAATCGTTTGTGTTTAATTACTTTTAACTTAATTATAACGGCCCGGTTTGTGTGAAGGACGTTATAATATCGTAATAGGGTAACAGATGTTTTGTTTTTTTGGATTGCCCTATTATTTTATGTTAAGGCTCCCACAAACAGGCGCGACGCGACAGAGCGACGCGACAGCGCGACCCTACTTTAACAAAACAATTTCTGAGAAAACTCCACGGCGAACAATGCGGCGGCGTCGCGTCGCGCGACATGTCGCGCCTGTATGTAAGAGCCTTTATTTAGTTGCGGTGGTGTGGTTTAGTACCTAGTCAAGCTGTATTTATGTAATAGCCGCGCGGGTCAATCCATAATGTAAGCCGCGCTTTCCGGGGTTGGTCCATGGATGGGTGATCCTCTTTACATACCGAGACTCCTCCGTGCCTCACAAAGCACGTTAAGCCTTTGGTCCCGGCTGTCATTCGTGGATCTTTGACAGTCGTTACGGGTCGTTAGAAGCCCGAAAATCTGACAACCAGTCTTACCAAGGGGTATCGTATTACCTAGTTACTGGGTTGCGGATGTCAGATAGGCAGTCACTTCATATAAAATACTGGTATTCAGCTGCATCCGGTTATCATAAGTACTAACCCAGGATATGGTCTATCTATGTGCCAATTTCAATTTCATCCAAATCCGTTCAGACGTCGGAAACCGCTGAATGCGCGAAGCACAGGACCATTCGATGTGGCGACGATTGTTAGAGGATTATGTCCAGGACGTCTTTCGGCTGAAATAATAATATAATCACCCTATAATGTTCCCACTGCTGGGACACAGGCCTCCTCTCTGTGAGAGGGAGCGGGCCGTAATCCACCACCCGGGTTCAGTGCGGGTTGGTAGATGTCACATATCTACGAATTTTTGGTTCTAGGACATGCTGGTTCCCTCACGATGTTTTCCTTCACCGTTTTGAGACCAGTGGCGATGAAATAATTTACACAAAGTAAAGCGCCTGTCAGGGTTCGAACCTACAACTCGTTTGTCGTGGGCGTTTCCACTGGGCCACCACTGCTCTCAATAATAATGATGAACTTCAAATCGATTCTCAAATTGAACTGCCAAATACCGTATCACGAATAAAAATATCGCGCCAAGCGAAACAGACGAAACATTTTTTTTTATCGTTTTCCGTACGCGTAGGTAATAGAAAAGTATGTTCCACACTCGTTCAGAAACTCGTGTTCAGTTCACCACTCTTTTGTTCATTTTATCGTTCAGAAACGCGAGGGTTGCCAGTGTAAAAATATATTTTTACAACCTTTTGTTTATTGTTGTTTATAGTCTGTGAATGATTGGATGACGCTTTGAAAGTTTTGTATTTCGAATTCGGAACGGTTTATTTAGAAAATCGTTTGTTGCATAGGCGTTTCTTTGTAAAAGGATGATTTTTGTTGTGAAGGTCCAAGATTTTTAGATTTTTGTTGGATGATGTGATCTTTGACCAGGTACGAAAGATCAATCAATCTGCCTAGCCTTTTCCCAACTATTTTAGGGTCGGCTTCCAGTCTAACCGGATGAATACCAGTATTTTACATGGAGCGACAGCCTATCTGACCTCCACAACCCAGTAATTGGGTAATACGATACCCCTTGGTTAGACTGGTTGTCAGACTTTCGGGCTTCTGACGACTCGTAACAACTGTCAAAGATCCACAAATGACAGCCGGGACCAACGGCTTAACGTGCTTTCCGAGGCACGGAGGAGTCTCGGTATGTATTAGATGGTCACCCATCCACGGACCAACCCCGGCAAGCGTAGCTTAACCTGATGGATCGACCCGAGCGGCTGTTAATACTTACCTCCGACCAGGTACGAAAGATGACTGGATGATAATAATAAGAACATACAATAATATAAACATGTATTACATAAAAATATGTGACAGTGACTACACTTGGTAAAAAGATTAGTGATCAAGAATAACGCTGGTGGATTAATAATTACAGATCCAAAGACATCGAATTCCGAAATTGAAGTAGTTTTTCCCAAAAATCTTTTTGACAGAAAGAAAACATCTGACTTCCAAAAAAAACACAACATTTTTGGAAGTCAGTCTGCTGTTTTTTTTTTCTTTTGACAAAAAACTTTTTTTTTTTTTGACAAAAATCTTTTTTGTTTTTTTGACAAAAAACTTTTTTCTTTTTTGTTCATGGCCGATACAAGAGAAAGACACTACTTTAATTAATTTCACTACCTCACAGGTGCAACCCTACCCACATTTCGGATCATAACCCTTGGTCCACCGACTAACAAACGTGCGGTGCGAAAATATTGTATTTTTCAACAAAGAGACTAAATACGAGGACAATATTCTGATACGTATGTACGGTGATGTCATACGGTGTACGGTTGTTGCTTTGTAAATACGTGGAATCGGGACATGTCGTTTGCATTCGTGTGTTTCCGTATTGGTTGGATTGTAACTTGCTTTACTTCACAAGGAACTCTAGGTATATTAGACCCAATGGTCTGAGATCTCTATACAGCGTATAAAAAAATCCCTGACCGAACCGACATAACATTACACTACCCCAATTTCATAATAAATTAGCAAATTTTATACAGAGGTCATAAGTTATGACTTGTAGACACCCGCTAAACGACGCCGGTCACCCGCGCCCCATGTAATAACCCGGTAAAAATCCCCATTGAAAAAAAACGCGGCGATTTTTTTTTTCTTTTTTACTAAAAAACGCCATAATAGACTCTTAGGCTTAGAACTCACGGAGCGGTTTTCACCCGCGCCCGCCGCGTTTGTGGACCCGCATCTTCTGTAAGATGCGCGTAAAACGCGTCGTGAAATGTGCTCTTACTTTTTAACCGACTTCTTCAAAAAGGAGGAGGTTCTCAATTCGTCTGTGTTGTTTTTTTTTTTTTTGTATATTTTTTACGCGATTACTCCGCCAATTATGAATCGGTTTTGGTGATTCTTTTTTTGTATGGTAGGTCATGCTTCCGAGGTGGTCCCATATAAATTTTATTAACTTTGCTTGGGTAGTTTTTGAGTTAGCGTCAATATTACGAATTTTCCCACTTAGTTTATCTAGACGATGTTTTCATTTACTCCTTCACTGTTATTTTCATCAGCTAGTGGTATTCGAAATTGTGTGGGGTAGGTACCACTACTAAAAAGTGAAAAATAAAAACTTCTAAAAAATAAAAAACAGACTTCCAAAAAAAAAAAACACTCAAAACTGAAAAATAACTTTAATTTTGGAAGTCGGTGTCTTTGCTTTTCAATTTTCGTTTTTTGCCACCGACTTCCGAAATTAAAGTTATTTTTCAGTTTTGAGTGTTTTTTTTTTGGAAGTTGATTTTTTTTGTTTGTAAAAAGTTTTTTTGCATCTTTATCTAAATCCTACAGAAGCTGCGGGCCCGCAAACGCGGCGGGCGCGGGTGAAAACCGCTCCGTGAGTTCTTAGCCTTAGTATGATTTTTCACAACACCTCTCGGATCGTACCTACAGGGTTTTTGTTACATGCTACAGATACGTCATGTCTGTCTGTATTACCCAAAAAGGGTAGGCAGAGATGTCCAGAGATACCAGACACGCCCCGCGGTTTCATCCGCGTCTCGATCCGAGGGTTATCGGGATAAAAAGTATCCATATCCTATTCCAGGTCATGTTCTACCCCTGTGCCAAATTTGATTTATATCCGTTCAGCCGTTTTAGCGCATTAAAGCGTAACAAAAAAACAAACAATCTCACTTTCGCATTTATAAACTGAAAAAAGGTCAAGTAACCACGCTTTGTCTTCCCGAACATTGGCGTTACAATAAGCAAGTAAGAATATAACTCAAGATAAGACAAAAAGGCATTACAAGCAAAAACAAAACCACAAAAGCAAATAACCGCGTAAAAAACCTCCACAAGTACATTAGGTACTCAACAATAAACACACGTATAAACTTAATTTAACTGCAAAACATCTTAGCACTCACGAAATAACATATTAACCATCGCACATGTCAAAAATCTTTACTTCAAAAGATCTCCATTGAAAGGCAACCCAAAAAAACATAAGCACAGCTCTTTTTTTACAATTAATCAAACGTGCCAGTACAAAAAAACCTCTCTAAGAGTTTAAAAAGTTTGCACCGATGCATTGACGGACCTCCTTTCAACGAATATCAAAATGACAGTTGATTTATGGTTTTCCATTGTGGCAACACAGCGTTCGTTATGGCGCGAAACTCATTTATATTGCTAATGACATTTCGAGATGTTTAAAATGGCGGCTAATAATGCGTGGCAAAAAAGTTTTTTATTTTATAGTTTTTTAAGATTATCTCGTGTGTTATTGTGTCTTGTGATTAATTTTTAACGTTTCTCGGCCTTTGACATTATTGCAATTACTTGGCGTTGGTTAATACGTGTATAGTTGATGTATTGTATGGAGGTTTATTGCAATGATTAATTTATTCTACATGTCTTTGAAAAAAGATTAAAGAACTTTAGTCTCGAAATTGAACCTGCATTCTCGAAGCTGTTCACGGAAGTGTTTTGCTATAAGTACATTCACCCATATGACACACAACGATGACGATATTAAAGGCTGCCGCAGACAGGCGAGACGTAACAGCGCGACGCGACTCTAGTAGATCAATTTCTATGAAAACTTAATGGGAATTGATAGACCACAATCGCGTCGTCCCGTCGCGTAGCGCCTGCCTGCAGGAGCCTTTAATAAAGCCGTAGCGTATTTGGAACTCAAATAGAGTTGGGCAGGACACAGTGATGTCAGGTGAAGCAAGGCTGTGACCGAGTGGTGTCCAAGGAGTGGAAGACAAAGTGTCAGTCGTCCGGCGGCGAGATCGGCGGGCGACATTGTTACCATCGCGGGTAGAACCTGGATGAAGCTGGCACAGGAACGTGGGCATTGGCACATGAGAAGAAAGAGATATGCCCAGCAGTGGGTGTATACGGGCTGTGGATGATGATGAAAGCTCGAAGATAACAGCATCCGTATAAAAAATCAGCTGTTCCCTACATTTTGACGAGCTATGCGAACATAAATATATTATAGTATATTGTATCTATTGGTAAGTTTAAGTACCTACTTATTATTTTGCACCAATGACAACCCCATTTTTTATGTCCACGGAATCACTGTCCATCCTAAGGTTGCCTGGGAGATATCGCAGAAAGCGATAAGGCCGCCCATTGTATGTTTTGTAGTGTTAAATTTGTTTATTTTCGCTATGTATTTTCTGGTGTACAATAAAGTATATATAAATAAATAAATAAGGTACAACAGATTTTTTTTGCGCGTTTTCTTCCTTGTTTCCATAGTAAAAGTGTTCATAATTATGAGTACGGTGACCTTTTAAGAGTATGCCAATGATTTCAACTTCACCCTGACCAATACTCCTTTTTAAATAAGATAAGACACTTAATTAAGCCTTTTTTACAGTCCGTTCAATCGATTTTGACTTCAATAGCGCTGGTGGCATGACAAATGGCAGCTGCAGTAGACAGTTGGTATTGTGTAACGTTTTTTGCTTTTAATGCCATCCTAATGTATTTTTTGTTTTTGAGGATGGGAAATCATCCAATGACTTCTCCCGCTCTAGGCGGAGCGGAAGGGCGTGTCAGACTTTTACTTATGCTTACGGTATAGAAGTCAAAATTGGCTGCACGGACTGTAAAAAGCTTTGTTTAGTTATCTACTAAAGCAAATAAACCTTCCGAAATAAATTCTCTAAACGATGATGAAAACCTCATCAAAATCGTTGCGTGGTTTAGAAGAACAACGTGGACATACAGACAAACACAAAAAGCGACTTTAAGTTGTAATCTTTTATAGTTATAATCTCTGTTTGTAATCTCCATTTCATCTTCAATTTTTAACCTAACCTAACACTTACAAAGCAACTCTTCGTTGAAATCCTATTCAAAAGTACGTGAATATGGAATCAAAGAGACGGTCAAAACGACCCAATCTTTACGTTTAAAACCAGTCCATAATTACATCTGAAAAACCACTAACCATTCAATTTTCTACCTTATATCTTGATAACATGAGTGAGGAAGCCGATTTGGCGGTGCAAACAAAAGTTGGTGATCGAGGAATGGTCTACGTGGCACATACGGACCGATTTTCGATTCGAATGTTTTTTTGTGCAATCGAGAATGGGTGCATCGGTTAATCGAATAGTCGGAATCAAGTATCGATGGAGTTTTCCATCGATTTGAGTAAGGATTGGCAGGCTTGGAAGCTTGAGGGTTTTCAGATTTGATTTTAGGGGATATGTTTCTGCAGTGGCCGCTTTGAATTGAGTTCGTATGTTTCATCGTGTTGAGCGTTTTATTCTAAGCGTAACATACAGTGTGATTCTTTATAATGTGCACATATCGAAATGAGGTAATCTATGCTTAATTTTATTGATGGCAAAAAAATATAAAAAATATATTAATTTTTGCAAAAACTATGTCGGGGTGGGTCGGATGAATAGAAAAATGCTTCCTTGGTGGTTTTATCATTTTATTCCCCTTCACAAGCCGCAGTCGGGCCTCTTGATGTGGTCGGGGTAGGTTGGATGTTTTACGATTATTGTAAAAAATTATGAAAAAATCAAACAGATTTTTGCTAAAAAACAGGTTTATTATCTATTGAGGGCAGTTTTTTTCCACAATTTTTAACCGACTTCTTCAAAAAGGAGGAGGTTCTCAATTCGTCTGTATGGTTTTTTTTTTGTTTGTATGTTACGCAATTACTCCGTCAATTATGAATCGATTTTGATGGTTATTTTTTTTCGATATTTCTTTTTTGTTTGGTAGGTCATGCTTCAGAGGTGGTCCCATATAAATTTTATTAACTTTGTTTGCGTAGTTTTTGAGTTAGCTTCAATAATTACGTATTTTTCCCATTTTGTGTATGTAGACGATATATTGTTTGACTCCGTCACTGTTATTTACAGGCAGGCACGTATTTGAATTTGTGTGGGGTAGGTACCACAACCAAAAAGTGAAAAATAAAAACTTTAAAAAAATAAAAAACAACCGACTTTTTTAGTGTTTTTTTGGAAGTCGGTTGTTTTTTTTTGTAAAAAGTTTTTTCATTATATGAGGACTAACCTAATTACTTCCAATCATTACGGAGTTGTTTCAGCGTGATAGATCATTTAGTTTAAAAGTTACACCGTTTTGTTTACACTGTGGTCACAGTAGCGAACAAGATGTTCAAAAATCCCATAAAAAACAAAAATACTTTCCTTCACCGTTTTGAGAGCAATGGTGATGAAATAAGTAAAGTGCAAAGTAGGTTGACAACGAAACAATTGTATCACACTTTAAAACTGGCGGAGGGACCAGTAATGGTACAAAAAATATATCCTTGTTTTGCGGTACATTTTAAAACCCCTTCTCGTTGCAATCTGAAATCGTGGAACAAAAACATATTGTTTTTGATAACAGAAAGAATAAACAACATTCATTGTGATGACCTTTATGTATGAATACATTACATGAAATAATTACAGCTTTTGAAAAAAAAATACAGGTGAACAAGCTTTTTTTAAGAAAGCAGGTGAGACATGTCCTCCTCTTTGTTAGAGGGAGCGGGCCATAATCTACCACACGGGCCCAGTGCGGGTTGATAGATGTCACAGGTCCCGATTTTTTTATTCTAGGACATGCCGGTTTCCTCACGATGTTTTCCTTCACCGTTTTGAGGGCAGTGGTGATGGAATAATTTACACAAAGTAAAGCGCCTCTTGGCCACCACTGTGGACGACTTACGGGTGAAGAGTGATGGTATGATATCACTCTTTTTTGTCTCAACCAACAACATCATATACTTTTTTTGTTTACTCTTTGCTGTCTATACGCGCCAAACAGTTTACATGAGGTTGGTTGTCGACTTATAACACAAAATACTGACTACAAGTACAAGAAAATAAGCCCTTACCATATCGATCAACTTTTTAGGGTTCCGTACCCAAAGGGTAAAACGGGGCCCTATTACTAAGGCTCCGCTGTCTGTCTGTCCGTCTGTCACCAGGCTGTATCTCATGAACCGTGATAGACAGTTACAATTTTCACAGATGATGTATTCCTTTTGCCGCTATAAAAACAAATACTAAAAAACAGAATAAAATAAATATTTAAGGGGGCTCCGATACAACAAACGTGATATTTTTTTTGCTCGTTTTTGCTCGATATTGATAACGGCAAGCTTGAAAAGACGCTTGAAATAATCACAGAATATTTAGTTATATATTCACTTCAAAAATAAATAATTAAATTAAAATAAAACAAATATTTAAGGGGGGCTCCCATAAAACAGATATGATTTTATTTCCGTTTTTATAGATAAAGGTACGGAACCCTTCGTGCGCGAGTCCGACTCGCACTTGGCCGGTTTTTTCTTCTACGAAGTTTTGGCATGTTACCAGATGCTATTTTGATAAAGGAACTACACTCATTAGCAGGAAAGTAATTAGGTTTTTAGCCTATGATGTGACGACATTCATTATGTGGACGTTTTTTGAGCATCATGCAGCAGTTTGTGTCCAGAATAATAAGTTTATACCTGCACTGCACAAGGTACAAAATCGCTTGACACTTCACATGATACTTCACTTTTTGATTAATATTGACCTCCTATCAGTCTCATATGGTGACCCCCTGACCTTTGCTATTTTTAACCCCTGACGGAAAAAGAGGGGTCTTATAAGTTTAACGTGTATATCTGTGTGTCTGTCTGCGCCATCGTATCTGCCAAACGGCTGAACCGATTTTGAATTTTTTGGAAAAACGTTTATTGCTTGACGCTTTGTTTTAGCCGGGGTTTTTTAAATTTTAAATTTAATTTAACTTATATACTCAATACTCAATATATTTATTTGCATTCCACAATGTTAACTTAGGTGGTAGGTACATTATAAAATATACATAAATTTAGATCATTGTGGACCCTGTCGGGGACAGCAAGATAGGATAGAGGAAGAGGGCTAATATTATATATTATTATTATTTGAAAGAAATAAATTATAGGTTAATGTTTTTCTACTACTCACTCCCACTTTAATTTTAGTTATTATTTTTGGTATTCATTTTTAATGATTCATTTAATTTATCATTGAGATATTCATTAATATTGTAATAGCATTTATGGATTAGGTATTGTTTTAGTTTATTTATAAATATATTAGATTTTTGTTCATTTTTTATTGCTTCTGGTAGTTTATTATATATTTTAACTGACATTACTAAAGTGCTTGTTGAGTGCATTTTCAGCTTACTTGTGTAGTATGAGCGCAACGGCGGGGTCTTTGGACACGTTGAGACGTGGCTTAACTTATAAATATAGTGTCCATCACAGCCTCGGCAGTTAGCCCCAATATCATCTTGCTGACCACATGAATATTGTTTAACCATCGATAATCCAGGGCTATCACAAGTAACGTAATTGTAATGACATCCCCACAGCCTCCGTGGCGCAATGGCTAGCGCGTTCGGCTGTTAACCGAAAGGTTGGTGGTTCGAGCCCACCCGGGGGCGAAACCTATTTTTTTTTTTGTGCAAAGAACAATAAAGCTCCAAGCACACACAACGCAGGTGTGTTTCGGGAGCGTGTCGGGCGCGGGAGTACGGCGGGCAATTGTAATTCAAGGAATTTTATGGATTTCAATACACAGAATTCAGGCGCGGGTCGGGCGCGGAGCGGGACGGGAGCGGGTCGGGCGCGGGAGTACGGCGGGCATAATAAATTGTGATTCAAAGAATTCGGAAGAACGGCGCAGCTAGTAACACATAAAACAAACATAAAGGACACAATAGAACCACATACACACGTTCATATAGTAACAAACTTTTACTTGTACCAATAAAATTTTATCGCAAGATTAGAACGATATGCGATGACGTCACTGTACCGGTTACAACCGGTTATGTGTTAGGGATAGCACTCAGAGGAGCGAAGGGGATCTCAAGAAAAACGATTGTGTATATTTTCAAGGGTTTCAATGAATGACTCGATGAATTTTAGTTTGAAGATGGATGGCGCCGCCGACACTGGCCTTAGAAAGAGGTGATGGTGAGGTGTTGGTGAGGTGTTGGTGAGGTGATGGTGAGGTGATGGTGAGGTGTTGGTGAGGTGATGGTGAGGTGATGGTGAGGTGTTGGTGAGGTGATGGTGAAGTGATGGTGAGGTGATGGTGAGGTGATGTGAGGTGATGGTGAGGTGATGGTGAGGTGTTGGTGAGGTGATGGTGAAGTGATGGTGAGGTGAGGGTGAGGTGATGGTGAGTTGATTGTGAGGTGTTTGTGAGGTGATGGTGAGGCGATGGTGAGGTGATGGTGAGGTGATGGTGAGGTGATGGTTGATGGTGGTGGCGCGATGGTGAGATGGTGGTGGAGAGGTGGTGAAGTGAGGTGGTAAGGTGGTGGTGGTGATGGTGAATCCGTGAGGGTCCGTGAGGGGCAAAAACCGTGAGGGCTGGTTTGAGGTGGGTCGGAAATCGAGTAAGTACCTGGAAGGAATTGGAGGAGGCCCTTATTCAGCAGTGAAAAAGTTTGTGCTAGAGAAAATAAGTGGATGGATCGCCCCCAAGTGGGCTCCAACCCTCCACAGCCGGACGCGCTAGCGATAGCGCCACCGAGGCTGTGGAGATGTCATTGAGATACATACGTCGTGTTTCCATTCAGCCAGAGAAGCTTGTCAATATTGTTCGTGTATGGTTTTAAAAATAATTCATTTCCGCAGTACCTAATCAATTATTTTCACGTCTACTGTCTAACGTTGGTTTTCTAATGAACTTTTAGGAAATGACAGAATGTGTAACTAACAGTTTCAAACAGAATACATGATGTTCATACTTAATAAAAACTTTTTACAAAAAAAAACAACCCACTTCCACAAAAAATTGAAAAATTACTTTAATTTCGGAAGTCGGTGTCTTTGCTTTTCAATTTTCGTTTTTGGAAGCCGGTTGTTTTTTTTTTTTTTAAGTTTTTATTTTTCACTTTTTAGTTCTGGTACCTACCCCACATACATTCGAATACCAGTACCTGCTATGTAAATAACAGTGACGGAGTCAAATAATATATCGTCTACATAGACTAAGTGGGAAAAAATACGTAATATTAAAGCTAACTCAAAAAATTCGCAAGCAAAGTTAATAAAATTTATCTTCCACCATACCACATCTTTAGGGACCACCTCTGAAACAATAAGCTCTGAAGCACCTACCAAACAAAAAAAGAACCATCAAAATCGATTCATAATTGGCGGAGTAATCGCGGAAAATACATACAAAAAAAAAAAAAAAAACACCGACGTATTGAGAACCTCCTCCTCTTTGAAGATGTCTCCGTTAAAAATAAATAAACAAACCAGTCTGCACACTCTGCATACGAAAACTACCTTTTGGAAGGGGCAACTTGCATCAGCCTAATTGAAATAAATGATTTGGCTTTGTCTTCGAGTAAACAAATCGCCTATCCCTATTAACATTGTCGGATGTGAAAATCGGCAACATTACAAGAGAGCGCGTCAAACTTTGAATTGTTGATAATTTTTTTAATATACGAGGTAGGTTAACAAAAATTAACAGAATTTTAATACATGTTTATGAGTTTACTTACATGGTAATTAACTACTATTATTGTTTTTTTTAGCATGTTTAAAGTCAGAAATGACTTTTTTAAGCGTACCAAATCAATTGTATTTTGTCGGATCTACCACATACGACAATGTTACGTGTACAAACTAATTGGCTATGTGTCGGAAGTGCCACATACGACAATGTTACGTGTACAAAGTAATTGATTATTTGTAGGAAGTGCCATATACGTCACTGTTTACAGTAAATCCTAGACCAATGTCTGTCGTATCTAAATCGAAATTATAAATAAAACATTTTTTTTTTATATCTTTGTAACTAGTTATTGCAACATGGACCGTACTGGCACAACCGCACGGACTGCCGCCGCGCGCGCCCCGCAAACGATGTCGCGAGTTTAGATCCGACATTTTTAACTGGCGGTTGTGACAAAATCCGACAATGTTAACGTGGCTATTTTAAAAATTACTCGTAAAACATTTTTTTTTGTGGCAGCTACTAAAAAAAGGGACTTTTTAATAGTGATTAATGATATAAAAAGAAAATGACAAAAATGAATATACGACAATGTTAATAGGGATAGACGAAATATACTTAGTTAGGTTTTATCCAAGTGCGATTGGCGGCACTGACCTCTCGCGTCCGGCCCTGGTCCAGGCCTTCTGCGAAGCAGTGATGCTCGCGAAGTTGGAGGCGGAACGCGTGAGGGAGAGGCAAAGCCTGCGCCCTCACGCCCCTAACCGCCGCCGCTGGAGACACCCTGGGCGTCGGGAATCCCAGGCGGATTCCCGGCCACCATAGGCGCGGGCTTGCGGACGGCGAGCAATGGGTAGCTCGCCGTCCGATAAGGACCAGGCCCGGGTCGATGGCGCTTAGTGTTCCACGCGCGCCTCAAAAAGAGGTCAGCATGACGGGGGTCCGTTAGGACCGATGCCTGCCAGGGTTGCGGAATAGTCCGAAAGGGATACCGGGACCCTGGCAACAGGCAACTGAAGGAACACGGGTGGGTTTTAGTCAGTAAGAGTCTGACACGCCCTTCCGCTCCGCCCAAAGCGGGAGAAGTCATATGATGATTTCCCAACCAAAAAAGAAAAAAAAAAAGGTTTTATCCAAGTTCTGATGAAAATTATAAGAAGTAGGTACCTATTTGATTAAATACTATTATTAATTCCAACGTTTTGTTGTAGAGAAAAGTCCGAGTGGGGAAAGCTGGCTTTGGTTTCCAATACGACAGCGGTGGCCACCACATAGCGGCCGCAGTGACGGCTGTCATAATAATAATGGCATTAAATAGCAAAAAACATTCTCTAGGGAACACACATAGTTACTTTCACAAACAGCGTTACAGTGACGTCATTCGACGGTAAATTACAGCCGCTATTCGGCGTTCACCGCAGTCTTAGAAAACCCTAGCTTAGAAGTTAAATGGACCCGTTAAAACGTGCTACATATCTTTATTATGATTTCCGAATGAATCACTAACGAAAAACCTACGAAATGCATACTTTAACGTCATAATCAAGTTCCAGGAACTGAGTCATTACTGTTGTTCACATTTAACTTTGGAACATAAAATGCATTTTATTACTTACCCACGACCTTTAAGGTATTAAGATCTTAGTTTGAGACCTTTGTCACAATGAAAGGTAGTTTAAGAAGTGTTACTAGAACTAAAACGTGTAAGGGTAAACACCGTTGTCACTCAAACCATGGGTAGTTGACTTAAATATAAAAATAAACGACCGAGTTACAATAAAAAAAAACGTTATTTTTATCAAAAGATTTTAAAAAGTTTCTATCCGACACCGTGCTCGCTAGCGAAACAGCTGACTGATTGAGGTAGGGGTCACGCTCGCGGCTGGTCAGGTCACGTCCCGCGCCACCCACCCGTGTTGAGACGCAAGTTCGTTGCCCTACCGCCCTAGGGTGAAAGGGTGAAATACTCTTGTGGTAAAACGTAGATTTTCTTTTTTTTTTAAGTGGTCATTTTCCATTGATTTTACTTTCTATAAATGAAACCAAACCACTGGTTTCAAGGATAACGGTGTTTACCCTAACACCCTGTATACTAAGAAATCTCGATGTTTTATCAATTTGTAAAACCCGTGCGAAGTAGGAGCGGGTCGCTAGTTGAGAATAAAACAGAGCACATCCACGCGCGTCAAGAAAATGCGCTGTTGGATTTTGAACCCTCGGTGCTGAGCAGTTGAACAGCCGCACGGGTCGATCCATCAGGTAGTCTCACAATGATCAGTTTTTGACAGATATGCCATACAAAATCTGTCAAAAACTCATCATTGTGAGACCACTGACACGTTTGTAAATTAGTAGACTTGGCCCCCAGGTTAAGCTACACTTGCCGGGGAGCCTTTATGGTACTTCTGATCCATATTTCTTTATGGTGCCTTTATGTTTTTGAAATTATTAACTTGTAACTCTCACGCGTTTACCCTTAACGGGGTAAGCAATTATCGTAGTCTTAATATGTTTTTGGTCTCACTTACATTTTTGTAATAAAAACAGCTGTGCAATTGTAGAAATTGCGTCAGACATAAGTACTTACGCTGTCTAATGTTTATTGAAATCTTTACATAAATATCCCACATGGTAGGTACTGGAAATAATAAATAAATAGAGTATCAATTTGCCTAGCCTTTTCCCAACTTTAGGGTCGGCTTCCAGTCTAACTGGATGCAGCTGTATACCAGTATTTTACATAGAGCGACTGCCTATCTGACTTCCACAACTCAGTTACTGGGTAGCACGATACCCCTTGGTAAGACTGGTTGTCACCTTATATTAGTAGTATTATTTCCGTTAGATTATAAACTGTCGAAAAATTGTGAATTGTGTGAAATGGGTTAGGTTAGGATAGATCTGTGAAAAATTGTGCGCGAGCCGAGCGAGCGAAGCGAGCGGTGCCGGGCAGCGGCTGGCGAGCACAATTTCCAAGTTGCTCGCAGCCAGGCAGGTTATTTAGTATTAGCGCAAGGTGCGTTACGTCACAAGTAAGTTTGATCCCAGTTTACAATTTATCAGGTTCCCATGGATAGATCATAAACTATCGAAAAATAATGCGTTAAATTGTGAATAGTTAGTGCAGTTCACAATTTTTCGACAGTTTATAATCTAACGAAAATTGATTAGAAACTAACGTACTTCATTTATTATACTCGGACATATTTATCTTTTTGAGGGTGACTGGTCTCCTTATAATAACTAAACTATAAAACAGACCTCTTTTAACGCCAAATAAACACACAGATAATATGCCAAAAAGTCAAGTCAAAAACAAAAACAACATTGTCAAAATTTTTGTAAACAAACATCTCCGCACTAAAAAAAACCGTTACAGAATGCAAAAGCTGCATGTAGACGATGGTTTAAATTCAGATAAACAATCTGAAAGCCCAATATTCCAGTCACATGAACACTTCGGTAAAGAAATTACAAGACTTTGTCATGGAGACCTTTACGTCATCGGCAGGCTATGGATCCAGGCACTTAGAGTTGTTTTAGTAGGTGCGAACTTTTCTCTTATTCCTGTCGTAAAAGCAGCCAGAAAGGGCGATGATGCTCCTGAAAGACCGCCCCGGATGAAATACAAGGACCTTCCAATCTATGAGAGTCCACACTATGAATACAAAGACTATATAGAAGACCAGAAAAAATGTCCTAAGGGGAACGTGAAGATACTCCAAACCTATCTCTTTCCAAAGGTGGAGAGATGGAGAAAAGGCTGGGCTGATTCCATCTCCGACTTTAGTAAGGATGCAGGGGAGCTAAAGGATGATGCCTGTGGGTTTTTATGTAAAAAGAAAGACGATTTCCGAAATTACATGAGGTGTCCAAAAAATCTTGTAGTAAGACAAGGAGTCTTAGCCACAGGAGTAGCGATTGGTTTCTATTATGGGAGAGGAGCAGGCATATTAAGAAGACTATTCTTCACCACCCTAGGGGCACTTTCAGCGGGTGCCTTATGTTTCCCGTCAGAGACTGATAAAATATTCAGAAGCGGTTCTTATATAGTCGGGAAAGTATCGGTTAATATGTTCAATACCCTTTGCGGGAAGAACTTAGTTTTGCGGGAAAGAGTGCCTTGCCGAGATGATATGCCTCCGCCACCGCCTCCCCGGCCTGCGGATCAGAGAAACAAATGCGAAATAAATAAATAGTACTTTAATTATAAACAATAAACTTTCGTTTATTTAAGAGGCGGCCATACGAAATTTTGCCGATTTTACAGACGCGATTTTACAGTTAAAATATAGTATTTCTTTAAGTTTTAATGCACAAGATGAAAGATCATTTATGAACAAATTACAATGTACTGTTGTGAAAGTCTTCTATAAACGTATGAAACACTTTTTATATATACAAATTTTGAGTTTAATTCAGAAAAATTTTAGAGAAAATGGGCCGAGAATTGCTTTTAATTTCGGCTACTTAAAATTCTCGTTTATAAATTTAAAACAACTGAAATAAACTTCATTTCAAAATCAATCTGTTTCATGGAAAAAATAAATTTTATGTACCTATTGGCATAAAACATTATTGGCATAAAACATCATTGTCATAAAACATTATTGGCATAAAATATTATTGGCATCTTTTAAAACAGCCTAAATCTATGAACGAATTACTTCAAAAAAAATTAAAAAGGTGGTTTATTTATTAGATCATCATTGAAATGATCATTCATGTTGTGCATTAAAATTTATGGAAATACAGTATTTTAACAAAAAATCACACCTGTACAACCACGTGAATAAGCAAAATCGGCAAAATATCGTATAAGGCCTCTTATGTTCAATATCGCATATCAGCTTTTGTAACTACACTAAAATATATTTATTAAACCCTAAAAACCCAATGATTGTTTTTTTTTTGACAATCAACCCAAATCGAATCTGTTTTTTGAAGTGTGCCACACGGAGCCCTATTACTAAGCCTCCGCTGTCCATCCGTCCGTCTGTCTGTCAGTGGGCTGTATCTCGTGAACCTACCATGCATTAGGTTCAGCTGAAATTTTCACAGATTGTGTATTTCAATTGCCGCTATAATAAAATAAAATAAATTTAAAAGTTAAAGGGGGTACAAGAAATTGTTTATTTTTAACTCATGTAAAAAACTTATTGTTCAATATTGTACGGTGGTAGGTAGTTACGGAAAAAGTTTTCGGCGCGGTGGCGACGCGGCGTCGTCGGCGCGGTTTCAGCGCGGTGGCGGAGCGGCTTCAATGCGGCGGCGGTGCCGTGTACACAACTTAGAGGCGCGTCGGCGCGGTGCAGTGGCGGCGCGGTGACGGCGTCGTGTAGTTTGAGCACTTATACTTTAATTTCAAGCGGAGACGGTGCGGCTGCGGCGTGGTGGCATCGCGGCGTCGGCGCGGAGGCGTCGCA
The DNA here is from genome assembly GCA_948473465.1 of Lithophane ornitopus. Lineage (NCBI taxonomy): Eukaryota > Metazoa > Arthropoda > Insecta > Lepidoptera > Noctuidae > Lithophane > Lithophane ornitopus. Next base: position 4,570,272 of record OX419641.1, on the reverse strand, counting down.
GTGTCGGCGCGGAGGCGGCGTGGTGACGGCGCAGTGGCGGCGCCGTGTACACAAGCCTAGAATGGGCCGTAATCTACCACACAGGCCCAATGCGGATTGGTGGACGTCTATTGTGTCTTTGAATGTTTCTAGGATATGCCAATTTCCCCACAGTCTTTTCTTCCATCGCATCGGCCATTTTGTTATTAGTTGATTATTTACTAAAGATATTTTGGATTAGAACTCAAGGTAAAAGATTAGTTTACCCTTAATTTGCATCGAGATTTTTTTTCAAAACGTGTTTTATTTACAACCGAGTTCTGAGGAATATGTTCAAGATTAACATAATATTTTTCCCACAAACTATAATAGTATAGATTTGGCAATATTTTTGTTTTAAACAAGGGTACTTTTACCGTTTGCTTGTTGTCAGCGCCTTAATGGGAGGTGAATTGCAGTGGCTTGCTTTTTGGTCTTTCTGTAGAACTATAAAACTTGGAGAGCCAAGTAAAGTACGAAAACGGGTCTTGGCAGCCGATCTCTATATTAAATCTGGCAAAGAACTGTGTCACTTAAGGTGGATGCGCTAGGGTGGCCCACGAAATTCAAATTTTCTTACGTTTTTTGCAATTTGCAGGTCAGTATCAGGTTCATGTAAGTGCATTGAATGAAAATTTCATGAAATCGTCAGTCAATACACTTACATGAACTTCGAGAGTTGTATTGCTGATTCTAATGTTTATAATTCTGTAAATCCATATTTCTTACGGCCGCTAATAATATTTAGTTCAACATACAACCTGATACTGACCTGCAAATTGCAAAAAACGTAAGAGAATTCCGCGGGCTACCCTAGCGCATCCACCTTAACCTACCCCAGTTTGCAAAGCGATAGTAATAAAAAAGTTGTAAAATCAACTACAGTAAAAGTCTTCTAACATTTTATTATGTAGTTTCTACTAGTTTTGATACCATGAGTGTAGAAAAAAAAACCGGCCAAGTGCGTGTCGAACCACGCACAATGAAGGGTTCCGTAGTTGGAATGAGTTTATCCAACAAACTTAACATTTTAGTCGAAAAACTTGTTCTCCCCCCATACATTCTGTACGAACATGTTTTCGCAAATTAATGTAAGTTGATAGTATTAAGATGGTAGTAAGAGCAGTGGTGGCCCAGTGGTAACGGCCACGACTTATGAGTTGTAGGTCGTAGGTTCGAACCCTGACAGGCGCTTTACTTTGTGTAAATTATTTCATCGCCACTGCTCTCAAAACGGTGAAGGAAAACATCGTGAGGAAACCGGCATGTCCTAGAACCAAAAATTCGAAGACATGTGACATCTACCAACCCGCACTGGGCCCGCGTGGTAGATTACGGCCCGCTCCCTCTCACAGAGAGGAGGCCTGTGTCCCAGCAGTGGGAACATTATAGGCTGATTATGTATGTATGTAATGTAAGTTGGTCGATTATTACTCGATAACTTGTGGAGCCCAATTAGCTGTGATAGTTTTCCTTTTAATTTCGTTATTTAAAGGTACTACTACTGTGATTTTTTTCACATATCCAAAACCAACCATTTAACTGACACTTGGCTCTAACACTATATAGCATATTATAATATTTCGCAAAGGGATCCCTGAATCTAAAAATGGTTTTCACAAACTCACAATATTAAAAAAAACTATAAGGGTTTTTTGTTGACTACGGAACCCTAAAAAGGAAAATAAGTACTGTTGTCAAAAAAAAAAAAACGACATTTGTTTTTATTTTGGAAAGTGTCGTTGCATTCTAGATAGATGGTAATTTCATCTGTGTACACTTTTCCCAACTATTTTGGGGTTGATTTTCAATCTAACCGGATCCAGCTCAATCAATCTGCATAGCATTTTCCCAACTATGTTGGGGTTGGCCTCCAGTCTAACCGGATGCAGCTGAAAACCAGTATTTTACATGGAGCGAATGCCTATCTGACCTCCACAACCCAGTAACTGGGTAATACGATACCCCTTAGTAAGACTGGTTGTCAGACTTTCGGGCTTCTGACGACCCGTAACGACTGTCAAAGATCTACGAATGACAACAGGGACCAACGGCTTTACTGCTTTCTGAGCCACGGAGGGGTCTCGGTATGCAATGGATCACTCACCACCACTCACCACACTCAACAATCACCTATCCACAAAACAATGTTAGCAAGCGTTGCTAAACTCGATTGACTTGTGCAGCTCTACTTAGCCACGAGCCACCTCATTATATTCTAGGTAAAATCAGCTCAATATGTTGAGAGTGATTCCCCTTCGATCTGGTTGTTTTAAAATACTACAAAGTGAAAAATAACTTTTTCACCTCAGCACCTCAAACAAGCAGGTTTTGCTGTCTACAGACAGTGTGCAAAATTCAATTTTGGTGCGAGCGTGAGACAATGTATCTTTTTTTTTCTAAATTCCGAGAACATGTCTTGGGTCTACTCACAAAATTCGAAATATTTGAATTTCACTTTGTTCTGTCACTTTTACTTCGATACGAAAAAAGCGAGAGATAGAAACAAGTCGATTCGAAATTTGATTTTAATTTCGATATCTAGTAGGCCCAAAAAAGAAACAAACAATAAAACGTTCGGATACACATACAGGTTTTGATTGTAATAAGTAATTTAACTTATTTTTTTTTTTATATTGTTCGTTTTACAAATGAGCATGTGGTTTGTTTACCGTGTGGTTTACGTTTACCTTGTAGTATTTTTTACCTTTAGGCAATAATATGAGTTTAAATATGAAATTGCCGTTTAAAGGTACTGGCCACTTTGAATTAAAATTAAACTTGCATCACGGTGTGAGATTTCAGAGTGAAACTTTTTTCACATGATTCGATTTTTGTTTTTTCATTCAGCTTTTAACAGTAAAGATAACTATAGTACGACACAACTTAGATGCAGCATAAATGTGAAAATTTGCATTTTTACGGAAATTTCAATTTTACGGATGTATTTGGTTATAAAACTACAAGTTATTGCGTTTGCGTAAAGATCATTTTCACCTGAAGCAGTAATAAAGATGATGGTGATTGGTGATTTTGAAGGCGCATTCAGGTCGGATTGTGATCGGTTTTTACGAATTTTGCCGATGCTACATGTGAGTTGTGTCGTACTGTACTTATATTGAAAATTAGACTAATTTTTGAATACGAGTTCTGACGTGGAACTAACGGAAAGCAGCGGAAACAGCTCTCAATATCAATGTTGTGTTTGGAGAGGATACGGCTAATGAACGCACCGTGCGTTTTTGGTTTAATCGCTTTCGTAGTGGAAACTTCGATTTGAAGAATGAACCCGGAGAAAGACCAGCCTCTAAGGTAAATAACATAGAAGCCGCTCCATATCAAACTACCAAGGAACAAGCGGCACGGTTTGATGTTAGCTTAAGCATATCCAAAATAATGACCAATTTGCATCAATCGGTGAGACAAAAAGCTTGCAAAATAGGTGCCCCATGATTTGACTAATCTGCAGAGAGAACCGCGTGTTGAAGCTTGCCTTACCTACCTTGTTGAACCTGTACAGAAATGAAGGGGTTTCAATACAAAATGCCTTCACTCAGTTTGTTGAGTCCAGGTCCCCAGAGTTTTACCGCAAAGGTATAAATGACCTTCCCAGGAGATGGCAGAAATGTGTAGACAATGGGGAAAATACTTTGACTAAATAAATATATTTTACCTCAGAAAAAAAATGGTCTCCGTTCTTCAGTACAAAACGGCAAATTCATATTTACTCCTAATATGTTCCCCTAATATGTTCTAATATCTCATAATTATGTTCTCGCTGCTGAGGTGAAAAGTTGTGTGTTACACGAGACCAAAGTTATTTGCATCTCGTGCCTTTGAATCCCTCGCTGTGCTCAGGATTCTAACCTAGAATCACTCGCTACGCTCGTGATTCAATTATAGAATCCTTCGCTTACTCGGGATTCAAAATCAACACTCGCACCAAAAAACAACTTCGATCTCTTGTTGCACAAATAACTATTATTAAAGTAATTTTTCACTTTGTAGTGTTTTTATTTGGAAGTCGGTTGTTGTTTTTTGAAAAAGTTTTTTTATTTTACCCTTTTTAGTTGTGGTACCTATAACCTACCTTACACAAATTCGAATACCACTACCTGCTATGTAAATAACAGTGACAGGAACTTATTATAACACCATTAACTTACACTAAGTGGGAAAAATACGTATTATTGAAGCTAACTCAAAAACTACCCAAAGAAAGTTAATAAAATGTCGGAATCACCGTGCAAGCTTCCTCTGCTAAATGAAAAAAGAATTTTCAAAATCATTCCACATTGCAATTGACGAAAATATCGATGACACACATAAAAAAATAAAAATAAAATACATATAGTCGAACATAGAACCTCCTCCTATTTGGAAGTTTAATGTATTTTTTTTTTTTATTGTAATATTTTTATTATTATTTAACAAAACGAACTATTACTAATATTAATTAAAACTAACTATACAAATAAACAATTAATATCTAAAATTCCTCCGCATCGCTGTCGGCTGGTAATGTACCCAAGAGACTGGCGGCTTTGGAATTTGGAAGTAGGTTAAAAATAATTTGTTATTGTTTCTGATGACATCCGTCGTTTCGACAAAAACAAAGATTATTTTTCTTTCCTTTCTTTGACTCCCAAAACTTTCCGGTAGGCTGCCCATTCACAAGTCCCCGCCACGGTAGGTCGATAGTCACGACTCGAGATGTTGTATATCTAGGGATACGATTTTTTACTTGAGTGGGTAGTTAAATACCGTGTCCGTTAGGGTAAGTAAGTGGTGACATAGCTGCTAACTTGTTAAGGCATAGTTTCTTTGTATTTAAGTTATTTTTTTATTATTTATGTCTACCTAGCCTTTTCCCAACCATGTTGGGGTCGGCTTCCAGTCTAACCGGATGCAGCTGAATACCAGTATTTTACATGGAGCGACTGCCTATCTGAACTCCACAACCCAGTAACAGGGTAATACGATACCCCTTGGTAAGACTGGTTGTCAGACTTTCGGGCTTCTGACGACTCGTAACGACTGTCAAAGATCCACAAATGACAGCCGGGACCAACGGCTTAACGTGCTTTCCGAGGCACGGAGGAGTCTGGATATGTGAAAATGGTCACCCATTCACGGACCCCGGCAAGCGTAGCTTAACCTGATGGATCGACCCTAGCGGCTGTTATTACTTAGCCACGAGCTCCTCCTTCTGTTTTATTATTTATGTACAAACAGTACAATACATAGAGATACGACATAATTATAATATGAGTACAAAGGTAATGCTGATGTGTAGAATTCATCGATATTTTCGTCAATATTGTGGCTTGATTTTGAAAATCAGTTTTTCATTCGGTAGAGGGAGCTTGCGCGGTGATTCCCTATAGTACTATTTTATTTGGTCTGAGTATAGTACCTTAAACATTTTTTTTCATTTAGTTCATAATTTTATTAGGGGTATGAGAAACAGGGTGTAAAGTTCACTCATCCTCTAAAGAAAAGGGAGGATCCTCCAACCAGACGGGTGTTGTGTCTGGCGGGCAACTGTCCAACGGTTGATGTCGGAATCTTGTCTAATTGTCCATCGCGCGGTAAACTCTAATTGCGCGATGCAGGATTTATGTGACGTCAGGATTTTTGTGTGACGTCAGGTCTTTGATGCGTATTTCGCATATGGCGATGTAGATGCCGCCATCATTTTGACAAATCTTAAATAAAATATACAATCTAACACTATGTACAGTTATTCAAAGGGAAAATACTTAAGTATTTAGATATACATTAGAGGTGGTATCGTGTTACTCAGTAACTGGGTTGTGAAGGTTAGATAGGCAGTCGCTGTACTGATATTCAACTGCATCCGGTTAGATAGGAAACGGACTCCAACATAGTTGGGAAAAAGCTAAGCGCATGATAATGATAATTAGGTGATTTCGTGAAATCCCTGGTTTCCTCATTCCCCTGCGACATATATAAAACAAAGTCGGGTTTGTTTAAGCACTTATAACTCGAGAACTGCTGGACCGTTTTGAATGATGTTCGATTTGTTGGATTTGTCTTCGCCCAGAATAGCAGATACTATTTAAAGACCGGAAAATTTCACGAAAAAAAATGAAGAAAATTCGTTTTCTCATACATTCTGTACAGAATTTAATGGCTTTTTTGATGATATCTTGGTACAGATAGGGTAGGTAGATATGTAGGTAGGTAGGTAGGGTTAGTGGGTAGGGTAGGTAGGTAGGGTAGGTAGATATCGATCTAGGTAGGTCTCATATCTAGGAAAAAGCGTTTTCTCTTTTCATAGTCTCGGGAATTTGATACAACGTTCCTGTGCCATCTATTTTCACCCGAGCAGAGCTCGATCGACTACGATACTTAATTTTATGTTAATTGAGAATAGTCTTTGCCTTAACTCCATTGACTTGCGCGTTCCAGTTGACCGCATACAGACAGACAGACAAATTGTTATTATTTACATCAATGCGTAAGTTTATGCAGTTTCCTCTGTAAGTTGTGCATATTATCCCTTACAATGACTGCAATAGGCTTTTGTACAACAGAAGCTGATATATTTTAAAATTATTGTATATTTTATTACTTACTTTGAGAGTTTTTAATTTGCATTACTTACCTAGTTTATTTTACGAAACGTAAACAAGCCAAAAGGAGTAAGTATGTACACACGGCTACACATCAAGTTACACATTTCCAGTATAAGCTGACCTCGCATTGTACGGAAATACTACACAATGCGAGATCAGCATAAACTGGAAATGTAAAGCTTGATGTGTTTCTGAAAACTTTCTGTTTCAGACCAAATAAAAAACCGAAACAGTGTGCCTAAAACGGTCACATTAGCAATTCCTCTAAAAGCATTTCATTTCCTGAATTTCCAGCTGTCATTAGCAATTCCTCTAATTTGACACAAAAGCAATTCATATTATGTGGACCATTTTACGAATCTCCATAGAAAACTGTCAAACAGATGAATTATTTCGTAATATGAATCGCACGCAGTTCATATTATGAATTGTCAGTTTGTGACATTTTACGATGATTCATAATATTTATCCTAATAAGATTCTGCCAAAGTGACTGTTAAAAGCTGTCAACACTAACGTGAGGACGGTTTCGTAAAGTGTGCTTAGTAAGGTGTAGTTTGATCGTAAACGCTTGTAAATGTGTGTGTGTGAGTGTGTATGAACAGAGCGGAGGTGTAGTTTTGGCATGCTTCACTGTATTGTTCGCAGCGTTGCGCTCTGTCTTGGTTTTTTATTTGGTCTCAACTGCCTGTCATGTTAATTTATTTTTTTCTTAATTGTCAAAGATGAGATGACAGCCGAGACCAACGGCCGTACTTCCTGACGCACTGAGGATTCTCGATATGTAATGGACGGTCACGAATCCGCGAAGTGACCGTGGCAAGCATAGCTGAACCCTCACTCACTCAATATTTTCTGCTCATCGTTTATCCTTTTCTTTTGTTTGTACCTTCTTCCAATCTTGCTCGCCCACCCCGGAAGCTGACACGCGAGTGTAGCAGGCAACACCGCGGGGCAACCTCGTAGTACAATCGGTGCATCAGTGAAAGTCGCGCTTCCATGCGATCTCATTGTTTTTATATAATATACGCGGGTTATCGAACATTGTGTGCAGATGTAGAGGTGATGGAAGTGGCCTGTTCGTTTTAGCGTGGTTAAATATCTATGATGTAGATGTACTTAGCTTGTTTTAGACTGAAACCGCCCAAAACAGAAGTCATTATTCGTAGCTCGTTTAATGATGCAGATCATAAAACACTGTCAATCCTATCCTAACTAATATTCATCATCACCTGCCCAGTCTAACCGGATGCAGCTGAATACCAGTATTGTATATGGAGCGACTGCCTATCTGACCTCCACAACCCAGTTATTGGGTAACACGATACCCCTTGGTAAGACTGGTTGCCAGACTTTCGGGCTTTGACGATCCGTAACAACTGTCAAAGATCTACAAATGACAAGCGGGACCAACGGCTTAACGTGCTTTCTGAAGCACGGAGGGGCCTTGGTATGTAAAGATGGTCACCCATCCACGGACCAACTGCGGCAAGCAAAGCTTAACCTGACTGATCGACCCATGCGGCTGTTATTTTTTTGTCACAAGCCCCTCCTCGTCACCCTAAGCAGTATTATAACTGCGAACGTAAGTTTATTTGTTTGTAAGGCTTTCACGCTAAAACGGCTAAACGAATTTAGATGAAATTTGGCACAAGGGCAGACAATGACCTGGAGAAGGAACTAGGCTAACTGTCATCCTGGATCGCAAACGAAGTCGTGGGCAATATCTAGTATTGTATAATTCACAAATTAACTAGGTACCTTCTTATAGGTTGGCATGAATATTCCCCAATTTTATGTAAAACTAGAAGGAAACATTATTGACACGTCGTTGTCAATATAATGTCAAAGCAGGGTCCATAAAGAAAAAGTCAGCCGAATATATCTATCAAAATCAAGAGATATGATTGCAGCGTGCTCGATCAACGACCACAGCGACGCATACTATTAACGGAACATTGATCAAACGCAAACTTTACGCGTTTATTTTGAACACAGTTCGTGAAACACAAAATAAATAAATAAAAATTGTTTATTTCAATTACAAAAGGCATTTAGACACACTAATGTTGGAGATCACCTTTTAAGCAAGGAATTGCTTGTGTTAGGAGAAAAAAAATACAAATAGCAAAATTAGATAAAATAAATAAGTACATAAAATAAGGAATTGTTACAATAGCCAAAAAGCCCGATTTAGGGCGAATTTTACTAAACTTTTACCGAGGATAGGTCTTATCCTGCGAATAAATTTTGAATTTTTGTCATATTTTCCATAAAAAAACTGTCAGACGACAATTTTATTTCACAGATAACAGCGGAGCAATTCCCTTAAGAACGTTCACATTTGCATTCGCATTCACAATCTGTCAAAAAAAAACAAAAGTTTGATAGATTGCGACTTGAATGTGAACGTTTTTAAGTAAGAGAATTGGCCCTCAGATAATTGACTTCGATATAATTAAAACTAAAACCCAACTACGACTAAAAAAAATTAAACAAGACACCACAGACAGACAAATTAAAAATCCGGAGTCACACGTAATCTGTTCGATTTATACCCTAACACGTGTGACTCCGGATTTTTAATTTGTCTGTCTGTGGTGTCTTGTTATACCTTTTTAGTCGTAGTTGGGTTTTACTTTTTATTACTTAATTTTTTTTTATTATTTTGGTTTTATAATATGTATATTTTTGAAATGTGCTCATTAAGAATTAATTAACAATTTTTTTTTTTAGTTCCTGACTTTATGTCCTCTAGAGGGCGTCATTTTTAATTTAATATGACGTCACATAGCCTATAACCAGCGGACGATCAAGACGCTTCCAACGATACCTCGCTTGTCAAATTGTGATGAGTCGTTTAGAAGATATGAGGGAACAGATGAACATACATACCGGTCAAAATCATAACCCTCCTTTTTGCTTCGCCGTAGTCGGGTAAAAATATAAAAATAAAAATTCACATAAATAGATAATATCACCCCTTAGCCACATCTAGTCCCCTAACCCCGTACCAATACGTCGGGCCCTCTAGTCCAGTGAACAATGGCTCATTATTTTTACGACGTATTGTTACACGAATACTCTTGTTAACCGTGTCCGGTTATTGGACGTACCTTGACATCATTGGCATGTCTTATATTCGGATTATCTTAGTATATACGGGCTTATCGGTCAAGGATGTGTGAACTGATTTATAGAAGCTTTAAAGCGTCTTTTTGAGTTTGAGTTTGTTACTCAAACTCATTAGGTACTAGGGTATTCCCTAGAGTTATGGGATAAAAAAAAACATGTTGTATGTTATCACTACATCCTTACATATTATATAATAAAAACTAAAACCCAACTACGACTAAAAAGGTATAAACAAGACAATTAAAAATCCGGAGTCACACGTGTTAGGGCATAAATCAAACAGATTACGTCGTAGTTGGGTTTTAGTTTTTATTACTTTAATTTTTTTTTATTCTTTTGGGGTTATAATATATATATTTTTGAAATATGCTCATTTCAGTTCCTTTTTTTAAGTTCCTAACTTAAGTCCTCTGGAGGGCGCCATTTTTTGTTTAATGTGACCTCACATAGCCTATAACCAACGGACGATCAAGACGCTTCCAACGATACCTCATTTGTCAAATTGTGATGAGTCGTTTAGAAGATATGAGGGAACAGATGAACATACATACATACACACATACCGGTCAAAATCATAACCCTCCTTTTTTCTTCGCCGTAGTCGGGTAAAAACAAAGTCCTACGCTGCGTCTGCCTGTCGTCCTGTTCGCGATAACTCAGTGGATCACAGATTTAGAGTCTAAACTGCAGTGGACGGTACACTTGAAGGCTTGGAAGCGCGACGCGACACCGGTAGAACAATTTCCGTGAAGTTTTCATTGAAATTGTTGCACTAGAGTCGCGTCGCGACTGTCTGCTGGAGCGTTTAGCCAAAGAACGCACGCGCCATTTTTTAACGCGACGATTTATTATCGCGCACTGGATTTTCAACTCACGGCGCAAAGCTGAGGAGTTTTATTATTATTAAAACCTTTTCGTTTGATTTTCGAATAACTTATTCCAAGAGAGAAAAAAAAATATTTGGGTTTTATCACTGATTCCCACACGGCCCCTATTCCTAATGTTTAAATGGATTATTAATAATGCATACGTTAGTCTGAATAATTATTGTCATTGATAAATATTGGATTTCGAGTCATGCGGGCTGATATCCCATTAACGTATACCCCAGATTAAAGTGATGTGATTTTGGTATTACTAATATTGTCGGACCAATAAAAATGTTTTGGCAAATGTAAAAGTAAAGTAAAGTAAAATTCATTTATTTTCCACACGAATCTAAGCACAGTATAGGTACATAAAATAAATGGAGTGGACTGGAGCCTAAACTAGGGCAGCCCTGTATTTCAGGACTCCAGGTCTTCCTCCCGCGGCGAGTAAGTTGATACAAATTCCAACTAGAGGTGTAGTTAATTAACAATTATATTGTTTGTGTTTGGGTGAGTGAGTGTGTATGTTGTGAGTGTGTTCGTGCGTGTGTGTGATGAGTGAGAGTACGGTTGCGCGCATCTGTGTTTGGGAGTATGTATATAAATGTATGCTTGGTTATGGATAAGTGAGTTTTGATTCCTCTTGATTTACTGCAGACAGAACAGAGATGTTATTTAGTAATTATAAGTAAGGACTCCGTATCATTGTAATTTAAATTCAGAAGATATTTTTGTATAATAGATTTACATTCATGCGTGAGTTTTGGGAATATATTTAAAAGAGAGTTGAGTTTATTATATAGATAAGGAGCAAGGAAGCATGAGTGTCTCGTGAAGAAAGCCGTGTTGTGTTTAGTTGCCTTGCATATTCTAAATGTGGTGATTATAGCAGCTTTACATCAACCTTTTACCATAGTAGCCGTTGAAAATGCCGTGTGTCCAGAGGCGGGTTGTTCAATAAGAAATCGACTATGACACAGTATAAATAAATAACAGTATTATATATTCATAGAAAACGGTCGAAACGACGCTTTGAAATCTCAGTGTATATCAGTATGCCACAGTATTGAGTGCGCGGCAGTTACGCACAGATGCGGAAGGTTTATCTACCGATCAACCACAGCTAATATTTTCAACGTCATTGCCAAGATATAATACCGTTGCTTATTTATACTGTGCCTATACATAACATTTAAAAAGATAGTGGGTAAGTAGTGACAATACTTAAGAAATCTATTGTCCCCAAAGCTACTGAGTCCATTGAAATTACACAAAAGGTTTTAAATATAGTGTGAAAGATTTAATTTGATGGCAAAAAATTAGGGTAGCCATGTTCGTGGCTACCTGAGATTACCGAATCAAGTACTTTCGAGAATACTTGAATTTGGCAATGTTTTGATAAACATAGATTAGTTTGGTTGGGTGGATTTGTGGCAATAATTAAAAAAGAAGTCGAACCAGCTATTTGGTACCGACTTCTTAAAAAAGGAGGCGGTTCTCAATTCCTCCGCTCAAATAATGTCGTAAGTCAAAAAATCAAACTTTCGAGAAAAAGGTGTTTGAAAATTAACTTTGCAAAGAAACTTTCATTTAACATGATAATGACACTAGTGTCATCTATGGATAAATATTTAAACCATAAGTATGACACTACCTGAGATCAGATTTTGAAGTTTTCTAAAACGAATGGTACAATAAAACAGTTTTTACATTTTTTTTGAGTTGTGACACTATTTGAGCGGAGGTGCGATATCTTTTTTATGTAATAATTATTCCAGACCTATTCTATAAATGCCATGTGGCTGGATGTCAACGCCCGGGTTCCGTACCTGCGTTTGACAGTATTGATTTATGACAGTAGTGTCGCCACATAGTATTGTTATATTATTATAGGTAATTTGTGTTTGTAGAATTTTTGAGGCGTGCTTTCATTCATATAATAGATTTAAAAAAAGTCGTTGAGGGTTCCCTGGCCTCTAGAACTCCTAAATAAGCTCACATTCTTTCTAGCGAGGCGGCACGTTTCTAAACCCAACCCGTTTAGACCAATATTCTATTTGAAACGTCTCATAATTAATTTCTAAACCAACAAAACAATAATTCAACGAAATTTTTTTACAAAAAAATAAGTTGGTATGTAACGCTAAAGTAAAAGCATCCACCTTTTGTTAAACAAGCTTACAGTCAACGCTTTATCCAAAAACTTTTTGGAACACACCATAAAAAGAGACAATAATTATCTAAAATTCAACATCCATTGCTTATTTTGAATCACAAAATGAACCTCTATCCTAACAAAAACAGAAATGGTAGTCAAACAAAATGGAGCCAACGTAAAATTTAAAATTTTCGAATTCAGAACGCAAAATCGTGTGTCGAAAATCGTGACTGTTCGAAGTTTGAAATGCTTCGTCATGTAGAATAGTGATGACATGAACTAAAGATTACTCGAGATGTTTACTTTGAAAATGATTCATGTTTCTATTCGATTAATCGATGTCCTATTTTTTCGAACTAATAATTATTATTATAGGTGTGAATATTAAGTAGAACTAAGTCACAGTATAAATAAGTACAGTATTATATCTTCATAACAAACTGTCGAAATTATGCGCTTTGAAATCTCAGTGTAGTATATCATTACGCAACAGTATTGAGTGCGCGGCAGTTTGCAGGTTTATCTACCAAGCGGCCATAGGTAATTATTTCAAGGTTACTGCCGAGCTATAATACTGCTACGTTTAATCTGTGACCAAGAAGAGCTCGTTTTTATTTAATGTAAAATACAGGGACACAAATACTTCGACGCCTAACGGTCCCTTTGTTTTTATATTTATTTAGTTAGTCCTTTTAGTTTTAATTTTTTGTGTAAGTTTTTGTTTTAATGTTTAAGTGATAAATAAATATTGTTTAAAGTAATTTTAATTTTCAACTAAGTTTGAACAAATTTATTTAAATACAAATTAAATTAGGTAGAAATAGTTGCGCAGATGTAGGTATATTTTTTTTTCCATGTCTTATTTCTATTTTGACTGAAAATTTGAATTTGAATTCAAACTAATAAGAATAATTCTACTGAATTGATACATAAGTATTTGAATTACCCCTACACTGTATCTTATCAAACTCCCCTATTTCACCTCCCATACAAAATAAAGCCAGGCTAAAACACCCTTCCAAATCATTACCACCCGCCCAATAAGTTATAGAACAACAAAAATATGGCACCGTAAACGCTTCTGAATGGCTTATGACCGAGATACACGAGGTTAGTTTTTCAAGCTAGGATTTCAAGCACCTGCGACACAGTTGCAATCACAATCCGAGAGTTTTCAAGGATATTTTTCTAATCCCTAAGCCTAAGTACAGGCTGTTTTGTGCATCGTACGCCAAATGAAAATGGCGGATAGGACGGGTCATAAGCAACCTTCTCAGGCTCCAAAATCTTGGCGGGATACTAGCCTCGTGTGATTGGCAAAGCTCATTCGGATCATTCTGGATTGTCACTTCAATGCTTCTTACAGAATAAGAAACCAAGACAGAGCGGTGCGACCAATACAGTGAATCATCCTCAAACTACTGCTCCACTTTGTGCATACACGCTCACACGCACACATTTACAATCAAACTACACCTCACTAAGTGCACACATGTTTACGAAACCGGCCTCACGTCACTGTTGACAGCGCTCCGTCTTGGTTTTTTATTTGGTCTGAGTGCAATGCTATAAAATTTCCTAGCACCGTGTAAACAGCTATTATAGCATGTGCTAAGCCAGAATATTACTTGCTTGCTATCCAAGGTTCAAAAACCAGCGTCGTGTAACCCGGGCATTAAGGTCGATATTCGCGTTAATTACAGCGTATTTCTTATCTGTTCCCCATTGATACTCCATTAGTGCCGAGACATTTAACACAAATGAACGCTAAAGCGAACGCGCCTAAAATACGCAAATTCACGAACACAGAGCGGGGCCCGATTTTGTTTTCGATGTTTGAATTTTTTAAATGGCCGCTCTACTGTGATGACATTTGGAAAATATTTTATTGATGGATATGGGTGGCCGATAATTGATGTCTGGGTTAAAATGTAGGTATTGATTTAGATATCCATTTGAATTGATGGTGTTATGTGTGAATTAAATGCTTGATTTTTGTACCTACTGTCCGTTATTAGGTAGGTACCTGTATTTCGACTGTACTAATGAACTTCAGATAGTTAATTGATTCAGGCGTGACCTTGCGGAAATCCATTATAAAATAAAATAGACGTTGTCTTTGCGTCCAGCGCTCGGTGTGGTAACACGTCGCGTTCTGGTTTGCAATTGGTCAATCGTCATCCTGAGGATGCCTCGTTGAGAGGTGAAACACGTGTCGATTTCTTACAGGGTTTTTCGGACTCTTGAAGAATAGTCAAGCGGAAAAGGTTACTAAATATATCAACGTCTATTGTATTTTCTAATGAACTTCCTCAAAAGACCATTTCAGACGCTAATCTACATGGTCCTCATATGGCTTGACCAAGATTATGTCTGGACTTTAAAAGAGACTGTGACCTCTGAGTTTGTTTCGGCCTTTCTTCTCAGAGTAGTCAGATAGGAAACGCCGACCTAGCTTATTTTTAATATTTTTTTAATATGACGTGTAAAAGTGATACCAATACCCTATTTACAGAATAAACAATTTCATTTCATTTAATTTCTTCTAGGTTTAAAATACCGATGTACTGGTAGGTATTCGCGAGGAGCTCGTGGCTAAGTAATAACAGCTGCACGGGTCGATCCATCAGGTAAAGCTACGCTTGCCGGGGTTGGTCCGTGGATGGGTGACCATTTTCATTTAACGAGACTCCTCCGTGCCTCGGAAAGCACGTTAAGCTGTTGGTCCCGGCTGTCATTTGTGGATCTTTGACAGTCGTTACGAGTCGTCAGAAGCACAAAAATCTGACAACCAGTCTAACCAAGGGGTACCGTATTACCCAGTTACTGGGTTGTCGAGGTCAGATAGGCAGTCGCTCCATGTAAAATACTGGTTTTCAACTGCATCCGGTTAGACTGGAAGCCGACCCCAAAATAGTTGGGAAAAGGCTAGGCAGATTTTTTTTTGGTAGGTATTCATAAAGTTTGAAGTACGATTTAGGTGAGTTAGAATGTACGCTATGAGAAAGTTACTTTTCCTTGGAACGTGTGTAGGAGGTACGTCGTTTGCCGAAAATGAACACACTTAAGAGGAGTATGCGAAAAATCTAACGTTTTCTTTAGATTTCTTCATCTTGAGGGAAGCGAAGAGTGAAACTGGCTCAAGTTTAATGTTCAAGTCTCAGAATAAATAAAAAACCAAGGCAGAGCGCTGCGAACAATACAGTGAAGCATGCCAAAACTACACCACCGCTCTGTGCATACACGCTCACACGCACACATTTACAATCAAACTACACTAAAATATGTGCACACATGTTTACGAAACCGGTCTCACGTTACTGTTTATAGCGCTATGTCTTGGATTTTTGTTTGGTCTGAGGTTCAAGTGACCTTTTTTAATTTAAATAGGTCCAACGTGACTGAAATGAAATGAAATGAAATTGTTTATTCTGTAAATAGGATATTGGAATCACTTTTACACGTCTTATTAAAAAATATTAAAAATAAGCTAGATGAGGTCGGCGATTCCTATCTGACTACTCTGAGAAGAAAGGCCGAAACAAACTCAGAGGTCACAGTCTCTTTTAAAGTCCAGACATAATCTTGGTCAAGCCATATGAGGATCATGTAAATTCGAGTCTGAAATGGTCTTTTGAGGAAAGAACCACACAGATTTGAGTGGACCTGTCCAGTCAGTGCAAGCATAGTCAGTAATGGTGGAGCTCAACTCCGAACTTAAGGAGCTCAACGACTCGACGAACAATACCAAAGAAAGGACATTTGGGTAGGCCGCATAAAATTCTCAAATTACCAGACGGTAAAATTAACTGAGAACGAAAAAAAATAAAAATACACATAGTAAAGTATTTTATTATTGTGAATGATTACTTTGTAAAGTATTTTATTATTGTGAATGTGAGGAACATTCACAATAATAAAATACTTTACAAAGTAATCATGTCATTTTGTAAAGAATATTCAATAATGTCAATTTGTAAATAAAACTGGTAGATATACTTTGATGATTTTCCATACTAAGCCAACGACGCTACTGCTAAGCATGAGGTTCTAGGTTCGATTCCCAGGTCTTGCAAAGAGTTAGTCGGTTATGCATCAGGAATTTCTTCTTGCAGCCCGGAGTCTGGATTTGTGCCCGGTTGATTGCAATAGGCTCAGCCCCCTATTACATAACAATCAATCTGCCAAGCCTTTTCCCAACTATGTTGGGGTCGGCTTCCAGTTTAACCGGATGCAGCTGAATACCAGTATTTTACACGGAGCGACTGGCCTATCTGACCTCCACAACCCAGTAACTGGGTAACATAACACTTTATTTCCCTGAAGGGTTGGGCAGAGGTGTACCTGTAGTACTACACCCACATTTCACCAGTTATGTTTTAAGTTCCAAGAAATAGGGGACGAGCCTACACCTAACCCTATGAGTATGACAGGCGTGATGTTATGTTAAGACTAATAAAAATAAAAATCGTTTATTTTTAGGCATCGAGGGCCCATAGCTTGTTAGTAATATATATTTTATTTTTTTATCCTGTTTTCGCCTAGTTATAAGTGCATGCTGTGGTCTCCTGTAATTGAAGGAGCACACGTGAAAGAATCGTTTTTGTTATTGTAACTTATATTGTGTATCTGTATCCTTTGTTGGAGTGTGTATCCAAATAAAACTTAAAAATTATGTAAGTAGACTCGCGACAATCTAAGAAGTCCATTTTGACGTTTCGTTCTCGTACATGTAATAAAACGATACGCCTTGAGAATCAGTTTTAATTTAAGCAATGTAGATAAGTCGTCGATTACAAACTCTCTAAGTATGTTCAATCGATATGTCTCGAGAATCAGTTTGAAATCGCAAAAAACAAATCTGCTGTTCCATACATTTTGTCGATTTAAGTGAACACAAATGTATGGAACAACTGATTTTTTTTTCGCGATATCAAGGTTGGTCCCATAGAAAAAGTATATTATAGATGACACCAAACCACTAGTTTCAAGGATAACGATGTCTACCCTAACACCTTGTGTAACGATTTTTTTTTCTTCATCGCTACACAAAGGGTTTTTGCAGCTATCAAAACGGACTTCTTAGATTGTCGCGAGTTTAGTAACACACACAAGTACCAAAACCAAAAACAATAACAACGCATCATCCCATTTGAGGAAGATTTATCAAGCCCCGTCTGACATGTAGCTTGATAAACGTATCCATAGTAGCCCTTCTAACCTATCTGAAAACCTTCAGGACGCTATTGCTGCTTCCCGCCACTCTGCGCATCATTGATGCCACTTTCTTGCGCATGATCATGAAATAATCGTCAGTGTGCGGATCAGCGAGCATCCCCGAGGCACTACAGCAACGCGGAAGCCTCAAAAGCGCCTCTTTTTTTTTTTTTTTTGTTTCTGGGAAAGCATCAAATGACTTCTCCCGCTCTGGGCGGAGCGGAAGGGCCTTAACAGCCCTGAAGGCATTATTGTATTGAATGCGCAGTGTGTTGTCTGCTTTTTGGGTATGATTGGCCCACAGATCGCTGGAGTAAAAAATTTGACAAAACGCCTAAAAAAAAAGCCAGTAACATCAATTTATTTCACGTTCCCAGCAAAAATCTAAGCACCTTTACAAAGCTTTTAAGTAATTTGTTCCAATAACAGTTAAATTTCATTAGTAATGACTTATTATTATCAATCCCGACCGTGCAATCAGATATTTTCCCACTAAACGTTAATACATGAATCGAACACACATTTAAATTAAACGGTCAAATCTAAAATACTAAGAACTGGCTGCAAACAAAACTCAAATCATTCAAAATGATCGTCGATTTCGAAATTGGAACAATAAAAATTCAAATCGTTCCATAAAACAGTAGTCTATAATAATGTCAACCACTTTTATTCCTTTTAACAATAAAATATAAGAAATTAAGAAACGAAACGAAATCTCAAAATAAATCAGCTAATCTGCATAAATACTTTAGGGCTGGTTCATATTGGCAGATCGCGAACTTTTTTCCTTCGTCTTATTAAGGTCCTATGAGGGCCCTAGATTTTGGTCCTATAATATTTTGTTTTCCTGAAATCACCTTTTTCGCATGCAGATAATTTTGAGAGGAATTTTAGACTGACGATACCTGCGCTGCCCTTGTTAAAATACTGGTTTTCTATCTCAGGTTTTCTGAATCTCTGTTAAGGTTCTCCCTCAGCCTCACCGCGAGCATTCGGGAGCACCATAATAGGAATAATCTCACTGTAATAATAACGCTTATCGTGCTTTCAGAGACGGAGGAGCCTCACTACCTATGTAAAGATCCCAACCCATCTACAAACCAACCCCGGCAAGCGTAGCTTAACCTGATGGATCGACTAATGCGGCTGTTAAGTACCTATTACTTAGCCACGAGCTCCTCCGTTAATATCCATAATATTATTCCATAAAACATTTTGTAATAATAAATCTGCCAATACGTAAAAGCGTTTAACATACTCAATGTGACCGAGACTCAATAAATTCAGCTTAGCCCGATAATCATTAAAAAGTTATCATATTAAAAAATTGATACGTTCCTAATTCGAAATCATTTGGAACGTTCAAATAAATTCGACGCCCGCTGGCTAAACGCACGTTACAATAAACGGAATGCGAATTCGAAATTCGAAAAATGGTTGATTGTGTTTTGTTTCTTTTTTCTTGCGTTTAGCTTGAATTTTGTGCGTCATTTTAAGTTTGGATCGAATTATTTTGATTCTATTTATTTTGATAGTTTTTTCGTTATTTTGCATTATGCAATAGGCAAGCTTAGCTGGGTATTTTCTTAAGTAAACACAAAACATTGTCTGAATACTGTGAATAGTATTAGGTCATAGGTCATCATTTTATGGGAGAACTACTAAAATGGTGGTTCCACTGTTTCTAAATATTCAGGTAGTATTTTGAATCTGAAGCTCTTGCTTCAGATTCATTTATAATAACTATTGATATAAATTCATTTAAAGCGGTAGGTATTCGATACGCAGTTTCGCACTTTCATAAACTTGATAGTTATCAAGTTTATGAAAGTGCGAAATTCTGGGAACTAAAATTTAGAATGAATGTTTTTGCTACTTGTGACTAAAAGTCTAGCCGGCACAAGCAACACTCACATTCATCCTATTATTTTTTTTAGTACAATTTTAAACCTTGCTCCCACATTTCTACCTAAACGCAACTACTTAATAAATTCTTGAATCAAAACATGTTTTGAGCAACATTTTTTATTATGTCCTATCAACGTCCATTACTGCTTATTATGTTTAGTTCGCTGTGTGGTATCCCTTGGATCGATACCCCGCTGTTACCAAGATTTTTTATTTCGGCCGCTGACTGGCCAGGTAGAATAATGCGTTCGAAATTCAAAGTTAAGTCATGTTAGTTGAAAAAAAAAAATTGTGATGATTTAATAAAATGTGGGCTGTTAATGTTCTTTTTTTAAATGAGTTTTACTTATTAGTCGATTGTGAAATAAGAAGGAGTTTTGTGGTTATTAAAAATGTATTGGAATTAGAATAATCATCCTTCATTGCTAAATGTTAAGTACTTTTAATATAACTGGGTCTATAGATGACATGACCAGGGGGCTTAATACAGTCACTTTGGCAGAATCATAATAGGAAAATAATAAATGAATCATCGTAAAATGTCACAAACTGACAATTCATTATGATCTGCGTGCGATTCATATTACGAATTAATTCACCTGTTTGATAGTTTTCTATGAGATTCGTAAAATGGTTCACATAATAAGAATTGCTTTTGTGTCGAATTAAAGGAATTGCTAATGACAGCTGGAAATTCAGGAAAAGAAATGCTTTTAGAGGAATTGCTAATGTGACCGTTCTAGGCCCACAGACCGATCAGTAGATGAGATACAAGGCTGGCCGCTTGTACGGTTTCCTGATTCTAACCAACTTCAGTTTTTTTCCGTACAGAACGTGTGTGCCTAGTCGAACATTTTATAAGTAAAGCAAGCATTCAGGTTTCCTAATCAGGAATCCTGATCAGGAAACTAAATCAGGAAACCGTACGTCTACGGCCAGCCTAAAAGTGCTGAGGATATCCAATTTCTTCACCAAATTTGGGTCTCCCCAAATCTGGTGAAGAAATAGGATATCCCGATAATCTCACGAGATCGAGACTTATTTATTTATTCATAGGAGAACCAACAGCTATAACAGATGGATAACAATTAAATAGGAAACATAGAGCCAATTACAGGTTCTCACGGGTAAAAATTGAAAAGCAATAGAAATCTTAGGATCACTAACAAGCACGATATAAAATAATATTATATAAATATATATAGGTATATATATATATATATAAATGTAAGGTACAATAAGCACCAAGCAGTTTAAAAAAAGTCAGCGTTCAGCTGATTGCGTGCAGAATGGGATTTGGTGGTAAATGGGTCAAATGAGAACTCTTTACAAAGAACATTAAAGTCTTTACTCGCTCGCACCATGTATGAGTTTTGCCTGTAGTTAGAAGAGGAAAAAGGAATGGAGATAGGTGGATTAAATCTAACTGATCTCTGAGGGACATTGAAACGCAGTTTATGCAGACATATGCGGGTGAAACTGCGGGGCGCAGCTAGTAAGTTAACATTTCG
Source organism: Lithophane ornitopus (assembly GCA_948473465.1). NCBI lineage: Eukaryota > Metazoa > Arthropoda > Insecta > Lepidoptera > Noctuidae > Lithophane > Lithophane ornitopus. The sequence goes on along the minus strand of OX419641.1, from coordinate 4,548,851 downwards.
CAATCAAACACCTACAATCATTTACAAAGTACAAAGACAAACGCAAGTAACGCCTGGAGGCAAGCGTTAGCTCACGATTAAAACAATAGATGTCAGTTGCAGTCCATACTATTAATTATTAAATGTCGCAATTAGAAAGGAAGGTCATAATAATAATTATTATTACTGGTACCTGTGGGTCAATTATTAATCAGTGGGGTTATTATTAGGATAGAATAAAATATACGGGTAGGCAAAGCGTCGAACAATTATGGCTACACTGACGGTACAGATGCACTAGACAAAGTGACATTCTATCAGCGATAACGATGGCATAATCAGCCTATAATGTTCCCACTGCTGGGACACAAGCCTCCTCTCTGTGGGAGGGAGCGGGCCGTAATCTACCACGCGGGCCCAGTGCGGGTTGTCACATGTATTCGAATTTTTGGTTCTAGGACATGCCGGTTTCCTCACGATGTTTTCCTTTACCGTTTTGAGAGCAGTAGCGATGAAATAATTTACACAAAGTAAAGCGCCTGTCAGGGTTCGAACCTACGACCTACGACGATGATGGAAAAGACAAAAATGTACGGACTGACATAAGCTATCGAAAAGCTTATTTATGTCAATTCTGTTGAAAGTCGTTGTAGAAATACGAAACGCTTTCGAAGCGATTGTCACTTGTCTAGACCCTGTGTGTAGCCATATACGTGAGCATTCATTGGTTTTGTTTTTACCCGACTACGGCGAAGAAAAAAGGAGGGTTATGATTTTGACCGGTATGTATGTATGTATGTTCATCTGTTCCCTCATATCTTCTAAACGACTTATCACAAGAAGCGTCTTGATCGTCCGCTGGTTATAGGCTATGTGACGTCACATTAAATTAAAAGTGGCGCCCTCTAGACGACATAAAGTCAGGAACTAAAAAAAAATTTTTTTAATCGTACCATGTTGGGTATCAAATGAAAGGGCTTAATGAGCACATTCAAAAAAATATATATTATAACCCCAAAAGAATTAAAAAAAAAAAAAGTTATAAAAACTAAAACCCAACTACGACTAAAAAGGCATAAACAAGACACCACAGACAGACAAATTAAAAATCCGGAGTCACACGTAATCTGTTCGATTTATGCCCTAACACGCATGACTCCGGATTTTTAATTTGTCTGTCTGTGGTGTCTTGTTTATAACTTTTTAGTCGTTGTTGGGTTTTAGTTTTTATAATCGCTCATGTATCGCTTGTCGCGTCGCGGCCTAATGTAGACTCAGCCTAATATGACTGCCCACTGCCACTTCAGCTTGCTTATTCTGTGAGCTTTGCTTCTCTGCCGCATCACCATCACCATGTTCCACCATGATCTCCATTCATAAAATCTTATACCCCATTTGAAATAAGATTAGACATTAAAACAAACCCTTTTACAGTCCGTTCAATCGATTTTAACTTCTATACCGTAGGCATAAGGATAGCATTAAAAGCAAAAAAAGTTACACAATACCAACTATCTACTGCGGCTGCCATTTGTCGTACCACCAACACAATAGAAGTCAAAATCGGTTGAACGGAATGTAAAAAAGGCTTATCTAAACGTCTAATCTTATTTAAAATGGAGTATAGTGCCCAATTGAAAGCTCGACGCAATAACCATTGGTATGTTTCCGCATACCATCAAGCGATTGACCAGTCAATAATGACCGAATGACTGACCGAATGAGTAATGAACTGTACTCGACCTAGTTTCATGTCATTGGACATCCCTAAAGAGCATAAGTTATTAGATAAGTATGTTATCTAACAAATGTTTTTCCCATTAACCTGCAATAGTACTATTGCGGGAAAGTTCGAAAGGGATACCGGGACCCTTGGCAACAGGCAACTGAAGGAACACGGGTGGGTTTTAGTCAGTAAAAGTCTGACACGCCCTCGCTCCGCCCAGAGCGGGAGAATTCATTTGATGATATCCCTATCTCAAAAAAAAAAGAGTCAACAATAGTACTAAATAGTGGTAGAATTACTTACGCTACATGATATTTCGAAACTATAAACCACCAATTTAGGTTGGACCATGTCTTCAAACATATTCTTCCCAAGATGTTCCATTTTATAATGGTCAAACCTACTTAATCTTCACGAATTTAGTACAACCAACGAAGTTGTACCACATCTTCATACTACATTATACAGGGTGTAAGGGTAAACACTGTTGTCATTCAAACCCTGGGTAGTTGACTTAAATATAAAAATAAATGACCGAACACAACAAATAAAAACGGTATTTTCATTAAAAGATTTTAAAAAGTTTCTATCCGACACCGTGCTCGCTAGCGAAACAGTTGTCTGACTGAGGGAGGGGTCGCGCTCGCGGCCGGTCAGGTCACGTACCGCACCCCCCGCCCGTGTTGAGACGCATGTTCGTTGCCCTAGCGCATAGGGCAACGAACTTGCGTCTCGTGTGGTAAAATGTAGACTTAAAAATAAATATAATAATTTTCCATTGATTTTACGTTCTATAAATGAAACCAAACCACTGGTTGCAAGGATAATGGTGTTTACACTAACACCCTGTATAACATCACATCACGACTGTATTCACCAAAGGGTTAGGCAGGTGCACCTATAGTACCTACACCCACATTTCACCAGTTATGTTTGAGTCCCATGTAATAGGGGGCGAGCCTATTGCCATCAACCGGGCAGAAATCTAGATTCCGGCCTGCTGCTGAAAAATTCTAGATAGCAAAACCTAATGACACTTTGTCCGACCCGGGGTTAGAACCATGGACCTCATGCTCTGCAGTAGCACTTGCGACCATTTAGACCAACGAGAGTTTCCAAACCACTTCATTTTAAAGAAGGTTCAATTGTAATCTGGTGTTGCCTTCACGGACTCTGAGTCCTAGAAATAGAAATAGAAATAGATATATCATTTATTTGCTAAAAACATGGTATAAAAGATGGTAATGTTAATAATGTGGACAAACATGTTTTGCTTAATAGATATAAGCGTGCAAATTTTACATGCATAACAAAACAATCAGTCTTCATGCTATTTTATGTTCCAGGAACTCCCTAACACTGTAAAAACGATTGGCAGATAGCCATTTGTATAATTTAATTTTGAACAGTCTTGTGCTTAATGATTTTAATTCATTTGGTATTTTATTGTATACCTGGACACACATGAACATGCAGTTTTTATTATATTTCGCAAGCCTTGGCAGGACATCTAACACGAGCCTGTAGGGGTCGCGCCTGCTGCGAGAATTTACATCGCTTGCTTTCGCAAACAATTCTCTATGCTTCCACACAAACACACAAATTTCAAAAATATAAAGGGACGGCAGCGGTAACAAATTACGTTTCTTAAAATTGACCCGTATAATATCCTATTAAGATTGACCCGTACATTGGCACAGGCAGCGTGTAAAAAGACCCGTCACATAGCCGTCAACTACGCATTCTGTACATCAAGTTAAGGCGGTGTGAGCAAAATAAACTTGAGCATTTATTACATCTTTGCAGACTGAAAAACCCGGTGAGATACAGTAGTGAATACGCCCAAATTTTAGAATAACGTCTTTGTAAAATCTATTTATTTATTTACTAAACAACCAACTTATATTTACAGTTGCACCACACATAAATTAACGGTTAATATCTGTTAGTATAAAACATATAAAATTAGATTAAATAACATAAAAACTAGACATTACATTTAAATTAATCGAAATTAGGTAAAATTAGATGAAACAATGAAATACAATTAAATTAATCAAAATTAGGTGAAATAAAATAAAATTAGACGAACTTAGATATGATTAGATAAAATAAGATAGATTTGGCATACTTAAACATTGGCATAAGATTATAAATAAATAGCAGGATACATTTTTTAATTTAATTTGAGTTAATCAGTCCAAGGAAATTCAAATTTTCAATTCAAATTTTGGCATTTTGAAAAAAACAATTGTTACAAAATGTTCATTATTAAATTATCTATCCATTAGTGTCAGTACCTGGAAAAATTAAATAATGTTTACTTTACGAGGAAATGCATGTTATCAATCATTATTTCTCATTTTTAGGGTTCCGTTGTAAGGAGATTAATAAAACAAATTTTAATACTCCTTTAAAAATAAAAATAAATGCACAATTTTGGAAAAAAGATTTTATAGAAATTTATTATTTAATATTTCTTTTTAAATAACAAGTAGATAACTCCTAAAAACGACACTAAAAGGCGCTAGGGTGGAGTTTTGCTCAGGGTACCGCCTTAAGTTACATTGCATAAAAATAATTGCTGACAGACTTTTGTTCTTGGTGTGAAACATCGCTGTTTACGGTAGTGCGCAACGTAACGCACGCAAGACATTGTGCGTGCAACGGTTCAGGGTTTGTGGGGTTATTTAAAACTTGCTTTCTTTAAAAAACGTCTGAAAAAGTTGACCTTCAATATCTCCGTAACCAGCAGGTTCCCAGGTATGGTCCAGAACAAAAAAATGATCGCAATGACAGGAATAACAAAACGCTTTCGGCTTCGGTTATTCTTTTACGAGATGGCTCAATTTAAAATGATCTACATCTACGAGTTTGGTACGTTACATCAAGCTTGTTGGTCAATTGGCCTGTTTTTGTGCTGACAACATAGTATTATCTTCACGCCCTTCTTCCGTTATGAGGTAAGTAGATTTATTAGCTTTCTCTATACTGTTATGGATAAGTAGGTAGGTTACCTACAGTAAGCACCCGGTGGTACTGGGATATCAATCAATCTGCCTAGCCTTTTCCCAATTATGTTGGGGTCGACTTCTAATCTAACCGGATGCAGCTGAATACCAGTATTTTACATGGAGCGACTGCCTATCTGACCTCCACAACCCAGTAACTGGGTAATACGATACCTCTTGGTAAGAGTGGTTGTCATACTTTCGGACTTCTGACGAACTGTAGACTGTCAAAGATCTACGAATGACAGCCGGGACCAACGGCTTAACGTGCTTTCCGAGGCACGCAGGAGTCTCGGTATGTAAAGATGGTCACCCATCCACGGACCAACCCTACTTAACCTGATGGATCGACTCGTGGGGCAGTTATTAATTAGCCACGAGCTCCTCCGACGAGGTATTGGGATATCGTTTTTTTTTTTTTTTGGCCTCAACTTCCTCTTTATCACAAGCATTGCTGCTGAGCATGACGTTCTGGGTTCAATTCCCAGGTCGGGCAAAGTGTTATTGGGTTTTATCATTAGGATTTTTTCAGTAGCAACCCGGAATCTAGATATGTTCCCGGTTGATGGCAAAAGGCTCGCCCACTAGAACATGGGACTTGAACAAAGGTGGCGCAATGTGGGTACACATCTGTCTAACCCTTTGGGGAAAACCGGCGTGAAGTTATGGTATGTTATTTTTGGCCTTGTAGGACGCCGTTTCTCTCTCTCCCAAACCTGTGTCTCTTTCTAACGATCAATACGACGTAATAAAGTGAAATGTATCTAATAATCAATTGTCAAATACCACAAGTCTCCCAAAACTTTCAGGCGAGTATGAGCTATATATTTCAATGACATCTCCACAGCCTCCGTGGCGCAATGGCTAGCGCGTTCGGCTGTTAACCGAAAGGTTGGTGGTTCGAGCCCACCCGGGGGCGATTCTTTTTACAACTGAAACACAAGAACAATTGGGCTAAAACTTCGAGTTTGGTGCGACAAAGAATTTTATTGACGAACACTATGTAATGTTTGGAGACCTTGTAGACTCATAGATGTTTCGATTCGTTGGCCATTTCTTATTTGATTATACGTACCTGGGGGCTTAAAACAGTCACTTTGGCAGAATCATAATAGGAAAATATTATGAATCATCGTAAAATGTCTCAAACTGACATTTCATAATAATTTATGATCTGCGTATTACGAAATAATTCATCTGTTTGACTGTTTTCTATGGAGATTCGTAAAGTGGTCCACATAATATGAATCGCTTTTGTGTCAATTAAGAGGAATTGCTAATGACAGCTGGGATTCAGGAAATGAACTGCTTTAAGAGGAATTGCTAATGTGGCCGGTTTAGGCCCCCTGGTACTTGTTGACACTATCCTACATTACCTATTATTAACACTGTAAGTTAAAAACATTGTAAAAGGCAATTATTTTTAACATTCGACGGAAAAAGAGAGGTGTTATAAGTTTAACGTGTGTATCTGACTGCGCCATCGTAGCTGCCAAACGGCTGAACCGATTTTGATTTGGTTTTGCCGGCTCTTCTCCATTGGAAACGACCAATTGGAACCGTGCACCTAACTTCTGTTATTTCATAAGTGTCCATGTAGGTTTATGTGAAATAAAATATTTTAATTCAGACATTTTGACTTTATTGTGTCTTTTTATAAAAATCAAATTGCCACATAATATTAATAAATAAAATTAAAATAATTATAAAAAAACACAATACAATTGCACACAACATTTACAATCTCATGCATCGCGCTCGTAACTTTACACCTCTCCAGAGAATTTGTCGATACTTTCATTCAATTTCGTTCATTCATCTAGGGATGAACGGTTGTAAAAATTGGAATGAAAAAATGTTGACGCTTTTTTTTAGAAGAGCGGTGGCCGCCACATGGCGTCTGCAATTTACCGGCGAATGACGTCACTGAAAAAAATAATTATTTATCAAAGTAAGTTGGTTAGATTTACTAGAGAGCGTTTTTGACTCCGTATACCCCGTTCCTATAAGTTGCGTTGAGGAGCTCGTGGCTAAGTAATAACAGCTGCTCGGGTCGATCCATCAGGTTAAGCTACGCTTGCCGGGGTTGGTCCGTGGATGGGTGACCATTTTCACATATCGAGACTCCTCCGTGCCTCGGAAAGCACGTTACGCCGTTGGTCCCGGCTGTCATTTGTGGATCTTTGACAGTCGTTACGAGTCGTCAGAAGCCCGAAAGTCTGACAATCAGTCTAACCAAGGGGTATCGTATTACCCAGTTACTGGGTTGTGGAGGTCAGATAGGCAGTCGCTCCATGTAAAATACTGGTATTCAGCTGCATCCGGTTAGACTGGAAGCCGACCCCAACATAGTTGGGAAGACTAGACAGATTGATTGATACCCCGTTGCTATAAATTAATCTTACCTCGTAACTGCCGAAACACAACAATGCTGTTATCCTTGGCTATGGCGACAGACTTAGATAAGATGGTGGTAGCTAGCCAGGCGGACTTAGAACAAGCCGTAGGGCTTGTTCTAAGTCCGCCTGGCTACCACCCAAACCGAGCAGATTTTTTTGGCCCCCACTGGGAATCGAACCCGGGACCTCTGGGTCTGAGACAGGTGGCCTAACCACTAGATCACGAATCTAGTGGTTAAGGTAGAACACCTAGCGGTCTAAGCAAGGATCATAAAAAAACTTTTTACAAAAAAAAAAAACAACCAACTTCCAAAAAAAAACACAAAAAATTTGAAAAATTACTTTAATTCCGGAATTCGGCGTCTTTCCTTTTCAATATTAGTTGTTTGCCACCGACTTCCGAAATTAAAGTATTTTTTTTTTTTTGTAAAAAGTTTTTATTTTTCACTTTTTAGTTGTGGTACCTACCCCACACAAATTCGAATACCACTACCTGCTATGTAAAAAACAGTGACGGAGTCAAACAATATATCGTTTACATACACTAAGTGGGAAAAAAATTGTAATATTGAAGCTAACTCAAAAACTACGCAAGCAAAGTTAATAAAATTTATATGGGACCACCTCTGAAACACCTACCAAACAAGAAAAGAATCATCAAAACAGATTCATAATTGGCGGAGTAATCGCGTAAAATACAAAAAAAAATAATGAGAACCTCCTCCTTTTTGAAGAAGTTTGTTAAAAATGTAATGTAGCGAATTTTACACTTGAATCAAGTCGGAGGCAAACGCCATAGCTATGTCGGCTATGCTAAGCTATGTCATTACTACCTACACGCAATCTGTAGGCATATAAGTTGTTAAAACTAAAACCTACGACGATGTTGAGTCTTTTGTATCTACGCTTCAATGACCAAATTATTTGCTTGCATTTTGTTGTGTATATGATTAGTGGAAGAAGATTTATTATGCTTCTTTCGATCCCAAGACATTGTCGCAGGGCTAATCTACTATCTACAATCTACAATCTACAATCCACAACCTACCCCCTACACTTGAGCCTGCACTTACACCTAATCTTATACTGGCAGCGCCTTCCGGTCTCATCCGAGTGGATCCCGGTCCCTTGGAGGTGTCGGGATGGTAGTCTTCTGTGTCCTAACCCAGTGAACCCAGATATGGTCCACCTAAGTGCCAAACCTCATCCGGATTTGTTCAGCCGTTTTGGCGTGAAGGCGTAATTAGGCAAACACACACATAAATACCTAATAAAAATAAACACACTTTCGTATTTATATTCATATGGGCTGGATATTAAAGGATACCACATATAACTAAATATGCTAATTATAACTCACACACTACACACACTCACTCTTTACACTCTCACCCATACTCACACATAATCACACGTATACGCGCGACTTGGCCCTTTTTATATGCATAAAGCTCACTCATTTGCAATCATTCATTTTTGTATAATTTTAAGTTACCCATTTATAAAATTTTTCTGCATGTTTACATTGTCTACATTCAATTGCATAAGATAAGTATACGTGGAAGCGCGGAGTCTCCTAACACAAGCAATTCCTTGCTTAAAAGGTGATCTCCAACATTCGTGTGTCTAAATGCCTTTTGTAATTGAAATAAACAATTTTTTTTTATTTTTTTTTATAAGTTGAGACATTATCACCGTCATAGGCTGATGCATCCTGATGTAATATGACCTTAGAGGTCCCAGCGATTGTTCGAGACAATATGGCGGCGTGGGTTAGGTTAAATCTTGTGGCAAGTGTGCTGTGGTTATTATTTTATAGTTAGTTATTTGTTCTGCGAAAAACCAGATACTTATTCTTTCAAGTTTTGTAAGTACACATTACGCAAGTAAATTGTCTTTGGCCTCTCATCCACAGATAACTGTATATTGCTCTCATCAAGCAATAGACAAAAGTTGTCAAACTTTTATAATTTCTTGTTTTGAATATGAGGCTTTTGGCTAATTTGTACCTGTAGTGAATGTCACTCTTTATTTAGTATTGTGCGTTTAGTTTGTGCAGAATAAACAATTTTTATTTATTTCGTTCTTTCTATTGTGAATCTTAATAAATGTCCTGGGGGGTTTATCATAACTACACTCCTATAGCACTCTTGTAAAAGTATTCTATAGCAGCCGACATATTCTAAAAAATCGCACCGTGGTATCTTTAGGTGAAGTGAGCTTACCATTCAGTCGGGTGTGCGGCGAATGTCCAAGTATCGCCCGGGCCCCCGACTCGTGGTAGAAGTAGGAACAGTGGGGGTTTTAGTAGGTAGGAGTCCGACGTAACGCTCACGGTTACCACCACCGCTTAGAGCAGTATTATTTTAATCTTACTTCGTGGGGAAAGAGATGGAGCTATACGTCCTGTAGAGCTTCATCTCTTTCCTACACTGAAGTAATATTAAAATAATACTACTGTAAGCGGTGGTGGTAGGCCCCCTGTTCTACTCAGAGGGATGCTAGAAAGTTAAGTTTTCACGTTGAGATTTTTGCCGAATAAAAGTGAAAACTTAGGTGAAGTGAGCTTGACGTGGGCTGTCAATAGTGTCAATACCTAGCATCAGGTGGAATGATAGCTCACTTTAAGCTCACTTCACCTTAATTTTCACGATGACATTTGTACAGTCGGTCTATTCTGTAAGCACCTCACCGTTAAAGTGAAGTGAGCTGTCAAGCCCTAGCGTAAGGTGGAGTGACAGTTCACTTTAAGCTCACTTCACTACAGAATCGACCGCCTGGTCAATATCGACGATAAGTGAAGTGTCATTCATTTTTTCAACTTTTAACTGTCACTTTGACCTGTAACCTGCAAGAATAATAATAGTAAGTAGAAAAGGAATAACCAAGAGAAACAAAAAAAAAAACAAAATGCCCAAAAACACGTGTACCAACCCTAACCAAGTAACCCTACAATAAAATTTTATACACATCGTATTAAAAAGATAAATTAATTCGCTACAACTGTCAGGGGTGACACAAGGGTACAGGATCTGATAACAACCCTTTATTGAGTACCCCTGACTGACAGGTGTATGTGTATGTGTAATTGATTTATCATAAATACGGGGGTAGGTCGAATATTTATTCAAAAATGTATCTGTATGTATGTGTGGGGTAGATTATCTTGTTACTAGATGTTGAATTTGATAATGTGTTTGGATAATGAATTAAATGTTATTGTTCTAGGCGCAGCTGCAGATTTAAACAAGCAGAAACGTAAAAAATACGTCTGAAGCAGTTCCAGAAGCGTATAAGTATTTCGTTTATGTTTTCACCCTTCTTCAGTCGGTCCCTCATTACTGAGGATCATGGTCACTGGACCCCTTGATGAAAGCTACAGGGTAACCCGCGAAGTTGAATTTTTCTTACGTTTTTTTGCAATTTGCAGGTCAGTGTCAAACATATTTATAAACATTAGAATCAGCAATACAACTCTCTAAGTTCATATTGTGCCAAATGTCATGATTTCATGAAATAGTCATTCAATACACTTTTAAAAACTTACATAACATACATAATCAGCCTATAATGTTCCCACTGCTGGGACACAGGCCTCCTCTCTGTGAGAGGGAGCGGGCCGTAATCCACCACGCGGGCCCAGTGCGGGTTGGTAGATGTCACATGTCTTCGAATTTTTTGTTCTAGGACATGCCGGTTTCCTCACGATGTTTTCCTTCACCGTTTTTTGAGAGCAGTGGCGATGAAATAATTTACACAAAGTAAAGCGCCTGTCAGGGTTCGAACCTACGACCTACAACTCGTAAGTCGTGGCCGTTACCACTGGACCACCACTGCTCTGCAACAGTACTTAGAGAGTTGTATTTAATTGCTGATTTTAATGTTTATAATTCTGTGAAGTCATATTCGTTACGGTCGCAAATCATATTTTAATCAACATACAATCTGACACGAACTGCAAATTGCAAAAAACGTAAGCAAATTTGAATTTCGCTGGCCACCTTAGTGCATTCCCCTTAAGCCGACAATCTGCTTCCATTGTCCCCAGCCCAAGGTTCCCATCACCACCTGCTGAAATTTGCTTGAGGACATAGCTTCTTTTAATTCGTCGGACCAACACCAACACGATGTTGGTGTTAGTCATGCTCACTCAGATGTCTCGGTGGCGCGTGTGTAGGATCATTTAGCTCCCTTCAAAATGGTTGAGCTGAATGGTGCTGATCCGTGCGTCATGTTCGTGAACGGGCGCCGTCAGTTGGGACTGGTCACCTCTTGGCGGCCATAGTTTATTTTAATTTATGAATTGTTTTTTATCTTTTTATTACGGACGCTTTTAACGTGCTTTCTACATTGTTCTCACATGTATAATTTATCTGATGTAACCAATATTTTGTAACATTTTTTTTATTTAAAAGTGTATCCGTGGAGTTTCTTGCCCGTTCTTCTCCATAGCTCATACAACGCTTTGGAATGGGCAACTAGCTTCATATTTCTGACTGACCGACTCCTTGACAATTCAAAAGTTCCTGTAAATGGTTTAATTGAAATAAATGCTTTGAGTTTGAGTTTGAGGTTCCAGTCTCGTCTTCTCTTTCCTTGGATATTGCAGTAATTACCAGCTTTTGAAGGCTGCTATTTCCCCCTTCGCTCATGTTTTCTTAGTCATTATATATTGTCAATTGCCAGTTATTACGGGTTGTCAGAATCCCGAAAGACTGACTACCGGTATGGACATGGAGTCTCGTGTTACCTTGTAGCTGTAACTGGGCAGTGGAGGTATTCAGCTGCATCCGGTTAGACTGGAAGCTGACCTCAATATAGTTGGGAAAGGCAGATGAGGATGTTTTCAAAGTTCATACCTTAACTATAATGGAAGTGCCTCCGCTGCCGGCGCCGGCTCCCAAAAATAACTATATTAGCATATTCTAGTCGTTTTTGGCTTAGGGGTCACAGTTTTAACCTAACCTAACCTTTTTTGCGATTAAAATTATTAAACCTAATCTTACTAGTTCGGTTTCGGGTAGTATGACTTTATGACTGGAATATAGAAAAAAAAATGTCTATTACATGTTTTTTTTTATTATGCCTACCCTGCCTATCTACTCCATACGCCAACCAAAGTCAGCGCCGGCAGCCAATTCAGCAACCGGCGCTGGCAGCGGAGGCACATCCTAACCATAATAAATTTTTTTCTGTTGTTCTCCATTGAAGTCACAATGGTAACACTAAAGTGTAGTCAAAACACTGCCGAACCTGGAAATCGAACGCAAGACCTGAGGGTCTAGACAAGTGACAATCGCTTCGAAAGCGTTTCGTATTTCTACAACGAATTTCAACAGAATTGACATAAGCTTTTCGGTAGCTTATGTCAGTCCTATACATTTTTGCCTTTTCCATCATCGTTATCGCTGATAGAATGTCACTTTGTCCAGGGCCTCTGGTTCAGCAGTCACTAGGGAGTACTAAACTTTTTTTCTTTCTTTACTTTTTTCTTTCGTTGCATCATATATATATTCTCCTGCCCTTATCCCAATTTATTTGTGGTCGGCGCAACATGTCCCTTTCTTCCATACTTCTCTATTAGCCGTCATCTCGGTAGTCACCCCCTTTCTAGCCATATCATCTTTCACACAGTCCATCCATCGTTTCTTTGGTCTTCCCCTACTCTTATAACCATCGACATTCATACCCAAAACTTTCCTCACAACATTTTCTTCATTCCTTCGCATCACGTGCCCATACCATGACAACCGATTTCCACACAACTTTTCTGTCACCGGTGCCACTTTCAGACTTCCTCTTATGTACTCATTTCTTATTCTATCCATTCGTGTAACACCACACATCCCTCTTAATATTCTCATCTCAGCTGCATGCAATTTCCTTTCATTCATCACTTTTGTGGCCCAACATTCTGACCCATACAAGACAGCAGGTCTAACCATTGTTTTATATATCTTCCCCTTTAGTTTAAGGGGAATGCGAGAGTCGCAGATTGTTCCCGTGACCTGCCGCCATTTCATCCATCCAGTGATAATTCTGTGCTTAACAGCCCGATCTACTTCGCCGTCACTTTGCACGAGTGAACCGAGGTACCGAAAGTCGGAGCAGACTGGGAGAAGTTATGGCTCCAGAACTGGAGAGGCCGCCGAAATCTCAGAACATATCGTATCTTTCGTTGCATCAATAATTGGATAATATTCAGAGATATAATGTCTTCTAATATTGGTGCTCGGTTAATAGTAATACTCTCCCTCCTATCTCCGTCATTGGGCAATCGTGTGTGAATGACATTACCTCTAACCCTCTCACGAATAGGTGATAAATTGTGACATTTATTGCTATATTATGCATTAACCCTATAAGCCGGACATGAGCCTCCCTTATAAACAGCGAACGGTATTAGGGGATTGCTATAATTGTTACAAGTATGTACTAACAAATGCATAAGTTTGCTAGTTTGTAATTATCTCAATTCAAAGCAAATATCTTTTCACATTCAGCGATTTTATAACATTGCGCCCAGAGGCTCTAGACAAAGTGACATTCTATTAGCGATAACGATGATGGAAAAGGCAAATATGTAAAGGCCTGACATAAGCTATCGAAAAGCTTATGTCAATTCTGTTGCAAGTCGTTGTAGAAATACGAAACGCTTTCGAAGCGATTGTCACTTGTCTAGACCCTCTGATGTGCTAACTAAATTTCCCTTCACCGTACAATATTTTTGTGACGCGCGCTTTAATTTTGGTAATCAAATGTACAAACAGCTATAAGTCACAGAAAAAATGCTTTATAGGATAGTCTAATCTTTTTTAAATCGATGACATTCAATCTGCCTAGCCTTTTCCCAACTATGTTGGGGTCGGCTTCCAGTCTAACCGGATGCAGCTGAATACCAGTATTTTACATAGAGCGACTGCCTATTATATCTGACTTCCACAACCCGATTACTGGGTAACACGATAGTTAGTAAAACTGGTTGTCAGACTTTCAGGTTTCTGACGACTGTCAAAGATTCAAGAACGATAGCCAACCATCGTGCTTTCCGAGGCACGGAAGGGTCTCGGTACGTATACGGCTTGGATACCGGTTAAATTTTTAAGCCGGTATGACGTACTTGTTGCAAAAATCTTTACATTTGGTTTCGTTCCCATATACCGGTTTTTGTAAACCGAGTATTATGTAAAGGTTTTTACGGATTTACCGTTTTAGAGCTATAAAAACCGGTTAATTCCTCAATATTTATTGAGCGCGCGGCGGCATCCTCATTAGTAGTCACATGTTGACTTTTACCGACATGCCGCTTGTCGAATAAACTGGATAATTTAGGTCAAAATAAAGTTCTCTAAACGTTCTCGTTCTTTAGAAAAGTTTGGAGGAAACCCGAAATAAACCGGTATTAAGCGGTACCTATTTTCAAACCGGTTCCGAGGCTTGGTACATAAGATTCATTACCTCTCAGTAATAAACTAAGACATACGGCAGTCTAACGTTAGAAGTAGGTGTGTGGCAGCAAAACGTATTTCGAGACTCGGAATTTCTCAGTTTATCATCAGAATGGCTGTAAGACGGTGACAGCTGCATGGAGATAAATTTGAATTTGTTCATATTCTTGCCTCTGATGCTACGCAAGTACGCACTATATACAGTTGTTGAAAGACCTGGGAATCGAACCCAGAAAGCCACGCTCAGCAGTCGTGAGACATTTTGAAATTCTTTTTAGTACGTAACTATACTCTATTACAATATTAGATACTAATACATAGTTAGCCGGTACGCTTCGGGGGTAAAGGAGTCTTTAAGAGGAAATAGGGTCGGTCTTTTTCTCCATACAAAACGTCATAATTCGAGGTTTGGCTCTCGTCTATTTCCTCCTCCAATAATGGATCAATTTGAAAGATATTTTATAAATTGAATAAGAGGGATATTTACTGTTTCCTATGTTTTTCTGTTTCATTTATAGTTGTCAAATTTGTACAATAGGCCTCTGATGGCTGCGGTCTAAACAGGCAATTTTGGGCATTTTCTGAGGGTTCTAGTGCTTCTACAGATAATGTTTCATCAAAACGGAAAACATAGGGGCACAGTAAATATCCTTCTTATTCAATTTATAAAATATCTTTCAAATTGGTCCAATATTGGAGGAGGAAATAGACGAGGGCCGAACCTCGAATTATGACTTTATGTATGGAGAAAAAGACCGACCCTATTTCCTCTTAACCAACAACAGTATAATATAGAAACCGTTCAGAAAAAGTCATCAATGTCAAAATGTAAATCCAACTCTTTACTACTAATAGCTTCAATCAAACCCTGAAAATGTACTACCTATCAAAGAAAAAATGCCAAGACAAATAACAAAAAAAATAACGAAACATCGAGACTAGAATGTCCCTTCGAAGATAATTTGGAACGCTCCAAGGAATTTTCATTTCTCCGAATACTTAAAAAAAAATGTTTTAGACAAAAGCGTTCGACCTCCTTCGACTCGTTCGTGACAATGAACCTATGACGTCTGACCCGTGTGAATTTGACATCGTGACGGGTCGCGTTCGATTTTCGAATTTCAAAAAAAGAACTACGTCACGGGCCGCTGATTGGACAGAATGTGTTCCGCCGTTTGAAGGTAGTCACGAGTTGACTAATTTCTTAAATTGAATTTTTGGGAATGCACGAGCTTTATAAAATGGTTTGTCTCACAAATTATCTGTGGTGTACCGAGTCTTGTTCACGACCGTCGGTACGACCCGTTTAGATATTTTCTTCTCACAATTTTGTTGACAACTATCGGCTATGGTTTTCTGTAACTACAGCATGAACATTGATTGATAATAATGTGATTTTGTCAATCCACAGTTCAGTGTTCTCAAGATGTAACTTACTGTGATTATTTTTAAACTTAGCTTGTGTAAGTATTCATATTATACGCCTCTTTCGTGTATGTAGGTATCTTATCAAATACAACATCATAATTATTGTTATTTGGTAGAAGTTTCCATTGGCTCGTGGCTAAGTAATAACAGCCGCACGGGTCGATCCAACAGGTTAAGCTACGCTTGCCGGGCTTGGTCCATGGATGGGTGACCATCTTTACATACCGAGACTCCTCCGTGCCTCGGAAAGCACGTTAAACCATTGGTGCCGTCTGTAAAAAGGGTGGGCGTTTTTGGGGACTGTCTTATGTAATGTTGACGTTCGAAAAGTGCTGATTCTCAGCCTAGTTTGAATAAATTACTTTTGATTTTGATTTTGTCATTTGTGGATCTTTGACAGTCGTTACGGGTCGTCAGAAGCCCGAAAGTCTGACAACCATTCTTGCCAAGGGGTATCGTATTACCCAGTTACTGGGTTGTGGAGATCAGATAGGCAGTCCCTACATGTAAAATACGGTTAGACTGGAAGCCGACCCCAATATATTTGGGAAAAGGCTAGGCAGATTGATTGATTGATTAGCAGAAGTTTCCACTGGTGAACATGGGCCTCCCAACGACCATTCAAAAGATTGGTGAACGCAGTAAATTGAAATGTTTTTACACACACAGAACTTAAAAACCACTATAAATTCAAATTAAATTAATTATTGTGAGCTATATTAGCTGAGATTAAACATTCATTCTAAACGAGACTTACTATAACCCGCAAGAGTTAACTTGAGACCTGAGCGCAGTAGGTAGTACACAACGGCGCTCAGGTCTCAAGAGAATGATTATTCTCTCAGTGAGAATGATTATTGAAACGCCACTTTATAGTATTCAGACAGAGTATCTTTTATTCAAAATAAAACAAACAATCGATTCTAATAATAATTTAAGGAGTGCACAAATCGGGTTATTTAACAAAAACTTGTTAAAACATAATTGCCCGCGATCTATTATCTACGAAAATGACCTATCTAGGAATACTAATAACGATTAAAATGCGAAAGTGTGTCTGTTGCCTTTTTTATTTGTTTGTCTGTGTCTACTTTCATTTCGAAACGGAGCGTCCGATTGACATGATTTTTATTTTATTTATTCAATAAAACAGGACAATTAAATGAACTACGCGGAGAGAAATATCGAACCGAGTTAGTATGAGCAATCTCTTAATTAATATTAGTTATGCAATGAGTTTATTAAATGTTAAGATATTTTTTTATTTAAAATTTATTATGTATCAATGATAGCTCTATGTACAGTAACATAATAGTCCACTGAATCACTCAGCGTTGTTAAGTGATGGCCTGAAACACAGGTTTGAATAAACCTACATCAGGCAGGTCGCTATTGTATTCATTGGGCCTTTAATCAATATTATATAAGTTATACACTAGATTTATTTTAGGCATAGTTTATTTTTTTCTATATTTCTACTATTAATATGTAACTTTGTTGTGATGTAACTTTTATGTAATTTAGATGTGAACTTATGAATAAATGATTGATTGATTGATTGAGTTAATGTTCACAAGTTGTAGTCGAGAGTGGAGAGCTCAGTCAGTGTCCAAGAGTCCTCCTAGATGAAATTACAAATCGCCCCCCAAGCCTCTACACAACGCCCCCATTTTTTTTCTGGGTCTCTTACCGCCCCCCTTTAGGCCTGCAGCGCCCACAAGGGAGCGTTATCGCCCACTTTAGGACAGGCTGCTCTTAAGCAATGGCTGCCTCGGTGTACAAGAATTGGTCGCAAGCGCAACCTCTCCTAACCAAGGCACTGAGTTCGATCCACGTATCAGCTAAGTGTTATTCTTAATTTAGGAAGTCCTCATTATCAGCCAGCACCCTAATTGCGTAACACACTGTCAATCACAATCTGAATAATGATATTGCTAATACATTGGTTCATGTTCGAAAAAATTGTCTTCTCAACATCGTAAATCACGCAATGAATGTTGTTGAACTGTCAAAAAGAAACAGGTGGTAATTGATTGTGTGTTACACAATTAGGGTGCTGGCGTCTGGATTTATGCCCTAATAATGGCTCTAAGTCCCTTATTACATGGAACTTATAAAAAAACTGTCTGTCTGCTAAATACAATAACAAACTTAAATTTTCTTTTAGAGATTTATTACCAAGTACATAATACACACTATATTTTTATATGTACAGTCAAACAAGTTATTTGGTATACAGGCAGATAACTTGCAACTACTTTAAATAATTTTGTGTGTAGTGTTATAGTAATGTTTTCAGAAGTCAACAATTCTTTCAAAATCAAAATATTTCATTTCACATAAACCTACATGGGCACTTATGAAACTTCAGAAGCTAGATGCACGGTTCCAATTGGTCGTTTCCTATGGAGAAGAGCCGGCAAGAAACTCCACTTTTACAATATTTTCAAATTACAGTGTTAGTAGGCATGGGAGGACAATGTAGGCCTTTCAACAAGTAAGTACCAGGTACTTAACAAAATAGAAGATGTTCAATAAATCTACAGTACATTATGCCTACACAGTTCTCATATTCACAAAATAGAGAATAGAAAATAATCTATATAAAAGACAAACAATAAAAAAATACCTATTTGAACCAAATGACGTGATTGCTATTACAACTGTAACAAATTGAATAATTATCATGCCCACAAAAGCCACTAAGAGTTGAAATTAAATTGGAGGTATCTATAATAATAGGAATAATGTCAAATACACTTTTACGTCACCCTCTTAAGGCATAAGCTCAAAAAGTTAAATTACACACACAATCAAAAAAAAATTGGCACTATAGCGGAAAATTACTACTATTAATTATTACTTTTTATCCTTTTTCGAGTTATCTATCCCTTATGTTGCACCTGCCATGTATGTCTCTGCATCACCCTAAGGTTGACTGGTAGAAAATGCCTCAGGCATTACGTCCGCCTTTTTACAGTATTTTTTTTTTACTTGTCCTTATAGTTTTAATAAATAAATAAAATGAATATAATATTTTGCCTGTGTACCAAACAGTTTGATCGACTGTACTAGGTATTTTTATGACACATGTCTTGGGTCATAAAATGGCGTTTTTTACTTATTATTGCTTTATTTTTCCGTCGTAATGTTCCTATGTGTGCGGGTCAATGCTTTTTGTATTTTTGTATCTTCAAGCTTTATAGTGCTAGGGAGGTGAGCAAAATTTTAAGTGGCAATGTGAGATGGAATAGTACAGCATGCGTGACTATTGTCATTTGAATTAGTAAAAGATCTAGGTGTTTTTATTTAATCCCACAACTCTACGGTATTAATGAGACCATGCTAAAGAATCAACTGGCTTATAAATTAATTTTCAATTCGTTTTTTTTTTAATGTTAACGTTACATTCAACTCTCGATGTGTGTAACTTTCATTGATAGGTACGAGTAAGTAAATCATTTTCATTCAAACCAATAATTCTTATTTATAGCTAAGAAAATGCGACGGTTGTAATTTTTTTTTACGGACAAAAATAGTTAGTATACTTTTATTTATTCTTTACTTTTTTTACGTAAGGGAATGTTTTGCGTAAATAATCGTGGCTTTGTCAAATTATTTTTGCAAGAAAAAAAAAAAAAAAAGTCTATTGATTCTTTGACATGGTCTCATAAAAACGTTGATTAAGGTAGAGAGATCTTTGTGAAAGATCTGGTCCAGCCCGGGGAGATACGGTAGAGTATACGTCACAGCTAACATTTTGACCTATACCCCATTTGAAATAAGATTAGACATTAAAACAAACCCTTTTACAGTCCGTTCAACCGATTTTGACTTCTATATCGTAGGCATAAGGATAGCATTAGAAGCAAAAAAAGTTACACAATACCAACTATCTACTGCGGCTGCCATTTGTCATGCCACCAACGCAATAGAATTCAAAATCGGTTGAACGGAATGTAAAAAAGGCTTATCTATACGTCTAACCTTATTTCAAATGGAGTATAGAACTGCCCAAGCGTAGTTCAAAAATTCAATAGAATAAGTTTGGGAATTCTTAAGCTGGCCTCAAACAGCTTAAGAATTTGTAAACTTAAATGGCGATGGGCAGGGCACTTTGTTCGCAGAATAGATGGCCGATGGGCCCGAAAGGTTCTGGAGTGGCGACCGCGTACCGGAAGATGAAGCGTTGGACGCCCCCCCACAAGGTGGACCGATGACCTGGTGAAGGCCGCAGGAATCCGCTGGATGCGAGAAGCACAGAACTGGTCGAAATGGCGCTGGGTTGCTTGGGGAGCCCTATGTCCAGCAGTCAGTGGAGGTCGGCTGATGAATGTGAGTATAGTGTTTTTTTTTTAAACCAGCCTACATACCGTACCGCCTGGCAAAACAGAAAACTATCAAAGGTATTGAATTTGACAGGTTTTTGTCATATTCTATGTAATTAACTGCTGCGTTTTTTTTTTTTCATTTGACTTTTTTTTTTTTTTGCAGACTTTTGGCTTCAGGACTTGGTGTTCCGTCGCTTCCGCGGACAAGTTCCACAGGACAGCACAAAGACAAGCTTGTGCAAAGTGAAGTGCTACTAACATAGTCTTAAGTCCTATTTATTAACACAAGTTTTTGATTATACAAATATGTATGTCTAGGTTAAGGTATTTTTCTATGGGCCTGTGTTGCCTGAAATAAATGCTATTAGTTAGTTACTATTATCTAGTTAGTATATCTGTGATCCAGGATGAAAAGTATAATTTATATAAAACCCAACTACGACTAAAAAGGTAGGTGACAGTCAGGTAGACACCACAGACAGACAAATTAAATATCCGGATTCACACGTGTTATAAATCGAACGGATTACGTGTGACTCCGCATTTTTAATTTGTCTGTCTGTGGTGTCTTGTTTATACCTTTTAAGTCGTAGTTGGGTTTTAGTTTTTATTACTTTAATTTTTTTTTTTTTATTTTGTGGTTATAATATATATCTTTTTGAAATTTCCTCATTAAGCCCTTTCATTTGATACCCAACATGGTACGATTAAACATTTTTTTTTTTTAGTTCCTGTCTTTATGTCCTCTAGAGGGCGCCATTTTTAATTCAAAAAACAAATTTACTTTCGCATATTTAATACTAGCTTCCGCCCGCGGCTTCGCCCGCGTGGTTGTCGATAAAAAGTAGCCTACGTCCTTCCCCGGGATGCAATCTATCTCCTTGACAAATTTTATCAAAATCCGTTCAGTGGTTTAGGCGTGAAAAGGTAACATACAGACAGAGTTACTTTCGAATTTATAATATTGGTTATTAAAGTATGGAGTATGGATGAATAAAATAGGTAATTATTAATTATGGTTAAGATGAGCGTTCATTATAACTTGTCCCGTGACGTGATTGGTAGCACTGTTCTGCCAGTCGCCATTTTGAGTTCTATTAGTATTGTAACAAAGCTTGACAAGCAATGGTGCTCGCATGACAGCAAGGGACAAGTTATAATGAACGAACTGTATCTTATCTATGTTTTATCTACCTACAAATATATAATATATACCGCAATCGTGTCGAACAAAGAGTGACTAACATGACCTATATATTTCAGGGTCAACTCGTCAGCCTCCGTGGCGCAATGGCTAGCGCGTTCGGCTGTTAACCGAAAGGTTGGTGGTTCGAGCCCACCCGGGGGCGATTCTTTTTGTTCTATTACAAGGTAAATATTGTTGATATATCCAATACCATTGAACCTTAAATGGACGTACATCAATGTACGTCAAGTAATGTTAGTCAAGAGGGCGTAGACAAGTGACAATCGCTTCGAAAGCGTTTCGTATTTCTACAACGACTTTCAACAGGATTGACATAAGCTTTTCGATAGCTTATGTCAGTCCTATACATTTTTGCCTTTTCGCTGATACAATGTCACTTTGTCTAGGGCCTCGCTGTATGGCTCTCTCGCCAGTCTCGCCTGCGATGAAGCGACAAACTGTTTTATACTGGGTGTTAGGGTAGACACCGTTATCCTTGAAACTAGTGGTTTGGTGTCATCTATAATATGCTTTTTCTATGGAAACAATGTTGAAATCGAAAAAAACAAATCAGCTGTTCCATACATTTTTGTGTTCACTTAAATCGACAAAATGTATGGAACAGCAGATTTTTTTTTTGCGATTTCTAAGTTGGTCCCATAGAAAAAGTATATTATAGATGACACCAAACCCCTAGTTTCAAGGATAACGGTGTCTACCCTAACATCCTGTATAATCGGCGATGCCGATATATCGGCAGCGGATTCAGAATCGCTACATCCTTAGTGAAGTTTTAATTCATTAGGAATTGTTGTCATATGTGGTAAAGCAATAACGCTATCGACTATACCTACTCGAATAGGTATTTTTGTGCTCATAAGAATTAAAACAATGAATGACATATAACATTACTCATAATGGTTTTTCCACTACATTCATTTGCACGTAAGTCTGTGGTTTTAACTGATCTACATACTTATGTACTACTTAATTTATTATTCATAGTTAGTTGACTAATAATGTAAAACATACAACGTGCCGCTACAATGGTGACATTAATTTAACACACGTATACGAAATCGCGTAATCGTTATAAGAAAATATTTGAATTTCATTAAATGTTTTTATTTTTTGTTTTATTTACTATTTTCTAAATTACCATCTTCGAGCAACCTGTACTTAAATAACTGTAGCGAAGAGGTCATTTGCCGGGGTCTCGGATCATATGTAGGTGAATAGAAGGAAAGCCGCGCAATTTCTTAGAAATTATGCCGACAAAGCGATAGAACATAAGCCAGCTGGTAGGTAGCTTCATGAATGAATCTTTTACACAGAGTGATCTCAATTTTGGTTATGTTTTAATTATTTAGTTTGATTGAAAATTTTAATTTTTCAATTTACGAATTATTTTATTTTATTATAATTTTTATGATTACTGGCCACTAGCCCTACCCGAGTGTTAAATTAATGTCGCCTTTGTAGCGGCACGTTGTATATTAGTCATGAATGGGACATGTTTTTAGTATTTTTATTTATTTAGCATCGTTGGTCTTGTGGTCGCAAGCGCTACTTGAGCATGAGGTCCTGGGTTCGATACCCTGGGCAGTTTTTTTATTTTTTATATACATAACCGGTGTGCCCTGCCCATTATGACATACGGTGCCGAAACGTGGACACTGACAGTCAGTCAAGTCCACAAATTTAAGGTCGCTCAGCGCGCTATGGAGCGGGCTATGCTCGGAGTTTCTTTGAAATGAAATGAAATGAAATGAAATTGTTTATTCTGTAAATAGGATATGGAATCACTTTTACACGTCATATTAAAAAATATTAAAAATAAGCTAGATGAGGTTTCCAGCGTTTCCTATCTGACTACTCTGAGAAGAAAGGCCGAAACAAACTCAGAGGTCACAGTCTCTTTTAAAGTCCAGACATAGTCTTGGTCAGGCCATATGAGGACCATGTAGATTAGAGTCTGAAATGGTATTTTGAGGAAAGAACCACACAGATTTGAGTGGAACTGTCCAGTCAGTGCAAGCATTTGTCAGTAATAGTGGAGCTCAACTCAGAACTTAAGGAGCTCAACGACTTTGAAGGATAAGATCAGAAATAAAGTTATCCGGAAACGATCCGGAGTTACCGACAGCCTGCAGAGTAGTTTTTGGTTACAGGAATCGACCTCGAATGGGGCTGATAGCTTCAGCATGAATCCCCAATTCATTTTTTAGGGTTCCGTACCTAAAGGGTAAAACGGGACCCTATTACTAAGGCTTCGCGGTCCGTCCGTCCGTCTCTCCGTCGATCACCAGGCAGTATCTCATGAACCGTGATAGTTAGACAGTTCACAGATGATATATTTCTGTTGCCGCTATAATAACAAATATACTAAAAACAGAATAAATTCAAAATATTTTATTTCACATAAGCCTACATGGGCACTTATGAAACGTCAGAAGCTAGGTGCACGGTTCCAATTGGTCGTTTCCTATGGAGAAGAGCCGGCAAGAAACTCCACGGTTACTCTTTTAAAAGAAAATAATAATTGGCTTTTACAATATTTTCAAATTACAGTGTTAGTAGGCATGGGAAAACCAATAGAATATGTCAATAAATCTACAGTCCAATAAGCCTACAACGTTCTCACATTCACAAAATAGAAAAGAAACTATATAAAACACAAATAAAAAAAAAAAACCTATTTAAACCAAATGACGTGATTGATAAATGATTTATTTCTGTAAGTAGGTTTGTACAAACACTTTTACACGTCAAAAACATTTTTAAAACTAGATGAGGTCGGCGTTTCGTATCTAACTACTCTGAGAAGAAAGGCCGAAACAAACTCAGAGGTCACAGTCTCTTTTAAAGTCCAGACATAATCTTGGTCAGATTATGTGAAGACCATGTAGATTGGTGTCTGAAATGGTCTTTTGAGGAAAGAACCACACAGATTGAGTGGATCTGTCAGTGCACGCATTTCTCAGTGATCGTGCAGCTCAACTCAGAATTTAAAGAGGATTGTTATTATAACTGTAAATAAAATAAATATTTAAGGGGGCTCCCATACAACAAGCGTGATTTTTTTGCCGTTTTTATAGATGCGGAAACCTTGCGCGAGTCCGACTCGCACTTGGCCGGTTTTATGTTACATTCTTTGCAAATCGTGACATTGTTACTAATACCTGAGAGCCTGAGCTCAGCATACTTCGTGTATAACAATGAAATATCCCGGAGCTGATTCTGTGAATGCATGTGACTGTATGCATGTATGGAACTATATCGATGTGTCATGCGGTGCAAGTGTGGGTACGCGCGGTACTGACGGTGTGTTGGACGCTTCGCTTTTAAATTCATCGTAGAGGCTGTCTAGTGAAAGCTGAGCGCGAAAAAGAGCGGCATATTTAAAAAAATACATCGTTTATCCCCGGATCAACTAGGAAAAAACGTATTTGATTGGAGAAACAAAACTAAATATTCTGTATAAAAATAATAGGATACCAGACGTATTTTTTTTAATTTGCCGCTCTTTTTCACTCTCAGCTTTCACTAGACAGACTCTAGCTTAATATCACCTCCGACCAATTAAACCCAAGACATAGCGCTGCGAACAATACAGTGAAGCATGCCAAAACTACACCACCGCATATACGCTCACACGCACACATTTACAATCAAAGTGCAAACATTTCTGTCTTCGTATCGATTAATTAAAAAAAAAAAAAAGTTTCTATTCGCCCGTTTTGGGCGAGTAAATTCGTGCGAATCACCAATAAGCCCAATAAACCTCTGCCTACCTCGTCGGGGAATTACAGCATGATTTTTAGAAAATTTAACTAAAAAATCTTTAAAGTAAAACCAGTATCAAACGCTCTAACATTAACGGATCAACCACCATACCGACGCGTGTCCGAACCGCACCGATATCCTCTCAAATATTGATTATTTGTTTAAAATAAAGTTACAAGCGACACGACATCAAACAGACCCGCCTGGGAACTTAACGTGGTCACTTAGTCAGAACAAATAGAGAAGTTAAGTTAATGTTGCCGAGGTATGGAATTGGATGGGTGACCATTTCCGTTTAAAAACCGCATTTTTAAAGTTGTTGGATTTTAATGCTAAAGTGTCGAGCTTTGTTAGGTTTACTTAACAAGGTTTGGAATTGGATGGGTGATCAGATCACGCTTTCTAAAGGCTGTTCCTTTAAGAGATGCCAATTTGTCAAGTTTTTATACAGGGTGTTTGGTATTTTAATGGGTAAACATTGTTGTACCTCCCTTTTTAAATTTACACACGGCTACATATCAAGCTATACAATTCCAGTATAAGCTGACCTCGCATTGTACGGAAATCCTATACAATACGAGATCAGCATAAACTGGAAATGTATAGCTTGATGTGTAGCCGTGTGTACAAGTCCGTAGCCGACTGCAGACAGCAGCAGCAGACGACGTGTCGCTGCGACACTACTGGTTTCTATGTATTTCTCTGAAATACCTTCCATAGCTAGCGACAAGTCGATTTTATTATTATTATCTTTATTTAATTTCTATACACATAAATTATATTTTTAAATATTAGAATCAAAATAATATAAAACTATTAAAAATATAAAAATAGTAGCCCACCGGTATCGGGAACAGGGTCCAAGCTACCGGCGGTCAGGGCTCCAGAGAGAGGAACCTCCTAATATTGCGAGCCGTGTCCAGGAGCACCGCTTTCTGAATCAAGCCCTTGATCCAGCTGCCCAACGAGAGCCTCCATTACTATTATTATTTTTACCAGAAATTCATGCTGGTTACAGTTTTTCCTACAAATCTTCTGCCATGTCGGTGGCGTCCTACGCTTTCGAAATAAAAGTCGCCCCATATAAAATATTGATAAAACAAAGAAATATCCATGTAATTAAATATACATTTTATAAACCCACACGACATCAAACGACGCAGCGTGGGAAACCTTCATTATGTTGATATTAATAATATTAACTAATTAATTATTATTAATTAATAAGGTTTTGTTCACAATATATTTTCTAAGCATACCATAACATCACGCCTGTATTCCCCGGAGGATCAAGCAGAGGTATAGGTATGATCTATAGTTCCTACACCCAAATTTGACAGTTATGTTTAAGTCCCATGTAATAGGGGGCGAGCCTAACCGGGCACAAATCCAGACTCCAGGCTGCTACTGAGCAATTCCAGATGGAATACTCAAAAACACTCTGCCCGACCTGGGAATCGATCCCAGGATCTCATGCTCAGCAGTAGCGATCACTAGATCAACGAGGCAGCCATAAAACGAACAATTCATCCCACGATGAATTGTTCGTTTTATAGTATAAAAAGAATCGCCCCCGGGTGGGCTCGAACCACCAACCTTTCGGTTAACAGCCGAACGCGCTAGCCATTGCGCCACGGAGGCTGTGGAGATGTCATTGAAATTTGTTCGTCATAATCTGAAGATTTTAGGTAATTCTTCAGTAGTATGCCCGTTGTGAAGGAAATTCTCCAAGAAAGAAGGGTATGCAGAAAAGTTTGAGAAGTTATGAGAGCGAGCGAAGTGATCTCGAAATTTTAAAACTCAAAAATTTTACTTACGTTTATATATGTGTACGTAGGGGGCCCCCCCAACTATAAACTGCCTTTTACCAGGGGCCCAAACAAGCCCAAAATATTTTCAGTAAGAACGTATTTTGGCCTTGTCTGGGCCATTACTCGACATTGGGGGACCCCCGGGGCGGTGCGCAAGCGCCGCTGTCCCCTAAGTCCACCAATGCTGGGATGGCAACGTTTCTTCGAAGCCTCGGGTATTGCAGATATAGGCGGCGTTGACCTTTGACCAATGAGATGGACTGCCCATTATGAATTACTAGCTGCGCCCCGCGGTTTCACCCGCGTAAGTCTCCATCCCGTGGGAATATCGAGATAAAAGGTATCCTATGTCATCCCGGTCATAGACCACCCATGTGGCAAATTTCATCCAAATCCGTTCAGCCGTTTGAGGCTGAAAACGTAACAAACAAGCAAATAAACAAACTCGCATTCGCATTAATTATAATATTAACTAGCTGCGCCCCGCGGTTTCACCCGCGTTGGTGCCGATCCTGTGGGAATATCGGGATAAGAGGTATCCTATGTCCTTCTCCAAATCATGGTCTACCCATGTGCCAAATTTCATCCAAATCCGTTCAGCCGTTTTAGCCTGAAAAAATAACAAATAAACAGAAAACTCACTTTCGTATTTATAATATTAGTGAGGATAATACCAGCTTATAATTCTCCCAGCGCTGGGCAAAGGAATTCTTCTTATACAGAGAAAGCTTGAGCATTGATCACCACGCTTGCTCCAGGTGGATTGGCGATTTCAAACTTTGTAATGTCCTGAGGTTGTTGACATGGCTCACAGAATAGTAAGCTGAAGTGGCAATGGGCCGGCCATATTAGCCGTAGAACCGATGACCATTGGGGTAGACGTATTCTTGAGTGGAGACCGCGAATCGGCAAACTTAAGGTAGGACGCCCTCAGGCTAGGTGGAGCGACGATCTTCGCAGGGTGGCTGGTAGCAGCTGGATGAGAGCTACCGAGAATCGCGCTGAATGGCGTGCGATTGTAGAGGCCTATGTCCAACAGTGGTCTGCTATAGGCTGATGAATGTCCTGCGGGCCTAGACAAGTGACAATCGTTTCGTATTTCTTCAACGACTTTCAACAGGATTGACATAAGCTTTTCGATAGCTTATGTCAGTTCTATACATTTTTGACTTTTCCATCATCGATAACATTCTATCAGCTATAACGATGCATCGTTATCGCTGATAGAATGTCACATTATCTAGTGCCTCAGGTTTCCTCAAGCTGTTTTCCTTCACCGATTGTCAGAGATATCCAAAATAAACTGAGAAAGTAACTTATGAATTGAAAAAGTCACATTGGATTATAGCTATATGTATTTTAAATTAAATTTCGCTTTTTATGTCTGTTTGTGTGGCCACGTTGTTCTTCTAAACTACACAACAGATTACGTGCGTTTTTCTCCATGATTTTATACAATTTATTCCGAAAGGTGTGTGTGTCTAATATACTGGGTTAAATAGTCGTTTAAATCCTTTTAAGTGGTCATTGTACTCATCATTATGAACAACTTTCACTACGGTACCAACACTGAAATAGCGAAAAAAAAACTGCTGTTTTCACGATTTCAGGGTTGGCCCCATCATTTCAATGTTGTTCATAATGATGAGTACAATGACCCCTTAAGAAGATTTATACTACTAAAATTTAACCCTGTAGAATTATTAAACCTACATTTATAATGAAAAAAATCTTGGTGCTTTGACAAGTCGTAAAAACCGTGGGAAGAAGGGGCGGGTCGCTATATACTTAAAAATAACGTTTAAAAAAATACTTCTTGTGGTTTCTGCTCATCACAATAAACCATTGATATATTAGCTTATGTAATTGACTTTTTTCTAAGTTTTTCAAGGCATTTATTAAAAAACCTGTTACAGTTTTATAAAATTCAAAAACAATCAATATTATCATAGACAAACTCCTAAGTAGTCATTTTCTTAAACAAATTGATGTTCAACAACTTTTTTAAATATATTTTTTTACGCATAGATATTATAGATAACCGGTTTCACGCACCGAAGTATGGTAATTAGATATTTTATTTATTACTTATGTTATTTTAATACATTTAGGAACGTAGCAAAAAATATTTAAAAAGAAATACCTATTGGAATAGAAAACGGTTTTTTTTAAGTTTATTTTTAACATCTGTTGTTAGAGTAATGCTGCATATTTTTATTTTTTATGGAATAAAGATCGTTTATAAAGGTCGTTAACATATTACATCTTAAAAATTATAGATTTTTAACTCTCGGTGTTGAGCTTAGCATCAATACATATTATAGGTATATTAAAGTTTATTTTCGTGTTTATCCACGTTGTTCTTCTAAACCACGCAACAGGTTTTGATGAAGTTTTCACCATCGTTTAGAGAATTTATTCCGGAAGGTTCATGTGTATAATACGTTATTATTAAAGTTACTTAATAACTAAGCAATCGCGATGTTTTGTCAAGTCTTAAAAACTGTGCGAAGCAAGTCGCTAGTCATACATAATTTATTTAATACTAGCTGCGGCCCGCGGTTTCACCCGCGTAAGTCACGATCCCGTGGGAATATCGGGATGAAAAGTATCCTATGTGTTAATCCAGGTTATACACTATCTGTTTGCCAAATTTCATCCAAATTCGTTCAGTGGTTTTTGCGTGAAAGAGTAACAAACATCCATCCATCCATACTAACAAACTTTCGCGTTTATAATATTAGTTAGATTAGATCAATATGTGTGCTTACTGCCACGTGATACGTTGGTAGGTATATGTTTAGTGGTTGAAAGGCGACTGCTCAGCATAGGGTCTTACATTTGATCATTTGGCAATTCAGCTCCCAACCCGCACTGGGCCCGCGTGGTGGATTACGGCCCACTCCCTCTCACAGAGAGGAGGCCTGTGTCCCAGCAGTGGGAACGTTATAGGCTGATTATGATTATGATGATATAGCTTTGTTTCCACATTAGTGATTCCCAGGGGTGCCTTCTCCATCTTTTTCCACTTTTCCCTATCTGTAGTATTATTTAATCAGTTTTTTCCTGCTGTTTCTATGATGTCATCTACCCATCTTTTTCTTTGCCTTCCAACACTTTTTTTACGTGCTGGGCTCCGCCATTTTGTTATTTGGAGAATCCACCTTTAACGCTATACGACCTGCCCGTCTACATTTCTGTTTCAAGCTATATTGAAGAGCATCTCTGTTATTTTCGTTTTGTATACGATTCATGATATGTATACGATCACCAATTCGTTTGCCAAACAAGGTCATTAAGATCACGTGACCATTTACAGGTTGATAAATTACAATAATAACACTTTAAAAAAGATATGTCATAGCCAATTACATGATATTAACTTTATATTCCATATTAGGCTAGACCATAGACAGGTAATTTAAAAACCGGTTTCCATAGACTATTTCGAACGGCTTTATAAACAGCTGATCTATATCTAGTTTTTTATGTCCCGCTGAGTATATTAAATTAACGTAAATGGTTCTTAAACATATTCTGCGGTAGCTACAAATTTGATATAGTTTGAAAAATATGGAAAATATTATTAAAACTATGATGTATATCATTATTTAAAAAAAAAACATCGGTGAAAAAATACACAACTTTTTTGGCACATAGGCACAGACTATACAACAATATTTTAGCTCTTTATTATTATCTAGGTATATCTCATTAGTGCAGATACAATCAATCTGCCTAGCGTTTTCCCAACTATATTGGGGTCGGCTTCCAGTCTAACCGGATGCAGCTGAATACCAGTATTTTACATGAAGCGACTGCCAATCTGACCATCGTAATCGGTATCGTATTACCCAGTAACTGGGTAATGCGTTAGCCCTTGACTGGTTGTCAGACTTTCGGGCTTCTGACGAACCGCAACGACTGTCAAAGATCCACAAATGACAGCCGGCACCAACGGCTTAACGTGCTTTCCGAGGCACGGAGGAGTCTTGGTATGTGAAGATGGTCACCCATCCATGGACCAATCCCAGCTAGCGTAACCTGTTGGATCGATCCGTGCGGCTGTTATTACTTAGCCGAACCCTTGTACACTATAATATCTCCCGCGCCGAAGGTTAGTCTCCGTTGAGATTGGCCGCCATGGCCAAAATCTGGAGGATCACATCATGATACCATAATAAACGGCTCCATGGTACTCATATTTAAAAGAAAGAGCATGGCAGATGAGAGTATGTCATGCTGACTTAAATGTCTCGCTGATGGTGGCGCGTGTGTTGGATCATTCGGTTCCCTACAAAAACTTTTTACAAAAAAAAAAACAACCGACTTCCAAAAAAAACCACTAAAAAAGTGAAAAATAACTTTAATTTCGGAAGTCGGTGTCTTTGTTTTTAAATTTCTGTTTTTTGCCACTTTTTAGTTGTGGTACCTACCCCAGACAAATCCGAATACCACTACCTGCTATGTAAATAACAGTGAAGGAGTCAAACAGGATATCGTCTAGATAAACTAAGTGGTGAAAAATACGTAATATTGAAGCTAACTCAAAAATTACGCAAGCAAAGTTAATAAAATTTATATGGACCACCTCGGAAGCATGACCTACCAAACAAAAAAAGAATCATCAAAATCGATTCATGATTGGCGGAGTAATCGCGTAACAAACATACAAAAAAAAAAAAAAAAAACATACAGACGAATTGAGAACCTCCTCCTTTTTGAAGAAGTCGGTTAAAAATGGTTGAGCTGGATGGTGCTGATCCACATGTCATGTTCGTGAACGGGCGCCGTCAGTTGAGACTGGTCACCTCTTATTTGCCTGAGCTTATTTTTAATCTTATATTTTGAATTGTTTTTTATTCTTTTTTGCTTTACATCGTTCTCACATATATAATTAACAAGAATACTGTACCCAGGATTTTGTAATATCTATATCCATTTTTAAAAGAGTGTCCTTGGAGTTTCTTGCCCATTCTTCTCCATAGAGATCTACGTTTTGGAATGGGCAACTAGCTTCAACTTTCTGACTAACTGACCGACTCTTTGACAATTCAAAAGTGCCTGTAAATAGTTTAATTGAAATAAATGCTTTGAGTTTGAGTTTGTAAAAAATAGAAGAAATAAAAAAACGAAAACACAGCATCATCATCATCATTATGCACAGTTCGACTTTACCCACTGCTGGGCATAATTATGCCCAATTTTCTTGAGCCAATCTCCACGCTCCTGTGTAGCCTCATCCATGTTCTACCCGCGATGGTAACAATGTCCGACGACCGTTTCGTAGTAAAACACAGTCACAATAATTGCACAAGTATTGAACCCAGTACTCGTTAAACGCATGCAAAACGATTAACTTTTTACCTTAAAACCTTTAACGGTCTGTAAATGCAACTTGGATTAAAGAAATGTTGAAATGCAATAGTAACTTTGGTGTTGCATTTGTTTTGCATTGTGACATAATTTAGTTAGTCACTGTATTCCATTTTTAGGGTTCCGTACCCAAAGGGTAAAACGGGACCCTATTACTAAGACTCCGCTGACTGCCTCTCCGTCTCTGTCACCAGGCTGTATCCCACGAACCGTGATAGTTAGACAGTTTTAATTTTCACAGATGTATTTCTGTTGCCGCTATAACAACAATAATACTAAAAAACAGAATAAAATAAATATTTAAGGGGGCTCCCATACAACAAACGTGTTTTTTTGCCGTTTTTTTATAGATAATGGGTACGGAACCCTTCGTGCGCGAGTCCGACTCGCACTTGGCCGGTTTTAAATCCTTTTTGCGAAACTAAAGCAACGGTTTCATAGAAGAGCGTTCGCCACATATCGTCTGCGAATGACGTTATTGAAACGTAAAGTAACTTGGAGTTTTTCTGTTTTTCCCTATGGAGCGTTGTTTGGACACCGTCACCGTCACCCCGCTGCCTTCATTTTCATGACAGCCGTCAGTGCGGCCGTTATATGGCGGCCACCGCTCTTCTATTCGTGCATAGCTTAGCCGTTGGCTGTTGTTGAGCGACTTTACTATTTTTTGGTACTTGTTTTTTTTTCTATTTTGTGAATGTGAGAACTTTGTAGGCTTATTGGACTGTAGATTTGCTGAACATCTATTTTGTTAAGTACCTGATACTTACTTGTTGAAAGGCCTACATTGTCCTCCCATGCCTACTAACACTGTAATTTAAAAATATTGTAAAAGCCAATTATTTTTAAAAGAGTAACCGTGGAGTTTCTTGCCGGCTCTTCTCCATAGGAAACGACCAATTGGAACCGTGCACCTAGCTTCTGATGTTTCATAAGTGCCCATGTAGGTTTATGTGAAATAAAATATTTTGATTTTTTAGATTGTTTGAAGTATCGAGTGTTTTTACCTTAATATTTGAAATAAATTAATGATTGTGTACGAACATAATTAATTTTAATGAATTTTCAGTAAATTACTTAACTAATAAAAGTCAACTTTCGTGTTTGGATCAAAGTTAAACCTTTTACATTATATTCTTTTCGTTGAAGTTTTATGTTATTTTTTTTTAGGCCTATGACGTAAAATTGTGCCATTGCATTGACAGATAGCCTTTTAAATTGCCAAATGGTCTAGTACATGACCAGAAAGAATTGATTAGAAAGGCGAATTCGATTGGTTCAGTAAGTAATTGATTAGGTAACAGACTACTATACTTACCATTTTAAAATAGTAGGTACCTATTGCATTTTGCTTTGCTAAAGAATTAATAAAACGAAAGCAACTGTTTCACAGGTCACAGCATTATGCTGACTGGTGGCCGTTTTGCGTAGATTTATTTATGTTCGCTATGTATTTTCTGGTGTACAATAAAGTGTTTATAAATATATAAAGAAATAAATAAATAGATGTGACTAATATTTTCCCTCATTTTGTTCATTTTTGTGTTTTTTTTTCTTTGTCTGTTTTACCACAATTAATCGTATTTTTGTTTTTATTTTAGGAGAAAAATACAGGTGACTATTTCAAGCTAATATCAAAAGCTGTTTTTGAATAGTTATTATTGAGGTATATGGGTATCCTACCTAAGTAACGTGGTAGCCTTAGGATATTAAGGGAGACGCAGCCAAGGAAGCCCGCGAAATTAAAAAAAAATCTTACGTTTTTTGCAATTTGCAAGTCAGTATCAGGTTGTATGTTTATTAAAATATGATTATCGACCGTAGCATGTATGGCTTTACAGAATTATAATCATTAGATACAGGAATACAACTCCTTATGTTAGATTAATCCTCAAATGTCAGGATTTCATGAAATAGTAATTCAATAGGATTATATGAACTCATAGAGTTGTATTGACAACCTGATACTGGCCTGCAAATAACAAAAATCTAAGAAAAAATTAATTTCGCGGGCTACCCTGATGCTTTCGACTTAAGGGCCATAGTAATAGCTACGTTAGCATGAAACCTTATTTTAAATCAAGTTTCATGCTCGAGCTTTAAAAAAAAACAAAAAATAAAAGATTTTTGTTTTTTGAAAAGCTCGAGCTCGATGGAGCAACCATTCCTATCCATACTTTACAAATCTAAGCTCATTACCGTATTGGAATTCAAGAAAACCCGTCCGAACTCCTCTTTTTAACCGACTTTCAAGAAGGATATTGTTAATTTGATGATTACTCTATGATTTTTTACCTGTTAACAATTCTAAAATGATCATAATTACTTAACATGCAGAATTTCCATTAATGGAGAAGAATGTATGAAAAAGTTACAATTTATTAGGTGCCCTTTGGTTATTTATACTAGTACTAGCTGCGGCCCGCGGTTTCACTCGCATAAGTTTCGATCCCGTGGGAATATCGGGATAAGAAGTATCTTATGTGGTAATCCAGGGACTATCTGTGTGCCAAATTTCATCCAAATCCTTTCAGTAGTTTTTGCGTGAAAGAGTAACAAACATCCATCCATCCTCTAAACTTTCGCGTTTGTAATAAACTTTGTATGTTTAATTGTTTGTTACTCAATTAAAAAACGTTGCCGTGTCTATGTATTAATAGGTCAAGCCATCACATGCGCAAACCCGCCAAAATAGGTAAACAAACACAAATGGTTGTCGACCAATTTAAATTTTCGCGGGATAACAATAGCTTTTATTTCAATGCAAATACGAATCTTCCAAAACTAAAACAGCACATAAAACCTTTACAATTATTTTATGATTTTTTCCTCTCTGATGTAGATCAATTGAATTAAAAACCAGCCAAGTGCAAGTCGGACTCGCGCAAGAAGGGTTCCGTACCATTATCTATAAAAACGGCAAAAAAATCCCGTTTGTTGTATGGGAGCCCCCTTAAATATTAATTTTATTCTGTTTTTTAGTAGGTATTTGTTATTATCAGTAATGGCAATTAATGCGATTTTTCATTAATATCATTAGTATGTGAATTCTTGAGTCATGATAATAGCTATTGCTACGCTAATTGCTAATAGCTAATATGACAATAATTGATAATAATGAAGTATGTGAATTTTGTTAATATTCGAATTAAAAAGTGCGTTCGCCTTATGACGTCTCCTGGCGTGTATTTATTGCGTACATATTGGCGTATATATCTAACGCTGCGTGCGTCTACGCTCTGACGTATAATAGTATGAAAAATTACGAATAAATTCACTTAGCATTTCACAGTTTTCGCAACTAAATTTATTTGCTAAATGAGTATACACTTGCTAACAATGAATGCGAATGCTAATTAATCCATCACTAGTTGTTATAGCGGCAGCAGAAATACATCATCTGTGAAAATTTCAACTGTATAACTATCACAGTACACGAGATACAGCCTGGTGACAGACGGACAGACAAACAGACAGACAGCGGAGCCTTATTAGTAATAGGGTCCCGTTTGGGGTGTCTGGGGCTTTGCGCATTTAACGTTACACGTTGTATTGGCCGGTAGTTGCACAATAGTTGTTACAAAACAATTGGAAACACTTTCTAATACCCTTGTTAGATTGTACAATCGTTTGTTTGTGACTCCGGTTGATATTGATGCTGATCGATTGTTTAAATTGTAACTGCCTCTACGGTTCAGTGGTTAGACCAGTAGGGACAGACTCGTAGGGGCAATTTTTAGGGTTCCGTAGTCAACAAGGAACCCTTATAGTTTCGCCATGTCCATCTGTCCGTCTGTCCGTCTGTCCGTCTGTCCGTCTGTTCGTCTGTCCGTCTGTCCGTCTGTCCGTCTGTTCGTCTGTCCGCGGCTTAGCTCAGAGACCGTTGGTACTAGAAAGCTGTTATTTGGATGCTGAAAAAAACTAAAAATATTTTTTACTACCTACCCTACACGTAAAGTGGGGATGGTGTATTTTTTTCTCGTTAATCCCATGGTATGGGGTATCGTTGGTCGAAGGTCGTTTAAAAATAATGTGAGTTTGTTAAAACCATTTTTGGATTCAGGGATCCGTTTGCGGAATATTAAGCTTTAAAGTGCTAATTTTTGTTAGAGCCAAGTATCCCCCCCCCCCTGCCAGCTAAATGGTTGGGTTTGGTTATGGGAAAAAATTCACGGCAGTAGTATATATAACGAAATTAAAAGGAAAACTATCACCGCTACGTAGGCTCAACAAGTTACCGAGTAATACTCTACCAACTTAAATTTGCAGTTGTAAAAACATGTTCTCCCATACATTCTGTATCGGAGAACAAGTTTTACAACTACAATGTTAAGTTTGTTTTATAAATTCATCCCAACGACGGAACCCTTCATTGTGCATGGTACGACATGCACTTGGCCGGTTTTATCTGCTCGGTTTGGTTGGTGGTAGGGCTTGTTCTAAGTCCGCGTGGCTAGCTACCACCATCTTATCTAAGTCTGTCGCCATGGCAACAATGTTAACAGCATCATTGTGTTTCGGCAGTTAGAGGTAAGATAGCCAGTTCCTCTGTGGTTGATGATGCCGGGTGAAGCTCGTTACCACCTCCGACCTGATCATCACTTACCAAGAGGATGCCTGCAATGGTGAAAAAAACCGGCCAAGTGCGAGTCGGAGTCGCGCACGATGGGTTCCGTACCATTATGTATAAAAACAGCAAAACAATCACGTTTGTTGAATGGGAGCCCCCTTCAATATTTATTTTGTTCTGTTTTTTTAGTATGTGTTGTTATAGCGGCAACAGAAATACATCATCTGTGAAAATTTCAACTGTCTAACTATATTTACAAGGTGGAGACGACAATACGACAAAAAATAAAACTCCGTATATCTAATGTTCGTGTATCCACGTTCTCGGTCTATATACAAAAAAATAATCAAATACAGGGTGTTAGGGTAGACATCGTTATCCTTGAAACTAGTGGTTTGATGTCATCTATAATATACTTTTTCTATGGGACCAACTTTGAAATCGCGAAAA
The DNA here is from genome assembly GCA_948473465.1 of Lithophane ornitopus. Lineage (NCBI taxonomy): Eukaryota > Metazoa > Arthropoda > Insecta > Lepidoptera > Noctuidae > Lithophane > Lithophane ornitopus. The sequence continues at coordinate 4,511,353 of OX419641.1, read as the reverse complement.
AAAAATCAGCTGTTCCATACATTTGTGTTCACTTAAATCGACAAATGGAACAGCAGATTTTTTTTTTGCCGTTTCTAAGTTGGTCCCTTAGAAAAAGTATATTATAGGTGACACCAAACCACTAGTTTCAAGGATAACGGTGTCTACCCTAACACCCTGTATATCCAATAGTTTAGTTACGATAGCTAGTGAAAGATCGGAAAACCCCATAGTCGGCCCATCACTACTATTTAGTTTGTTTGAAAAAAATAACAATTTAATTTCCATGTTAGGATTTATTTGATAGTTCCAAAATACTCTTATACATTAGTATTGCCAGTGTTTTCATTTATTGTTGTATTGTCGTCTCCACATTTTATATGTATATACACGGTTCATGATATACAGCCTGGTGACAGACGTACAGACAGACAGACAGACGGACGGACAGCGGAGTCTTAGTAATAGGGTCCCGTTTTACCCTTTGGGTACGGAACCCTATGACAACCAGTCTTACCAAGGGGTATCGTATTACCCAGTTACTGGGTTGTGGAGGTCAGATAATCGGTTGCTCCATGTATAATACTGGTATTCAGCTGCATCCGGTTAGACTGGAAGCCGACCCCAACATAGTTGGGAAAAGGCTAGGCAGATTGACTTCCATAGATTATTAATAATTAGCTAAGTTAGCTGCAAATTACTGACGAACTACTAAGACTAAAATACTGACCTAGATGAGTCACTAGATACAGTCTAGATTTTCAGATTTACGACTGACGTGTCAGGTATTGTTCTCCAAAGCTTGTAATTATGTTGGAATTTACCAGATAATGTTTGTAACTGCAGCTTTATGGTAAAACCCTATTATAATAAACTGAGGAGCTCGTGGCTAAGTAATAACAGCTGCTCGGGTCGATCCATCAGGTTAAGCTACGCTTGCCGGGGTTGGTCCGTGGATGACAATTTTCACATATCGAGACGTGCACGGAGGAGTGCACGGAACTCCTCGGAAAGCACGTTAAGCCGTTAGTCCCGGCTGTCATTTGTGGATCTTTGACAGTCGTTACGGGTCGTCAGAAGCCCGAAACTCTAAAAACCAGTCTAACCAAGAAGTATCGTATTACCCAGTTACTGGGTTGTGGAGGTCAGATAGGCAGTCGCTCCATATAAAATACTGGTATTCAGCTGCATCCGGTAAGACTGGAAGCCGACCCCAACATAGTTGCGAAAAGGCTAGACAGGCAGGCCTATTATAATAAACTAGTACCATCACGCCTGTATTCCCCGAAGGGTAAGGCAGAGATGCACCTATAGCACACCCACATTTCGGCAGTTATATTTAAGGCCCATGTAATAGGGGGCGAGCCTATTGCCATCAACCGGGCATACATTGTGAGACTACAAGCTTCTACTGAGAAATTCCTGATGGCAAAACATTGAGACCTGGGAATCGAACCCAGCCAACCTCATGCCCAGCAGTAGCGCTTATGTGACCACTAGACCAACTTTTTCTCTGTCGACCCCTTTTTGGGTACGGCCTGATGTTTTGTAGCAATATCTATATACAATGTGGAGACGACAATACAACAATAAATGAAAACACTGGCAATACTAATGCATAAGAGTATTTTGGAACTATCAAATAAATCGTAATATCGAAATTAAAAAAGTCATTTTTTCAAACAAACTAAATAGTAGTGCTGGGCCGAGTATGGGATTTGCCGATCTTTGACTAGCTATCGTAACTAAACTATTGGATATATTTGATTAATTTTTTGTATGTAGACCGAGTACGTCATTAGATATACGGAGTTTCATTTTTTGTCGTATTATCGTCTCCACTTTGTATATAATAATTATAAATTCGAAAGCACCTCTATATTATTGATGTATACAAAATATTGTAAAACATTTTTAAAAGAGTAACGGTGGAGTTTCTTGCCCATTCTTCTCCATACGGAAACTATCTTTTGGAAGGGGCAACTAGAATCAGTTCTATTTCTTTGTTTTTAACGTTCAGAAGTGCCTTTTATGTGCCTATTTGAAATAAATTATTTGACTTTGACTTTGACCCATTCTCGCCTTAGCGGCTGAACAGATTTCGATGAAATTTGCTACACGGATAGACCATGACCAGGTTTAGGACATAGGATAACCTTACTTTATGGCGGTACAAGGAGACAGTACCTAACTATTTTGATCTTCGTTATACATACTACTAGCTGCATAAGTCTCGATCCTGTGGTAATATCGGGATTAAAAGTATGCTATGTGTTAATCCAGGTTATGAACTATCTGTGTGGCAAATTACATCCAAATCCGTTTAGTAGTTATTGCGTGAAAGACTAGCAAACATCCATCAATCCATCCATCCTCACAATCTTTCGCGTTTATAATATGCGCCCCGCGGTTTCACCCGTGTAAGCCTCGATCCCATGGGAATATCGGCATAAAAAGTATCCTATGTCCTATTCCAGGTCATGGTCTACCCCTGTGCGAAATTTCATCCAAATCCGTATAGCCGTTTTAGCGTGAAAGCGTAACAAACAAACTCACTTTCGCAGTTATAACATTAGTTAGGATAATAGGATTTTTTAAAGAAAAGAAAGGCAGCCATATCCTTCTAAAATGTTACGCATGATAACACTGGGACCCCATGAATGATTCATGATGTATTTCACGGTGTTCATGACTTTTTAGTCGCCATAAAATAATGCTAATTATACTGCCATCGTATTTATTTACGTTTAACTTTAGAATTTTAATTTTTACAGTTTTTAGTTTTGTGAATAAACGTAATTAGAAACTCTACAGATTTTGTGAGGTTTTCAGTGTTTCAAAGTATTTTTTTAGAAAACGCATTTATATACTTTTGGACATTTGAATGCCAATTCAGTTTTTAAATGTATATTTTACTCTCTAAATATTATATTAGATTTCAAAAATATGTTGGTATTGGACAAACCACAGCTTTGCTTAAAACACACCCACAGGCAACACACAAAAAAATTAAATAAAACAAAAAAATAGTTCTCTCCAACATTTATTGGTCGAAAAATAAATTAAAAACTTTGGATTTCAACAAAGGCCCGAAATCGTACAAATAAATACCTACAGGGACTACACTTATTTTAACAACATATTTACAAGTTATTCATTACCAAATACTTAGTAGGTACATTTATTTTTCAAACCTCCAGTACTATTTTTACAAATCTCATTATGACCACGGACTCTAAAACGATGCGCTCGAAAGACCCACGAACTCTAAAACGATGCGCTCGAAAGACCCACGAACTCCAAAACGATGCGCTCGAAAGACCCACGAACTCTAAAACCAACACATTTTCTATAATAGTCCAAAAGTGCTTTTTGGCCTCACGGCTGTACACTTCAAGTGATAAATACTTACATTTAATAATATCGAATCGTAATATCTACAGAGTGGACTGGTCCTACCAATACTGCAAGTCAAATATTCATTAGTGAAAAAGTGACGACATTACTTTCTAACTCTTTCTAACCTGTGAATATTCGACGTGTAGTGCGATCGAGGCCATTTTCTACGGCACTGTTCTAGAATCTGTGGCCTGACTTTTTCCACGAGGCCTCAACTCTCTTATATCAATTGAATGTGCTCTAATTAGTTTATTTTTACAATAGTACTATAATATTGCAGTATAAAGCATTGAGCTTAATATTATTACAGTGGAATGCGCAAAGCAATCGCATTTTTTTTTCAATGTGGCGACTTGGTTTTTACAGCTCATTCAATTGACAGAATGTGTTGGCCAGGCGAAACTTTTAAACAATTTCGATAACAATTTTCTTTTATTACTATTCGTCCCATAATTCAGGCAGAAAGGCAGAGATTTTGTTTTAAAAAATGTCTAATATTTTTACAAAATATTTTGAAAAAACTAATTCAATTTTTACAGAATTGTTTAAGTGACATACATAGTTTTAGAAAAAAATAATTACATCATTTAGTAATACTTTTTACAAATTAAATACCTATTTAATTAAAATTAAGTACACGAAAATAAAACAACCCTCTGCCCCTACCGAGAAATTTACATTTTTTTTTCCAAATCAAACCAGAGACATTATGGCCGCGTATTTTTAATAATTACAGCATTAACTAACAATACAGCTGCAAAATATATTGTACAGTACACTAACGGTTTATACCGTCGCCCTACAACCTATTAAGTATCTTCAAATAGTTAGGGTCCCGTAGGTATTAGAGGGTCAAATAAAAAACATATTCCAATATTATACAATTTCATTTCAGGGTTATCTTTTTTGAGCAAAAAAATATTTCGGCTTTTTTAAAGTTTTATGGTGAAAATGTTTGTTCCAGTAATATCTACAGAACCCTCTTTCGCGTGACAATTCACGGACTCATTTTATTAATACCCATTTTTAGGAAAAGTGTGGGTTTTGAATCTTCTTTTTTTCATTTTAGGAAATCCGAAATGACCGATCTAGTGACCCAAGATTTTAAGCTTATTTCACTAATGCTAAGATTAGTTATTTTTTTACAAAAATACCTTTAGAACAGTTTAAAGAGGTAGCTGAAGCTTTTCATATTTCTAAAATTTTCTCGCTAATAAAAACGTTAAACAAAATTAAGTACATTGAAAATAGTTTATAAAAATGTGAAATAAGTACAAAAGCATCGATAAATTAAAATGTAAAACCTATAAGCGATCGCTAGTAGCACCAATGCGAATATTTCTTAATAAAAATTGGAACTTTATTTCATTAAAAATAGTAAAAAGAAAAAATAGTAAGAGCAATGAACTATTAAAATAAACATAGATATAAATTAATTTTTGATTCAATTAATCCTGTAGTATAAAAAAGTTTTACATAAAAATAGAAATAATAATATCGTTAATCCATTTTCTCCAGTCTTCGATCAAATTTAATTCACCTATTTGAACTTATTAATAGAAAACGGCTAGTTATAGTTCATTGCTCTTGCTTTTCGAGTAAAACAAGATTATAAATACAGAATTGGGTCATGAAACATTTAGATTTTTACAACCTTTACTGAGCAAACAAACGTTTTACCAACATAATTCGTTGAAGCTTTAAGTTTTTAAGAAAAAATATTGAAAAAAAAAGAAAAAGATAGGTAGGTTATCTTTTTCTTGCAAAAAACGTCGGTCTTTTAAAGCTTAAACGAAAATTCGATAAAACCAGGCACAAGTTTTAGGATTGTTGCTCTGAACTTGAGTTACTAGATCGATCATTTATTTTAGTATGAACTAACAATTAGCGTTAAAGGAAATTTGTCACAGACAATTATAATTTTAGGCTTACACAATATCAATTATTTTTTAAATAATTCCCAGACAGAAACCTATTAAAACCTTACGTTATAAGATTTGAACTGGTTGGTCAAATTATTCTCTTCATCTCAAATGCTTTTGTAACTTAAAAAAAACTTATTCTTAGGCCGTTGCACTTGTTAGATTTTGTAAAAAATCAAGGTTGTATCGTTTTCACATAGTATTTAAGTTAAAATAATATTTTGTCGAGGAGGTAGTAGAATTATTTTTCAAACAAAATTAAGAGGTTACAAAGGTTATATTCAACTGTAAAACAAATTAACATAGATAAGAACATTAAGACTGACAGATATTGCCTAAGTAGCCATTACAATGATAAATGCTGTCGCAAGCAATTAAAATATACCACGGGCTCGTGAAATTAGCTAGCTCAAACTAGATTTGTAGTCGGATAATTTTTTGTGAAGTATTTCGTAAATAACAAGTAAAAAAAAAAGTTTCGTAAATAAAACCAAATAACACAAGTCTAATCATTAAAAATTAAACTTTCCATGTCAGTTTTTGTAATTTTTCGGCGTAAAATTCCAATTTCTGTCTGGGAAAGATTTCAGCGTTAAATATAAAAATGTTTTTTTTTTTTTTTCATTATAAACTAGCGGACTGATTTTCTTTCGAGATTCTGCAAATGAGGTCATCATTTTTAATTAATAACAATAATCAGGCAATAATTATTATTTCTAAGTACACAGCACAACTAATCAAAACTAATTAGAGAGATTACTAAGAAAAAATGTTTGTTCACATTTGAGTTTCAAATTGTATTGAGAATTGTAAATGCATTGTCAAATTTTTAATGTCATTCTGCTTCCCTACACTATATGGTATTATTATTCTGTAGGTAACAAAAATCGACCATAACAGCCGCACGGGTCGATCGAAGGTTACCTAAGCTATGCTTCCCGCGGTCTGTTCTCGGATGGGTGACCATTCATTACATACCGAGACCCCCTTATATTTTTTTGTTGATTCAAACTGTTGTTGTCAATGTCAGTGCAAAACTTTATTATTGCTCAAAATGCAGAACAAACTTCTGAATTTTGAGTAAAAATATAGTTCTTTAATAATATGACATTTTGTTGTGTGTAGACCTTTTCTTAAAGAAAAGTAACGTGACAATCACCATGTTAGTAACTGCCGGAACGACATCAAAGCTTTAATTAATGTTTAATTGATAATGTTAATGAAGGATCTTCAAAGGACAGCCGCGCTACCACCTTGAATAACTTTAGTGTTTTTCTACTTTCAGCGTACCGACTGTATCTCCTCGTTACTGCCTTATGGCATTTGTTGTATACAGGGTGTTAGGGTAAACACCGTTATCCTTGAAACCAGTAATTTGGTGTCATTTATAGAATATAAAATCAATGGAAAATTACGCCTTTTTTTTTTTAAATTTCATTTTACCACTCGAGTATATATTTTACCACCCTTTCACCTATGCGCTAGGGAAACGAACTTGCGTCTCAACACGGGTAGGGGTCGCGGGACGTGACCTGACCGGCCGCGAGCGCGTCCCCTCCCTCAGTCAGTCAGCTGTTCCGCTTGCAAGCACGGTGTCGGATAGAAACTTTAAAAAATCTTTTAATGAAAATAACCTTTTTTTTTATATTTAAGTCAACTATCCATGGTTTGAATGACAACGGTGTTCACTCTTACATACTGTATAAGGTGTATCTTTTTCTTTTCATACACGAAATCTCTTAAGGGGTCATTGTACTCATCATTATGAACAACTTTCACTATGGGAACATAACTGAAATTGCGGAAAAGAAAATCAGCTGTTCCCTACATTTATGTTCGCATATCTCGTCAAAATGTAGGAAACAGCAGATTTTTTTTTGCATTGTAAAGAATGACAGCCGTCGTTGTGTTAACTAGTTGCTATTAGCTAAATAAATAAAAAACACTGTGTTTGCTTATACATGATAGAAGTGAAAAGTTACGAATGGAGCCGATTATACCCGATTTAGCGTCCCAGACCCGAGCGTGACAGTTCTGTTTCGTTCACTGTTCAGGATGAGCACAAGTGCGATTAAAGAAGTTTTCACTTCAATAATTCATCGTAAGCTGCTAAAAGTTACAAATGAAGAAAATATAGTAATAGTTTTGACAAAAAAAAACAAATGAGGTTTGTTCCCTTTTGGTTTTGAAAAGACTGCACCTCTTAATAGAGAAACGGATAAAACTAGGTACACACAAGAAGTAGATGAATTGTCACCGGATACTATCTTGAACCCAATTTCATATTAAGCTTGCAATATGAATATAATTACTGTATGTTATGTACATCGCTCCTAAAAAGACATTCCTACTAAATCACTCATAATTGCTGCAAATATTGGTACACCTATTAGTACTACAAATCATCGTTTAGAAAGAGAACGTCTTACTAGTCATGCATCAGAAAGAGACGGCACTAATGCATTTAGACCGTCGTCAACGAAGGTATGAATTCGTGCTATAGATTTTGGTATGTACTGGGATTTCAACCCTTTGAAACCCAATTCATAGGGTTTATCTGCTCATTATGGGGTATTAGCCTTTCCCCTCTTTCCATGGCATTCATTCATTAATGAATTTGCTACAGACATAACGATTTTAGTACTGAATTTTGATATTCGTTTTAAACCATGACCAAATTATAATGACGGAATTTATGAAATGATAAATGGCGAATTAAAAGAGAATTTTGAGAATTGCGATGCTAATTTTGCTTTTGAGAATTGCGAGACTAATTTGACAGGTGCAAAATGTGCAAATGTCAATCTCCTAATTGAAAAAACAAATAACAATGACTTGAAATGTCAAATTAGTCTACGAGATTAAAAAACAGACTGTAATCGAAGAAAATATGATAATTAATGTTAATGAGGAATAAATTGAAGGGAAGATGAACTTAACGATAAAACTGTAACCAGTCAATCAGAAACAGTAAAAGATGAACGTTCACTATGTTTATATAAATACATTCATTGATTTAAAAATGGGTTCAGGTATACTGCAGAAGATGGAGAAGTAACAGATGAAGATTCACAATAGAATCATCAAAAATCATACACCAAATTCTCGCTAACTCTCGCGCCACTCTTAAAATCAACACAATAACCATAAATAATCATTTAGCGAACAAAAACTATCAAGAAAAGAATATCTGAGATATCTAAAAGATATACCATCGAACCAATGCAACGATTTTACGCTCATAATGGGAATGAACTCAATCAAGGCCGGGCATTTTTTATTCAACATTTTAAAATGCTATCGTGTAATGGATTACCCTGAAAACTTGAACAGATTCAGAATGTGAATTAAGTGTGAGATTTTAAAAGCGGGATGAATTAGAAGATTTGACGAAGCATGCAGATATTGAAGCTTGTATATATGACTCATAAAAGCATAAATTGATTTGCCACATAACGGATAGGAATCATTCGAATAATTCAATTTGATACGTAGTCAGTATTGAGTATGAATCATCTGGGAGACTTTTTAGATAAATATCCTGAAGACGAACGGGAATCGCAATTTTTGGGAAAACTATGTAAAAACTTCCATGATAAATGTATACCAGACAAATTATGATAGGTTCACCGAAGCGTATTGTGTTAGAGGTAACTGGGTTGTGGAAGTCAGATAGGCAGTCGCTCTATGTAAAATACTGGTGCTCAGTTGCATTCGGTTAGACTGGAAGCCGACTCCAACATACTTGGGAAAAGGCTAGGTAGATGATGAGAGTTTGAAAATTACCTAATGCTAAACAATAAATGTCACATGCCATGAATAAGAAGAAGCATAGTTACGAGAGAGATGTTTAATTACAAAGGCCAATACAGTTGCCAAATGAGGTGATTAAAACAATATATCAGGGGTTTAGACTCTTATTGGCTGGCGTGAAATGAAATAATCTACATTGTGTTAAATCCTCAGGCCCAGATCCACCAAAGGTTAAAAATAAACCTTTTGTTTTGAAACTGATCCAATAAATAAATCCACGTAAGATTCAAAGTTTTGAAACTCAGAAACATTATGAAATAAAAATAGCTTGCCCACCATATTTTCTTGACAAACTGACGGGGGCATCAATCGTTTGCTTTGATGTCAGTATTCAGTGAATCGGCTCATTTCTTTACAGAAATGTCGGTTTTAATTTAAAAATGGTGTTCTCTTAACGGTTACTTAAAACTCTGCTTCTAAATATATATAGCGCCAGTGGATGAGCCCTTGAATGAGAAATATATATCTGCCTAACCTAGCCTTTTCCCATTTACGTTGGGGTCGACTTCCAGCCTAACCGGATGCAGCTGAATACCAGTATTTTACATGGAGCGACTGCCTACCGGACCTCCCAGTAACTGGATAATACAATACCCCTTGGTAAGACTGGTGGTCAGACTTTCAGGTTTCAGACGACCCGGCTTAAAGTGCTTTCCGAGGTACGGAGAAGTCTCGGTATGTAAAAGAAGTCACCCATGCACGGACTAACCCGGCAAGCGTAGCTTAACCTCATGGAGCGACACCCGTGTGGCTGTTATCACTTAGCCACGAGCTCTCTCTCTCTCACTTAGCCACGAGCCCTTGAATGAGAAATGTAGACAATAATTATGTTTTTCTTTGCAGACAGCGTACCAAATGATGAATGTCGGTGTCGAAAGGTCTAGGAAACCTGATGATCTGATCTGCTCATGATAGATGGGCCAGAGTAACACAGAAGGATAATTAAGAGGAAGTTTATGAGAAAAATTTGCATTGTAATGTTTTCAAAAATACTCAAAATTATCTCAAACCGAAGTTATGCAGTTTCACAACGAAAATTATGACGAGGATAAAGTTAAAAGACTATAAATTGGCAAGTAACCTCAAAAGTTTAATCTCTTGGCACAGAAAAAAAAATATTTTATTGTTACTAGAACAAAAAAATAATCAATTAAAATCCGCCAATAGCAGAATTAGTTCCAAATATAAAAGAAATGAAAGCTATAAACTATGAACAAGCTGATATTGTGCGCGCACTTAAAAAAAATTGTACTTAATTGCCATTTTTATTAGAAGCGTTTTATTATAATTATCATTTTTATCTTTTGCCAAGCCATTGATGTTATCGGTATCTTAATTGTATACTTACATTAAGTTTTAAAACTTAATTATTAGTTAATTTTCGAAACAAATTAGCCAGCGGATCTAAAATTGTTTATGGTTTTATTAATGTTTTAATATTCGTTCTTTACAACTGTGCTGTCTCTCTACTATTTGAATGATCTAACTTAATATTATAAACGCGAAAGTTTGTACGTATGGATGGATGTTTGTTACTCTTTCACGTAAAAACTACTGAATGGTATTGGATGAAATTTGGCAAACAGATAGTTTATAACCTGGATTAACACATAGTATACTTTTTATCCCGATATTCCCACGGGATCGACACTTACGCGGGTGAAACCGCGGGGCGCAGCTAGTAATATATATTTCGTTGAATGGTGTCCAAATTGATATTTTTGTAAGATAAAGCAACAATATTAACATTTCTTTTCATGACTACCTCGTTGGTCGAGTGGTCGCAAGCGCTACTGCTGAGCATGAGGTACTGGGCTCGATACTCAATTGAAGCAAAGTGTTATCGGGTTTTTCCAACAGGAATTTCTCAATCGCATCCCGGAGTTTGTATTTGTGCAATGATTACTTGAAATAAATTGAAATTGAATTGAATAGGGTCGCCCCAAACTTGGGACTTTTAAAGATAACTGGCAAAATGTGGGTGTGCTATAAGTACACCTCTGCCTAGCCTATTGGGGATTACAGTCGTGATGTTATGTTATTTAAAGGGGCGTTAACAAAATTTTGAGCATCGCTGTTCCAAAAATAACAAATGAACGGATGAGATCGTTTGATTCACATGATTAATGCGTTCCTATGATTTATCTTCTAGTTTTGCGTATAAATTAGTGCCATTTCTTGCTCATCCTTTTTTTATAATAACATACCATTTTTTGTTTTGTTTTGTCTTCAAACAATGCTGTCTACAACTTTATGATGGCTGTGTTTTAGCAAGTTTGTTTCTTTATGTATTTTTTTGAAGATATCTGGGTATGTCTACGTAATAAACACATACAATTTATTTCATTTTTATTTGGTCTGCAATACAATTTATACACAATCACACTAATTATGTAGATATATAAATGTGTACTTCGTTATTATTATTATGTGACACTTATTTTGTTTTATTTTATTTAACTAGGTATGCATACACACATCACAATATAAAACTGATTTGCATCCGTAACTTCACACTTTCGGGTCCGGTTGGAAACCAGCGTCAGACACTAGTTGTCTGGCATTTTTGCTGAACTGGGCCTTTTTGGCGCAGCCGTGAGGCACACTCCCCTGATAATGTCCTTCTTTACCTTCTTATTTGTTTCTTTATTTTTATTTTGTTATCTGTTTCTTTACATTAATATTAAGATTTGTATTTTTGTTTGTAATGAATTTAAACTAAAAAGTAAAGGAAATTTTGAATGGTTATATATACACTATATAAACACTTCTTCTCAGCCCCTTGGGGACTATTTAGAATGATGTTCAGAAAAAATATGCATAAAGTATCTATATTAACTGAACCAGTTACCGCACACATTATGCAACACAATCAGAGATCGATTTATAATACATTCGCTGACGACTGAGGTATTTGAAATGAAATGCTGTCCAATGTTATAAATGAGGACATCGGTACGAAATGAATTCATGAACGCAAAAATATCATCATTGATCGGATGTCAATTTGAAAAGATACTAAAGGACGGAAATTGTATTTAATGATTTCGAAATTAATAATCGATGGAAGAGAAAACTGGGCTTTTGATATTCCACATTATAAACCAACAGTACAAACAAAAGAAGGCGATGAAGTAAAAACAAACGCTAACGACAGTAACAAATCATCATCATCTGCCTAGCCTTTTTACAACTTTATTGGGGTCAGCTTCCAGTCTAACTGGATGCAGCTGAATACCAGTATCTTACATGGAGTGACTGCCTATCTGATCTCTACAATCCAGTGGCCAGGTAATAATTATGGTACTCCTTAGCAAGACTTATTGTCAGATTTTCGGGTGAAAAAATCCGAAATTCTCTGATTAATGGTTTCATCATAGTATAATGAAAATACGTGATATTTTCAGAATTGTGGTGTGTGGTCCCCAACAGCCATTAATAAAGAATTGAAGTTGAAGTTGACTACCCGAAATAATGGCAGCAGTAATAAATGCTGACACAAAAAGCCCCAATAAAAGAGGAAGAATAACTAAAAACAAAACACCGACTAAAATGTTAGTAGAAAAACAAATATTTTCAAATATCGAATTCGATAAATCATTAAACGAAGACGTGTCTGTGTCGGTACAAGATTCATTTGCATTTATGTTGTTCGAAATTCGAATTACAAGAAAAATGGCCGACGTTCCTTGAGCGAATATTTCAGAGAAGATAGATTGTTCTTTATTTTCCTTCAACTAGATGCGGTCAACAACCCGTTTGGCCGGCGAGGTGGCTATGGATATTACTTTCCTTTTTAGGATAGGGCCGTGTCTCCCATTAAGTTAAGAATTGCTCTAGCGAAGGTTTTTCTGGCTCTTGACCCTCCTTGAATTTTATCCCGTATTGATTTGACTTATTAACAGTTAATAAAATGAATTGTTTATCAAATTGTCACACCACTGTCAAAGATTGATAGTTGTGATTTGTATAATAGGGACAACAAATTGTGGGCATATTCAAATCACGATAATATCTTCGAGTTAGAAATTACAACATAATTTCTAAACCAACGGCAATATCTAAACATATCGTCCGGTTATACCAACATTCCCGAGGCTGTGAAACTAGAGTTCGATTTTTCGCCTCCGTAAACACCTATATTGAAACTTTCATCGAAATCGTTAGAGCCGTTTTCGAGAACGTGATTAAAAATATATAATACAATATATATATTATACAAATATTGCTCATTTAATATTATAGTATTGGCAAAATAGTGGGTATATAAGCAATTTAACTATTTGAAAGTAAAGACCTGGTAAAAAGATAATTACAGTAGAGAGATATTATGAACCTTGTTTTTATCAAACGTCTTTTTAAAGCATTATCAGCCTATATTGTTCCCACTGCTGGGACACAGGCCTCCTCTCTGTGAGAGGAAGTGGAGTAATCCACTATTCGGGCCCAGTGCGGGTTGTTAGATGTCACATGTCTTCGAATTTTTTATTCTAGGACATGCCGGTTTCCTCACGATGTTTTCCTTCACCGTTTTGAGAGTAGTGGTGTTAAATAATTTACACAAGTAACGTGAAAACTTTTAAAAGTTTCATACACAATTAACATAGAATTGAATTCAAAGTGGAGAGAAAGGAACCTCGGACAGACATACAAAAACTAACAGAAGTGTATGAAATAAAAATTAATGGGAAATAATTAAATTTTATTGCAACAAGACTAGTCGCATAAACATTTTTAGATAAAACGCTTCGAAGATTTACGATAGCTCAACCAATAGAAGCACAAGTGGAAGTGTACGTCGTAAAATGAAAACCAGTTCAAATATTGTTAGAATATCTAGGAAATAACAACGAAATTAATGGTATATGGATTGTGGAGGTCATATAGTAGTAGGTGCTTCGGAAAGCACGGCAAGCTGTTAGCCCAGCATTCATAGATCTTTGATAGTCATTACGGGTAGTCCAATGGTAAGGGCCAATGGGGTGGGTGCCATGGGTATCGTGCTTCCCAGTAAACAGGGATGTGGAGGTCCGATAGGCAGTCGCTAAATGAAAAATACGAGTATTCAGCTGCATCCGGAAAACTGGAAGTCGACCCCAACATGGCTGATAAAAGGCTAGGGTTGATGATATTGAACAACGACATTAATATAAAATCTACTTTGTAATGGTGGATGGCAACGATTACATTTTGGATGAGATTATTCTGTACATGATAATAAATATACCTAATAATGTTGGAACAGAGTGTGTAGGCAGGTTTAACTTGTAGTAATCTCACCATAGGTTTTATTGCAGTATGGCAGGATATAAAACTGCGATAATAAAATAAAAAAATGTCAATATTAAAACGATAGTCCAAATTATCACAGACATGAATACACCAGATATAGAAACAGCATTGACCAATGACAAAATGAATGATGCAATTCATCCGAAAGAAGTAATATGACCAAGTGAAACACACATCCATTATTTAAAACACACATTTATTATAAATTCGAAAGTAACTCTGTCTGTCTGGTTGTATGTTACCTTTTGACGCCTAAACCACTGAACGGATTTCGATAAAATTTGGCAAGGAGATAGATGGCATCCCGGGGAAGGGCATAGGCTATTTTTATCGACATACCACGCGGGCGAAGCTGCGGGCGGAAGCTAGTTACCAATAAAACACTGCCAAATGATGAAATAAGACCAACAACGATTTCTACATCTATACCAGTCACAAAATATATATACGGACAGTTACACCAACATGATTGTGGACTAAGCAAGCAGCGCCGCGGGCCAAAACAATATCTTAGTACAATATCTTTGTCAAACAATTTGAAATAGGTGCGCCTTAAAACACGCCCAGTAATTGTATTAACATAAGTTTATAATATAAAGGTTGAGTAAAATCTAGATACTGTAAGTAGACTTGAAGCTAGACAGACTGAAAATGAGGAAAGTAGATGGTACAGTAATAATATTATAAATGCCAAAGTGAGTTTGTGATGCTTTCAGGCAAAAACGGCTGAACGGATTTGAATGAAATTTGGCACATTGGTATACCATGACCTGGAACAGGGCATAAGATACTTTTTATCCCGATATTCCCACGGGATCGAGACTAACGCGGAGGAAACCGCGAATTTCAGACGATTCTGATTAGAAATACCAATAGTACATATACTACGTCTACTATTGGTACCAATACTAGACTATACTACTTCGTCTGGTGCCGATATCAAAACAAGGCCAATGGTACCGGTTCCCAAAAAATACCAATATTTCAAGCCCTGATTATGGATGACAGAGACGACGATATAAAGCGAAATATTATTTTACACTCGATATGTGCCACATTTTACCGTTTGAGGAATATAAATTCAAGATCAAAAGATTATGATTATCATGCTGAAGAACCGACATCAGGAGAACTTTTGTAATTGACATGACACGTACCTAACTTTTCTGGCATGTCTCTTGTCAAAATTTTTATTATTATAAAATTAAACCATAAGTAGTTAATTATTTAATTTTGTTTTGAGATTTGAGAATTTGTTGTCTTATTGTTTTTAGGGTTCCGTACTCGAAGGCTGCTAAACGGAACTCTAATTACTAGTCCGTCTATCTATCAGCAGGCTGTATCTCAAGAACCGTTGTATCTACACAGTCAAAATTTTCACAGATTGTGTTTTTCTATTGTTGCAATCATAATTAGCCTATAACATTCCCACTGCTGGGACACAGGCCTCCTCTCAGTGAGAGGGAGTGGGCTGTAATCCACCACTCGGGCCCAGTGCGGGTTGGTAGATGTCACGTCTTGGAATTTTTTGTTCTAGGACATGCCGGTTTCCTCACGATGTTTTCCTTCACCGTTTGGAGAGCAGTTGTGTCCCGCGACTTACGACTTGTAGATTGTAGGTTCGAACCTTGACAGGCTCTTTATTTTGTGTAAATTGTTGTTATAACAACAAATAATAAAGTTAATAAATTAAAGGGGTCCCCATACAATAAACGTGTTTTTTTCGGCGTTTTTTGCTCGCTCTTAATATGGTGACACCCTTTGTGAGTTTATGTATACCCCATTCGAAAAAAGATTAGAAATTTTTCCAAACCTTTTTACAGTCCGTTCAACTGATTTTGAGTTCTATTGCGTTGGTAGCATGAACAATGGCAGCTGCAGTAAACAGTTGGTATTGAAACCAGTTTTTTTTCTTTTAATGCCTTCCTTATGCCTACGGTAAGTATATAAGTCAAAATCGGTTGAACAGACTGTAAAAAAGGTTTGGAAAAATTTCTAATCTTTTTCAAATGGATTATAGGTATGTATAACTGAAGAAATGTGGGTGTATCTACACCTCTATCTATCCCTTTGTCTATATTTATGTTATACTAACTACCGACCGCGGCTTCGCCCGCGTGGTATGTCGATAAAAAGTAGCCTATGTCCTTCCCCAGGATGCCATCTACCTCCTTGCCAAATTTTGTCGAAATCCGTTCAGTGGTTTAGGCTTGAAAAGGTAACTTTAGAATTTATAAAATTAGTATGGATGTGAGGGATATTGTAAATAACATTGTGTACTCGCAATGAACTAGCTAACTATTAGCTGGTGCTATTTTTAAATCCAGCACGTTATTTACTGAACCGGTTACAGCGGGCTTTTGAGAAGCACAATCAACTTAACAGACTCACATAGCCGTCATCAGCATTCAAGTTCTTATTAACCGTAATAAAGATATTTAATGTTGTAGGTCTAAACGCTTGGACATCTACTTTATAACAGTCTTAACTCCATAGCGCAGCATCACGCTGAGTAGAAGCCTTCTTGTCACAGTCATGACATGCAGCTGTCAACTATTTATTTTTATAAATACTCAATCAATCTACCTAGCCTTTTCCTAACTATGTTGGCGTCGGCTTCCAGTCTAACTGGATGCAGCTGAATACCAGTATTTTACATGGAGCGACTGCCTATCTGACCTCCACAACCCAATGAGTAACACGATTCCCCTTGTAAGACTTTGGAATCGGAGACAACTCTAAATATCTTCGATAATATTAGTTCCCCTTACATACAAGAATTTAAAATATCTTTAATAGTTCATAACTATGTCCACGATAGTATTATCTCCATCATAACTCCATTTCTAAACTCATATATTTAAAATAATTTAATTAGCTAAATTGCTGAACATAAAAATTAATGAGTTGATATATTTATTGTTATTATGATGTAAGACAGCCGCAGTATGGATGTGGTATGATTTTGGTGCTTTTTAAATAAATGGGTAGTGACTATAGAGATGACGACTAATAGAAGAAGTATGGTTGAAAAGGACATGTTGCTGACAACAAATAAATTGGGATAAGGACAGCAATGACGATGATGAAATGGTTAGTGATTATACTAATCACTTTTTCAAAGACCTAAACTTTACACTAAGTGCATCAAATCATTTCAATGGTGAATTAGATTTCAGAATAGTTCAAGTTTTTGCCGTTATAATTTGTTTAAAGATGTTAAACCGTTTAAAGATGTATGTGAAAAGGAAAAAAACTTACAAATGTTCACGATTTTAATGCCCAGTAATTTTGGCAATTTGCAATGTTAAGTAGTAACTGATTTGATTGCGGCCTTTTCATAGAGAAACCAATGGTAATTATTTCATTAGGTAAAGCTACACACCGATTTGGCAAGGTACAGATAAAATTGATATGGATACTATTAACTTTCATCATAATTGCAGTAACTCCCAACAATTAAAATCATCAAAGTACGTCAGTTGTTTTTGCGCTACTAAATTCATCAACGATGTTGTTATCGTGTCGGTTTGTTCAAAAGTAGAGTACTGTTAACTACTGTAATTCCTTTGGTTGGAGATGACAAAGAATTTAATCATTGAAGTAGATAGAGCAATATTATATATTTTGAAATAAAGAGATCACTTGTAATTTTATCAAACTGACTTCCAAAGGTGCTGACTCTAACATTATAATCATTCTTTGTCCCAGACTACTAGACAGATAGTGTCATATGAGTTGACATAATGAATGAACTACTTGTTTACAGAAAGACCATTGTTAGACATTAACGTACTAATGACAAACGAACTCTTTTCCAAAAACATCTCTATAAGCCACCAAAAAGAACAAACCATTACTACAGTTTAAAAAAGGAAGACCACGACGTTTTTAACAAGTCCCAAAACATCAAAAAGGTGTTTACAAAAAAACCTACACGTCTAAATTATTACAAACATGCCAGGGAGATTGGTTCGTTCACAATCCCTTCAGACACTGAAAATAACTTAAGACACGTTTAAACAAACGAGCTGTACCCAGAAATGCTAAGTAGACGTTTAACTGTTTGGTTTAAAATAAAAATAGAAGCACTCAACGTCAGTCGAGACTTGGTTACTTCGTATACCTGTGTTTGGGATTATATTCTCGCCTCTAATAAGTTTCAGGCAGGAAATACGATGGGTATTGATACCTTAAAAGAATTGGTCCTAAGAGTATGCCCTGTGGGACCCCAAAGAAAAATATTGCGAAAATTGTAAATAATTATTTTCAAAGCAATTTGTGCCAAAGTAATTTATGTTTTTTTACAAGATGTCGAGCTTAGTCAAAAAGCCTGACGGTGTGATATAATAGCCGCTAGGATACCCATCAGGCATACATACCATAATTATGTTGAGGCAACAATAAAAGATGCACCATCTAAACAGTTTTTAGAAGGTGCAAGTCAATCACTGCTTCAATTTTATTGTTTGCCACAAGGAAGAAACTTGTATTGTGTAAATGAGGCTTTAGGTTATTCAACTAGAAAACGCTTTCAAAAGATGAAATGGCTACTATGGAAAACTATATGGGTTACGCTTCATTATTGGCAAAGATACGGCGTTCCAACTAAGACATGTTGGAATCAGGCATAAGACTATTGTTCTCCATAATTTATTGCTTCACGCTTTCTCTAAAGGTTTGAGCAATACTCCAGACGTTCTAATGTTAATTGCGTTAGCACAAGTCTAAACTATGCTTAGAATTATGTACTTGAAGCTAAATGTGAATATTTCAGAGGTGATATGAAAATCAAGCACGTGATTTAAAGTGAATAAAAAGCACATGAAAGGCGACATTATATTCAGCAATTCATGATAATTATGAGATGACCATACTCAACAATCTTCATGAAAGTAATGGGAGTTATGACCTTACGAAAACAAGATTTCTTCATAATATGGAAAAATCTACAGCAGCGTATATCAAATGACGTTATAGAATAATTGTTATATACTATTGTAGGATTTCGTAACACTACTAGTATTGGATTTCTACACAACTGTAAATTAGTTACATAAAATATAGCAGCTGTGTTAGTCCCAGGTAAAAGCCAAGTTTAAAAACTTCAGGCGAAAGCAGATACAGAACTCTTACCATTCTAACATTTAAGGAAATTATGAGATTTTTATCAACAAAATACAATACATCAAAGGCAAGACTATCGGCCGAATTCTCAAATACAACCCAAGATTCCAAGTCGCCATTAAGTTTCATGCTGTCCTTATCACTCGAAAGAGTGTTGAAGCGACTGATAGACTTAGGTTTAGGCAGGCGTTTGACCACTACGTCACGTGATGGTTAGCGATGATATGGTCGACGATGGAGCACGCTTGCCTAGAAGTAACCTATTCACTCTCAAAGATACTAAAGCTATCGGAAACCACAGACTCTGACACGAAATTGCACTTTTTAACTTCAAATATATCCAAGTCACAGTAGTTACGATATCGTCAAAGTCATAGGAAACACCTGGAAAAGAGACGCACGGAATCGGGAAGTATGGCAGAAGAAAGGGGAGGTCTAATATCCAGCAGTGGGCGATTCTGGGTTGAAATGATGATGATGATGATGAAAATATAGTCAAAATTCGGGGGTATGTGAATGTTTGCAGTAACTCACACCTGCCAAGTTTTCAGTATTGTGACGCATTGTGTACTTACGTCAGATGCGTACGCATTTTTCCTGGACCGAGGTGTGGTAAAGCGTTGTTTAAACCATCGAAGTGCCTGGGGCGTATCTTCCGGTTACAACGTGTGAAATGTACACATATGGAGATTTGTAACGATACCGATATCCGTCGACCAAATGTCAAAGTATTTTTTATGGATCTTTTAGTTCTTCCTCTTACAGAGAGAAGGCCTGTGTCCCAGAATTTGGAACATTATCGACTGATTCAGCTTATGTTTATGGATCTTTAAGTTTCTGAATAGGACTGGGACTGTTTACACTGTATATGGCTATTTCGCCAGTCGTGAGAGGCTAAGCTCATAGAAGTAGATAAGTTTGATACGCACGTTTTCCTTTTGAAGAGCTCTAAACGGTCTCGGCTTAGCTACAGAAAGCAGTGACAACTAAGAAATAAGGAAGATGAAACATATTTGTCTAAAATTTGCCATAAACATCTTTCAACACACCAAAATGTCGTCCAAGAGAAATGGGCACATCTATTAAGTTTCCATTTGAGGAGAAATCCATAAATCGAATATTCTTTCTTCTAGTTGCGCATAGCTTTCGAGAACAGAAATTCTACAAGTCACGACTGAGTGAGGCTCATTGCCTACTATTTATTTTTAACGCTTCAATATGCATAATCAATCGATTTTAGTTTCATGGTTATCAAGAATCTGGGTGACAGAAACTGGGAACCAGTACTAACTGTATTGACATTACACAAAGCAGCTGGTTCAATATTCACTCTTTGTGCAAAGCTAGCTACAGTGTAATATCGTAGAACATATCGTAAGAATTTTTTTGAGTATGAATATGGATGCCATAGATCGCCTTAAGAGTAGTAAAAGTCAAAATAAAAATTTTATGAATTGAGTAGCAGAAAGTAGAAGAAAAATATGAGCAGAAAGATGATATGGAGGAGTGACTACCGAGATGACGGCTGATAAAGATCCATGGAAGAAGAAGTCATTCTGTACCGACCCCAAAATAGATTGGGGATAAGGGCATGGGGATAATAAAGAATATATGTAATCATAATAATCATCTATGTAAAGTTAAGTTAATCAACAGTGAGTGTGTGTTCAACTTAACATCATACACGCTCATACACGGCCGGATTCTATATTTAAACTCCCATTTGTTTAGAAAACAATGCATGACCAAAGTCACCGTTAAAACCGTTTTGTTTTTAAAAGAGAATAAAACCTTTTTATGTGTCACGTTCTTTTTATCTTTAATTAGCTTTATTTTTGGAAAGATAAAAAACATTTTCTTCACTGTTGTGGCCAGATGTTTCTATTATTCTTTAAAGTCGGGTAACATTTTTCTTTTTGTAGTTACACCATGGCTATGAAAATGATTCCTGCCATTTTTCTTATTACTTCATACAGTTATTTATTGTGTATAAATCTCTGAGAATTGAGACAGATAGCTTCGTCTGTCACATTCTGAATGAATTATAGGCTCATTTTAGCTAGGTCGAATATCATTTCTATGAGATGACTCATTATAATGAGTTCCCTGCGCTAACCCTTGGAATATGCAAGTTGATACTTATTTTGCTGTATAATTAGAACCGTAATTAGCATCTATTTCTTCTGGCACACCTTTATCTTACCCAGTTTCCTTAAAAGACATATCTGAGAGATTACGTTGTATCTTAGCGTTACATAAAATTGCGTCACATTTCGTGGGTAATGCTTAAGCTTTTCCGTTGTTTTTTTTCACGTAAATTGTTATCTGATTTACGTGTTTTCTCAATACAATTTGAAACTCAGTCGTTTTCTTCTTAAAAACTACCTAAAATATATCAACTGTCACTATTGAGTTATGGCTAACAGAAAACCGGTCTATTTCGTCTACTATTAACTATTTGACTATTTCGTTATTATGTTAAACATGGTTTTCACATGTTTTAGTAATGGCACTATAGTGCTTAATCCGTATTTTGGAAGAAAAATGAAATTTTCATTGTCATCAAATATTTATGAAAATTCCATCTTTTCGAATAGGTGTAGGTCTCAGATTCATTATTTATTAAACTATAAATGCATGTTACTATCTTTGTTACTTCATTTAGCTATTTTTTAATAAGAAATGGCGGATTTTCTGACATTTCATTGACTTTTTACCGCCATTTCCAAAGATAGTGACGTGCTTATTACTCGAGCAATTTATTTGTCGTTAAATAAAAGAAAAAAGCTGAAATGCAAAAATCAGTCAAGAAAAATGAGGTGAAAAGGCTTCACTTTTAATACATAAAAGGTAAATATATCACATAATAAAAGCATAATATAAAGAGAAAAAATACTAAAACCAAAATCACAGTTTTCTAGACAAGATTCTTAACTTGTCCAAAGTTTTTCATTTATAATATAAATAAATTCTAATTAATGCATTATCCGTTGTGAAAATAATAAAAAAAAACTTGTCTTTTGAACTAAAAATTAAAAAAGCTACCTAAATTTTATATACGTTTTCCTATATCTGCATTTTGATCCATTAAGAACCCTAAGTCTTATTCAAATATCCTTTGCATAATGAAAAATATAAAAAATCGTTAATTCCTAGATGGTTTAAGAAACCTAATTTTATCATACATGTTAACATTTCTTTATATATAAATATATTTAACTGATCGTAGACTACAGTTTGATGTCCTCTAATGAAATTAACTTCACATATTAGTTCGATTACTCAGTAGGCCCATTATACTTAGATAAAAATTAGGCTTTTGTGTTCCTTATAGACTAAACTTCTGTCAAATTGGAACTTGTACGGAACTTCAGTTTTGCACATCCCTAAATCACCATTCGATTACTTACAACTCGATAAGATCCACAATCCTTAGGGCACATCACTAATGCAGTATACCACTTTAGTTTTATCACACAACGCACAGATTCACGTGTAAATTAGAGTGTCAGGGCGTAAATGCAGCGTGTGTAAAGTTTGTGTGGTGGCCGGGCCTGGTTTGTCGGCGAGGTCGGGACGCGGTGGTCGCGCCGCCCGGGCGCACATTCACCGAGCCAGCGGAGCTAGCACAGCACTCGCTGCCAGTGCCAAAGCGAGCGATGAAGCCAGCGCTGCCCCGCGAGAGTGAGACAACTCCTCACTCTTGATCACCTCATTCGGCGTCTTGTCATACTTGTGCGTCTTTTTAGTCACTGGCTTCATTGTTGTGGTCGTTGTGGTGGTCGCTGGGGTCGTTGGGGGCGGTGGGGGCGGCGGGGGCGTCGGCTGAGGCTGTGGCGCCGGAGACTGCTCCTCCGGCTTGCAACACACCCGGAACACTAGCTTCATATTGTGACTCAAACATCGACCCCCGATACGTCTATGCAAGTCATCTTTACTGGACGTCGATATGAAATAATAGTCTTTGCCGGGGAGGAACTCTAAACCGCCCGGCTGCGGAGTGAACGGTCGGAAGGTGATGGTGAAAAACATAAGTTTGTGTGGTTTATCGCATATAGCAATTATTCTGGGGTTCGGATTTGTTATTCTACACGTATCATATTCCTCTTTGCTCACATTATAAATTATATATTTTTCTGTGTCCTCCTCAAACGTCCCTGGGGTGTACACTGGACATATTATGTTCACTTGGTCGTATTCGAACTGAGCATTTCCTTTATTCAAGTCGAATACATGATCCGTGTTATCTATTCTAAATATGCTGTTTGTTGTGTTCCAATGTATGTAGAAGGACTTCGCATAGTTCCCCATCACGCTCTCGATGAAGAAAATAAGCACAAGGACGGTCCACGGCGTATGACGGAGCCCAAAGTAAGTAAGCGACACCATCCTGACTGGTTTATTCGACTGGCATTATTCGACGAAGATGCTACGAAGTCGCTGCTTGCTACACACTATCGCACAAACACCAATCCATATTTATATTCCACGATCACTATACATCACTGAACGTCCACAATTTCACTTATAAAACACGATCAATCCATTCAGAGGCGACGCGATGGGTCCTCCATGTTACTCCGTCCGCTAGATTCTATTCAACGATAAATGTGGAATTCCATAGGACGTGGCCCGTTCAAAACGCGTTGAAAACGACGCTTTCGTTGATTTTAACACTGGTTTGAACTTCACTGTTGTGTTAGACGGTTATTAGAGTGAGGATAAAGTTGAAATTAATCAATACATCACAGATTTTTTACAATACAGAGGTGTTCTTTGTATTGGGAACGGGCGACGCGGACTGGGACGGGCACGTAAGCGCCGCGCGGTGGTCGGCCGAACTACTGGAATGCGACCTGCGGGCTCGGTACGCATGCTCGCCCCTCCCGCGCCCCTGCACACCCGGCTTTACCGACGCGTTCCGAGCTTTGCCGAGCTTTCGCTCCGTCGCCATTTTAGTTGTTGCCCTTTACGAAAATATAAAACGTTGTTTAACTCACAAACTAACTAACCAAACTGTAATTTATTGTATAAATAGAATTATTTTCTTTCTTCATTTTGGAATAATAGATTAGTTTTATTCGAAAGTTTAAATTATGAGCTTTTTGGTTCGACCCGAACGCATCCGTAAGCGGCCATTGAAAAAAATCCACAACTGGTTTATACAGTCGTAAAAGGGTATGACGCCGTACAGCAGACGATATTGCACACAATAATCATTTATAATTTTATGCTAATTATGCTAAATGATTTTATTTCGCATAATTTTCTTCTTTTTGTCCGTCAATGTCCCTATTAATGAAGCTCTTAGTATTCGATTTGAGGATTCCATTGACAATTATGAATCGATTATTATGGCCGAAAAGAATCTGCTTTTTTTTGTTGGTTGTAATAAGAGTAAGTATTTTGATTAATTATTATTATTTATAATACTTTTTCTAATAATTATTAGATTATTGGTTTGATATTACTATGCAGTATATTACAATTTAGTTTGTTTTTTTTTTTTTAACGTTTCAAACAAGTATTTATTCAACAACTAAATTTTTAGACAATATATATATAACACAACTATTTACATAAAACACTAAAACTTAAAGAACTAACTAAGTATAACTAAAGTAAGGCGTCGAAAAATTCCTCCGCATCGCTGTCGGCTGGTAATGTACCCAAGAGACTGGCGGCATTGCCACGTTGAATGGCAATGCTTAGCCTCTGACCAAGGTAAAAGCCAGCCCTTGGGTCACGGGAAGTGTCAAACAGCCGTTTGGAGATTTCATTAAACAGACTATGAGCACTCGGACCCCACGGCCCTAGGGTTTCAACCCCAAACGGCTCGAAAATATAATTGTCTATAAGGTTTATACTTTCGCCGCTTGAGGTTTTCCGCAGCCGCAGCGGCAGCGCCAGCACAGCACAGTTTGAATTGGATCTTAAGTAGATTTTTTGACATTATTTTCTTTAATATACAGAAATGTATTAATAACTGTATCATTGTATTTTATTTACCATAGGGCGAATCGATATTCCCGCGGGATCGAGACTTATGTGGGCGAAACCCCGGGGCGCTGCTAGTTAAATATAAAGTAGCCACCCAAATACCATAATTATGTACTGTACGAACTGTACCTTATTTCATAGATACCTACCTACTTAAATATTAAAAGGTCGATTAAATTACAAAATTAACCGCTTTCATAATATGATAGCTTTAGAAGCAAAATAGTTAGAAGCAGTTTATGGAGGCGCAAGTAGTAGATGTCATTATAAAATCGTCACTCTAAACTCTAAAATGACATAAAAGTGTCATTAACAACCTGTGTAATTGGCTATTACGACTTGCCGTAATGGTTCTAGGCAGATTTAATGGCTTTTGCAAACAATAGTTTGATAGAAGAGGACTAGGATACATACAGGCTGAAATTTTATTCATTTTAATCATCATAAGGGGTCACTTCTATTTGGAGCTCCTGGCTACGTAATAACAGCCGCACGGGTCGATTCATCAGGTTAAGCTACGCTTGGCGGGGTTGGTCCATGGATGGGTGACCATCTTTACATACCGAGACTCCTCCGTGCCTCGGAAAGCACGTTAAGCCGTTGGTCTCGGCTGTCATTTGTGGATCTTGGCAGTCGTAACGGGTCGTCAGAAGCCCGAAAGTCTGACAACCAGTCTTACCAAGGGGTATTGTATTTTGGGGCTACGATGGTTGCCGGAGGCTTGAGTGCATAATACCTTCTTCGCCGGGTCCTACCTGGCCTTAATGATATTTGCATGTTTTATGAAAATCTAAACACTAACTCTAACAAAACTAACTATTACTAATATTAATTAAAACTAACTATACAAATAAACAATTAATATCTAAAATATGGCGTCGAAAAATTCCTCCGCATCGCTGTCGGCTGGTAATGTACCCAAGAGACTGGCGGCTTTGCCACGTTGAATGGCAATGCTGATGATGAAGAGTAAATGACAACATTTGAGACTGCTAACACCATTGGAGAATACAGACATGATGTTACCGTATTTATCAATATCACAATACGTGTTTGACAAAGAGTCCAAGGTTCGGTTCCTGACAACAGACACTCATTAGCATTATGCAACAAAATCCTACTTAATTAGAGATGGTACGGTTTCTGGTGTACGGGGTGTATAAGTTAGAGTGGGGATGGGACAGCTATTCGTTCTGTACTGGTTTAAAGAAATAATCTAACTAATATTATAAACGCGAAAGTTTGTAAGTTCCTCTTTCACGTAAAAACTACTGAATGGATTTGGATGAAATTGGCAACCAGATAGTTTATAACCTGGATTAACACATAGGATTTTTTTATCCCGATATTCCTACGGGATCGAGACTTACGCGGGTGAAACCGCGGGGCGCAGCTAGTAAATAAATAAAATAAAAATATTTTATTTATCCCTGCCATATAATCATATACTAAAATATTTTTATTTTATTTATTTACTAGCTGTTAGTATTCCTGGCAGGGTTGCTGGAAAGTCCGAAAAGGATACCGGCGGGACCTTGGCAACAGGCAACTGAAGGAACACGGGTGAGTTTTAGTCAGTAAAAGTCTGACACGCTCTTCCGCTCCGCCCAGAGTGGGAGAAGACATTTGATGATATTCCCACAGTCGAAAAAAAAAAAAATTGGGATATTAGTATTACATCTTACTTAAAAACTATATTAATAACATGCAGGAACAATTAAAAGAAAAACAAAAATAACAATTACAGGAAGGTTTATCAAGCCTTGTTGCCAACATGTAGCTTGGTAAACCTCCCCACCGTAGGCCCATCCAGCCTCTCTGCTAATACCTTCAATGCTGTTGCTGCTTCCTCTCACTCGGGATATTACTAAAGCAACTTTCTTCCGCATTATCGCAAAATAATCGTCAATGCAGTGCAGTAGAGCAGTGGTGGCCCAGTGGTAACGGCCGCGACTTACGAGTTGTGTTGGTCGTAGGTTTGAACCCAGCCAGGCGCTTTACTCTGTGTAAATTATTTCATCGCTACTGCTCTCAAAACGGTGAAGGAAAACATCGTGAGGAAACCGGCATGTCCTAGAACCAAAACTTTGAAGATATGTGACATCTACCAACCTGCACAGGGCCCGCGTGGTGGATTACGGCCCAGTCCCTCTCACAGAGAGGAGGCCTGTGTCCCAGCCGTGGGAACATTATAGGCTGATTATGATGAATCGTCAATGTGTGCATCAGCGAACATACCTGACGCATTACAGTAAGGTGGAAGCCTCTAGAGACATGTATGAGCCTATCCGTCCCTAAAACCGGTTTGCTATATTTAAAAAAAGTGAGATAATTATGTGGATCAGAAGCAGTGATAGCCTAGTGGTGTGACCGTCGGACTGCGAAGTCATAGGTCTCGAGTTCGAACCCAAGACACGCACCTCTGAATTTTTGAATTCATGTGCGTGCTAGACGCGCCCCGCAGTTTCACCCGCGTAAGTCTCAATCCTGTCGGAATATCGGGATTAAAAGTATCCTCTGTCCTATTCCAGGTCATGGTCTACCCATATTTTTTGCGAGAAAGCGTAACAAACAAACTCACTTTCGCATTTATAATATGAATTAAAAGTTAGGATAATGCGAAAGCCAGAAAAACATATGCCAGAATAACTAACTAACTAACTAATATTATAAATGCGAAAGTGAGTTTGTTACGCTTTCACGCTAAAACGGCTGAATGGATTCGGATGAAATTTGGCACAGGTATAGACGATGACCTGGGATAGGATATAGGATACTTTTTATCCCGATATTCCCACGGGATCGAGACTTACGCGGGTGAAACCGCGGGACGCAGCTAGTAGAAAATAAATATGAGTTTAAACAAATACCAGTGGTATTAGTTGTTGGTATTAGAACGGAATAAATCTAGAAAATTATTATCGTTGATCTCCAGGACTATTCAGCTACACCATAGACCCATGGACACCATAACCTTCCGCCCCAGTTCTTCAGCGTCACCTAATGCGTATTATACGTACGTTTGACAAATCCTATTAACGGGTATACTAGCCATTTAGCCATCCGAATGAAATAGGATTGGGAAAAGACAGGATTAGTGAATCCGTCAAACAAAAGTGGTTAATTGTTGGTGAATATTCATTATTTCATTGAGCTGTTTTCATTTTGTGAGTTGCTATATCGATACAGGTATGCCATTCACGAAGACGCGCCCCACTCCTCGAAAACTGTTCTGTAAGCTGTACTTTAGTACGGAGCGGAGCGGAACGGATTACACTATCATAAATAGTAAAACAAATAAAAACTTTTTACAAAAAAAAAACCGACTTCCAAAAAAAACACTAAAAAAGTGAAAAATAACTTTAATTTCGGAAGTCGGTGTCTTTGCTTTGCAATATCCGTTTTTTGCCACCGACTTCCGAAATTAAAGTTATTTTTCACTTTTTTTGTGTGTTTTTATTTTTCACTTTTTAGTTGTGGTACCTAGCCCACACAAATCCGAATACCACTACCTGCTATGTAAATAACAGTGAAAGAGTCAAACAGGATATCGTCTAGATAAACTAAGTAGGAAAAATACGTAATATTGAAGCTAACTCAAAAATTACGCAAGCAAAGTTAATAAAATTTATATGGGACCACCTCGGAAGCATGACCTACCAAATAAAAAAAGAATCATCAAAATCGATTCATAATTGGCGGAGTAATCGCGTAACAAACATACAAAAAACAAAAAAAAACAGACGAATTGAGAACCTCCTCCTTTTTGAAGAAGTCGGTGTTAAAAAAATCTTGTCGTCATAACATCACGCCTGTAGGATGAATGGTTAGGCATAGGTGTACCAATAGTACACCCACATTTCGCCAGTCTTTGGTCTAAAACCAAAGCCATGACTATGGCATTGGGCGGGCCATGTCAGACATGTGTGGAGACTTTTGCCCAGCGGTCGCTAGGCATGCCATAGCGATCACTGGGCAACAATCTCCACACGGTGCCTGAGGATGGACGGCGCCGCCGAGCCTGGCCCAGGAAGTAGTGTTGAGACAATCTAGAGGTGTACCGCATCGAGGTTGTCCTGGAAAAGGATTCCTGGAAGGAGGCCTTTGCTCACCAGTGGGACAGGATAGGCTAACATAAAAAATAAAAAATCACCTCTGCCTATCTTTTCTAGTTATACAGGCGTTATGTTATGTTTAAGTATCCACGTATTCTGTTTATACAACGTCCCGCTACAATGGCGACATTAATTTAACACACGGGTAGTCGTAAATTGAAAGATTTACATTTTCAAACAAACTAAATAATAAAAACATAACCAAAATTGAGATCACTCTGTGTAAAACATTCATTCATTCATTCATTTTTTGGCATAATTTCTAAGAAATTGCGCGGCTTTCATTCTATTCGCCTAAATTATGAACCGTGACCCCGGCAAATGACCTCTTCGCTACAGTTCTTTAAGTACAGGTTGCTCCAAGATGGTAATTTAGAAAATTGTAAATAAATCAATAAATAATAACGTTTAATGAAATTCAAATATTTTCATAAAACGAATACGCGATTTCGTATAGATACGTGTGTTAAATTAATGTCACCATTGTAGCGGCACGTTGTATATGTCATGTCGAACATGTATATTTAAGAAGCAGATAAGCTTCCTATGGTTTGTTACGTAGGTAAATATTATAACTTGTCTGTACGATAAGTAGCCACTATCTTGTAATGTGTCAGTTTGTTTGGGTCTCCTGATATCGGGAACTACCGATCACTTACACGCCATCAGATTATTTGTCAACACAATGTTTATTAAAAATACGGTAGAAGGGACTTTCTGGGAGTGTATTGTCTGGCATTTTTGCTGAACTGGGCCTTTTTGGCGCAGCCGTGAAGCACACTCCCCTGATAATGTCCTACTTTACCTTTTTATTTGTTTCTTTATTTTTATTTTTTTATCTGCTGTATATTATGTATATTGTGTGCCTCTGTGGTGAATAAATGTATTTTATTTTTTTCTTTCTTTATTTCTTTCTTTCTTTCTTTCTATTAGCACTCATGAAAATGAATGAATTTTACTGAGGGACCAACGCTGAAATATGAAAAAAAAATGCAATTCCATAAGTTTTGTTTCTCAAAAACGGTGAAGGAAAACATCGTAAGGAAACCGGCATGTCCTAGAACCAAAAATTGGAAGGCTATTTTGTGACATCTATATTACAGCCCACTCTCTCTCGAAGAGTGGAGGCCTGTGTCCCAGCAGTGGGAACATTACGGTGGCGGATCATATTTTAATCAACATACAACCTGACACTGCCCAAATGCCAAAAAACGTTAGAAAATTTGATTTCTAGCTACCTTAGGGCATCCCCCTTAACATCGCCGTAAATTGCTAGATGTATTCGTGACGTCATACTTGTCCAATTTGTTTTAATTATAATTCTTACGTCTCGCGTTGACTAGCTTAAACTCAAACTCAAAGCATTTATTTCAATTAAACCATTTACAGGCACTTTTGAATTGTCAAAGAGTCGGTCAGTTAGTCAGAAAGTTGAAGCTAGTTGCCCATTCCAAAACGTAGATCTCTATGGAGAAGAACGGGCAAGAAACTCCAAGGACACTCTTTTAAATTTGGATATAGATATTACAAAATCCTGGTCACCACTATCGTACATGCTGGTAAACTTTGATGTGTGCCCAGAATTGATTACATAAATTAAGTTACTTACTTGTATAAGTACTAAGTTTAAGGTTGGGAATCACAGTACTAACTACTAGCGCCATCTACCGCCGTCGCCGTGCTCATCATAAAGTGCAAGTTTAAAGTTTCACAATACATTAGTAACTTAATATCTTCTGTTTGTTTGTTTACTTTATTGATAGTCTGCGCGTCTTAGGGTTGTGGGACACTGCAGTGTAATACCTTACAAGCTCTACAGCAGCCGAAACTCACCGAACAAGCTACGGTTGAATTTTCAAACGCAAATTACCTAAAGCCGCCATAGACTTCACCAGTATTTTACACGGAGCGACTACCTATCTGAGGGCCTAGACAAGTGACAATCGCTTCCAAAGCGTTCCATATTTCTACAACGATTTTCAACAGGATTGGCATAAGCTTTTCGATAGCTTATGTCAGTCCTATACATTTTGCCTTTTCTACATCGTTATCGCTAATAGAATGTTACTTTTTCTAGGATCCCTGACTTCCCCAACCCACACGATACCGCTTGCTTAGACATGGTTATTAGATTTGGGCATCCGACTACCCCTAACGACTGTCAAAGCTTTCCGAGGCACGGAGGAGTCTCGATTATGTAATGGATGGTCACCCATCCACGAACCGGCTGCGACCAGCGTAACTTTAAGAGAGATACGCCAAAGCATCCCGCGATTTTTTTTTTTTTTAACTTGTTTTGCCTTTTGCAAGCTAGTGTCAGGTTGTATGTCAATTCGCGATCGTAGCAAATATAGTTTTACAGAATTATAACCATTAGATACAGGAATACAACTCCTTATGTTAGATTAATCCTCAAATGTTATGATTTCATGAAATATTCATTCAATAGGATTATATGAACTCAGAGAGTAATTGTATTAATGATTTTTATGTTTATGATTGTATTAATAAATATTTGATACGACCGCGAATCATATTTAGATCAACATACAACCTGATACTGACCTGCAAATAGCCAAAATCGTCAGGAAATTTGAATTTCGTGGGCTATCCTGAAGCTTTCGCCTGGAACTTCGATCGACCCGTACTGCTTTTATTAATAAGCCACGAGTCCCATAGGTATCTATTACAAAAAACATAGTTTTATAAATCGTCGCTCGGCATTCAATACCAGGAATGCAACGTTCATCAAATTTTACAGGAGACAAAAAAACTTTGCGTATTGCACTTGCGATGCGTGTGGCGGCACTGAGGAACTAAAGCATATTCACGGATTTGGTAGCGGAATGTTAAGTTCGCGGTTTTGGATGACTCGAATAACAATATGACTGGATAACTTTCGGACAATTTTAAAATGTAGGAACACGTAGGTATTAATTAGGAACGGGTAGAATGAAATAAAACAAAAATCAGATTTTCGACAAAAATGTCATATTTATTTATTAAAACTTTATGCACAAGTAAAAAAAATACTGTACAAAGGCGGACTTAATGCCTGAGGCATTTTCTACCAGTCAACCTTAGGGTGATGCAGAGACAAACATGGCAGGTGCAACATACGGGATAGATAACTCGAAAAAGGATAAATAGTAATACATATATACTTAAATATAAACAGAATAAACTTTGTCAGGAAACATAACGATGGGCATATTCGCGGTATTGGCTGCCGAGTGACGAAATGTTACACCATAATATACAGCCACCTTAACACTTAGCTCCCGGTACTTAGCGCAGTAATATTACGTGTTTGCGCTACGTGTCGAGTACTCTGCTAAAACATAGTCTTAGTCCCAGAATCCCAGGAGACAAAGGGCTTCTTATTCGTTCGGTGCTAAGACATTTTAAGAAAAAATGTGGATTTTTGTTGTGCAAATGAAAAATGACGTGTAGTACCTAAGTAATGTTTTAGGATAATTATAAAAAAAGTGAAAAGCTAAAATTTTAAACCGCATCTAACTTTAAAATAAAAAAAACCGGCCAAGTGCGAGTAGGATCTTGTCTGTTGTATGGGAGCCCCCCATAAATATTTGTTTTATTTTAATTTAATTATTTATTTTTAAAGTGAATATATAACTAAGTATTCTGTGAATATTTCAAGCGTTTACCTGTGGCCGTTATCAATATCGAGCAAAAACGAGCAAAAAAATTACGTTTGTTTTTCCCTTAAATATTTATTTTATTCTGTTTTTTAGTATTTCTTGTTATAGCGGTAACTGAAATACATCATCTGTGAAAATTTAAACTGTCTAACTGGTACGGTTCATGAGATACAGCCTGGAAACAGAAGGGACAGACAGACAGCGGAGCCTTAGTAATAGGGTCCCGTTTTACCCTTTGGGTACGTAACCCTAAAAACTAAAAGCTAACCGCATCTAACTTTTTTGGGTTGTAGAGGTCAGATAGGCAGTTATTTCAGACCATTATTAGGCACAGTATGCGGAAGGGTCTCGTGGCTACATAATAACAGCCGCACGGGTCGATCTATCAGGTTAAACTATGCTTGCTGGGGTTGGTCCGTGGAAGGGTGACCATCTTTACATAAACAGACGCCTCCGTGCCTCGGAAAGCACGTTAATCCGTTGTTCCTAGCGGTCATTCGTGGATCTTTGACAGTCGTTATGGGTAGTCAGACGCCCAGAAGCCAACCAGAAATCAAACAACCAACCCTTTCTTATCAAGCCTATTACCCAGTTACTGGGTTGTGGAGATCAGATAGACAGTCGCTCCATGTGAAATACTGGTATTCAGCTGCATCCGGTTAGACTGGAAGCCAACCTCAACATAGTTGGGAAAAGGTTACAGTAAAACTTGTTCTTAATGATGAGTAAAATTATTTTCCGTTATTTCAATTACAATAAAACTATCGTTTTATGATAATAAAGCTGAAGAGGTTGTTTGTATGTTTGAATGCGCTTATCTCTGGAACTAACAGCCGGAATTGAAAAATTATTTTTGGATTTGATAGCCAAATTCTTATTATCAACGCTAGGACACATAGGAAATGAGTAAAAAAAAACACGCGGCCGTTGTCGCGGGCAGAAACTATTACCAATAAACAACAAATACATTTTAGTTAAGACTTCGCATAATCATGTTTTTCTCTTCTTGTTCTCACACACTATTTATTTATATATTCTTTATTGTACACCACAAAAATATATAACAAAAAAACAATAACAAACACTACAAAATATACAATGGGCGGCCTTATCGCTATCCGCGATCTCTTCCAGGCAACCTTGGAATGGACAGTGATTTGCGTGGACATAAAATGGGGCTGTCGTAGGTGCAAATAATAAGTCTACAATATACTAAAATAGATACACATATACATACATATCCTAAATAATAATAGATACATACATACGAAATAAGTATATTGTCTACATTTCTTTCTCATTTCTCCTTTCGCAGGTCTGCTGGAAGAAACTTCTTAAGAAATAAGCAGTACCTACGTACTCATATCATAATTATGTCATATCTCTTTGTATTTTACTGTGTGTACATAAATAATAAATAAATAAATAAATAAACTGTTTCAGCCATGTTTTTTTTTTTTTCACTGTCGATCTTTGTTGGGCCACTGGTAACTGCCGCGACTTACGAGTTTCAGGTCGTGGGTTCGAACCCTGACAGGCACTTTACTTTGTGTAAATTATTTCATCACCACTGCTCTCCAAACGGTGAAGGAAACCGGCATGTCCTAGAAGCAAAAATTCTAAGATGATGTGACATCTACCAACCCGCACTGGGCCCGCGTGGTGGATTATGCCCACTCCCTCTCACTGAGAGGAGGCTTGTGTCCCAGCAGTGGGAACATTATAGGCAGATTGTGCTGTTATTTAAAGTATTACCTATACTGGCTTGCATTCTTCATAACTTTTCACAAAAACCATACCAGTGCCCTGTTTATCAAACTTACAAGCCTTGTATTACCAAGTGTCATTATTTACTTCACAAGTACCTTTAGTTAACATGTTTATTCGTGATTTTGTTTATCAAAAAATTCTATGTAAGTTACAACTTGTAGAAAATCATAGAAAATCCTGAGTGTCCGGCGACTCTCTATTCCGTCTTACAAAACAAGTGTCGTGCTTAGTACCGCAACAAATTTTTAAATTCGTGTTCTTTTTTAAAATGTGGTCAAAATAAATGGCCTGATGCCCATGTCCCAGCAGTGGGAACATTATGACTGATTATGAATACGAAGATGAGCTATGAATTTGACGAAAAATTTACATTCTAGGTAACTTGTGAACGTGTAGACTTGTAACTTTTGATAAACAAGGCACAGTTTAAAAACTTCGCAGACATTTATTTATTTATTTAATTATTTATGTACACACAGTAAAACACACACCCAAGAAACCCCTCACACACCCACACACCACACCACAACACCACACCACACACCCACATTCCCACACACCCCACACCCACACACACACACTCATATTCTGTAAGAAACCCCTATTTTATTGAACCACCAAAACAATAATAATGATTAGAATACATCCGAACTTTCCCGCCAAGTGCCTAGGTACAGCAAGGTACAGCGAAGTCAGTTAGATATTCTAGACCGACTGTGTATTCTAAAATTATCAGATTTCGGATCTGGACGCACAGTCTAGTGTCTAGCGGTTTCCCTGGAAATACAGGCGGGGAGAGAAGTGTCTGTAGTTTTAATTAAATATTAAAAAGGCATGTATAGATAGTTCTTTTTGATGTCCCATAATTCAAGGCTATCTGCAGTTTTATATACTTGCACATATTATTATTATTTTATAGTTAGATGCTCAGACTAAATAAAAAACCAAGACAGAGCGTTGCGAACAATACAGTGAAGCATAGCAAAACTACACCACCGTTCTGTGCATACACGCTCAAACGCATACATTTACAATCAAACTACACCAAAATATGTGCACACATGTTTACGAAACCGGCCTCACGTCACTGTTGACAGCGCTCTGTCTTGTTTTTTTATTTGGTCTGAGGTTAGATGTATAATAATGTATATTATTGAATTACTCTAAATAAAAAATAAACATTAATCATTCAGTTTATCTGCTATAAGTAAAAAATACAAAAAAAAAGTCCTAGATCAAGATGTTCCAAAAATACACATAATATGTTGCGCGCCTCTTTTTGTGAACCTCAAATAATTCATATTTTGAGTTCGTAAAAATACTAAATGACCAAGTGCGACCAACTTGAAATATCGCGTTTGGTCACAGTTCTAACCTAACCCGTGTGGTCGGGGTGGAGTTTAGTTACTGCGACCAACTGCGAGAAAAGGTTAGAAAGATAAAAAGAGGTACAATTATTTTTTAAAGTCTGCATCATTTATAGTTCCACAAGTTTTTAGAGAAAGAGTTATTAGTTTATTTCAGTTCATGAGTTCCTAATTAAAATTAGTACACCTTAGTACACCGCTGCTTGCTCCTTTGGCAAATACAGGCCTAATGTTATACAGGATGTTTGGCAGAACGTTGAACATACGAAAATGGTGGGTAGGTGGGGGGGTCATCTGCTACTTATTCAGCCCTCATTTATTTGGCCCTGGCCCACAGGATATAATTTAAAAAAATATATGTTGCTTTCTTCTAGTTTCACCACTTTCTTAACTTTAAAGTGTTATTAAAATAAAATAAAAACAAACTGTGGTGAAACTAAAAGAAAGCAAAAAAAAATATCCAGGGGGCCAGGGCCAAATAAATTAGGGCTGAGTAAGTAGCAGATGACCCCACCTATCCACCATTTTCGTATGTTCAACGTTCTGCCAAACACCCTGTATTAGGTACTGTTATTTTATTGAAAAAAAAATTAATTCTTCTTTTATTTTTTTCAGAATTTTTTCTTGCATTATTTCTAACAATTTAAACAGCTTTGTGCCCCCGACTGTACTAACTTAAAGTTTCGTATGTCAGTACCAGTTCGCTGCATTCGTCCACTTATATCAGAAATACTTTGCACATCGTATACTAACTAATGATTTGGGTTTGTCCAAGATTAAGTTAGGAATGTTATAAATTCTCTGTTTGACCATTGAAAAAAAAAAACTTTATAAACTGAAAGGAGTGCTATAGACGATCGAACTGAATAACTTTTACTATGGCACCAACTTTGAAATCGCGAAAAAAACAACAGCTGTTCCATACAATTTAGAAAAATCTGCCTAGCCTTCCAGTCTAACCGGATGCAGCTGAATACCAGTATTTTACATGGAGCGACTGCCTATCAGACCTCCACAACCCAGTAACTGGGTAATACGATACCCCTTGGTAAGACTGGTTGTCAGACTTTCAGGCTTCTGACGACCCGTAACGACTGTCAAAGATCCACGATTGACAGCCGGGACCAACGGCTTATCGTGCTTTCCGAGGCACGGAGGAGTCTCGGTATGTAAAGGTCCATCCTCAGATCAAACCTAACAAACGTAGCTTAACTTCATGGATCGAACCGCGCGGCTGTTATTACTTAGCCACGAATTCCATACAGTTTAGAACAGTAGATAATTATTAAACTTTAGTATGGGCAGCTGTTTTTTTTTTTTCACGATTTCAGTGTTGGTGCCATAGTAAAAGTTATTCAGTTCAATGGTCTAAGGCACTCCTTAAAGTTTGTAAAGATATTTTTTTTACACCATAAAGAATACGCATGAAAACATAACCTTGTGTTTACTGTCGCTCTGTCAGGTAAAAGTTGATAGTGGATCTCCTTATTTTACAATCAATTAAAAACATTTTGTATGTTATAATAAAGTAAGTAAGGTTTCTCCAAAAGTAAGGTTCCAGAACTAAATACTTGTGTCATAATTATTATTGCAATATTTAAAAGGACATAACAGTCTTTCAATTTACCGATAATTTTATGACTAGTAAACCCTTTTAGAAAGGGTAGAAACACCGGTTAACAACCCGACAAACAATTGTTTTATTATTATATTCGTTCATTACAACCCGTTACGAGAAAGTTGAGAAAGGATACAAAAGATAAATAAAAATTTCTTTTTCAAACAATTGCTGATGAGTAATAAATAGTATAGTAAAATGCAAACCTTATTTTGCTAAGCAGTAAAAGATAAAGAAACAGTAATGTTGACGGTATTACCCTTTACCGTTTGCCGAAATATTTTTAAGTAATTATTCGGCATCTTCTTGGCTATAAATCTATGCAAGTGAAGGTTGAATGTTTGTAATTTTTACAAAATATAAGTAACTAGACTCGCGACAATCTAAGAAGTCCGTTTTGACAGCTATCAAAATGCTTTGTATAGCGATGAAAAAAAAAATTGGTTTCTTTTAAACTGATTCTCGAGACATATCGATTGAACATACTTAGAGAGTTTGTAATCTACGACTTATCTACATAGATAAAAACCGATTCTCAAGGCTTAACGTTTTATTACATGTACGAGAACGAAACGTCAAAACGGACTTCTTAGATTGTCGCGAGTGTATGTGCGCCCTCGGTTTCACCCGCGTAAGGGTCAGTTCAGACCGCGAAGTGAAGCCACGTGACGCTGCGCGCTTTTCAACAAATTATCGAACTTATTTTCTTCACAAAAAGGTCTAATTTCAGTGCGAGGGTTGACACATGTCAAAGTACGCAGAGATGCGCGGTGCTGCACGGCACGTATACCTTATTGTGTAGTAAATAAATTCGATATTGTATAGGATCATAAAAAAGTGCGCCTCGCTTCACATCTCGGTGTGAACTGACACTAAGTCTCGATCCCGTGGGAGTATCCTATGCCCTTTTCCAGGTCATAATCTACACATGTGCCAAATTTCAATCCGTTCAGCCGTATTAGCGTGAAAGCGTAACAAACAAACTCACTTTCGCATTTACCTATAATTCCGGTACTGTAGGCTCCCGAAGAGTATATATACCTATAGTACTTAAGGGGGATGCGCTAGGGTAACCCGCGAAATTCAAATTTTCTTTCATACGTTTTTTGTAATTTGCAGGTCAATGTCAGGTTGTATGTGCGTTAAAATAATTATGATTCGCGACCGTAACAAATATGTCATAAGAATCAGCAATACAACTCCTTGATTAGAATAACTCCCAAATGTCATGATGTCGCGAAATAGGTAGTTATTCACTTTTAATATGAACTTAGAGAGTTATATTGCTGATTCTAATGTTTATAATTCTGAAAATCCATATTAAATTACGGTTGCGAATCATATTTTAATCAACATACAACCTGATACTGATCTGCAAATTGCAAAAAACGTAACACAATTTAAATTTCGCGGGCTATCTTGATGTTTTCGCTTTAAGATACTCACATAACAAGACGCAGTAGTCGGTTCTTAAAATATTATAACTTTACCTTTACGATTTACGCGGAAACTGTCCTGTGACCAAAGTTTTAGGAATATAGGATTTAGTCTTCCTTAATACCATTATCGATCTATCTGTCCGTTAAAGCACTTATATCTCCCTTATAACCCGATTATCCGTTCCGTTTTTATTTTAACTCTGAGTATAGTTTTATCCGGGTACCTTTCCTCAGATTTTTACGAAACAGCATGAATAAGCACCCTTATAAAAATTAATATGCCTAGCCTTTTCCCAACTATGTTAGGGTCGACTTCCAGTCTAACCGGACGCAGCTGAATACCAGTATTTTATATGAAGCGACTGCCTATCTGACCTCCACAACCCAGTTACTGGGTAACACAACACGTTACCCAGTTCTCAGACTTTTGGGCTTCTAACTACCCGTAACGACATAGATACGGGACGGAGAAACAAAATGGCGGCGGTAGTTCCGAATTTGGCACGGCCAGTTAGCAGACAAAAAGATCGTTCCTTTCCGACAATCTTCGTGGAACATCGTCACTTTACTTAAGTTATTTTGTTAAAACGTCAAACGCGTAATATTTTACGCGCGTAAGGTAAGCGCAACACTAAACTGATTGTTCTGGCGCATGTACATAGCGCGCATGCGTCATTTAAACGAACAACTGAAGAACAAAAAGAATTCAACCTTAACTCATAAAAATATGGCTGACAATTGAATGTGAAGTGCGGGACAGTATTTAGTCAGTTAAGGTATTGAAATGTCAACTTTGTGGTGTGCAACTAAGGTTGAAATTAACGTGTGTTTAAAAGCAATTTGAGCAGAAAAGAGCTATTGTTTCGAGAATTGAACTCAAATGACTTCTTCCTCTTTGACAGAAAAAAAAATGGCATTTGTTTATTTTAAAGCAATCTTCACAAATAATGTAAGTACGCCATAAGATTAGACAAATAACGTTATAACACCAACGTTATTTTCATAAAAGAGTTTAAGGTGGATGCGCTAGGGTAGCCCGCGAAATTCAAATTTTCTTACGTTTTTGCAATTTGCAGGTCAGTATGACTATTTCATGAAATCGACATTCAATGCACTTACACGAACTTAGAGAGTTGTATTGCTGATTCTAATGTTTATAATTCTGTAAATCCATATTCGTTACGGTCGCAAATAATAATAGATCAACATACAACCTGATACTGACCCGCAAATTGCAAAAAAGTAAGGAAATTTGAATTTCACGGGCTACCTTAGCGCATTTCCCTTAATAAGGTCCGACATTTGACGATAAATAGAAATCAATGTATTGTATTCACATTACTACTACTATAGTACATTATTAATATATAAATTTGAAAATTATCATGTAATCATTTCAACAATAAAATACAATAACTGTCGTCATTTGCCGGTTATTTGTTCCTCCTTCATACCACGGATGTACTTGCCGGGACCAAGTGGCATCACCGGTGATGCCACCCGGGGTTAAACATGTTAATGAATTAAAGTCAATTTTACCTTGTGAAAAAGTTTTGGTTATTTCAAACAAAAAAAAACAGAACACACAGAACAGAGAGTTATTTGAAACGAATTTTCAAGTTATGTTTAGCTAGTTAATTGATTCAGGCGTGACCTTGCGGAAATCCATTATAAAATACAATAGACGTTGATATATTTCGTAACCTATTCCGCTTGACTATTCTTCAAGAGTCCGAAAAACCCTGTAAGAAATCGACACGTGTTTCACCTCTCAACGAGGCATCCTCAGGATGACGATTGACCAATTGCAAACCAGAACGCGACGTGTTACCACACCGAGCGCTTTTTTTTTTCACTTTGCTTCTAGCGCTCGGTAAGTTCGCGACCTTACTCGGCTCGCCGTCGGTGACACACATGAAGCTTGCTCAAAATTTCATTGTCAAATTGGCTCGCGGCTCGCGGCGATGACAGGCGGGCGAGTAAGCTCACCTAGCCATAAGTACGCGTACTTGCTCGCACGTCTAACACCCCTTTAAAGCTACAATTTGCTAGAAAAGCGGTGGCCGCCACATAACGGCCGCAGTGACAGCTGTCATGAAAATGATGCTGATGACAGTGCGAAGTTAAATCTTTGTGGAAGTGGTGTTTGACTTCACAGTGTCAAATACCTACACTCTTTAGGAAAACACCAACTAACTTTCATAAATAACGGTTCCCTGAGGTCATTCGCCGGTAAATTGCAGACGCTATGTGGCGGCTACCGCTTTTCTAAGACCAATACTTTTCTTTAAAACATTCTTCCCCTTTATCAATCAATTTATCGTGACATTATCAATCATAAACTAACAATCATGCATCAGGATTATTGAGATTTATCAATAATATAAAATTATTCTCGGAAATCGATTTCAAACTTTATCCGAATTAAAATAAAGTACAATTTCGATGTGAACAGGTAAATTCGTAGGAAATTCATCGCAAAACCTATTTTGAACATTACCATGTAGGAAATAAAGTACAATTTTGAGGTGAAGTGAGTTTCGAACGGTATTACCCACAGGTAATTATGTCAAAATGTCATGTTTTACAAGGTATTACGATTTTAACCCTTGTGTAAGAACGATATGGGTCTTAAGATTTTAAACTAGCTGATGCCCACGGCTTCGCCTGCGTGGATGTCAGTTATTATATACTAAAACCTTACTCAAGAACCACTCTATCCATTAAAAACAGCATGAAAATCGGTGCAGTAGTTTTTGAGTATAACGCGTACAGGACGACAGACAGACGCGGCGGAGGACTTTGTTTTATAATATGTATGGATAAAGATCATCTAATGTCGTTCCCGATAACCTATAATAGTCATCTGCCTAGCCTTTTCCCAACTATATTGGGGTCGGCTTCCAGTCTAACCGGATGCAGCTGAATACCAGTATTTTACATGGAGCGACTGCCTATCTGACCTCCACAACCCAGTAACTGGGTAATACGATACCCCTTTGGTAAGACTAGTTGTCAGACTTTCGGGCTGCTGACGACCCGTAACGACTGTCATAGATCCACAAATGACAGCCGGGACCAACGGCTTAACGTGCTTTCCGAGGCACGGAGGAGTCACGGTATGTAAAGATGGTCACTCATCCACGGACCAACCCCGGCAAGTGTAGCTTAACCTGATGGATCGACCCGTGCGACTGTTATTATGTAGCCACGAGCTCCTCACCTATAATAACCTATAATAGTATAGAGACAACATGCAAAAAAAAAAAAATTGTAAAATATTCACAAAAAATATTAAATTGATACGGAAAAGAAACACTTTGTACACGCACACTTGTCACACTTGTCACACTTGTCTCACTTGTCACACTTGTCACACTTGTCTTTCTACGTTGAATACAAGCGTGCGTGTACAGTTTTTCTTTCACGTGTCGATTTAATATAGTTTTGTGTTTATTTTACTACATACAGGTACTTATATATAATATATATATATTTTAAGCGTTTATGGACGCCCTTTGTTAGTTAACATAGGTACCGTATATCATCACAAATCAGTAAATCCTCTGAAAGGGTGGGCAGACAGTGAAGTATGCTACACACATTTCGCAAGTAGCCTTGTAAATCTCATGTACCTATTAAGAGGTAGGCCTATTGTCAATAACCGGGTTGGAATCCAGATTCCGGGCTGCTACGGATAATTTATCAAAACGTAAAAATAAGTTACGATAACAAGAATACCTGCTACAAAAAATACTAAAAAGAATTAAGCTTTCATTGATAAAAAAAACTGTTTCTTTTTTTCAATGTCATTTATGAATGATAAATGATTTATTTCTGTAATTAGGTTTGTACAAACACTTTTACACGTCAAACACATTTTTTAAACTATACTCCATTTGAAATAAGATTAGACATTCAAACAAACCTTTATACAGTCCGTTCAACCGATTTTGACTTCTATACCGTAGGCATAAGGATGGCATTAAAAGCAAAAAAGATTACACAATACC
This sequence comes from Lithophane ornitopus, assembly GCA_948473465.1. Lineage (NCBI taxonomy): Eukaryota > Metazoa > Arthropoda > Insecta > Lepidoptera > Noctuidae > Lithophane > Lithophane ornitopus. The sequence continues at coordinate 4,467,837 of OX419641.1, read as the reverse complement.
AACTGTGTAGTGCAGCTGCCATTTGTCATGCCACCAACGCAATAGAAGTCAAAATTGGTTGAACGGACTGTAAAAAAGGTGTATTTAAATGTCTAATCTTATTTCAAATGGGGTATAGATGAGTTCGGCGTTTCCTATCTGACTACTCTGAGAAGAAAGGCCGAAACAAACTCAGAGGTCACAGTCTCTTTTAAAGTCCAGACATAATCTTGGTCAGATCATGTGAAGACCATGTAGATTGGTGTCTGAAATGGTCTTTTGAGGAAAGAACCACACAGATTGAGTGGACCTGTCCAGGCAGTGCAGGCATTTGTCAGTGATCGTGCAGCTCAACTTAGAATTTAAGGAGCTCAACGATTTGATGAACAATACCAAAAACAGGACATTTGGGTAGGCCGCATAAATTACTCAAACTGCCAGACCATGATTAATTAAAACTAAGGAAAAATAAATAATAAAAAGAAAAGACTGATCCACATAGTCTTCACATTCACAATAATTAAAATAATGTAATACTTTACAAAGTACATAATTCATGTCATTGTAGGTATACATAAAATGTCAATGTGAATATAAAATCCAGTAAATAATCTTGGTCAGATCATTTGAATAAATCCCGTTCTTCGCACCGAGTTGCAACACCCAATCCGTTACACAATAATAAAAAAAGGATTTCAACAGTCCTCGGTCATAAACCCATAAAAAAGCACCCTTTCTCCGAAAAAAAAACCAGCATTTTTCTCAAAAAAGATTCTTTTTTCGGCAAAAAAAGATTAGAAAAGAAAGTTTCTGAAAAGATACACGTAATCGTGTAACAATAACAAAAATATTGAAATGTCATTGCGCAGTTAAAGAGATTGCCCAATTTTTTCTTTGTTCGCTTAAAAAGTGGTGTAGAGATGTGCTTAACTTATATTATCGATAAAAAAATATAGTGTTTGTTTTTTATTTTTTGTTATATATTTTTGTGGTGTACAATCCTTACTAATATTATAAATGCGAAAGTAAATCTGTCTGTCTGTTTGTCGCGCTTTCACGCCAAAACTACTGAACCGATTTAAATGTGGTACACAGATAGTCTAGAGCCTGAGAAAGGACATAGGCTACTTTTTATCGACATACCACGCGGGCGAAGCCGCGGGCGGAAGCTAGTAAACTATAAACTAAAAATCTATAGGTTCAAAAGAAATTAAGTAACGTTCATTTTATGTGATATTCCAGGAAACTTTTGGAGTCTGCGAAAAGATTTGGGTAAAAACTATATTAAAATGGGATCTCCCTTTGGAGTTCGGACACCTTTTAAAGGTTTTCCCCACTGAATTAAGTACCTACTTAAAGATGTTTTATTTTAGACTAGCTTCTGCTCGCGACTTTGCCCGTGGATATTTCGGCCGCCGACCCACCGCGACGAACATTATCGCCCGCCCGTGTTATTACTTCGTTTTCGCTGTCTGACTTTTTTTTGCTCGGCTCCAAAGTGTTATAGCATGATGATAATTGGCTATAACCTTCCTCAAGACTTGGGCTATAAAATGCAAAAAGAATTTTTCTAATCCAACAAGTTCAACCTTTTTTTTTTGTGTGTGAAATCATCAAGTGCGCCCTCCCGCTCTAGGCAGGAAGGGCGTGTCAGACTTTTACTGACTAAAACCCACCCGTGTTCCTTCAGTTGCCTGTTGCCAATGGCCCTGGTATCTCTTTCGGACTTTCCCGCAACACCCACGATTTCACCCGTATGTAGAGTTAATCCAGAATAAGAATGGTCTTGTCCTGAGCAACGGGGGCGCCGCCGTCACCCGGTAGAGAAAATTTTGTATCATCATCTGCCTAGCCTTTTCCTTACTATGTTGGGGTCTGCTTCCAGTCTAACCGGATGCAGCTGAATACCAGTATTTTACATGGAGCGACTACCTATCTGACCTCCACACCCAGTAACTGGGTAATACGATACCCCTTGGTTGTCAGACTTTCGGGCTTCTGACGACCCGTAACGACTGTCAAAGATCCACAAATGACGGCCGGGACCAACGGCTTAACGTGCTTTCCGAGACACGGGGGAGTCTCGGTATGTAAAGATGGTCACCCATCAGGTTAAGCTTCGCTTGCCGGGTTTGGCAAGCGAAGTTTAACCTGATGGATCGACCCATGCAGCTGTTATTACGTAGCCACGAGCTCCTCAGAAAATTACAGAAAATTTTGTATAATGGAAAAAAATCCGAGTAACTCTTCAACCGAGCATCTAACTCAGGACCTAGACTTAGCGGTCGCACTTATGACTGTGTTTGACGATAGGAAAGTCAAACTAACTTTTTCGCATCAAAAACATTATTTATTACAACATTTATATTCATCAGCCAAAGGATTACCAAAGGATTCTCGGTTACTTTGGTCACATTTCCCGTCGGGAACCGGATAACCTTGAAGAGTATCTTAATAATATATTTTTTTGGTTGGTATAATGGCGTGTGCTAGCTGACATATGGCTAATAATTAGATTTATGTTTTTGTGTTCCGTAATGTGAATGATTTTGCATACTATTGTATAGAATCAATTTTTTTCTAACTAAACAGACAGCTGTGCTGCTGGGGAGTTTGTTGCGCCACTTCTTCCCAGCTAAAGCACTAGGAAGTGGTGAAGGGTGGGCGTTTTGGGGGACTGTCTTATGTAATTTTGACGTTCGAAAAGTGCTGATTCTCAGCCTAGTTTATATAAATGACTTTTGATTTTGAAAGCTGGTGGTGTTGGGCAAGGTGGATGGGAAAAGACCACGTGGCAGGGTTACCTAACCGCTGGTCAGACAAAGTAACCGCCCTCACTGGACTCTCTGTTACGACCGCCATGAGAGAAGCGGAGAACCGAACTAAATGGAAGAACATCATAGATAAAGCCATGAAGGCCTTTCAGGGACACGACCTTCAGACTAATGAAGTACGCGACCAAGAAGAAGATTCATCAGCCTATAATGTTCCCACTGCTGGGACACAGGCCTCCTCTCTTTGAGAGGAAATGGGCTGTAATCCACCGCGGTCATCATGGTCACCGTAGAAACGGGTTTTGTCGACGAATAGACAAAATGACAGATTATGATTATCTATCTTTTTAACCGACTTCTTCAAAAAGGAGGAGGTTCTCAATTCGTCTGTATGTTTTTTTTTACCACAACTAAAAAGTGGAAAATAAAAACTTTTTACAAAAAAAGACCAACCGACTTCCAAAAAAAACAATAAAAAAGTGAAAAATTACTTTAATTTCGGAAGTCGGTGTCTTTGCTTTTCAATTTCCGTTTTTTTCCACCGACTTCCGAAATTCGACACCGATTTCCGAAGTCGGTTGTTTTTTTTTTTTTGTCTATTCTTCTGTCGGTAAAACCCATTTCTACGGGGGGCGGGGCGTTGTGGTAGATGTCATTACGTCAGCATAATGCTGAGCGATAGCCGTTTTGCGTGGATGTGACGCATGTTTCCCCCAACCTTTTCTTATTTTTTCTTTTTTTGCGTCATGTTCATCGCAAATAAACGTATTTTCTTTCTTTTCTATTCTTTCTTTATGTCACATGTCTTCGAATTTTTGATTCTAGGACATGCCGATTACCTCATAAAAACATATTTTCTATAATTCCTTTCAAAATCAAACTTATCGATACTAGTCCCCTCCCTACGCTGAAGCCATTAGCGACGCGATATCCCTGTCAACTGACATAGATCAATCATAATCATCTTTTGTTATCCGAGCCATCGGGGAACCCCGGGCAGCGAGCAACTTGCCCGGCGAACTAATATATTGCCACAATGATTTTCAGATGTGAGATTATTGCTTCTTCGATTATTACCTTCAAGAATGGAAGAGGTTCTCAATTTGACACGTGTTTTGTGTATCTAGAACAGTGGTGGCCCAGTGGTAACGGCCTCGACTTACCGAGTGGTAGGTCGTAGGTTCGAACCCTGACAGGCGCTTTACTTTGTGTAAATTATTTCGTCGCCACTGCTTTCAAAACGGTAAAGGAAAACATCGTGAGGAAACCGGCATGTCCTAGAACCAAAAATTTCAAAAACCGAAGACATGTGACATCTACCAACCCGCACTGGGCCCGCGTGCAGGATTACGGCCCACACCCTCTCACAGAGAGGAGGCCTGTGTCCCAGCAGTGGGAACATTATAGGCTGATTATGCTTGTGTATCTATACTAATATAAAACACGTATTTTGTGTATAGACTAATAGAAAACCTACGACCAGTGGTCCATATCACTGGGTCGCAAGCACTGGAAGTAATGGGGAGAGGCTTCTGCCCAACTGTGGGATGATACAGGCTAAAAGTAACGGTTTATTTAATTTAATACTAATAATCTAAACGAATTCCAACCAATACACTGGCCACCAAAACTTAGTACCACACTTTTAAAATTGCAATTTCTCCTGAATTGTAGAAGTTTTGAAATAAAAAAAGTTTTATAGGAAACATCAGCTTTCTTGGAATTATTCATGAGTAACATTTTTAACTTAAACCAAAATATAGCAATTTTTAACTTACTGGAAAAAAACTCAAAACAACATTTATAACTACAGTTTTATGCCTTATTTACATAATTTTTTTGACACCTTGGCTTTTGAATCGAAATTCATCGATCAAGAAATAAATGTGAAAACAAAACCAGGACTTTTTGTTCCTGGTTTTGTTTTCACATTTATTTACTCAAAAGTTGCAACAACTTGAAAAGGAGTGTTTTTGTACAAAGGTTTTTTTAGCCATTCCTTAAAAGACGGTTATTGGCTATAAAGCTTTTTTATATAAAAAATTAAATTATTTCTGTAATCCTTTTTATTTCGAAAATATATCTTGTGTAATTTAAAAGTTATGTTGCAATTTTGGAAGTGTGGTACTAAGCTTTGACGGCCGTATTATAAATGCGACAGTGAGTGTGTTTGTTTGTTACGCTTTCACGCTAAAACGGCTTCTCGCCAGTTGTGTTTATGTCCCATGTAATAGAGACCAGATCTGTTGCCTTCAATCGGGCACAAATTCAGACTCTGCTACTACGAAATTCCTGATGGAAAACCCATTATAACTTTGTCCGACCTGGGAATTGAACCCAGGAACTCATGCTTAGCAGTAGGTACCTAGTGCTTGCACCCACTAGGCCAAAAAGACACTCACAGTTCACGTCAAAATCCAGAATAAACATGGTCAGGGACTGAAAGCACGGGACTGGTCGATGTCCAGCAGTGGACGCTTGGGAGATATATGTCCAGCAGTGGACGTTTTTGGCTGAAATGATGATAAAAACTGCACTACTAAGTAGAAACAGAAACATAAATATAATTTTCACAGCATCATCATCTGCATCTGCCTAGCCTTTTCCCAAGTATGTTGGGGTCGGCTTCCAGTCTAACCGGATGCAGCTGAATACCGGTATTTTACATGGAGCAACTGCCTATCTGACCTCCACAACCCAGTAACTGGGTAATACGATACCCCTTGGTAAGACTGGTTGTCAGACTATTTGGCTTCTGACGACCCGTAACGACTGACAAATAATTTAAATAATAATTTTAACAGCAAAACTAAAATAGTAATTTCATAGTTTATTTAGTTATTTATAATCAGCGTTAGTTTATTTTACATATAGAATAATTTATATGACATTGAGTTTGATTTGACACAAATTATTTCCCTGCTGCTATACTATTGGTGATCTATCTAATCAGTATCTTCGTCAATCATTACTTATTCCAGGCCTGAGTTTTTCAATGCCTAAAGCATTGACTGAATCTGGCATTCTGAAAGGCTCAAAAGTAATGCAAAGATCATCTAGTGTTTCTTTCCATCTGACTCAGATTTCTTCTGAACTAATTTATCTCGGCCCAAAGTTTTATGAGGCTTTTCATCGCGAGCGTAATTTGAGTTTCTGCCGTCGCTAAAAAACTAGTCTTGCCAGGAATCAGATTCTATAACATATCTGTAAATTTTTCTGTTACTTTTTATCTCTGATATCTGTTTATTCATTTCGTTTGTATCTGAATATTGTTTAATTGTATCATCAAATTCATTGGGACGATCGAACTGGTCAAGGTATCGAACCTTTTCCAAATTCATAATGCCTGATGATAATGTTTGTCCTGGGGTAGAATTATATCGTTTTAATTCGGTTACAACATCATCAGAAAGATAGTCTACTTTTTTCGAAAGAAAATCAGAAGCTTGTAAATGACTTTCACTCGTCTGTTTGGTTGGTAATTCACATTTTGAGTACAATTCATAACTTGATAGACTAGCCTTTCTGCGAAAAATGCAGTCTGAAAATATGTCAATTTTTGAATTAAACGTTACCGTTTCAAACCATTCGCCCGTTTCAAATGCTTCTCCATCTTCTTCTATTTCAGCATCTAATTCTTCGATTTTTAGTATATTGGGGTTTATAGTATAGCTCTTGTGGGCAAATGGGGGAATGAACTCATCATAGCAGTCTGATTCGTCTGGTAATTTTAAGACTACTAGTTCATTTTTCTCAGATGCTTTTGTTAGAATTTTTTTATTTTTAATATCTCTTGGTATAAGTTTAAAGGTTACTTTTTCTGGTGTTTCTGCTTTTGAGGTCTCTTTATGTGGAATAATTTTAACTTGCCGAGTTGAAGTTTCTCCCACTTGTACATTTATTTTCGCACTTTTACTCTCATCCTTCTCTGTTAGTTTTATTTCTGGTAAAGTTTGTTGACAAAGACTGCATTTTGTAGAATCAGATATCACGATTGTGCTCTGTTTTTCAGATTTTTGATATTTGCCCGATATTTGTCGAATTTCTGGCGCCGTTTTTTGATTTTGTGAAGTTGTAGAGTTTATTTTAAGTGTCGTTTCTTGTACTTTTTTTGATTTTCGACTTATAAGAGGTGATTTATTTCCTTCTAGAGGAGTACTTTCTACTTTCTGGTTTTCGTTATCCTTTGTTGCTGATCGTTGGTCCTTAACGAAAACTTTTTGACTTTGTGTTGAAAGTGGATGTTCGACTTTGAACTTTTGAACTTGTTGACTTGAAGTTTCTCCCACTTGTACATTAATTTTCGCACTTTTAGGCTCATCATTCTCTGGTAAAGTCTGTTGTCCCAAAATGCATTTTGTAGAATCGGATATCACAACTGTGCTTTGTTTTTCAGATTGTGGATATTTTTCCGATATTTGTTGAATTTTTGGGGCCGGTTTTTGATTATGTGAAGTTGTAGAGTTTATTTTAAGTGTTGTTTCTTGTACTTCTTTTAAATTTCGACTTTTAGTAGGTGATTTAGTTCCTTCTAGAGGAGTAATTTCTAATGTCAGTTTTTCTAAATCCTTTGTTGGTGGTCGTTGTTCCTTAACGAAAACTTTTTGACTTTGTGTTGAAAGTGGATGTTCGACTTTGAACTTTTGAACTTGTTGACTTGAAGTTTCTGCCACTTGTACTTTAATTTTCGCACTTTTAGGCTCATCATTCTCTGGTAAAGTCTGTTGTCCCAAAATGCATTTTGTAGAATCGGATATCACAACTGTGCTTTGTTTATCAGATTGTGGATATTTTTCCGATATTTGTTGAATTTTTGGGGCCGGTTTTTGATTATGTGAAGTTGTAGAGTTTATTTTAAGTTTTGATTCTTGTACTTCTTTCGAATTTCGACTTTTGGTAGGTAATTTCATTCCTTCTAGAGGAGTATTTTCTACTTTCTGATGTTTGTTATCTTTTGTTGCTGATCGTTGGTCCATAACGAAAACTTTTTGACTTTGTGTTGAAAATTGATGTTCGACTTTCCCAGTTGTTCTTTTTAGTGAATCCATGACTTGTTCCACAAGTTTTTGCTTAGATTTAGATTTCTTTGATGTAAAAAGCTCAGTTGTTGGTTCAGTTATTTCGACTCTTTTTGCTGGAGGCTGTGTTTTTCTACCTGACATCTTATGTAGAAGTGTCGCACTATATACAGAATCTAAATTATCTTTTTGTGGTGACATTTTTACAGTATTATGCGGAGTCATACCACTGTAAATCAGAGGAGGAGGAGGAGCTTCAGGAGAGTTATTTGATACAACGGTTTTTTGTTTTTTACCTCGTTTTTCATGATAATCAACTGCCAATTGTACCACAATTTTTTTCAAAACTTTATCAATTCCTTTCTGAAGTTTCTTCTCATCTTTTATTGTTTTTAAGAAAAGTTGTCGTTCTTTTTCTATTTCTGCTGATATTTCTTTTATTTGACTGATGAGCTCTGGTATGGTTTCTTTTGACAATTTGATATATTCCCTGTAAATGAATACAACCTTATTTTTTATTTATGCATAACCTGAAAAGGGGTCATTGTACTCATCATTCTGAACAACTTTTTCTATGGGACCATACATTTTGTCAATTTAAGTGAACACAAATGTAGGGAACAGCTGATTTTTTTTTTTGCGATTTCAAAGTTCGTCCCATAGAAAAAGTTGTTCAAAATGATGAGTACAATGACCTTTCGGGTTTAGCATAAAGAAAAAATAAGGTTGTATAGTTGTGATTGCTGTTATTTTTATATATATTTGGCCAGTGCCGGTTAAACTCACCCTTCAGAATATTGGATAATATTTCTTAACATTTTCATAATTAGATTTAAAAAAAATATCGTATATCTTTTATAGAAAATAGACAACAGACAGCCGACTTCCAAAAAAAACACAAAAACAGTGAAAAATAACTTTAATTTCGGAAGTCGGTGTCTTTGCTTTTCAATTATCGTTTTTTGCCACCGATTTCCGAAATTAAAGCTATTTTTTAACTTTTTTTTGTGTTTTTTTTGGGAGTCGGTTGTTTTTTTTGTAAAAAGTTTTTATTTTTCACTATTTACTTGTGGTACTACCCCACCCAAATTCGAATCCTACTACCTGCTATGTAAATAACAGTGACGCGAGTCAAACAATATATCGTCTACATACACTAAGTGGGAAAAAATAAGTAATATTGGAGCTAACTCAAAAACTATGCAAGCAAAGTTAATAAAATTTATATATGACCACCGCTGAAGCATTACCTACCAAAAAAAAAACTATTCATAATTGGCGGAGCACACAGACGAATTGAGAACCTCCTTCATTTGGAGAAGTCGGTTAAAAATAGAAAGTGGTTGAGCAAGCATGGAGTCCTGGGTTCCGAGGTCTACTTTCAGGTAGATATTTCTGGCCTGAAAAACAAATGGGCCACATAGCCCCATTCGTTTTTGTGTACCTTACCTGGGTCAAATAAATGTATTTTCTTTCTTTTAGATTCTATTCGGAAATAAGGCTCGACCAGAGCTCGTACTGCCCCGTTGGTCTCGTGCTCGCAAGCGTGACTACTGAGCTTGGGGTCCTGGGCTCGATTCCCGGGTCGGGTCCTCAGACCAAATAATAAAACCAAGACAGAGCGTTGCGAACAATACAGTGAAGCATGCCAAAACTACACCACCGCTCTTTTCATACACGCTCAAACGCACACATTTACAATCAAACTACACCAAAATGTGCACACATGTTTACGAAACCGGCCTCACGTTGTTGTTGACAGCGCTCTGTGTTGGTTTTTTATTTGGTCTGAGGTCGGGCCTATTTTTATTGTTTTTTTTTTCCCCTTAGTTAACAGCCCGGAGTTTGGAAGTTGGCAGCGTGATACCTCGGGAAGCACGTTAAGCCATTGGCCCTGCGCCTGACGGCCTATACCCCATTTGAAATAAGATTAGCCATTAAAACAAACCCCTTTACAGTCCGTTCAACCGATTTTGACTTCTATACCGTAGGCGTAAGGATAGCATTAAAAGCAAAAAAAGTTACACAATACCAACTATCTACTGCGGCTGCCATTTGTCATGCCACCAACGCAATAGAATTCAAAATCGGTTGAACGGAATGTAAAAAAGGCTTATCTATACGTCTAATCTTATTTCAAATGGAGTATAGACAATAGTGACAATCGCTTCGAAATCCTTTTGTATTTCTACAACGACTTTCAACAGGATTGACATAAGCTTTTCGATAGCTTATGTCAGTCCTATACATTTTGCCTTTTCGATCATCGTTATCGCTGATAGAATGTCACTTTGTCTAGGGTCTCTAATTTCTCTCCGGTCGTGTTGGATTGCCGTCCCATCGGTCTATGAGAGTACACCTGTGTTTGCGAACACATTTGTGCACTATAATATCTCCCGCGCCGAAGGCTAGCCGTTGAATATTAAATTGATACGTAAAAGAAACACGACGAGCTTCTATGAACGCTATTCTATTGCAAAATAGTGTCTAATAATCGTATACAGGGTGTAAGGGACAGCCCTCCGCAGACTGCTGGGATGAATTCAGCATATCATACATAATTATAAATGACATTATATTTTTTTTTTTTTCAATACTTTGTGTGTGTATATTGACTTTTTAGTTTATAAGCATTTGAAATTATATACTTAATTACTACATTTTGACATTTTGAGGAGCTCGTGGCTAAGGAGGAGCTCGTGGCTAAGTAATAACAGCAGCTCGGGTCGATCCATCAGGTTAAGCTACGCTTGCCGGGGTTGGTCCGTGGATGGGTGACCATTTTCACATATCGAGACTCCTCCGTGCCTCGGAAAGCACGTTAAGCCGGTGGTCCCGGCTGTTATTTGTGGATCTTTGGCAATCGTTACAAGTCATCAGAAGCCCGAAAGTCTGACAACCAGTCTAACCAAGGGGTATCGTATTACCCAGTTACGGGTTGTGGAGGTCAGATAGACAGTCGCTCCATGTAAAATACTGGTATTCAGCTGTATCCGGTTAGACTGGAAGCCCAACATAGTTGGGATAAGGCTAGGTAGATTTTTTACTACATTTTGACATTTAATTCACAAATAATAATAATAAATAAATCAAACAATAATTATTTAAATGACAAATGTAATTAATTTTTCTTATTCTTTGTTTTTTGTGGCTTAGTAATAGAATTATGTAAGTAATTAATACATTTCATAAATAATCTAATATTAATATTCTTTAAATTAACGAATAATGCTCTAAATAATTATAAAAGATATTTGCACACCTGTGTAGGTAGGATATGGTTAAAGAACTTTGTTGTATGTATCACCTCATGTACCCATATTCAAGCAAATAAATGATTTGATTTGATACTAATACCGGTACATGAAATTATTTCAGGAACGTTATGGAAATCCAATAAACCTGGTTTGTATTATTACCTCACGCGCAATGTATCGTTACCGTGGCAAAACCCGCGTAGCCGCACTCCCGTGTCGGGGGGTTCCATCCATTGCTGGTTTTTTTATTTTAGCTGTTTTATTTACATAGATGGAGTGCTGCGTACACAGAAGTAATTTTACATTGAAATAAAGGAATAGTAACGGAAAAAATTATTTAAAAAATGAAAGTATTCCTGAGACAATTTCCGGTGGAATATGATTCAAAATAAGGAGCTAAACACCTGTTAATTTACGGAGGGCTGTCCCGTACACCCTGTATGGTAACATCTCTGCCAACCCCTTTAGAGATTTTTGGTGTGATAGGTCATGTTATTTATTCGTTCTAAGGGCACGGTTCCGCAAACAGTTGTCAAGTAATAGAATTCCTATTATACAAATTGTTCTCAGGTAGCAATTTTGCGAAATAGTTTGAATGTCACCCATCCCACCAAGGATTATTACTGCAACGATTTTGCATCTTTGTCAATATTTCTTAGAAAACGATTTCACTTTCATTCTGTTTGTTTTTTTTTTTGCAAAAACTTTGTTTTAATTAATGGTGTTTGGCATTAAAGCAAAAGTGACAGTCAAACAATGATTATTATGGTTTTAAACAATTTAAAAGTGCAAGGATACTAAGAATTAAATGAATCAGGAAAGGATAGACTCATTTAATGTAGTCACGGAATATTGTGCCTATTGTTTAGCTCCGTTTCATTAACATTTTAATATCTACCTTATAGAGGGTAAACACCGTTATCCTTGAAACCAGTGGTTTGGTTTCATTTATAGAACGTAAAATCAATGAAAAATTACAACATTTTTTTTAAAGAAAATCTACTTTTTATCACAACATTATTTCACCCTTTCACCCTAGGGCGCTAGGGCAACGAACTTGCGTCTCAACACGGATTGGTGACGCGGGACGTGACCTGACTGGCAGCGAGCGCGACCCATCCCTCAGTCAGTCAGCTGTTTCGCTAGCGAGCACAATAACGTTTTTTTTTTGCTGTTACTCGGTTTGTTTTTATAATTAAGGGCGAATTTCACCAAACTTTTATACCGAGTGTAAGTCTTATCCTGCGAACAAATATTTAATTTTTGACAGTTTTTCCATACGAAAACTGTCAGACGACAATTTTATTCCACGGATAAAAGATATCTGACTTTGAAGAAATCAGCTAAGTCAACTACCCATGGTTTGAGTAACAGCGGTATTTACCCTTACACCCTGTACTTAGACCAAATAAAAAAACAAAACAGAGCGCTTTCAACAGTGACGTGAGGCCGGTTTCGTAAACATGTGTGCACATATTTTGGTGTACTTTGATTGTAAATGGTTGTAAATGTGTGCGTTTGAGCGTGTATGCACAGAGCGGTGGTGTAGTTTTGGCATGCTTCACTGTATTGTTCGCAGCGCTCTGTGTTGGTTTTTTATTTGTTCTGAGACCCGGTAAAGGTGTTTTAAAACTTACTTTACAAACTTTAAGAGGTGCCATCGAACTGAATAATTTTTATTAAGGGACCAAATTCGAAGTCGCGAAAATAAATCAGGTGTTCCATACATTTTGACGAGCTATGCGAACAAAAATTTAGGGAACAGCTGTTTTTTTTTTTTCGTAATATTGTAGTAATCGGCAATAAGATGCCTCCTACAGCTCCTCAGCTGACTGAAGAATTATGTGATAAGGCAACGGTGCGGTTTAAAAGAAGATTTAGGGACAAACATTTAAGAGCATGCATACATGGTTTGGATATGTTAAGAGAATGAATGAAAGGCGACTAAGGGCCGATTCAACCAAACCCAGATATCTTTTATTCGGGGAATAAAATTGACGTCTGACAGTTTTTGTATAGAAAATCTGTCAAAAAGGAGAATGCCAGGGTCTCCCACAAGACTCGGCCAGAACCGACAAAGATGAAGTATATTTCATAAAAAAGGAATATAAATATAGAATTTGATAGTATAATTAGTTTTCTATCTGAAGCACACCAAAAAAAGTTAATATAGTTTTAAAGTTGACCACTTGATTTGAACGTTATCATGAAATAAACTATTTTATGTTTAATTAAAATAATGACTTATAGCACATTATCCTCAGTTTCAACAGCCAAGGTAGTCGTAAATGGTAGAAAAATCGGGGTCCAGAAACAGAGTAATAAACAATACAAAACTCACAAAAATACGATAATACTTCGTTGCTCGTGTCTCGCGGGAGAAATCAAGCTTTTTGATATTGACAAATGCCAGATAGAGTTTTACATCAAGTGTTGCCAGCACTATAATTACATTATTAGGAATAGACTATGCTAAACGATATCGATAATCGAATTAAAAAATATTTATATTTAGCGTTTAATTATATAAAAAACATAATTAAACGCTATTTATTAACATAATTACGAGTTACGATTTATGTAAGTAATAAATTCACTTACGTATCTTCATATTGATATTATTGTAATCGATTTGCAAGTGCAATTTCGTATCGATATTATTATATTTTGGTATTGGTAACATTTCTATTTGAAAATGTAGCTATGAAATGTGTTTTTAAATTGAATAACTATTTAAAATTACTTTTTAACGGCGTGCTTCTACAGATTTTATTTATATTGTATAATTATTCCTATTTTTTTATAGGAATTATTATTATAGAAAGTCTGTCGGACATTACATACAATTCGAGCCGATTCCTGGCATTGTCTTTTAATATTTACTCGCTGGATTAGACTTAAACTAGGGTTAAAAGTTTGGTCGAATTCGCCCTAAGTAACAAAAAGTATAGGCAGTCAGGCCCGTAGTCCTCGCAACCGGCGTACGTGTATGACCGATGTATGAAGTAAACGAAGCTAAAGGAGTATGTAGGGATCAAAGTCAAAGTCAAAAACATTTATTTGCTTTAAATGTGGTAATACAAAGGTGCTAGTTATAATAGTATTCTTGAGCGATGACGCATTTCACCATATTTTGGCATGCAAATATAATATTAAAAGTAAGGCAAATAAGCATTTATCTATATACTCCATAGGTTTAAGTAGTTATAAAAGGGTAAACAAAAAAACCACGTGACTCATAGATGCTAAACCTGTTATTTCAAATGTTAAAATCATATTATATAGAGTCACATATTAATAGGCTCTATTCTGAATCTGAATCTGATGAACGATCTGTTACATTAATAATAAAGCGTTCAGTGGTATCATCAAGTTTTGTCTAATTTAAACATTTTCTGTTCTTCTTTTAGCGCTGTCAACAAAGGCGTCTGATTAACCGAGTAAACGTAATACCTGCCCCTTCAGTTGCCAAACTACGTCACAGTTATACTCTTCAATTTAGCAACGTTATCTAATTCGTTGTATTTTTAAAAGGTTTGGGGAACCTGTCTTTTTGGGCTCTTTACAATAGACAGATTACAAAATATTATATCATTATAATAAATCTAACTAAAAAAATATGCTTAAGCAGTTATGTCTACGTACGAATAGTAGTTTAAGATTATATGATAAAGTTTAGCATTCTATAATAAAAGAGGAAACTATCCTGTGATCGAAAATAAATTTAATTTTGTTATAACGTATTTTTAAACAAGAAAGTGTCAAATACAATAGACGTAGATATATTTAGTAACCAATTCCGCTTGACTATTCTTCAAGAGTCCTAAAAAACCCTGTAAGAAATCGACACGTGTTTCACCTCTCAACGAGGCATCCTCAGGATGACGATTTACTTTGTGTCCAGCGCTCGGTGTGGTAACACGTCGCGTTCTGGTTTGCAATTGGTCAATCGTCATCCTGAGGATGCCTCGTTGAGAGGTGAAACACGTGTCGATTTCTTACAGGGTTTTTTAGGACTCTTGAAGAATAGTCAAGCGGAATTGGTTACTAAATATATCTACGTCTATTGTATTTTATAATGGATTTCCGCAAAGTCACGCCTGAATCAATTAACTAAGAAAGTGTCAACTATAAAAAAACCCTTTTTACGATTTTGTTTACCTTTTTTTAACTACCTAAACCTTTAGAGTATAGGTAAGTAGGTACCTAAAGTTGAAAATCTAACTAATATTATAAACACGAAAGTTTGTAAGTATGGATGGATGGATGGATGGGTGTTTGTTACTCTTTCACGCAAAAACGGCTGAATGGATTTAGATGAAATTTGGCTAACAGATAGTTTATAACCTGGATTAACACATAGAATATTTTTCATCCCGATATTCCCACGGGATCGAGACTTACGCGGGTGAAACCGCGGGGCACAGCTAGTACCTACTATATATAATCATATACCATATTATATATACCGTATATAATCGTAGCAGCAGATGGCGGTTTGTGGTTTATGTCTAGCCCCATGGGAAGAGGGCGTGAGTTCACAAGTTATTTAATACAAAAAGTTTTAAATGATTCTGTTCATGAGGTCACGTTTCAATCTGCCTAGCATTTTCCCAACTATGTTGGGGTCGGCTTCCAGTCTAACCGGATGCAGCTGAATACCAGTATTTTACATGTAGCGACTACCTATCTGACCTCCACAACCCAGTAACTGGGTAATACGATACCCATTGCTAAGACTGGTTGTCAGACTTTCGGGCTTCTGACCCGTAATGACTGTCAAAGATCCACGAATAACAGCCGGGACCAACAGCTTAAAGTGCTTTCCGAGGCACGGAGGAGTCTCGGTATGTAAAGATGGTCACCCATCTACAGACCAACCCCGGCAAGCGTACCTTAACCTGATGGATCGACCCGTGCGGCTGTTATTACTTAGCCACGAACTCCCGAGGTCACGAGGCTCATGAGGTCACGTTTATAGGTTAATTAATAATTTAAAATGGCGGAAAATGAGGATAGGTAAAAACAGGAAATTTTAAAGTTTTTCAAATTAAATTATCCTTTTTTTTTCAACTCAACTAAAATTTTTTGACAGTTGTATATTACACAACATCACGCCTGTATTCTCCGAAGGATCAGGCAGAGGATGATTCTTTTTTGTTTGGTAGGTCATGCTTTAGAGGTGGTCCCATATAAATTTTATTAACTTTGCTTGCGTAGTTTTTGAGTTAGCTTCAATATTACATATTTTTTCCCACTTAGTGTATGTAGACGATATATTGTTTGACTCCGTCACTGTTAAATATTTACATAGCAGGTAGTGGTATTCGAGTTTGTGTGGGATAGGTACCACAACTAAAAAGTGATTAATTAAAAACTTTTTCCAAAAAAAAAACAACCGACTTCCCGACCGACCGAAATGAAAGTTATTTTTCACTTTTTTTTTTTTTTTTGGAAGTTGGTTGTTTTTTTTTTGTAATAAGTTTTTCATCCCAAAAATCTGTGTAAATCAACTAACCATACTAATTACCGCATAAAAGCAATGGTACTCGTAGTTAAAAATAAAAGTCTAGCATTTAACATAGACAGCGCCATAGAATAATAAAGCCGTATAGAAACGAAACTCATAATCTTCCCGTTATTTGATCGGGGCAGCGCAGGGCCATACTACCTCATCTAAAATTCACTTTTTATCTAGCTCGCACCATAGTACTCGCGGATTGAGTGAGAGCGAGATGGAGTGGGGTGCTGGTGGCTCCAAGGATTGAATAGTTTAGGTAATTACTTTTAACGGAGAAAAAAATTGAAATAAAAAAATTAAAACTTTAGAATTTTAAAGCTCAAAACACACACAAGGCGGGTGCGGACGAGAGAGAGTCGGGCGCGGGGCGACAGCGGGTCAGGCGCGGTCGTTTGACAGGCGGCAGCGGTTGCAGTGTGAAAATGTCGGGTAATTCGGACACGGACGAAGAATTATTATTTTTATTTATTTTAAAAAGAAGAGCGCAAAAAGGAACTGGTTGTGGGTTCATGACATTAATAAACAAGGACATCAATATGACGACACGGTTGGTGCAGTGGCTGAGCGATGGACGGCTACGCAACGTGTCGCGGGTTCGATCCCCGCACGGAACAAATATTTGTATGATCTGCAAGTAGTTGTTCCGGGTCTGGGTGTTAGTGTATGTGAGTTTATATGTTTGTAAACGCACCCACGATACAGGAAGAAATTCCTAGTGTGGGGCAAAGTTAACAAAAAAAAAAAAAAAATGTAGAATATCATCAACTTTGCAGAGAATTAGAAACGGACGAGGAACGGTTTTATGAATATATCCACATGTCTAGGGCAAATTTTGAACATTTAGATAATAAACTGAGTGCAAAAATATACAAACCCGATACAAATTGGCTTGCAAATAGAACTGTTTTATGTAAAGAAGAAATGAACATATTGGCGCATGAAATGAATTTTTTACTCAGTTTGAATTTCCTAAGTTTTCATGGTGATATTTTTACAGAATAGCACAACCGCACCCGCCCCGCGCTGTCAGTGGTGGCGGGCGCGGCTCTCGCTCCGCGCCCGACCCGCGCACGCGTTCTGTGTGTCCATATAATTCCTTGAATTACAATTTATTATGCCCGCCGTACTCCCGCGCCCGACACGCGCCCGACACGCTCCCGAACCGCGCTGTTTGTGTTGGCGGGCGGCGGGCGCGGCTCTGCTCCCGGCTCGCTCCGCGCCCGACCCGCGCATGCGTTCTGTTTGTTGTCGTCCATATAATTCCTTGAATTACAATTTATTATGCCCGCCGCACTCCCGCGCCCGACACGCTCCCGAACCGCGCTGTTTGTGTTGGCGGGCGGCGGGCGCGGCTCTGCTCCCGGCTCGCTCCGCGCCCGACCCGCGCATGCGTTCTGTTTGTTGTCGTCCATATAATTTCTTAAATTACAATTTATTATACCCGCCGTACCCGCGCCCGAATCTTTCCCGCCCCGCACCCGCTTTGTGTGTGTTTTGAGCTTAACTTTAGACGTTAGTTCAGCTTCATGCAAAGTTTCATGATCTAATTTGAAGTATTTTTTGAATACCAGCGGTTTATACTTCGATTTAGAAGCAACTATGCAATTTTTTGTTATAGATAAAATTTTATGTAATCGTGTTTTCGCCAAACATAGGACCTAGCATCAATCCTCAACTTTAACATATATATTTATTTCAAAATGAATGCTGCAGTATTTTCAACATAACGGAGGATCATGCTAAGCAATTTGAGGTTGTATATAATATAGGCTCTTAAGGAAGTGATTGTAAAAGGCCCTATACAGGGTTATTGGTAAAACACCAAAAACCTGAAGAGGTTGTAGGTGTTTTACCAATAACCCTGTATATGTAGTTGTAACAGGCGCTTGCGGTGCGCGTCTCATACGCTGCGTTTTGGGCGCTCAATAAAACTATGAATTTCTATGTAGAGAATTACATCAAGCGCTGCTGTTCAAGAGCGCGCGTCATCAGAGTAATTTATTTACAAACATACATTACAGATACACAGGTGTGTGAGATGTTGCATTTTTATTAGTTCTCTACGCTTTGCCATTAGGCGTACAAATGTAATGTCATGTAATTCTTTACATAGAAATTCATACAAAACGCAGCGTACAAGATGCGCGCTTCGGGCGCCTCCTATAACTTGAGCCTAACACAAGTACTTATGAGTGAGAGAAACGTCGCTTTACAAGCGCTAACTTTTTCTGACACATGTCATATTTACGTCCGGTTACTGTACGTCGTACGGCTATGGCGTACGGCTACGACTTACGAGTTGTAGGTCGTAGGTTCAAACCCTGAAAGACGCTTTACTTTGTGTAAATTATCTCATCGCCACTGCTCTCAAAACGGTGAAGGAAAACATCGTGAGGAAAACGGCATGTCCTAGAACCAACAAAATCGAAGACATGTGACATCCGCTAAGCCGCACTTGGCCCGCGTGGTGGATTATGGCCCACTCCCTCACACAGAGGGGAGGCCTGTGTCCCAGCAGCGGGAACATTTAAAAAAAATACTGTACGCCGATAAGCTTGCTTCGTAGCATAGTCTGGGCGTTTTATTTTACTCTACTATGTAAGTGTCTCATTCGATTATGAACTTTATTAGTACAAAATGATGTTCATATTCATTTGACACGCTTGTTCACTTTTGCTTATACGAATATGAACATTACAATCAAAATAATAAGGTCTATATTCGATAGTGAAACAGTACCTACACTCGCGACAATCTCGGAAGTCCGTTTTGACGTTTCGTTCTCGTACATGTAATAAAACATTAAGCCTTGAGGATCAGTTTTTATCAATGTAGATAAGTCGTAGATTACAAACTCACTAAGTATGTTCAATCGATATGTCTCGAGAATCAGTTTATAAGAAACCATTTTTTTTTCCATCGCTATACAAAGCATTTTGATAGGTAGCTGTCAAAACGGACTTCTTAGATTGTCGCGAGTCTAGGCATTCAGAACGATATCGAGTCGTCGCATCTATAAATTGTTAGTCTATGGCATCACTAACAGGTCTGTCTGTCTGACTGTCTATTTGATGCTCAATGACGGTAATAGGAACTATTTTAAAACGGTTACAATGATTTTTTAAACGCTTCTGTTGCAGAAACTCCTAAATTTTCCGCCTTTTTAAATCGTTTGTTACGCTCGTGTTTGCAATAGGTTTGCTTTTAGTTGTTATTTTTCAATTCAGGCTTTAAATTCTTTATTACAATAATTCAATAATATACATCTAACACTAAAATAATAACTATAATGTACAAGTATATAAAAAAGGAGATATTATAGAGCAGTGGTGGCCCAGTGGTAACGGCCGCGACTTACGAGTTCTAGGTCGTAGTTTCGAACCCTGACAGGCGCTTTATTTTGTGTAAATAATTTCATCGCCATTGTTCTCAAAACGGTGAAGGAAAACATCGTGAGGAAACCGGCATGTCCTAGAATTAAAAATTCGAAGACATGTGACATCTACCAACCCGCACTGGGCCCGCGTGGCGGATTACGGCCCAGTCCCTCTCACAGAGAGGAGGCCTGTGTCCCAGCAGTGGGAACATTATACGCTGATTATGATTATGATATAAAAAGAGGGGGGGGGGAATAATCACTATAGTGCATCAACAAATTCGTCTACATCGCTGTCAGCAGGAAAAGTGCCCGAAAGGCTGGCAGCATTGCCACGTTTTATGGCAATGCTGATTTAGCTAACCCACTCTAACACTGTAATTTGAAAATATTGTAAAAGCCAATTATTTTTAAAAGAGTAACCGTGGAGTTTCTTGCCGGCACTTCTCCATAGGAAACGACCAATTGGAACCGTGCACCTAGCTTCTGACGTTTCATAAGTGCCCATGTAGGTTTATGTAAAATAAAATATTTTGATTTTGATTTTGATTTTAGGCTTTTGAGAACTGTTGGTAATATCACGCCTGTAATGCCCCGAAGGATCGGGCAGAGGTGTACCTATAGTACACCCACATTTCGCCCGTTATTTTTCAGTCCCATGTAATAGGGGGCGAGCCTATTGTCATCAACCGGGCACAAATACAGACTCCAGGCTGCTACTGAAAATATCCAGTTGGTAATACCCAATAACTCTTTGCACGACCTGGATATCGAACCGTTGTTGATTTCTTTTTAGGGTTCTGTGCCCAATGGGTAAAACGGGACCCTATTACTAAGGCTCCGCTGTCTGTCTGTCTGGCTGTCTGTCTGTCCGTCTGTCACCAGGCTGTATCTCATGAACCGTGATAGTTAGACAGTTGAAATTTTCACAGATGATGTATTTCTGTTGCCGCTATAACAACACATACAAAAAAACAGAATAAAATAAATATTTAACGGGGCTCCCATACAACAAACGTGATTTTTTTGCTCGTTTTTGCTCGATATTATATAATATAACGGCAACAGGGGTCTTAAAACAGTCACTTTGGCAGAATCATAATAGCAAAATATTATGAATCATCGTAAAATGTCACAAACTGACAATTCATAATATGATCTGCGTTCGATTCATATACCGGAATAATTCATCTGTTTGACAGTTTTCTATGGAAATTCGTAAAATGGTCCACTTATTATGAATTGCTTTTGTGTCAAATTAGAGGAATTGCTAATGACAGCTGAAAATTCAGGAAATGAAATGCTTTTAGAGGAATTGCTAATGTAACCGTTTTAGGCCCACTGGTAGACGGTTGAAATATTCACAGAATATTTAGTTATATATTAACTTTAAAAATAAATAATTAGATTAAAATAAAACAAATATTTAAGGGGCCTAAATATCTAAGGGGGCTCCCATACAACAGACATAATTTTTTCGCCATTTTTCAGGTAAATGGTACGGAACCCTTCGTGCGCGAGTCCGACTCGCACTTGGCCGGTTTTTATTAAGTGTTTTATAGATTTTAATGCGGTATGCATGCATGACATAAAAACAACGTCATATCATGTGCTTCCAATACATATAACGCACTTTTAAACGTCAAAATTTAGGTACAAGAAAAATGAAATGATTCTAGTTGCTACCTTTTGGAAGGGTTGGAAGTTTGGTTCCGTTTGGCATCCTTCGGGTAAGGAAAAACTGTTAACTCAAGGATCTATCTACAACTAGCCCTAAAACGTAAACCCGCATTTTTATATTAAAACCAAATAAAAAATATGGGGTAATCAGTATAATATTAAGAGGCATTGCCCTTCACCACGCCCCTTCGCCGTTAGCCACGCCCCTTTCGGTTATTTACGACTAGCCAAGGTTATTTCTACCAGCACTTTTTAATTTATTTAATTCCTTCAGATATATTGAGCGTCTTAGATCTACATAATTGTTTTTAAGGCAAAGCTTCAGGGTAGCCCGCGAAATTCAAATTTTGTTACGTCTTTTGCAATTTGCAGGTCAGTATCAGGTTGTAAGTTGATTAAAATATGATTCGCGACCGTAACAAATATGGATTTATAGAATTATAAACATTAGAATCAGCAATACAACTCTCTAAGTTCATATAAGTGTATTGAATGACCATTTCATGACATTTAGCAGTTAATTATGTATATCAAACAAAAAAAAAACGTAAGAAATTTTTTGACTTTCGCGGGCTACTTTAGCGCATCCCCCTTAAATATCTTAGATATTGCTTAAGTCCCGAGCAAGCCACCTCGTCTAAAGTATAATTTACAGACTAAGCCCATATTCAGGGGCTCGTGGCTTATAATAACAGCTGCACAGGCCGATCGAAAGTTAAGCTACATTTGCCGAGGCCGGACTGTTGATGGGTGACCAACCACTAGCTTCAACTTTCTGACTAACTGACCGACTCTTTGACAATTCAAAAGTGCCTGTAAATGGTTTAATTGAAATAAATGCTTTGAGTTTGAGTTTGAATCCATTTCATATCAAGTCCTCTCAATGCCTCGGAAAGCACATGCCGTTGGTCCCGGCTGTTATTCGTAGATCTTTGATAGTTGTTACGGGTTGTCAGAAAGCCAAGTCCGACAACTAGTCTTACCAAGTGGTATATGTTTTACTGAGTAATTTGGTTGTAGACTTCAGATACCCTAAACAAAGTGACATTGTATCAGCGATAACGATCATGGAAAAGGCAAAAATGAATAGATAGATAGATAGATAGATAGATAAAACGTTTATTTGGTGCATACAAAAGACAACACAACATACAAAAGCACGGTTAAATAATAATAGCTACAAAGAGACAAAATACAAAAAAAATAAAAACAATAAAAGAAAACTAGACACAGCGAGACAATATTGTCTATGACATACTTGAAAAAATAACGAAATATGCAAAGCGCGGTGTGCGTCTCAACGTTGCACCAAATGGGAGTCCAACTCAGCATGTGTCAGGCAAATATACCTGACGCTGATATTCTGCTGGATCCCTGCAGTGAATAGGACTTTCTTATGCTATCGAAAAGCATATGTCAATCCTGTTGAAAGTCGTTGTAGAAATTCGAAACGCTTTCGAAGCAATTGTCACTTGTGAGGCCCTCAGATAGACAGTCGGTCCATGTAAAATACTATAGTATTCAACTGCATACTGTAACGACTGAAGGCTGACCCCAGCATAGTTGGGAAAAGGCTGGCAGATTGATTGAGTCTGGTTTGCGCACTGTATAAGGATAAATACGAAATAGGGACAGCAAAATATCTTTAGGGGTATGAGGAACAGGGTGTAAAGTTCACTCATACTCCATAGAAAAGGGAGGATCCTCCAACCAGACGGGTGTTGTGTCTGGCGGGCAACTGCCCAACGATTGATGTTGGGTTCTCGTATATATGTCCACTGCACGGTATACTTTAATTGCGCGGTGCAGGATTTATGTGACGTCTGTCTGACGTCAGGTCTTTGATGCGTAGTTCGCATGTGGCGATGTAGATACCGCCACATATCTAACCACGGGTCAGCTCACACTAAGAGCAGAACAGAGCAGATCATTTTCGGAGACTACTGAAAAATTAATCTTATGACAATTCCATACATTGCAAAATTAAATACACGAACACGCATCTTGCAAGCTCGAGCATAGTCGAGCATCAAGTTGGACGTGTATTAATTTTGCAATGTATTGAATTGTCATACGATTACTCAATTAATTTCGATTTTTAGGGTTCCGTACCCAAAGGGTAAAACGTGTCCCTATTACTAAGGCTCCGCTGTCCGTCCGTCCGTCTGTAACCAGGCTGTGTCTCATGAACCGTGATAGTTAGACAGATGATGTATTTCTGTAGCCGCTATAACAACAAATACAACACAACAAAAAAAAGGAATAAAATAAATATTTAAGGGGGCTCCCATACAACAAATGTGATTGTTTGCTCGTTTTTGCTCGATATTGATAACGGCTACAGGTAGACGGTTGAAATATTCACAGAGTATTTAGTTATGTATTCACTTTAAAAATAAATAATTAATATAAAATAAATCAAATATTTAAGGGTCCTATACAACAGACATGATTGTTTTGCCATTTTTATAGATAAATGGTACGGAACCCTTCGTGCGCGAGTCCGACTCGCACTTGGCCGGTTTGTTGAATTTCTCGATACATTTTTCAGTAGTCTCTGAAATGCTCTCCTCTGCTTTTGGTGTGCGCTAACGCTTATTTTAAACCTATACTGACCAGCAAATGACAAATTCAAAGCTAAAAGCAATTTTAATTACCAGGCTAACTAATAATACCGTATTTTCCCGGTAATCGGTATAAAATCGATATCGGAACGGATATAATATTCATAATCGAGTCGCCCAGATTGTCCAGGCAAAGGAATAGTTGGAAAAAGGCTTATTTTAGTAATACGACACGATTTGGATACGATTGGTGATGTTGAAAAGTCTTAGTACATCAATCAATCTGCCTAGCCTTTTCGCAACTATGTTGGGGTCGGCTTCCAGTCTAACCGGATGCAGCTGAATACCAGTATTTTACATGGAGCGACTGCCTATCAGACCTCCACAACCCAGTAACTGGGTAATACGATACCCCTTGGTTAGACTGGTTGTCAGACTTTCGGGTAACAACTGTCAAAGATCCACGAATGACAGCCGGGACCAACAGCTTAACGTGCTTTACGAGGCACGGAGGAGTCTCGGTATGTAAAGATGGTCACCCATCCACGGATCATCCCCGGCAAGCGTAGCTTAACCTGATGGATCGACCCGTGCGGCTGTTATTACTTAGCCACGAGCTCCTCAAGAAAAGTCTTAGTACATATAATCATTACTATATAATTGGGGCGGAGATCAGTGCCATGTTTATCAAAACTTACAAGCCTTGTATTACCAAGTGTCATTATTTAGTTCACAAGTACTTTTATTTTTACATTTTTATTCGTGATTTTGTTTATCAAAAAATATTTGTAAGTTACAACTTGTAAAAAATCCTATTAAATCCTGAGAGGGTCCGGCGACTCTCTATTCCGTCTTACAACTTTGCTTAGTACCCCGCAATAAATGTTTAAATTCGAATTTCTTTTTTTAAATGTGGTCAAAAGAGAGAGATGACATGATGCCCGGGTCCCAGCAGTGGGAACATTAAGGCTGATTATGAATACGAAGATGAGCTATGAATTTAACGAAAATTAACATTCTAGGTAACTTGTGAACGTGTAGACTTGTAACTTTTGATAAACAGGGCACTGGTGCTTCGGCTTATCTTAAGCACCTCCCACAATATTTTTCTTTGACCCATGGCTAAACGATAGTGTCTGTCCCACTATTGTTTTCAAAAGGATATTGTGGTGAGAAAATAAATAAATAGTTAATTGATTCAGGCGTGACCTTGCGGAAATCCATTATAAAATACAATAGACGTTGATATATTTAGTAACCTATTCCGCTTGACTATTCTTCAAGAGTCCGAAAAACCCTGTAAGAAATCGACACGTGTTTCACCTCTCAACGAGGCATCCTCAGGATGACGATTGACCAATTGCAAACCAGAACGCGACGTGTTACCACACCGAGCGCTGGACGCAAAGTCGGTGTCTTTGGTCAATCGTCATCCTGAGGATGCCTCGTTGAGAGGTGAAACACGTGTCGATTTCTTACAGGGTTTTTCGGACTCTTGAAGAATAGTCAAGCGGAATAGGTTACTAAATATATCAACGTCTATTGTATTTTAAAATAAATAAATATTTTTTATTTATTTATGATATCCGATGGCTGACAATCTGACGGCCAAAACGGTGAAGGAAAACATCGTGAGGAGGAAACCGGTATGCCTGAGAGATATTTCTCAACGGCATGTAAAGCCAAGTCAGAGGCCCATGGGCGGCTTTAAAACTCTGACACCAGGTTAGTCACTACCCACCCGAAGAAGAATAACGAACGCCGGTCGCGTATGTTAAATTTCTTACTAGAAATGGCGTATATCTACTTAGTTTCCTAGTGCTTGATTAGGGTTGTCGATTTTTAACCGACTTCTTCAAAAAGGAGGAGGTTCTCAATTCGTCTGTATGTTTTTTTTTTTTTTTTGTGTTTATGCTACACCCGCTTACTCCGCCAATTATGAATCGATTTTGATGATTCTTTTTTTGTTTGGTAGGTCATGCTTCAGAGGTGGTCCCATATCAATTTTATTAACTTTGCTTGCGTATTTTTTGAGTTAGCTTCAATAATTACGTATTTTTCCTACTCAGTGTATGTAGACGATATACAACATTATTTTTTCTTTATGCTAAACCCGAAAAGGCGTCATTGTAATCATTATTTTTTCTTTATGCTGTTCCCTACATTTGTGTTCACTTAAATCGACAAAATGTATGGAACAGCAGATTTTTTTTTCCCGATTTCAATGTTGGTCCCATAGAAAAAGTTGTTCAAAATGATGAGTACAATGACCCCTTTTCGGGTTTAGCATAAAGAAAAAAATGTGTTGTATATAATTAAAGTTATTTTTCACGTTTTTAGTGTTTTTTTTTGGAAGTCTTCTCGTAGGAAAAATCAATAAAATAAAATTAGGTCCTACGATACGAGTCCTCAGACTTCAGCTATATGCTATCCCATCCTTAGTCAATCTAGCTCGGAGTTGGAGATTTGGCAGTGTGATACCCCAGTGCCTCGGTGCGCACGTTAAGCCGTTGGTCCTGCGACTGATCTCTCTCCGGTCGTGTCGGATTGCCGTCCCATCGGACTATGAGAGTGAGGGAAGAGAGAGTGCACTTGTGTCTGCGAACACACTTGAGGAGACTGGAGGACTATAATACTATTACGTTACTATATTTTCAAGGATTTCTTTCGTCGTTTTTGTCGTCGTCATTATTTTGGTCGTCAGAAGCCCGAAAGTCTGACAACCAGTCTTACCAAGTTACTGGGTTGTGGAGGTCAGATAGGCAGTCTCTCCATGTAAAATACTGGTATACAGCTGCATCCAGTTAGACTGGGAGTTGACCCCAACATAGTTGGGAAAAGGCACGCAAATTGAGGATAGCTAAATTTATTTGAAGTGACACAAATGTAGCTCAAGAATTTGGTACCAAAACCGAATTTATTCCATTCTCTAACAAAAACTAATGCCACTGGTATTTGTTTCAACTCATATTTATTTTCTATTCCAAACGGATACCATTTAAACTAATACCAAAACAAGTTCAAAGATTTCAGAAGGTACAGTCAGTATAAATATGAGTTTTAACATATCAATCTGCCTAGCCTTTTCCCAACTATGTTGGGGTCGGCTTCCAGTCTAACCGGATGCAGCTGAATACCAATATTTTACATGGAGCGACTGCCTATCTGACCTCCACAACCCAGTAACTGGGCAATACGATACTCCTTGGTAAGACTGGTTGTCAAAGAGCCACGAATGACAGCGTTTTTAACAAATACCAGTGGTATTAGTTTTTGGTATTAGAATGGAATAAATCCAAAACTGAGTTCCAATTTAGAGCCAACCCTAGAATATCATAAATAATACAATATCTTAGGCACACGCTATTGAAATGTGACATGTACTTTTTAATTACCTACCAGCAATAATACCTACGTATAAGTAATAAGTAGCAATTTTATTGGGAAATAATTATTTTAATTGCCAAATAATTAGCTGGGATATTAAGTTTATTATAATGTCGGACGTGTTTTGACCTACTTCTGTTAAACTTAGTATAGTAAATTATTACTTTCATCGTAGCAGATGGCGTTCTATAGTTTCTGCCTACCCCCAGTGGGAAGAAGGCGTGAATTTATGTATTACTAGCTGTGCCCCGCGGTTTCACCCGCGTAGGTCTCGATTCCGTAGGAATATAGGCATAAAACGTATCCTATGTCCTATTCCAGGTCATGGTCTACCCGAGTGCCCATCCTCTCATGTCTAGAGTAGGGAAAGTCACGGCGGCGCGGCGCCGGCGTCGAACGGTTCGCGTATTGCATTTATAAACTAGTGATAACTTCGAAATTAAATGTCCGATTCGAATGAATTAAAAAATATTTTACTGCTACATAAAAATACCCTTGATGTTAAAACTGTTTATTTCAATAACAATTAATAGGTACTATGTTGATAAAACTCCTTCGCAAATAATGCATTAATTTTGAACAAATTTGATTACCATAAAAAAGGTTATAGTGAGTCATTTTTCAGTTTTGTTTCATTTTGTGTTCATACGTTTCACTTCGAGTGAAAGATGCCAAATAAAAGGCAAAAATGAAATAAAAAATGTGAAGTGTCTGATATCGATTATAAAGGCTGCAAATGAAACCGCGGGCGACAGCTTTTCCTCCTGCCCGCGGTTTCAGCATCCTAACTAATATTATAAATACAAAAGTGAGTTTGTTTGTTTGTTAGGCTTTCACGCTAAAACGGCTGAACCGATTTAGATGAAATATGGCACATGGGTATACTATGACCTAGAATAGGACATAGGATACTTTTTATCCCGATATTCTCACGGGATCGAGATTTACGCGGGTGAAACCGCGGGGCGCGGCTAGTTTTATATATAAATCAAATCGTTTCACAATAAAACGATGTCCAATGACAAAGCTGACTTAAAATAGACTTTCCACGAACGTCTGACTTACTAAAACTTTCAATGCAAAACTGTCATCGTTGGAGTTTTTACCAAGGAGTATAGAAA
Organism: Lithophane ornitopus; assembly: GCA_948473465.1. NCBI lineage: Eukaryota > Metazoa > Arthropoda > Insecta > Lepidoptera > Noctuidae > Lithophane > Lithophane ornitopus. The sequence continues at coordinate 4,439,160 of OX419641.1, read as the reverse complement.
AAAAAACAAAATATTTTATTTCACATAAACCTACATGGGCACTTATGAAACGTCAGAAGCTAGGTGCACGGTTCCAATTGGTCGTTTCCTATGGAGAAGAGCCGGCAATAAACTCCACGGTTACTCTTTTAAACATAATTGGGCTTTTACAATATTTTATATGTCTATGAAAGGTAGTTTTTGGATTTTCAAAGCGGATAACACGGAAGGTGCTTTAGAGGTATAAGGAACAGGGTGTAAAGTTCACTCATCCTCTATAGAAAAGGGAGGATCCTCCGACCAAGCGGTTGTTGTGTCTGGCGGGCAACAATTGATGTCGGGATCTTGTATTATAATGTTGATTGCACGGTAAACTCTAATTGCGCGATGCAGGATTTTCTTTGCTGCATAGCGCGCATGTAGCGATAGCCACATAAATGACGGTAGCTACAAGAGAAATGATGCTAAGAAGTCGTGTTGGCGCTGTTGGAGCTCCAGTATCCAATACGCACTTTTTGACGTTGCGTTCAGGCAGCGATGACCTGTTCCCGTGTAGGATTAGGCGGGAGGAAACGCCCGGGTGTCACCACTGTGCGGATCGCCCGGAGGACACGGTGGAGCATACGGTGGAGGTATGCCCTGCTAGGGTGGAGCACAGCCGTGTCCTCGTGGAGGCGATTGGCGGCGATGACCTCTCGCGCCCGGCCCTGGTCCAGGCCATGGTACGGAGCGAGAGAAGCCATGCACACATGCAGGCATGGGAAGCCGTCACCTCCTTCTGCGAAGCAGTAATGCTCGCGATGGAGGAGGCGGAACGCGTGAGGGAGAGGCAAAGTTTGCGCCCTCACGCCCCTAACCGCCGCCGCTGGAGACACCCTGGGCGTCGGGAATCCCAAGCGGATTCCCGGCCACCATAGGCGCGGGCTTGCGGACGGCGAGCAATGGGTAGCTCGCCGTCCGATAAGGACCAGGCCCGGGTCGATGGCGCGTCGTGTTCCACGCGCGCCTCAAAGAGATGTCAACACAATTGACGGGGTCCGCTAGGACCGCTGCCTGCCAGGGTTACGGGAATGTCCGAAAGGGATACCGGGACCTTGGCAACAGGCAACTGAAGGAACACGGGTGGGTTTTAGTCAGTAATCTGACACGCCCTTCCGCTCCACCCAGAGCGAGAGAAGTCAGTCAGTCAAGTTATTTCCCACCCTCAAAGGCAGCAATGACCACTCAAAATCAGGTGGGATACCCGCTTGTCCCATCCACTTTCTTTCTTAAATCTACGTCTAAATCGAAGCTCGATAACCCAGCTAGGTAATTTTCTTTGTAGTACGCCGCAACTTGGAACCGCCTGGCTATTTTCTATTTAATTATTCATAGGGATCAAATTAGGGCGGTTCCAAGCTCACAGTTTAGTTTTAAATTCACTTGAAGTCAAGTTTTATAAGCTTTGTCGTCAAAGTGGGTAAGAATAGATTATTTAAGAGGTCACTGGACTATGATTACTGACATTGTTTATTAGAGAAATCAGTAGCTTTAGCAAGAATCTAGTTTATTCGGTTCCAAAGACAGTTCAGGCGCAGGACCACGTATATACAGTATGTTAGCTAACAAAGGCCGTTCCTGTAAACCTACTAGCGTTTAGACATGCAAAAAAAAAAATATTACCACTCTCAAAAACACTACACTTTAAAAAAAAAAACTTTTTTTTTAATACCGGGTGTAAGGGTAAACACAGTTGTCACTCAAACCATGGGTAGTTGACTTAAATATAATAACAAATGAGCGAAAACAACAAAAAAAAACGTTATTTTCATTAAAAGATTTTTAAAAGTTTCTATCAGACACCGAGCTCGCTAGCGAAACAGCTGACTGACTGAGGGAGGAGTCGCGCTCGCGGCCGGTCAGGTTACCCCCCACAGCCCCCGCCCGTGTTGTGACGCAAGTTCGTTGCCCTATGCGCTAGGGCAACGAACCTGCGTCGCTTGTGGTAAAAAAAAAACAAAATTGTTGGAATTTTCCATTGATTTTACGTTCTATAAATGAAATCAAACCACTGGTTGCAAGGATAACTATGTTTACCCTAACAACCTGTATAAAGTAGTGAAGAATTCACAAAACTATTAAAAGAAACACTATGTACATGCACACTTGTATTTCAACATAGAAAGACAAGTGTGACAAGTGTGCGTGTAAAATTTAATACAGATTTTCTCGCGGAATAACGTTGCAACTTTGAGATGATACCTATTTCATAACAATATGGGTTCCAAAATGCTATGTTCGTAATAACATAAAGTTACAATCAATACAGTAGGAGAAAATCACTTTTAAAAGTTGCTAAGTGTATACATATTAGTGCTTATACAGTGTTTATTTTCCGTATCAATTTAAAATATTTTTTGTGAATATTTTACTATGAAAAAATAAAAACATTTTTTTTTATGGTATCATTTTTTTTAGCATGTATAGACGTTATACTATTGCAGGTTAACACCCATTGTTAGTTAATAGACTGTATAGTTCTCCAGACCGTATGTCGGCAGGAACGGAGACTAGCCTTCGACGCGGGAGATATGATAGTGCACAAATGTGTGCGCAGACACAGGTACAACAACGTTTCCTAATGCAAAACTTTACTGTAGAATAGATTATTTAAATTGCGGGTACTTACGTAATTTTAGTCCGTACATTCCATGTTTCACATAACCAAATATTAATCTCATGTAATATCTGCTCGACGTCCGAATGTCACTGCAGGGATCCAGCAGAATATCAGCGTCAGGTATATTTGCCTGACACATGCTGAGTTGGACTCCCATTTGGTGCAACGTTGAGACGCACACCGCGCTTTGTATATTTCGTTATTTTTTAAAGTATGTCATAGACAATATTGTCTCGCTGTGTCTAGTTTTCTTTTATTGTTTTTATTTTTTTTGTATTTTGGCACTTTGTAGCTATTATTATTTAACCGTGCTTTTGTATGTTGTGTTGTCTTTTGTATGCACCAAATAAACGTTTTATCTATCTATCTATCTATCTACAGGTGCACTCTCTCTTCCCTCACTCTCATAGTCCGATGGGACGGCAATCCGACACGACCGGAGAGAGATCAGGCGCAGGACCAACGGCTTAACGTGCGCACCGAGACACGGGGGTATCACATTCCCAACTTTCGAACTACGGGCTGTTACTAAGAAATTCGTAATGGAAAAACCCAATAATACTTTGACCGAACTGGGGAATCGAACCCAGGACCCCATGTTCAGCAGTTGTTCTTGCGACTACGAGACCAAGGGGGTCTAAAATCAAAGAGATCGAGGATCAATTTGTTAGGAAATAATTAATCGTTAGCATTTATTTGTTTTTAATCTGAACAACATTATCATTATACCTTACGAGAGGAAAAGTAAATAATTGACGGGAGAAATCACGTAACACACACACAAAAAAAAAACATACAGACGAATTGAGAAACTCCTCCTTTTTGAAAAAGTCGGTTAAAAAAAAGGTTAATTTTCCAACCAATCAATCTGCCCAGCCTTTTCCCAACTATGTTGGGGTCGGCTTCCAGTCTAACCGGATGCAGCTGAATACCAGTATTTTACATGGATGGACTGCCTATCTGACCTCCACAACCCAGTTACTGGGTAATACGATACGCCTTGGTAAGACTGGTTGTCAGACTTTTGGGCTACTGACGACCCGTAACGACTGTCAAAGATTCACAAATGACAGCCGGGACCAACGGCTTAACGTGCTTTCCGAACCACGGAGGAGTCTCGGAGTGTAAAAATGGTCACCCATCCATGGACCAACCCCGGCAAGCGTAGCTTAACCTGATAGATCGACCCGTGCGGCTGTTATTACTTAGCCATAATTTTTTCCAACCGTGGAATTCAAATAATTCCCAAGGACAACATCATCGTCGTTTGATCCAACTCTGACCTGATTAAATATCTTGAATTCGGGACAAAACACAAAAACATTACATTATCATACCAAAAAGATATTTTCATTGAAGTTTTTTCATCATAAAAAAACCAGTGTAAAGTGCGAGTCAGACTTGCGCGCGTAAGGGTCCGTACCTACAACCAAAACTGTTACTGTAATTACCTTCTTTTAACCGACTTCCAAAAAGGAGGAGGATGTACCTATTTTTTTTTTTGTGTATGTTCATCGATATTTTCGCCAATTGTGAACCGATTTAAAAAATTCTTTTTTAGTTCATATTAAATACAAATTTTGTAAAACAATAATCTTTATTTCAAATTAATGAATGATAGAGACGTCAACCGTCAACGTGATGACGTCGCCACTTGGTGGCCAGTACATAACAGTCCTCCGCCGCCATTCCTGGTTGTCCTACCCCCGGGGCTGGAAGCAGCTGTTCCAAGTGTCTACGCCACACGACGCCACCGTCAGTCTGCACTTCATAATGAAGCCTGCCTAGGCGACGCACGATCGTGCCGAACTCCCATCTTCGTCTCTGGTCGGAGTAGGCTCTAGCCTGGACTCGATCACCAACGGAGTAAGTCCTGGTGGGAAGCGGTTATCTGTTTTGGTTAAACGCCTTCGGGGCAGATGAGTCTCTAAACATTACGTGTAACCTTGTTCTCACCTCCCGACTAAACATCAATTCATAGGGTGTCTGTCCGTTCAGGTTTGGTGTGCGTCTGAGCCGGGTCTTAAGGACAAGGAGCTTATCCGTAACACCGCCCCTCTCCCCCTCCATTGCGCGTAGTGCTTTCATTTGTTTGCACGTAACGTTCAGCCTGACCGTTAGTGGCTGGGTGATACGGGGCTGACGTCAAGTGTGTTACACCGCAGCTGGAAAGGTAACTCTTGAATTCTTGAGACACAAACTGCCGTACGTTGTCCGAAACAAGTGTGTATGGTGTGCCGAATGTGCAGAATAATTCCTTCAACTTAGAAATGCACCAAGCACTTGATGTGGTCTTTGTTGGGAAGACTTCCACCCACTTTGAAAAGGCATCCACAACTATAAGAAGTTGATATCCTAAAATAGGTCCTGCAAAATCTATATGAAGACGTTGCTTTTCTTGACTCATTTTATTCTAATCGGCATGCTCTACAGGATTTTACTTTGTTCTCGATATCTCTATTTATATTTTTCCAGTATATGTAGCTGCGAGCTAGTAATTTCATTTTAAGTATACAAATGTGTCCGGTGTGTAGTTCGTTAAGTACACGCATGTGTAAGCTTTTGGGTATATACTCGAGTTCCTTTCAATATGCAGTTGTCTTGAAGTGTTAATTCATTATCGGCGTAGCCATATTGTCGTAATGAGTGACCTGCTTGTAGCGCTTCCAGTAATGTTTTAAGTTCATTGTCTTTTCTAGTTTCGGTAGCTATAAGTTCTGGTCGAATTTCTACGACGTTAATCTGCTGTAGTTGGTATGAACAATGTTGGTCTATTGAGGTTTCTTTTGCTATTTCTACAGGGAATCTTGATAGGTAATCAGCGTTTGAATGTTTCGCTGAAGCTCTGTATTCCACGTCGTAGTTGAATCCCGATAAGAAATGTGCGTAATTAAATAATCTCATTGTGCTCAATGCTGGTAATATCTGATGGGGAGGAAAAATTGAGGTAAGGGGCGTATGGTCCGTCACTAATGTGAATTTTCTGCCGTAACAGTAGTGAAATAATTTTTTTATGCCCCAGTAGATCGCCGTTGCTTCTTTGTCAATTTGACTATATTTCCTTTGACTAAATGAAAGTGATCTAGAGGCGAATGCGATTGGTCTATCAGAGCCATCAGGTAGTTTGTGAGAGAGAACAGCTCCTAAGCCCGTTGGTGAAGCGTCAGTAGCTAGTATCAGTGGTTTTTCTGGGTCAAAGTGAATAAGAACTCTTTCGCTTAAAATCTACTTCTTAATGTTGTTAAAACTGTCTTCACATTCAGAGGTCCAGTGAAAATCTTTCTCTTTCTTTAGTAACTCATTTAGTGAGTTTGTTAAAGAGGCAAGGTTCGGTATAAATTTGTTATAGTAGTTTGCCATACCAAGGAAGGTTCGTAGTTCGTTTGTATTAGTTGGTCTTGCAGTGTTCACGATGGCTTTTACTTTGTTCTTATGTAAACCATCTTTATCGATTGTGTGTCCGAGGTAGTTAATGTTACGTTTAAAAAAATGAGATTTTCCTCTGTTAACGTGGAAGTTACTCTCTTCCGTTTTAGACGTGTTAAGAGTTGGTCCTCTGATCCTCCTTGAATTATAATGTCGTCAAAAAAACACTTTTTTCCGTCTAGTCCTTGAAGTAATTGGTCCATAAATTTCTGCCAAAGGCTTGGTGCTACTTTTACTCCAAACATCAAGCGTGACTTTGTAAGTACCTTTGTGCGTACTTAATGTCTGTAAGAGGGCGCTTTCTTCGTCCATAACCAAATTTAGATAGGCTTGGGTAATGTCTAAGGTGCAGAAGTATTTGCCTCCGTTCATTTTTGCAAATATATCCTCTATTATAGGAATTGGGTAATGTTCGTCCCTGATGACTTTGTTATGGGTGACCTTGTAGTCTGCACATAGTCGGATGCTCCCTTTTGATTTCAGGATCGGTACGATTGGCGTGCCCCAATCTGAGTGGTCTACTTTGGTGATCACTCCTTCTGCACATAGTCGTTCAATTTCTGTATCGACTTTTTCCTTTAACGCGTACAGTATTCGTCGCGGTTTTATAAAAATCGGTCGTGTATTTTTCTTAAGATTCAAGTGAGCTTCATAGTTGGGTATTTTTCCCAGACCTGATTTAAAAACAGTTGCTGCAAATTCTTCTAATAATTTATCAAGTTTGTCGGATTGTTCAGAAGTTTGTAAAATCCTTATGTCTGCAATTTTCACATTTAGTTCTTTCATCCAGCTTCTTCCAAATATTGGGTCAACGTTTTGATTGATTATGTATAATTTGCCGCCGAAGGTCTGGTCTTTATAAGTCTTATGTATGTCACTCCTGCAGGCTTGATAATTTCTCCAGTGTAGGTTCTGAATTTCATTTCTGTTTTGAAAATTTTGTTTGTTAATTTTAGGCTTTTGTATTGTTTGAGTGACATTGAAGACAAGGTCGCTCCTGGGTCGAATTCCATGCCAACCTATTTATTCTCTTTTTTTACTGTGATCATATATTTTTCAGATATCTTACTTTTAATTAGGTTGATATCTCCCATGCTTTCGTTACTCGTGTTACTTGTATTGTCGTCTAGTTGATTGGTATTTAAGTTCCGCTGTAAACAGACTCGTGCCAGATGTCCAGTTTTCTAGCATTTCAGGCAGGTAGATTTGATGGCGCCATTCATTAGCTCGATGGTCGTCTTTGCCACATCGAAAGCATTTTCCCCTTAAATCCTTAATCGTTATCGGAGATGAAGACGATGGAGAAGTTAACTGTCTGCTCAGTGGTGAGTATGAGGGTCGTGGATACTTAAGTCTTTTGATCGAGTTCGTAATTCTGTTAACTGCGTCCGAATGTTTGTGCATGTCTGCGGATATTCTTAGGTTCTCCGATTTTCCCATTTCTATGGATGTGGCTATATATATGTACCAGTTTCGTAAAAGGCGGTGTCTCCGTTTCTTGAAGAATTTTTGTTCGTATATCAGTGTCTTTCAATCCCCGAATAAATTGTAGGGCTAGAAAGCTTTCTAATGTAGGTTTTTGACAATTTTGACATTTAAATTCGCAGTTCAAGGATCTTTTATTTAATTCTGAGGCATATGTTGCCACTGTTTCATCTTCACGTTGTGTGCGCGTAATAAATTTGTGTTGTAAAGCCCATATGCTAGGTTTAGGGTCAACATATTCGTCTAGTATCTGTGTGAGCTCCTTAAAATTCATGTCAATTGGATCATCCGGGGAGCATAAATCGTATAATTTTTCATGTAGTTCTAGTGATAGAGCAGCAAGTAAGGTGTAACTTTCATTTTAGCGTCTTCGATCTTGTTAAGTAAGAAAAATACAGTTGTCTTTTAGTAAAGTATGCAAAGGTCTCTTTTTCTTGAAAAGGCTGGACATTAATTTTTGGGCCTCGTTCTTGGTGTGTATTTGTACTTAGCTGTGATGTTGATGTTTGTAGCGGTAAAACGCGTCGATTGTCTCTATTTTGATATATTAAAAGTTTTGTCTTTAAGATAAAACATTTCTCTTCGAAGGTTTCTATCTCTTGGTCTTGTTGTTCGTCTGAAGTTTCTAAGTCTATGTTATGCTGTATTTCTTGTAATTTCTGTAATGTTTCTTGAAGCGATTGAAGTCTTGACTCTGTTTCTTCATGTGGTGACGTTTCTTGATACCACGCAATGAGGCGCGGGTTTTCTTCAGTGTTTTTATATCATTAGTCGACATCCTCGTCGCCAATTTATTAAAAAAATAATCTTTATTTCAAATTAATTAATGATAGATACGTCAACCGTCAACGCGACAGACGTCGCCACTTGGTGGCCAGTATATAACAGTTCGAAAGGAATTTTACTAACTTTGCTTGGTAGATTTTGAGTTAGCTTCAATATTACGTATTTTTCGCACTTAGTATTATCTGGGCGATGTTCTATGTGACTCCATCACTGTTATTTACATAGCAGGTAGTAGTATTCGAATTTGTGTGGGTTGGGAACACAAATAAAAAGTGAAAAAAAAATAAGTCGGTGGCAAAAAAATAAAATTGAAAAGCAAAGAGCACTCCCGAAATTAAAGTTATTTTTCACTTTTTTACTGTGTTTTTAGGGTTCCGTATCCAAAAGTGTAAAACGGGACCCTATTACTAAGGCTCCGCTGTCTGTCTGACTGTCTGACCGTCTGTCACCAGGCTATATCTCATGAACCGTGATAGTTAGACAGTTGAAATTTTCACAGATGATGTATTTCTGATGCTGCTATAACAACAAATACTAAAAAGCAGAATAAAATAAATATTTAATATTTGATATTTATCCATACAACAAACGTGTTTCTTTTTGCCGTTTTTATAGATAATGGTACGGAACCCTTCGTGCGCCAGTCCGACTCGCACTTGGCCGGTTTTTTTTTTTTGAGGGTGCGACCTCTTCATGTTGCTTCTCCCACTCTGGGCGGAGTGGGAGGGCGTGTCAGACTTTTACTGACTAAAACCCACCCGTGTTCCTTCAGTTGCCTGTTGCCAAGGGTCCCGGTAGTCCTTTCGGACTTTCCCGTAACCCTGGCTTAGTTATTGCGACCAATTCGGCTACCGCCAAGACCTACCAATCCAGTTCACAATTATACTGGTGATAAAATCGGACAGATTATGAACCCCGTCGATAAGAGCTGGTTCGTTCAAAATTTGACATTGATAGGTATTGGTAGGATTGGTAGTTTATAATAAACTACCATAATAACTTATAATCATAAACTACCGAAAATGAATGCGATAAATTGTATTGTAACAGTTCACAATTTTTCGATAGTTCGATTATTATTAGATTCTCGCTAGATAGATTAAAAACAAACGGTGCATACAATCTTACGATGACATTAGTCTTTCAACCTTTTGAGTACGGAACCCCAAAAACGTACAAAATAATGATGGAGGACTTTTATCACAAATATTCGTTGGTCTGTTCCTCTCAAGGGTCGGAACGTACTTGAATAATACCCATTTGTATTCGCAATAAGACATGAAATCATTTTTTCCTGTAACTGTGGTAGTTTGTATTCAAATATACCTATTTCACGATGTTTGGAAACAAATACAGATTTAGGGCAGGCGCCGGATTGCGATTTTTTTTAACCAACTTCTTCAAAAAGGTTTTCAATTCGTCTGTATGTTTTATTTTTTTCTTGTGTGTTGGTCACGCGATTACTCCGCCAATTATGAATCGTTTTTGATGATTCTTTTTTTGTTTGGAAGGTCATGCTTTAGAGGTGGTCCCATACATTTATTAACATTGCTTGCGTAGTTTTTGAGTTAGATTCAGTATTACGTATTTTTCCCACTTAGTATATGTGGAAGATGTTTTAAGTGACTCCGTCACTGTTATTTACATAGCAGGTATTCGAATTTGTGTGGGTCCTAGTACCACGACTAAAAAGTGAAAAATAGAAAAACAACAATAAAAACAAAAATAACTAATTTCAGAAGTCGGTGTCTTTGCTTTTCAATTTTCGTTTTTTGCCACCGACTTCCGAAACTAAAGTTATTTTTCACTTTTTTGTGTTTCTCTTGGAAGTCGGTTGTTTTTTTTTGTAAAAAGATTTTTAAAGGGATTACAGCATGACGTGATGTTCGTGCTCGTGGTTAAGTGATAATAGCCACACGGGTCGATACATCGGGTTAAGGTACGCTTGCCGGGGTTGGTCCGTGGATGGGTGGCCATCTTTACCTACCGAGACTCCTCCGTGCCTCGGAAAGCACGTTAAGTTGTTGGTCCTGGATGTCATTCGTCAATCTTTGACAGTCGTTACGGGTCGTCAGAAGCCTGAAAGTCGGACAACCAGTCTTACCAAGGGGTATCGTATTACCCAGTTACTGAGTTGTGGAGGTCAGATAGGCAGTTGCTCCATGTAAAATACTGGTATTCAGCTGCATCCGGATTCCGGTTAGACTGGAAGCCGACCCCAACATAGTTGGGAAAAGGCTAGGCAGATTGAATGACAGGCGTGATGTTATATCACGGCTGTATTCTCCGCGGGGTATCGTGTTACCCAGGTTGTGCAGGTCAGATAGGCGGTCGTTCCATGTGAAATACTGGTGCCCGGCTGCAAACGGTTAGACTGGAAACCGACTTAGGAAAAGGCTAGGCAGATGATGATTTGACATAAAAGACAACTGTATTTTTAAAACACTTTCAGAAACTGCTGGTAACTGGCTCAGACCAAATGAAAAACCAAGATAGAGCGCTGTCAACAGTGACGTGAGGCCGGTTTCATAAACATGTGTGCACTTAGTGAGGTGTAGTATGATTGTAAATGTGTGCGTGTGAGCGTGTATACACAGGGCGGTGGTGTAGTTTTGACATGCTTCACGGTATTGTACGCAGCGCTCAGTCTTTGTTTTTTATGTAGTCTGAGGTGGTATATGAACGACTTAAAATCGCAACAAAAGTCGCAAACTCTCGTCCAACTTATTACGCCGCTCTGGGAGCGAATTTCATGCGATACCTTCATTCAGGAAATTGAGTTTGGGTAAAGTTGCGTTAAATTTCAGTTGAGAGCTGTTTCAGTTGTTTTATTTACTGTAGTTACGAGTTATGACTCTGCTGAGACCGTTTCAGATGTAGGGTGTGATTATAGGGGGGGTGTGAGATTATGTGCTGTGTTGTTAAATCGTTTTAGAGTTAAAATACATTCCTGCCACGGTTGCGGGAAGGTCTGAAAGGGTTACCGGGACCTTGGCAATAGGCAACTGAAGGAACACGGGTGGGTTTTAGTCAGTAAAAGCCTGTCACGCCCTTCCGCTCCGCCCAGAGCGGGAGAAGTCATTTGTGTGTGTTGGATCATTAAGTTCCCTTCAAAATGGTTGAGCTGAATGGTGCTGATCCATGCGTCATGTTCGTGAACGGGCGCCGTCGGTAGGGACTGGTCATCTCTTAGCTGCCACGACTTATTTTAATTAATTTTAATTTTTGAATTGTTTTGTTTCTTTTTTATCGTTTAATTACGGACTCTTTTAACGTGCACGTTTCTCTACATTGTACCTACTCACATGTATAATTTGAACATACATGATGTAACCAATATATTGTAACAATATTCTGATTTAAAAGAGTGTCCGTGGAGTTTCTTGCCCGTTCTTCTCCATAGGAACCTACTACGCTTTGGAATGGGCAACTAGCTTCATATTTCTGACTGACCGACCCCTTGACAATTCAAAAGTACCTGTAATTGGTTTATTTGAAATAAATGTTTTGAGTTTGAGTTTGAGTTATGTTGGGGTCGGCTTCTAGTCAGCTGAATACCAGTATTTTACATGGAGCAACTACCTATCTGACCCCCACAACCCAGTAACTGGGTAATAAGATACCCCTAGGTAAGACTGGCTGTCAGAATTTCGGGTTGCTGACCACCCGTATCGGCAGCCAAAGATCCATGAATGACAGCCGGGACCAACGGCTTAAAGTTACAAGACACGGAGGAGTCTCGGTATGTAAAGATGGTCACCCATCCTCGGACCAACCTTGTCAAGCGTAGCTTAACCTGATGGATCTAGCCGAGCGGCTATTATTACATAGCCACGAGCTCGAGTGACTAACCAATAAATAGTTCCTAAGGTCGTGTGAACTATGCATTAGCCACTATTAGTGGCAAAGGTATCGTATAACCACAGATTAATAATACAGATGATTCACTCCGCAAAATCATTTAAATAAAAAGCGACTCTTGCTACGACACAATAAAGTGCAATTCAGGGGCTTATTGGTGACTGGCACGAATTTACTCGCCCGAAAACGGGCGAACCTCTAATTTGTTTCTAAGTGAATCGATTTCTGGAATTGTCGAATCGACAATTCCAATAAGCCAATTGGTGACTACCAATAAGCCAATTCAGGTGGTATATTCACCTAGCAGTTGCCTCTCTTTCTATCACGTAACTCTTATATCTTCTGACTACGTTACGCTCACTGAATTGAACCGACAAGACGAGCCCGGCGCGTACTTGCAGCTTCATACTAAAATTGCGGAGTGCGCCTTCTGTATTATTCTGTGGTATAACTCAAACGTTCAACATTTTCGTTATTAATAATATTAAATACAGAATCGCGATCAGACGGAGTCGCATCTCTAATAACCGGGTACATACTGCTCTGTGTATCGCGAGATACATCTGAAGATTTGGTGAGATACACTGGTTAGGCTTCAAAATCTTGCCAGGGAAGTAATGTAGTTAAGGAATCGACATTCCGTCGACAAAGAGTCAGACCGTTTTATATTTAATTTTAAAACAGGTGTTTGTGTTGTTGACACACACTTAGAATGGCAATGCCTTTCATTTTGATAACCCAACTGCCAGTCATTTGTAAGATAATTATCAAGCAATGGTTTATGCATTTCCTTCCAAATCATTCGGATTGTGATTGTGAATGCGTTACGCAATTGGGGTGCTGGTTAAATCGTCTTGCCCTAGCTTTGGGGTATCCATAAGTTTGCATCTAGGTACCTATTAATATGCAAAACATAACTGGATCATAATTCCACAAAAGTCACAATACTTACAACATTGTGAAATACCACTCGTGTTAAAAATATAACAGACGTTTGACATAAAAATGTAGGTTACAGTGTTTTCATAAACATTTTGCCGCTCCTGATTATTTAATTCATAACTGAATACTGAAAACTCACCAGTCTGTCCATCAAATTGTTACAAAAATAAAACTATCCTACAGCTTGCGCGAAAACCAGTGTTATTTTTTTCTGTTTATAACGGGAATTTTTCTGACCAACTTGTATTTAAAAAATACTACTACTTATGTATTGAATTAAAAGATTAAATAGTTTTTTTTTAAATGTGCCTATATATTATTTGTATTTCAAATAATTGCACATCAGGGTTTATATTAGGCTGGGCACGCCACAATTGCGGCGATAAGTCCCCTCTTTGAGGAGTGGCTGGAGAGGCACCATGGCATCCTCACCTTCCGCCTGACGCAGGTCCTCACCGGATATGGCAGCTTCGGGAGGTACCTGTGTAGGATTAGGCGGGAGGAAACGCCCGGGTGTCACCACTGTGCGGATCGTCCGGAGGACACGGTGGAGCATACCGTGGAGGTGTGCCCTGCTTGGGCGGAGCACCGCCGTGTCCTCGTGGAGGCGATTGGCTGCAATTACCTCTCGCGTCCGGCCCTGGTCCAGGCCATGGTACGGAACGAGAGGGCATGGGAAGCCATCACCTCCTTCTGCGAAGCAGTAATGCTCGCGAAGGAGGAGGCGGAACGCGTGAGGGAGAGGCAAAGTTTGCGCCCTCACGCCCCTAACCGCCGCCGCTGGAGACACCCTGGGCGTCGGGAATCCCAGGCGGATTCCCGGCCACCATAGGCGCGGGCTTGCGGATGGCGAGCAATGGGTAGCTCGCCGTCCGATAAGGACCAGGCCCAGGTCTATGGCGCGTCGTGTTCCACGCGCGCCTCAAAGACATGTCAGTCACCTGACGGGGTCCGTTAGGACCGATGCCTGCCAGGGTTGCGGAATAGTCCGAAAGGGATACCGGGACCCTGGCAACAGGCAACTGAAGGAACACGGGTGGGTTTTAGTCAGTAAGAGTCTGACACGCCCTTCCGCTCCGCCCAGAGCGGGAGAAGTCTTTTGATGATTTCGGAGCCAAAAAAAAAAAAAAAAGTGTTCATGTCAGGCGCTGGACCCATAGACAACTGTAATAACTTTTTTACTACACGAAAGTAATAAATAATTTAAATTAAACATTTTGTTTGTCAGTATTTTGTATTAATATAGAATTTATTTTTATTGTAATTTTGCAAACTTTTTTATGTTCTACACTAAGGTTCCGGGGATGTAAGTAAGTAAAATAAAAACACGTTTTTTCAGACAATGAAAAATTCTGCTAAAATATCTTGAGATAAATCCGAAGAATCCTCACCCTTTTATGTTGCGTTAACAATATTACCTAATATATTTAATGATATCGATTTGTCTGTCTGTGACTATTTATAATCGTGCACCTGTTCTGATGAGCAATGTTGAGTGGAAGGTTACAGGTTCAAGTATTGATTGAGATATATTTAGGTATGACAGCTTCAATTTTCTTAAGATCTAAAGTATTACATAAATACCATCACGCCTGTAATCCCCGAAGGGCTAGACAGAGGTGTACCTATAGTACACCCACATTTCGCCAGTTATGTTTAAATCCCATGTAATAGGGGGCGAGCCTATTGCCACCAACCGGGCACAAATCCAGATTCCAGCTTGGTATTGAGAAATTCCTGATGGAAAACCCCAATTTTATTGTCCGACCCGGGTATCAAACCCAGGAAAGGAGGGATTCTAAAGGAAAATCCCCGAATGGAGCAGAAGGATAATACAACCTTCGATAGTTTCAGTTGTAAGTCTATGTGTAGTACAAGGTGGGGCAAAAGTACCTATACAGGGTGTAAAAAGACCCATCACATAGCCGTCAACTACGCATTCTGTAACATTGCACAAAAATTATTGATGGAAAACGACTTTTATATTTGGTGTGAAAAATCGCTGTTTACGGTAGTACGCAACGTAACGCACGCAAAACATTGTGTTTAAGGGTGTATGCAACGGTTCAGGGTTTGTGGAGGTATTTAAAATCTATATATATAAAAGAAAGTCGTGTTAGTTACTCGTTAACGGCTGAACCGATTTAGCTGAAAATTGGCAGGGAGGTAGTTTATAGCCAGGAGAAGGCTATCACGTTCCCGTGAGACGTGACATAAAACGTGGTATAACAAAATATTGGTTTCTTAAAACTTCAATCAAAACCTAACAAAAAGTAGGTACTAGGCTTGCATGAATTCAAGATAGTACTACAATCATTACTATTAGCCCACTAATAAGATTTGGATGAAAGGAACAAACAAAAAGTACTAGGCTTGCATGAATTTAAGAACCAGGAGACGGACATAGGAGACTTTTTTTACTTAGGGTTGGTAGGTAGGTAGATTAGGTAGGGTAGGTAGGTAGAGTAGGTAGGTAGTAGATAGGAGGTAGGTAGGGTAGGTAGGATAGGTAGACTAGGTAGGTAGGGTAGGTAGGTAGGGTAGGTAGGTATGTAGGTAGGTAGGGTAGGTAGGTAGGATAGGTAGGTAGGGTAGGTAGGCAGGGTAGGTAGGCAGGGTAGGTAGGCAGGGTAGGTAGGTAGGGTAGGTAGGTAGGGTAGGTAGGCAGGGTAGGTAGGGTAGGTAGGTAGGGTAGGTAGGGTAGGTAGGGTAGGTAGGGTAGGTAGGTAGGGTAGGTAGGCAGGGTAGGTAGGTGCGCCGTAGATAAGTACTTATTGCTACCCGTGCAAAGCCGGGGCTGGTAGCTAGTTAAGTAATAAAATATAAAACTTGCTTTTTTTTTTTAAACGTCTGAAACAGTTGGAACTTTGACCTTCAATATCTCCGTAGTCCCAGGTATGGTCCGGAACAAAATAATGATCATAGTGGTGGGAATAACAAGTGGTTTTCGGCTTCGGTTAAGTGAATGTTACTGTAATTCGAAAATATTGTAAAAGCCAATTGTATTTAGAAGAGTAACCGTGGAGTTTCTTGCCGGTTCTTCTCCATAGGAAACGACCAATTGGAACCGTGCACCTAGCTTCTGACGTTTCATAAGTGCCCATGTAGGTTTATGTGAAATAAAATATTTTGATATTGATTTTTTGATTTTGAATTGGCGGCCATTTTTAACCGACTTCGAAATAGGAGGTGGTTCTATGTTCGTAGCGTATGTAGTCAATTTTTTTTATGTCTATGACCATTGATATTTTCGTCAATTGTGAAAGTGATTTTGCATGGCCGCGTCATTTTCAAACATTATTCTAATTTTTCTTTTCAACAAACGCCATCTACCTTCTCACCCGGGAACCGATCCCGGACCAACCCTCTCTAACAGATCGATGTAGTTATAAATAAACCGTCTAGCCGGGGTGGGGCTACCCCAAGGTAGAGAATAGATAATAGTACAGAAGGTCAACTCCATACAACGAGCTAAAACGCGTGCACACATAAACGCGTTTGCACAGTAAAGTCTTTTATATCTTCTTCAATTTTCTTTTTTTTCCTTTATCAAGTCAGGACTCATATTACCATATGAAGCTACTGCACTGAACAAGCTAATGCATAGAAAACGATATTTATTTATTTCAAAATTGCATACTTTACACCTTTGACCAATGACGAGTTGACATCGACCTAAATCCTAAATATATTTTTGTTTCTTTGAGAAGGCCTTGCCATCCTAACTAATATTATAAATGCGAAAGTGATTTTTTTTGTTTGTTACGCTTTCACGCTAAAACGGCTAAAAGGATTGGGATGAAATTTGGCACATGGGTAAACCATAACCTGGGTTAGGAGATAGGATACGTTTTATTCCGATATTCCCACGGAATCGACACTTATGCGGGTGAAACCGCGGAGCGCAGCTAGTTTGAAATATAAATCAATTTATTTTTAAACTAGATAAAAGTTGTGACACTGACAGACTCTGAAAATTGAAAATTATAAAGCTGACCTTCTGTAGCTATCTACTCTGTGGCCAAGAGGTCGATGACCTCAATGCATGGCTCTTTGATTCCTGCTCTATATGGGGTGACTTTTACTTTAGTATAGAGGCCAGTCAAGTGTGAGTTGTGTTTGTCGTGATTTTAATTTTATATGGAAAATGAATGAAAATTCAGATTTGTTACAGTTGTAATGGCAATCATGTCATTTGGTTTAAATAGGCATTTTTTATATTTAGTATCTTATTTATCTTTTATATAGATTCTTTTCTACCTTGTGAATGTGAGAACATTGTAGGCTTAGCCTAACCAACCTGAAACTTTTTGAAAGGCCTACACTGTCCTCCCATAACTATTAACACTGTAAATCGAAAATATTGTAAAAGCCAATTATTATTTTCTTTTAGAAGAGTAACCGTGGAGTTTCTTGCCGGCTCTTCTCCTTAGGAAACGACCAATTGGAACCGTGAACCTAGCTTCTGACGTTTCATAAGTGCCCATGTAGGTTTATGTGAAATAAAATATTTTGATTTTGAATGTAACAGATTTGATACAGAATATTTTAAATACTTCAGTATTCGTCACAGTTGTTCCCTAATGGAATACGGGAGGGTTTTTGTTGAATCTTTTCTTGTGACAAGAAAGTCATAGAAATACCTACCTTTTGAAAGAAAGAAATACCATTGAAAGTGAATCAATTTTAAGACGTCATCAAGTTTTTTTTTAAATTTTTTTTTAGAGTTCCGTACCCAAAGGGTAAAACGGGACCCTATTACTAAGGTTCCGCTGTCTATCTGTCCGTCTGTCGTCAGGCTGTATCTCATGAACCGTGATTTTTTACAATTTGAACAGTTACAATTTTCACAGATGATGTATTTCTGTTGCCGCTATAACAACAAAACAGAATAAAATAAATATTTAAGGGGGCTCCCATACAACAAACGTGATTTTTTGCCGTTTTTATAGATAATTGTACGGAACCCTTCGTGCACGAGTCCGACTCGCAATTAGCCGGTTTTTTTGATCTCATAATCACCTGACTGCAGTAATGGACTGCCTTTCAGAATTATAATTTTAATAGAACATTGAGATTTTGTAAAAAATCAGTTTGTTTGTCAAGGGTGTATTTCAAGGGTTAAAAAAAAGGAAACAATTTTTGAAAAAAAAAAGAGTTTATGAGTGACAAAGGAACTTGTTTTACAGAATATATTTTTTTTTTTTTTTTTTTACATTTTTTTTTTGTACATTTTTTTTCTTTTTTTTTCTTTTGCTTTTATTGAAAATCGTGTGCTTAGATAGTTTTGGTCATGTTGAGAGCATGGCGACTAACAAGGCAGAGGTGAGTTGGAACTTTGTTAGACGCTCTATAACGACATTATTATGGTGACCTGATTGCTGATGTTCTTCAGAAAGGTCAGGTGCGTAGTACTCACAACCAGCGTGCGTGTATGACCAGACAGCCTAGACAAGTGACAATCGCTTCGAAAGCGTTTCGTATTTCTACAACGACTTTCAACAGGATTGACATATTGAGCGGGAGCGAAGGCCGTTGTCGGTTCGTGCCAATATGTTGCAAGTTTGCAAGGTGTACCATAGATGTAAAAGTGACACTGTTCAGGGCCTACTGCCAAAGCTTTTACACCAGCGCTCTATGGGCCAGTTATACGCAACGAGCCTACAATGCTCTTCGCGTACAATATAACAATGCGTTCAGAATTCTGGTGGGGCTCCCACGTTGCTGTAGCGCTTCAGGCATGTTAGCTGACGCAAGGGTCAACGATGTTTATGCCATAATGCGTAAAAAAGCAGCATCTCTGATGTGTAAGATCCGGGGGAGTGCCAACGGAATTCTGCAGTGCTTGACGAGATGACGCAATATTTTTATTTTTGTTTTTATGTATTATTTTTGACCTTAATTAGATATTTTTTGTGGGATTTATTTTTATTTTTGTAATTCGAGAATGTTACTATACTAACATAGTTGTTTAAGACCTTTGTTACTAACATTATATGGACATTTTCTTAGTCTGAAATAAATGAATTTACTATTATTATTATAAGCTTTTCGATAGCTTATGTCAGTTAGTACATTTTTGCCTTTTCCATCATCGTTATCGCTGATAGAATGTCACTTTGTCTAGGGCCTCAGATTTATGAACGTAAACGCAACAAAAGGAGTATGAAAGGATCGTAGCAGGTGGCGTTCTGTTGTTTCTGCCTACCCCCATGGGGAGAGGGCGTGAGTTTACGTATGTATACAGGGTTATTGGTAAAACACCAGCAACCTCTTAAGGAGTCATTGTACTCATCAATATGAACAACTTTTAATATGGGACGAAACCTGAAAAAAAATCATGCGGTACAGTCTTTAGGGACTGCCGACAGAAGTACAAACTAAGTAACATTAATTCATTTTTTCAAGCGTTCGGTGACGATGACGCGAGTTCCATGTTTTTTGTTCACCCAACAAGCGTTCAGTAACGATGAAGCGAGTTCCATGTTTTTTGTTCACCCAAGAAGCGTTCGGTGACGATGACGCGAGTTCCATGATTTTTATTCACCCAACAAGCGTTCAGTAACGATGAAGCGAGTTCCATATTTTTTGTTCACCCAACAAGCGTTCGGTGACGATGACGCGAGTTCCATGATTTTTGTTCACCCAAAAAGTACACAACGCGCCTAAAGAAGAAGTTTTCACAAAAAAAATCGCGATAATTTGTAGAGTGTATATATTTTGACGAGTTAAGGCTCGGGCAAACTGGCGCGTTATCGTGGGCGCGACAGGCTGCGTGACCCTTGTCGTGCCTGTTTGTGGGGGCCTTTAAGCGAACATAAATACAGCATGTAAGGGTAAACACCGTTGTCATTCAAACCATGGATAGTTGACTTAAATATATTAATAAATGACCGAACACAAAAAAAAAAACAGGTTTAAAAAGTTTCTATCCGACACCGTGCTAGCTAGCGAAACAGCTGACTGACTGAGGGAGGGGTCGCGCTCGCGGCCGGACAGCTCACGTCCCGCACCCCCCGCCCATGTTGAGACGCAAGTTCGTTGCCCTAGCGCATAGGGCAACGAAATTGCGTCTCTTGTGGTAAAAAGTAGATAAAAAAAAAAAAGTTCTATAAATGAAACCAAACTACTGGTTGCTAGGATAAAGGTGTTGGATATCTATGGTGTTTACCCTAACACCCTGTATAAGGAACTGCAATTTTTTTTCACGAATTCAGGTTTGGTCCCTTAGGTATGGAGGACGAGTTGACGTATTACTCAGTGAAAGTTGTTCATGAGTACAATGACCTCTTGTTAGTGTTTTACTAATAACCTTGTTTATTATTCTTCTCTAATGCTAAAAATGCAGTTCAGAAAATGTGTTTGACACTAATTCGTAGTTATTTCAAAGGACACCTTCAGGTTGCTCTGTGATAGGAAACAGTATAAACTAAACATTTTCAGGATAAACTCTTTCTTCAGAAACTCCTTTGAGAAAATGTTCTTTAGCACCAGGATTTTTAACAAAAGTAGGTTTTAAGTTTTTAACTTTAACTAAAGCCCGGCCAAGTGAAATAATTTAATTGAATTATTTTTCGAAAGAGATTTGTTAAATGTCCTTGGAGTAGGGCAATTAGGGCATTTACTAATTGGGACCTATTTTGAAAAGGTTGAATAGATGACAAAAGTGTTAACTGATTTTAAGAACATATAATTTTAAGTCAGGGGTTTATACAGGGTGGTCAATTGAGATGCGTCATAAAGGGCCAAAGGGCCTAGACAAGTGACAATCGCTTCGAAAGCGGTTCGTATTTCTACAACGACTATCAACAGGATTGACATAAGCTTTTCGATAGCTTATGTCAGTCTAATACATTTTTCATTTTTGCCTTTTATATCATCGTTATCGCTGATAGAATGTGACTTTGTCTAGGGCCTCTAGTACCTTAACCGTGGCAGCTACAGGAAAACTTTTTCTGGAGACGATTCAAATCTTATATGTATATGGCGCCCCGCGGTTTCACCCGCGTAAGTTTCGATCCCGTGGGAATATCGGGATAAAAAGTATCCTATGTCCTATTCCAGGTCATGGTCTACACTTTTGCCAATTTTCATCCAAATCCGTATAGTCGTTTCAGCATGAAAGCGTAACAAACAAACAAACTCACTTTCGCATTTATAATATTATAGTTAGGATGCTGCCATCAGACGGATTGCATTTCAACTGTTTCAACTGCACTCCAACTGCAAAGGAGATCATTCACCGTCCATTTGGCCTTGGTCCTTTATGTGAAAGAGCCGGCCAAACAAAAAAAAAACCATAAATACTTCGAAAGAGTACGTTTTCTCTTCATTTTCTATTACTACAAGCTGAGGAGCTCGTGGCTAAAAAATAGGTAACAGCCGCACGGGTCGATCCGTCAGGTTAAGCTACGCTTGCCGGGGTTGGTCCGTGGATGGGTGACCATATTTACATATCGAGACTCCTCCGTGCCTCGGAAAGTACGTTAAGCCGTTGGTCCTGGCTGTCATTCGGTGATCTTTGACAGTCGTTACGGGCCGTCAGAAGCGCGTACGTCTGACAACCAGTCTTACCAAGGGGTATCGTATTACCCATTTACTACTGGGTTGTGGAGGTCAGATAGGCAGTCGGCGCTCCATGTAAAATACTGGTATTCAGCTGCATTCGGTTAGACTGGAAGCCGACCCCAATATAGTTGGGAAAAGGCTGGGCAGATTGACAAGCTATTACTTTAATTAGATTATTTTTAACCCCCGACTGAAAAAGAGGGGTGTTATAAGTTTAACGTGTGTATCTGTGTATCTGTGTATCTGTGTGTCTGTGTATCTGTGTATCTGTGTGTCTGTCTGTTCCATCGTAGCTGCCAAACGGCTGAACCGATTTTGTTTTTTTTTGTTTTGTTTGAAAGGTGACTTGATCGAGAGTGTTCTTAGCTATGATTCAAGAAAATCGGTTCAGCCGTTTGAAGATTATCAGCTCTTTTCTAGTTGATGAATGGATGTGAGCATCTTTCGCAGGTCTAATCGATTGGAAATTTAGAATTCTGTTACTTCAATGATGAATTAGAAGAATATAGTAACCTGGAACTGATGCTGCAGCATCACCTGGATGCAGGATACCCAACTCCCTCACCAACTTACAGCAGAGGTATCGTGTTTGGGCTCATTGGAAAGGTCTCAAAAAATAGGTTACAGATGGATGGTGATCAGGGTCTGAAAGAAGAAGGGTAGGAAAGAGAAATGAGACTAAATTAGTAACTAGCTTCACTGTGGTAAAAGTACGTACAGCTACGCAGATTTCGGCGAGCCGCGTGTTGATCGTAGCGTTTCTACTAGTAATATAATATGAAATTTAAAAAGCTGGAAATAAAAGTTAAATTTAAAATTTAAAAAACCCCCGAAAAAACAAAGCATTTCAAAAGTAAAAAAATAATATGTATTGGCCCTTTAAGTTTAATATAAAAGTTGTAGGTAATATTTTGATCCAAGCGTCGTCGCGTCGGGGGACGGCTAATGAAAACGCCAACATACACTAGGAATAATGAATATATGCTATTGTAGAAAGGATAGCTGCTGTTAATTTCCTATTTTCATGAGCCGTCCCCCGACGCGACGACGCTTGGATCAAAATATTACCTACAACTTTTATAATAGGTCTTTACCTATGAAATTGCCGTTTTGTATGAAAAAATTTAAACGAATTTTTTTCATGAATTTTTTATTTGTATTAATCGAAGTAATCACCCATGCAATCAATGCATCTTTGCCATCGCAGTGGCAGTTTATTGATGCCCTTCTTAAAGAAATCAGCTGGACGGGAGGCAACAAATTCTTCAAAGGCATTTTGTACTGCCTCTCGGGTATTGAATTTTTTTCCCGCCAAGAAGTTATCCAAATTCTGGAAAAAGTAGTAGTCTGTAGGCGCAAGGTCTGGTGAGTAGGGCGGATGACGGAGAGCTTCCAACCCCAGTTCTTGCAACTTGGAGACCGTCTGCTGTGCAGTATGAGGTCGCGCGTTGTCGTGCAGGAGCAGCGGAGACGAGCGATTGACCAATGCTGGTTGGAGATGCGCCAGCTTCTCCATCATTGTGTTCAGTTCTTCACAGTACACATCTGCAGTAATGCTCACCCCGTTTGGTAAGAAGCTGTGATGAATCACACCGGCGCTAGACCACCAAACAGTGACCATCACTTTTCTAGGGGTAAGTTTTCGTTTAGGGCATTGTTTAGGTGCTGAACCAGGATCCAACCAACTTGCTGAGCGCTTGCGGTTATCAAACAGAATCCATTTTTCATCGCAGGTAACAATGCGGTTCAAAATTCCTTCATTTGTGTGTCTGTTGAGCAGTACAAGGCACGTCTCGACGCGTACTTCGCGCTGGCGATCATTGAGTTCGTGGGGCACCCATTTGTCAAGCTTTTTTACCTTGCCAATTTGACGCAAATGGACCAATATTGTTTTGACGCTAACGTCGAAAGCTGCTGCTAATTCAGCCGTAGATTGTGTATCATCAGCTTCCACAATCGCCTTTAATTCGTCATTGTCGACCAAAGTCTTCGGACGACCGCGAGGTTCATTTTTCAGGTCGAAATTTCCAGAACGGAAGCGAGCAAACCAATAACAGGTGGTGCGTTGGTTTGTAGTGTTAGCTCCGTAAACGTCGTTGATGTTGCGTGCCGCTTGTGCCGCGTTGCTGCCGCGACGGTACTCATATTCCATAATTACTCGAATTTTTAACGTATCCATGATGACGAAAAAGATTGAAATGCGATGAAAATGTAACACTAATCAATAAAGAAATGACTACTTTTGGAAAAAAAAAAACATGTTTTTAAAATAAAATTAATTTGAAATTAGAATTCTTAGCCAAACAAAAATTATTTTGATTTGAAATGGCCAGTACTGCAGAACGGCAATTTCATAGGTAAAGACCTAATATTAAACTTAAAGGGCCAGTACATATTATTTTTTTACTTTTTAAATGCTTTGTTTTTTCGGGGGTTTTTTAAATTTTAAATTTAACTTTTTAACTAAAACATACTGAAAACAGTATAATATTATCAAAATCGTATAACAGCACAGGGAATTGCCCTAAAGATTTGGTCTGATAGTGAAAAGTGAAGAGAATAACATGTTCTAACGGAATATATAGGACCATTTTTTTTTGTTTGGCACTTTCTTTGTTTAGCCCAAAATGAATGATCTCCTTTGCAGTTTGAATGCAGTTACCAGTACATTACGAGTATTGCAGCCGTACTAAACTGCATTCACACTGCAAGAATGCAGTCCGGCTCATGGCAGCCATAGAGAAATTGTTCCGGTACAGTCACCTATACTCCTTTTGAAATAAGATTAGACATTTAAATAAGCCTTTTTTACAGTCAGTTCAACCGATTTCGACTTCTATTGCGATGGTGGCATGACAAATGGCAGCTGCAGTAAACAGTTGGTATTGTGTAACGTTTTTTGCTGTTAATGCCATTCTTATGCCTACGGTATAGAAGTTAAAATCGGTTGAACGGACTGTAAAAAGGTTTGTTTAAATGTCTAATCTTATTTCAAATGGAGTATAGAAAAAGATGAGGGTTTAAAAAAAAGACCTATCATGTTTTCGTTTAAATGCCCTGTAAAAATTAAACAGTGAACAATTTACACAGGCTTCAACGCTTAAAAAAGTCCTTTTGGTTTTAATTAAACTGTTTTCATTTCTGTCTGAAGTGGCGTAATTAGGAGACGTTGCTCTTTGCAAAACGTAATTATTTATTTTCGGCCATTTTCGGGGACGAATTTACCAACAAAAAAAAAAGGTATTTTTGGGGATATTTTTATGAACAACTTTAGAGCTATCGACTTATTATTTACACTTAGTAAAACGCATCTTCTTTATTTTATTCGTAGATTAGCTGCGCCCCGCGGTTTCACCCTATCGTCCTTTTCCAGGTGCGGCGAATGGACAAGTATCTCCCGGGCCCCCAACTCTTGGTAGAAGTAGGAACAGTGGGGTTTTAGTCGGTAGGAGTCCGACATAATATCCATGAGGAATTCCCCACGGATAAGAAAGATCATGGTGGACCCATGTGCCAAATTTCATTCAAATCCGTTCAGCCGTCTTAGCGTGAAAGCATAACAAACAAACAGACTCACTTTCGCATTTATAATAATTATTACTAGCTGCGCCCCGCGGTTTCACCCGCGTAAATCTCGATCCTATTGGAATATGGGGATAATAAGTATCCTATGTCGTTTTCCAGGTCATGGTCTACCTATTTGCCTTTCATCCAAATCCGTTCAGCCGTTTTAGCCTTTTTTTTTGTTGCAAATTATCAAATAACTTCTCCCGCTATGGGCGGAGCGGAAGGGCGTGTCAGACTTTAACTGACTAAACGGATTTGGATGAAACTTGACACAGATAGTTTATAACCTAGTTAAAAAATAGGAAGGATACTTCTGGACCCAATTCTGAAGTCCACGCTGACGTAGTCGCGACCAGAAGCTAGTCTATCATAAAAGCAATCGAAGTTCCAAATTCAAAATTGACATCGATTCCTACGAAACATCGTAGAACGTTTGGTTTACAACCTAAATCGGCTCGTGTGGTTGTCTCGTTGCCGTCGCCGCTCGGTTGGCTGGTCGCTCCCGGTTATTCGGTTACAGTTACACTGATTAGCACCTGACGTTCAGCTTTTTGGGGTGTGGTACAAAGGGAAACGGAAAGCGGTTTGAGGAATTTGTTGGTCAAAATTGTATGGGGTTTTATATGGTATGGGTTGGCGCTGGCAATCCATACTCATCATCATCTGCCTAGCCTGGTAATCCATTATAATATAATAAACTAGCTGTGCCCCGCGGTTTCACGCGCGTAGGTCTCGATCCCGTGGGAATGAAGGGATAAAACGTGTCCTATGTCCTATTCCAGGTTATAGTCTACCCGTGTGCCCATCCTCTCCTCTCTAGAGTAGAGAACGTCGCGGCGCGGCGTCGAACAGTTCGCGTATTGCATTTTTATACTCGTGATAACTTCAAAATTAAATGTCCGATTCGAATGAATTAAAAAATATTTTACTGCTACATATATACCCTTAATGTTAAAACTATTTATTTAAATAAGAATTCATATTATGTTGATTAAATTCCTTCGCAAATAATGCCTTAATTTCGAAGAAATTTGATTACCATAAAAAAGGTTATAGTGAGTCAATCTTAAAATATAGACACATGCTGTCCCGGACTTTTTTTTAGAACTTTTAAAGAAGAACAATTCCATCATACATGATATTTGCGTAACTTAAACCGTTTACGCAGCGCACGCAACGGAAGCTCTCAAAAAGGAATTATTATTCCCGTTTTTGCAACTTTTTGATTTATGCTCCGCTCTTATTGGTCACAGCGTGATGTTATATAGCCTATAGTCTTCATCGATAAATGGACTATCCAACACAAAAAGAAATGTTCATTTCCAACCAGTAGTTCCTGAGATTAGCGCGTTCAAACAAACAAACAAACAAACTATTCAGCTTTATAATATTAGTATAAATTAGAAAGTAACTTTTCACGCGTTAACCAATCAACGGATTTCGGCATAATTTGGCAAGGAGATAGACATCCTGAAGAAGGACATAGGCTACTTTTTATCGACATACCTCGCGAGCAAAGCCGCGGGCGGAAGCTAGTAATAAATAACGATGATTAGACGGGTTTCTTTTTGAAAATCGAATTTACTTCCAAATCAATCTTTCATACCAGTTTTTAGGGTTCCGTAACTAAATCGGGACCCTATTACTAAGACTCCGCTGTCTGTCTGTCCGTTTGTACTAGGCTGTATCTAATGAACCGTGATAGTTAGACAGTAAAAATTTTCACAGATGATGTATTTCTGTTGCCGCTATAACAACTGTCCTTTGACGTGTAAAAGTGTTTGTATAAACCTACTTACAGAAATAAATTATTTATGATTTAACCAATACTAAAAACCAGAATAAAATAAATATTTAAGGGGGCTCCCATACAACAAACGTGTTTTTTTTTACTCGTTTTTGCTCGATATTGACAACGGCAACAGGTAGACGCTTGAAATATTCACAGAATATTTAGTTATATTCACTTTAAAAATAAATAATTAAATTAAAATAAAACAAAGACCTATTTAAGGGGGGCTCCTGTACAACAGACATGATTTTTTTGCCGTTTTCATAGATAACTAGCTTCCGCCTGCGGCTTCGCCCGCGTGGTATATCGATAAAAAGTAGCCTATGTCCTAAGATGATGCCCGGGATGCCATCTATGTCCTTGCCAAATTTTATCGAAATCCATTCAGTGGTCTAAGCGTGAAAACGTAACATACAGACAGACAGAAGGACATACAGAGAGAGTTACTTTCGAATTTATAATATTAGTAAGGATGGTACGGAACCCTTCGTGCGCGAGTCCGACTCGCAATTGGCCGGTTTTTTTTTTCCTTTTTGGAATTCCTTTTGGGTTCCGTCTTGGGTTTGAACTCCTACCGATTAAAACCCCATGGTTCCTAATACTACCACGTGTCGGGGATCCGGGAGATAAGGCGCGGCGGCGGCGCTTCAGCATTCAGTCTATATGGCCCATGGTTACGCGAAGTGGTGTAGGCACGGCTGCGGTGCCGTCTACACGAGCCCTAATACGGCACATCGCGTTTTAGAAAAAGTTCTAATGCGTCATCTTTTACACCCATATTATAACACAGTATGGCTGTCTCTTTCTAAAGCGCCGAAGTCGATGACTCATATTTTATTTACGCCTGGTTGTATAAAATCGCTACCCTGTCCTGACTTGTTCCGTAAAAGTAGACATGTTCGCGTGACATGACAGGGAGCGGCGATTTTCTCACAGAATTAATTAATTTATTAAGTACGGCGCCTTATTTGATCGGTACGTCGTTACTCGTAACTTTTGAAGCGATGATGTACATCAAATTCATAAACTCGCGCGTTCCTTGCAGAAACTACAGAATGCTATCTGCTACGATTTTTATCTACTCTCGTCTGCATTTATGCTAGCTAATTTAATTGAATCAATCTGCCTAGCCTTTTCCCAACTATGTTGGGGTCGGCTTCCAGTCTAACCGGATGCAGCTGAATACCAGTATTTTACATGGAGCGATTGCCTATCTGACCTCCACAACCCAGTAACTGGGTAATAAAATACCCCTTGGTTAGACTGGTTGTCAGACTTTCGGGCTTCTGACGACTCGGTAACGACTGTCAAAGATCTACAAATGACAGCCGAGACCAACGGTTTAACGTGCTTTCCGAGGCACGGAGGAGTCTCGATATGTGAAAATGGAGCATAGATGAAACTTAGCCACGAGCTCCTCTGCTAATTAATTGAATCAAAATCAAAATAATAGGTCTTTACCTATGAAATTGCCGTTTTGTATGAAAAAATTTAAACGAATTTTTTTCATGAATTTTTTATTTGTATTAATCGAAGTAATCACCCATGCAATCAATGCATCTTTGCCATCGCAGTGGCAGTTTATTGATGCCCTTCTTAAAGAAATCAGCTGGACGGGAGGCAACCAATTCTTCAAAGGCATTTTGTACTGCCTCTCGGGTATTGAATTTTTTTCCCGCCAAGAAGTTATCCAAATTCTGGAAAAAGTAGTAGTCTGTAGGCGCAAGGTCTGGTGAGTAGGGCGGATGACGGAGAGCTTCCAACCCCTGTTCTTGCAACTTGGAGACCGTCTGCTGTGCAGTATGAGGTCGCGCGTTGTCGTGCAGGAGCAGCGGAGACGAGCGATTGACCAATGCTGGTTGCAATCACGGTTCCAATTGGTCGTTTCCTATCGAGAAGAGCCGGCAAGAAACTCCGCGGTTACTCTTCTAAAAACACTTGGCTTTTACAATATTTTTGAATTACAGTTTTAATAGGTATGGGAGGACAGTGTAGGCCTTTCAACAACATACTGCCTTGAAAATGATTACGGTTCGGCGGTCGCTGAAAAATTTCTGCCCTGTAATCTAATTACATAATAGGTAACTTATTTTCGTAACCGATTATGACTAAAGGCTCGTGCAAACAGACGCGAAATCGCGGGCGCGACAGGCAGCGGTACCTTTGTCGGCAAAGGTACCGCTGCCTGTCGCGCCCGCGATTTCGCGTCTGTTTGCACGAGCCTTAATTTGTTTCATTTTGACAGTTCAACAACATGTATTGCGTAATTTTTCGAACGAGCATATTTTTTTTAGGGTTCCGTACCTAAAAGGTAAAACGGGACCCTATTACTAAGGCTCCGCTATCTGTCTGTCCGTCTGTCACCAGGCTGTATCTCATGAACCGTGATATACAGTTGAAATTTTCACAGATGATGTATTTCTGCTGCCGCTATAACAACAAATACTAAAAAACAGAATAAAACAAATATTTAAGGGGGCTCCCATACAACAAACGTGATATTTTTGCCGTTTTTATAGATAATGGTACGGAACCCTTCGTACGCGAGTCCGACTCGCACTTGGCCGGTTTTTTCGATCTTATGAAGCAATGGATTAGACATTTGTTTCAAATCGATCCCAATTCTGATTTATCGTGTATTACGCAATTAGGGTGCACATTGAATCTTCAGGAAAAGTTTCCTAATGGTGACTGACATATAGGATGGGCCTGTCAGGGACTGTCTGTCTAAATTAGGTAAACTTTTACTGATGTTAAGAATCAACGATGGCGACTTCCTGAACTCTGAATTGTTATCAATGCGTTGATTTCTTGGAGACAAAACAGGAGGCTTATTGGTGATTCGTTAATTTAATTGTAGGCGAATCTCTACAACTCCAGAAATCGATTCGTCTACAAATAAATTAACTTCGAGCGAATCGCCTCAAAAAAAAAAAAAAATGCTTCGATTCACCCGTTTCGGGCGAATCACCAATAAGCTAAACAAGATATTTTTGAAAGAGAAATTGTCTTTAATCTAGACTATCTGCGCCCCGCGGTTTCACCCGCGTAAGTCTCGATCCCGTGGGAATATCGGGATTAAAAGTATTCTATGTCCTATTCCAGGTCATGGTCTACCCCTCTGCCAAATTTCATCCAAATCGGTTCAGCCGTTTTAGCGTGAAAGCGTAACAAACAAACTCACTTTCGCATTTATAATATTTAAAAAATCTAGATTCTAGATTCTTCTTTTATGGAAGTAACCTGTTTAAAAAAAAAAAAAAAACTCTTCTTAGTTGTGGTACATACCCTACACAAATTCGAATACCACAACCATAAGAGTGATAGGAACTTCGTATAGGTATCCGTGGAATACTGGGTGTTAGGGTAGACACCGTTATCCTTGAAACTAGTGGTTTGGTGTCATCTATAATATACTTTTTCTATGGGAACACCTGCTGTTCCATACATTTGTGTTCACTTAAATCGACAAAATGTATGGAACAGTTTTTTTTTTTGTTGCAATTTCATAGTTGTTCCCATAGAAAAAGTATATTATAGATGACACCAGACCACTAGTTTCAAGGATAACGGTGTCTACCCTAACACCCTGTATAGGTGGAAAAAACACGTACCTAGGTATTATTGAAGCTAACTCAAAAACTACCCAAGCAAAGTTAATATAATTTATATGACTACCGCGTGAGCTTCCCAAACGCAAAAATAATTTTCAACATTCGTCCACAAATTGACGAAACTAACATCGAAGGACATAAAAAAAACATACATACGCCACGAACATAGAACCTCCTGCTTTTTGGAAGTCGGTCAAAAATTCGTTCGACAATTTTGTCAAACATTGCGTTATAATAACGCAATGTCAAAATGACAACTTTTCACCTCACTACAGCGAGGAAATGCTAGGTGTCTCCTTGCAATGAACATTACAAATATTGTACGCTTTTATGTACTTTTTCCGGAAGAAAGCTCAATTCGGCATTATGTATCGCTTGCACTAACTCTGCACTGCTAAACAAACCCAAATGATGGAAAGTAAATTGAATATGTATACAGAAGTTCTTTTTTCTTTCTTTCTTTCTTTTCTTTCTTTCTTTCTTTCAGAAGAAAATTAAATAAAGTTTTTTGAAGTGAAAACTTCTTTAGGCGCGTTGAGCAATTTTTTTCTGTGCTGGCCAGTGCGATTATTCTAAAAATGAGGTTGGCGCACTAACATGAAATAAGTATTGATGCATTATCAGTGGACCCGGCGGTATAGAAAATTATTGAATAGAAAGGTTCGAATTTTAAAAACATTTTCCACGCTAGCGGATAAAATGAACTTTTGCACACAGATTTCGAATGACAAACAGAATCTTTCCGAGCTTGTGAGGTAAAAAATGAATTTCCTCACTGTTTTCTGTTGCCTTCACAAAATAGACATCAGTAGAAAAACCTTGCCTAATTATATTTTTTTCCCATGGGATTCAATCTGACCTCAGAAATCTTATTAGGCCGATTCGATGGTCTTATTTTCCTGTGACAAGTCAATAAATATATGTAAACATACGTACATAAACTAGGTAAGCCTTTTCCCCCAGGGGATAAGCAACATTTCAAAACGCCACGTCCCTCCTTCCTTGCTCCTCTCCTCCTTTCCTCCTATCCTCTAACCTTACATGCTCCTCTTACTTCTTCCACAGCATATTTGACGAAAATGGTCTGAACGATATTAATATACCGAGTTCTAGAAGAGAGAGGGGGAGAGAAGACGATTGGGGCAATAGAGTTCAGAATTCAAATATGACAGTCTAGTTCTAAAAGATGATTTCCAACGAACGGGTAGCATCGCATCGCATCGGAACGGAACGGATTTTATCTTTAAACGATATTAAATAGTGTACACAGTATTTTAAAGTCTATATTATTACACAGCAGTTTAACCGCGGGTGTCTTCCGTCGACACGCGATTGTAGCCGAAAGTACGCTGCGACGCGCGATCGGTTCCGTTCGCATGTCGCCGTATCCGATCGGATCCTTCCTACGGCAACCTCAACCACTTTCTAAAATTAGTACACATCAACACGGTAAGTATGAAACTGGCGTAGAAACGGATACGTTCGCAAGCGACGGTACGGAGCCGATCGTATGCATCAACAACTACATAAGGCCTAGTTCGAGTTTCTTTTAACCATCTCGACTTTACGCATCGATCGCGTTCGGCACTCTGATTGGCCCTTCTCCAGTGAAGACCAGTGAAGGGCCAATCGGAGCGCCGCATATAGAAACTCGCACTAGGGCCTCAGGACGCGAGCGGCTGTCGCCGCATCCGTTTGTATCCTTTCCGATCCGATACGATTTATTCCGTTTGGCGAAATAGAAACAGGAATCCAGGATTTTATTATAATTGGTATTTAATTTCGAGAGAGCACATACACAGCTAATACACCGACAATCGTTCGCAGAGAGAGTGAGCCACCAAACGTCAAACTTAAATGACATTTACTTGACACTAACAGACTGACATGCAAGTGACAGCATTGTATTCGTTTACTAAGAACGAGTACCTACTCTACCTTTATTAAACATTATCAACCATTTATTAACCAACCTCTCATCATGACCACACGCGATAAAACATGTCAGTGTACATCAACACTCCCTTTTGACGACTCAATGCCTCTCGGCTGCTCGTACGTACTCTGTGCCAGATTGTAACGTATACTGTTACACGTAACTTGACACGATCTTTGCGTACTATCACGCTAAGGAAGCTGGGCTGTGGTGTAATGTGGTAGTTATCAAACTATTTCTTACTGTTCTTTTTCCAAAGATGGAATTATATACGTCACTTAGCCACTACAATAATAACAACGGGGAATATATAAACACACTTTATATATATAAATAATGTTTCACACTTTAAAATGATTAGCTAATTAATTGAATGAACTATAAAAATAATGGTTTCCACTATAAATATGGTTAGTTTTAAATAAATTGTATGACTAGATATAAACAATGGTGAAAACATTTTTACGGCATATTGTATGATTCGTCATTTTGAACTGGATGAAACAGGTTAGGTTAGAACTGTGAACAACCGCGTCCAAGCAGGGCGTAGCCAGAGTGCCGCGGCAGCGGCTGGCGAGCGCTACTTCCAGGTTGCTCGCAGATTTTTTTCCATCATTTTCTAATTATCCGGGTTTTCGCAATAACCCTAGGGTTTTCGCGAAAAGTCAAATTAGATCAATCAGAAACTAAATGGTTTCGGAGTTAGTTTTCGACACGATTATTGTGCAAACCATTATTTTTATAGTGATAATATTAAATAATAGATGTATTATTATTTTAAAGAGCTGATATACAATTTTATAGCCATAAAGGGCTATTAAATACATCCCAATACCTTATAACTATCAGCGACTTTAATAGTACTATTTCTTTTGTGAAACACAGCGTTAAAACAGTAAAAAATCTGTCTGTGTCCGGCGAGGCGATTGTTTAACGAGCTCGCCGAGTGTGCGTAGCCAGCACGCTACGTGTGCACAACGACTTCGCCGTGTTTGCGGAGCGAGAGCGATTGATCTGACTGCAAAAGAGAGAGCGAGACAAGCGAGTGTACAATATTGTGAAAACGCGGCGAACGGCGCGTGATCGCGGCTACTTCGCTTCGCACCCGCGAAGACCAATCACTTCGCTGGAAACACGCTGGTAAATCGTTAGTACGCTCCTTCGCTAGTGTTCGAATTCGAAGAACAAAGGGGTTGTCAAATGTATATGTATAGTAAATCAATATTTACCTAATAATGGTGCCGATTTTGTTGTTCACAAACTAAACTAAATTTAAATTCAGTGCATCTTTTTCTTTCTATTTCATTAAGAAAAGGACAGAAGATAAATTTTAGTTTAGTCCTGTCAAACTGTCACGACTCCGTCTAAGTTTTAACGCGATTAAAAATTTGCCTACTAAAATTACGTCAATTTACGTCAGGCGCCGATTGACAGGACTAAACTAAAATTTATCTTCTGTCCTTTTCATAATGAAATAGTAAGAAAAGGATGCACTGAACTTAAAAGGTTAGTTTGTGAACAACAGAATCAGCACCAATGTCTAAGTCCCTTGTAATTGGGGGCGAGCCTATTGCTTGCAAGGGCAGATCCCAGGACTACCTTTGCGGTGGTGAAACCCAATTAACACTTTGCCCGACCTAGGAATCGAATCAAAGACTACACTCTCAAAAGTCGTGCCTTCGACCACTTAAACCAACGACCATTTTCAAGAATGACTAATGAACTTGCAACAAAAAAGAATCTCAAAAATGTCAACGATTTTTAAACGCTAGATATGGAACCTAAAATTAAAATAAAACACTGTATATTTTCCAACAAGCCTACAAAAAAATATTAATACTAAAATAGCATAATCTCGGAATTCTTTCATACCTTCACGCTATCCACTTTATAAGCTAGACAGATATCGTGTTACTAAGCACGCGATTCGAAAATAGAACGGTCGCCATCTTTGATTCGTTGACATAATGAAAATTGACAGGTTACTGAGATGTGGTGGGACAGACTGACACGCTTGTTTGGGTAGTCAGCTGTGATGGTAATATAATGTAAGGAACGTACTATTGGTGCTCGAATTGTTTTCACCTTATATCCTTTCATAGGTTACCCACTAGTGAGTTTCTAAAACATTTTAAAAAAAGAAAAAAAAAAAAAATACACGACATTCCGATTGGAACTTGCAGAAAAAAATAAACCTATGGTGGCAATTTTTTTTTTTTTTTTTTGTGCTCTTGGCAATAATCTCCACACGCTGGGTGCCTGAGGATGGACGGCGCCGCAGAGTCTGACCCTGAAAGAGGTGGCGAGACAACCTAGAAGCGAGGTGCCCTGGAAAAGGATGCTTGGATCTGGGTGAGGCCTTTGGTCAGCAGTACGAAGCCACGGGTAGAACCTAGTCTTACCAACGGGTATTGTATTACCTAGTAACTGGGTTGTGGAGGTCAGATAAGCATTCGCTTCATGTAACGTACTGTATTCAGCTGCATCTGGTTAGCCTGAAAGCCGACCCCAACATAGTTGGGAAAAGGCTAGGCAGACTGACGATGGCTTACGAAATTGCTCGATGTTATCGTGACGTCATATTTGAACAATATTGCTCAGAATCGAGCAATTAAATTGTTCATCTTGTGGGCTAGCTTAAAATTGCCTCAACCCACAACCACTTCGTGTAGGTATAACCTAGAGTTCTGCCTACACCATAAAATAATACAGGGCGTGATACCGATCGTATCAACTACATTATATTGGCGCGTCAGAATAAATATTTAACTTTTTAATGGTTATACTTAATTGATATTTCAACGAAGAATCACCCACACACTGGTTAAGGCGAAGATTATTTATCCCAAGGCACCGGACTTATTCCACAAATACTCCCTGAGAGTCCCCTCCTCTTAGGGGGATAATTGGGATTTAAGAAATAAAGTCTAGAATTCACCCTTGATAATCCCCGTCAGGGGGAAAACTGGAATCGAAAAAAATATGTCCAGAAATCCCCCTCAGGGTGCCTAGGCCACATTAGCCCTCTAAGAGCCTAAACCTAACCGCGTTGCGGCGCCGCAACGCGGTTATGTGTTTAGGCCCTATAAGCGATTCATTTCCTGAATTTCCAGCTGTCATTAGCAATTCCTCCACAAATTCAAACAGATGAATTATTTCTTAATATGAATCGCACGCAGATCATAATCATGAATTGTCAGTTTGTGACATTTTACGATGATACACAATATTTTCCTATCATGATTCTGCTAGTGGCTGTTTTAAACCCCCAGGTAGTTAAAATATAGTTTTATGTTAATTGAGTTTAAATAGACAGACTTAAAGCGGCAGTTTTTTATTGTAGTTTAAGTAAATAAAAAATTACAAAAATAATTAACAAGTTCGGTACCTAGTACAAAAAGGACAGTAAACTAAATAAAAATGAGTTCTAGCAAATATTTAAATGTGTAATAAAATAAATAATTGGGCAGTATACATATTATCGTTAATGATAATGAGGAGCTCGTAGCTAATTTCTAACAGCCGCACAGGTCAATCCATCAGGTTAAGCTACGCTTGCCGGGGTTGGTCCGTGGATGGGTGACCATTTTCACATATCGAGACTCGTCCGTGACTCGGAAAGCACCTTAAGCCGTTGGTCCTGGCTGTCATTTTTTTCTTTGACAGTCGTTACGGGTCGTCAGAAGCCCGAAAGTCTGACAACCAGTCTTGCCAAGTGGTATCATATTACCCAGTTACTGGGTTGTGGAGGTCAGATAGGCAGTCGCTCCATGTAAAATACTGGTATTCAGCTGCATTCGGTTAGACTGGAAGCCGACCCTAACATAGTTGGGAAAAAGCTAGGCAGATTGATACATATCGTTAACGCATTCATTTATTCTTCATATTTTTTGCCGATATCTATGGAGTTTCGCTAACTAGTTCCATTTCCCTGTATTACTTGTTTGCCGTTTCAAAATTAACGATACGGTTACGTTACTATAGCCAAAATAGCCGTGCAAGACCTACTGTTATCATAAATCTTTTATCGCGATTCAGATTGACTATCCGAGGGCTACTTTTCATGTAATCCATAAATATCTAATGCAACGCTGTCATAGAACATAAACAGACTGTCATAGAACATACACAACAACATAACTATACCCCATTTGTAATAAGATTAGACATAAAAACAAACCCTTTTACAGTCCGTTCAACCGATTTTGACTTCTATACCGTAGGCATAAGGATAGCATTAAAAGCAAAAAAAGTTACACAATACCAACTATCTACTACGGCTGCCATTTGTCATGCCACCAACGCAATAGAATTCAAAATCGGTTGAACGGAATGTAAAAAAGGCTTATCTATACGTCTAATCTTATTTCAAATGGAGTATAGACTCACGAATGCTTTGTGGAGCGATGAAAAAAAAATGATTTCTTATAAACTGATTCTAGAGAGATATCGATTGAACATACTTAGAGAGTTTGTAATCGACGACTTATCTACATTGCTTAAAACTGATTCTCAAGGCCTAACGTTTTATTACATGTACGAGAACGAAACATCAAAACGGACTTCTTAGACTGTCGCGAGTTTAATGCACTCAAAACTCAAAGCATCTTAACTAAGAAATACGAAAGTGAGTTTGTTTGTTTGTTACGCTTTCACGCTAAAACGACTGAACAGATGTGGTAAAACATGACCTAGATTAGGATATTGGATTCTTTATCCCGATATTCCCATGGGATCGAAACTTATGCAGGTGAAACCGCGGGGTGCAGCTAGTTTTAAAGAAATGAAGAACCAATTACAGGCACTTTTGAATTGTCAAGGAGTCGCAGAAAGATGAAGCTAATTGCCCGTTCAAAAGCGTAGTAGGTTAGGTACTAAGGAGAAGAATGGGCAACTATGCCAGAGACTTGTCTTAAACACAACTGTGGGCCTAAAACGGTCACATTAGCAATTCCTCTAAAAGCAATTCATTTCCTGAATTCCCAGCTGTCAGCAATTCCTCTAATTTGACACAAAAGCAATTCATAATTTGTGGACCATTTTACGAATCTCCATAGAAAACTGTCAAACAAATGAATTATTTTGTAATATGAATCGCACGCAGATCATAGTTATGAAATGTCAGTTTGTGACATTTTACAATGATTCATAATATTTTCCTATTATGATTCTCCCAAAGTGGCTGTTTATAGAAACTTCGCCTTAACACCGTAATGCTGTGCAAAAAAGACCGGCCACGCCCTTTTCAACAGCGATGCTATCAGCATATTGGATTTTGTACTCATCGCTATTAAAATAAGCCAATGAACGATAAATGTTTATTAAAATAAAAATAAACTTCACGGTGTTTGTGCATCAGAAGTAGTAGTGGTAGCCTAGCGTTACCAAGCTGTAAAGTCATGGTGAACCTAGACAGGCGGTTTACTTTGTCTAAATAATTTCATCACCACTGCTCTCAAAGCGGTGATGGAAAACATCGTGAGGAAACCGGCATGTCCTAGAACCAAAAAGTCGAAGACGTGTGACATCTACCAACCCGCACTGGGCCCGCGTGGTGGATTACGGCCCACTCCCTCTCACAGAGAGGAGGCCTGTGTCCCAGCAGTGGGAACATTATAGGCTGATTATGCTTATGGTAAACGTAACCGGCGAAATGTGGGTGTAACTAACCTCTGCCTACCCTTTTGAGGAAAACAGTCATGAACTTCATCTGCCTACCTTTTCCCAACTATGTTGGGGTCGGCTTCCAGTCTAACCGGATGAAGCTGAATAACAGTGGCCCTAGATAAAGTGACATTCTATCACTGATAACGATGATGGAAAAGGCAAAAATGGACTACACTAGGAATGACATTAGCTATTGAAAAGCTTATGTCAATTCCATAACACATGTTATAGTCTGCACACTTGGGGAACGACTAATTCAGCCTATCGCAGTCCCCTAGGGACATAGGCTTCTCCCAGGCTGCTGTACAATACCCTGTCCATCACCTTCCGCATCCAGTCTGTTCCAGCCACCTTTTTATCGTCGGTTCATCTAGTTCGGGGCGTCCCAGACTACCCTTATCAATACGCGAAAGGAACTTCGTCAAACCGGGAAGTCCCACTACTAGGCTTGCCAACCTTGATGCATGAATTTATCGGGACATTGACAACCAAAATGCGGGACGAGGCAAAAAAAAAAAGCGGAACTCTCCTATCAAAGTATGTATAGGGAGGTGAAAAAACTAAACAAGACAAATGTTTTAATGGTTTTATTGAATGTTTTACTTTGGCATAAAAGTACAAGACTTGCAACTGATTTTTTATGATTATAATTCTATTTGATACGGCCGCGAGTCTTATTTACATAGATCAATTTACAACCACAAATCTGCAAATTGCAAAAAACGTAAGAAAGTTAAATTTCGCGGGCGACCCTGATGCTTTCGCCTTAAACAAAACGTGCGTTCACTAAACTCCCGACTTCTGTCCGAAGGTTTAGCCTTATGTACGATAAAACGGGACAACTGGCATCCCGCACACGTCTTTCGCGGGACGCATCCTCTAAAACTCTAGAAACAGGACGTCCCGGCTCTTGCGGGACGGTTGGCAAGCCTACCCACGACACCTCTCGACTGTTCTTTGAATATGGAGACTATTTACAGGAAATATAACTTATCTATTACAAATCCCTATTGCATAAAAGACAACAAAGCATGACACACAATAATTACTGAAAAGTGAAACGGATTGCCAAACAACATAATATCTAATAATAGGTGACAAACAGTCGAGCCGTGACCGGCTTTAGGCACATAATGGGCAGAAATGCGGCCGGCATTGCGACACGGACGGACATACGAATCGTATTGTGACAATTCTATTATTTCTGACCACTAGTGGTAAGAACTTGGGTCAATTTTGATTTTTGAATGATAATCAAGGGCTAAACCGGCCACATTAGCAATTTCTCTAATTTGACACAAAAGCAATTCATAGTTTGTGGACCATTTTACGAATCTCCATAGAAAACTGTCAAACAGATGAATTATTTCGTAATATGAATTGCACGCAGATCTTATTATGAATTGTCAGTTTGTGACATTTTACGATGATTCAGGTGACTGCATGTCGGTGGTAACACAGAATCGGTCGGTGGTCAGTGTCGGTGGTAGCTGGCCTAGCGTACTCCGGAGTTTAATAGAATAATAGGCCAGCGTATACTGGTTTTTGTAACCTCAGACGTGTGTCTTACCGTACATTTACGTCTGTATAGGGCCTGCTGGGCAAGTGGGTGGTAAGAAAATAATATAGAGTTAATTCATACACTAGTAACCCCACTAAGTGCGGTCGTTGATCCCAAAAAATTCTGTTTTAGTATTGTACCCATCACGTTTGTGGAAATCCACTGGCTAATTAAATTCGCTGAATAATTAAATCCACTAGCTAATTAAATCCGCTGGCTAATTAAATCCATTGGCTAATTAAATCCACTAGCTAATTAAATCCACTGGCTAATTTAATCCGCTGGCTAATTAAATCCGCTTGCTAATTAAATCCATTGGCCAATTAAATCCGCTGACTAATTAAATCCACTGACCAATTAAATCCATTGGCCAATTAAATCTGGTGCCAAATTTAATTTGACCTTGTATACTTATAATAAACCCTATTTGGTTTTGCAGTGAAGAGCACGTTCCCAAAGACGTAGTGTGGGTTCGCCACACAGGGTGGATAGCCTGGTGAAGGTCTCGGGAACCCGCTGAATGCGACTGGTACAAGAATGATCGATGTGGCGACGCTTGGGAGACGCCTATGCCATATTAAGATGATGGTGATTCCTTAATATGGTCGTCCTACTAAAAAGCCAAAATAGCTTTATTTTAAGTGAAAAAGTTCATAGTTTTCGTGGTCAGCCTGTCGGTATCTGTGACCAATACTTATCTGTGAGACAACAATCGTGTTGCAGAGTTGATTATTGCATTCGGTTACTAGATGGTTAAGGCGAAGGCAGTTAATTTTAATGCTGTATGTTAGTGCTCACACGACGCACCGGGGTCGTCGTCGTAGACGACTGCGGCTACCGTCGACGCGACACCTGTCGGCGGCTGTTGCCTCTGCCGTTGACGCATGCCGTTCGTGTGTATGAGCACTTACCCGCATTTTTTAGATTACTTCTGTCTACCTGACTGTCTGGTCCAGTGATCGCAAGCACAGAGAAACGTGTCATTGGCTTCCCGTGCGTTTGCACTGGCGAAACATTCACGATAAAACATGTTTTGTTGTAATGTTTCGCCAGTGCAAACGCACGGTTAGCTATATGAAACTCGGTCAAACTCATTTTTTTTTTTGATGTCGCCTATAATGCTGACATGGGAAGGAGCCTTTTGGCATCGTTTAAGAGTTTGTTTTTATTTTAATGTTGTTTTCATTATTTTTATGTTCAAGTCCCAATAAATACCTTTTTCTACTTTTGTTTCCTTCAAAATCTACACAATTAAATTGAAATTCCAGTCTTGAAATTAAAATGTGGTGCTGTGCCCAGTGCCGTAATTAGCCTTTTATGCGCCCGGTGCGAGCTCCTATAACCGCGCTCTTGAAATATTTTCTAATCATAACCGGTTCTGACAATAAAATGGATTGTCTATAAAAATAAATAATAGGTCTGGTCATTTCTGCGCCCCACCAGGGTCTGCGCCCTATGCCTGGGCACCGCTGGCACCGCCCTAGTTACGGCACTGGCTGTCCCGCAAACAATGGAACACTTAGCTTAATATCAGGTCCAGTTTGCCCTAATAACTGCACGTTACAGGAAATAATGAACTTTAGGTACTGATAATAACGCTATACTCGTAGTGAAATTCCGGGCTGACACAATTTAGATTGCAATCAAGAAGAATTTGACATCAGATTCTACAACAGATAACATTTTAAAAAGTCTTCAGAATCGTCTCAAAGCGGCAATAGGTCTCAACTCATAACACGCTCCCTTCGCAGTTAAGCAAGTTGATACTTTATGTGCGAATTACACCAACGAAACTGAACGCGATCAGAGGCCCTAGACAAAAGTGACATTCTATTAGCGATAACGATGACGGAAAAGGCAAAAATGTATAAGACTGACATAAGCTATCGAAAAGCTTAAGTCAATCCTGTTGAAAGTCGTTGTAGAAATACGAAACGCTTTCGAAGCGATTGTCACTTGTCTAGGCCCTCAGCACAGCTAAACCGAATTCAAGAGCTATCGTGTCAATATTCCAAAGAAAATAATTAAATTGACAGCTCTTGAACGTAGTGTATGTGGTGATCGCGTTCAGTTTCATGGGTGAAATTCGCGGTAAGTCGACTGTGCCTTAAGGTAGATGCGCTAGGGTAGACCGCAAAATTCAAATTTCTTACGTTTTTTGAAATTTGCAGGTCAATATTAGGTTGTATGTTGATCTAAATATTATTTGCGGCCGTAACAAATACGGATTTACAGAATTATAAACATTAGAATCAGCAATACAACTCTCTAAGTTTATGTAAGTGCATTGAATGACGATTTCATGAAATTGCAAAAACCGTAAGAAATTTTGAATTTTGCGGGCTCCCCTAGCGTATCCCCCTTAACAGAGCTCAGTTTACCATCACGACTTGACCGCTATTAGTTTGAAGCTAACAAAACATTGCAACATTTAACTAAACTCATTATGTTCTTGGATTCCTATAGTTAAAATCAGATATACAGGGTGATATGGTAAACACCGTTATCCTTGCAACCAGTGGTTTAGTTTCATTTATAGAACGTAAAATCAATGGTAAAATCTTCTTTTTTTTTATGTCTGCATTTTACCACAAGAGACAACTTCGTTGCCCTATGCGCTAGGGCAACGAACTTGCGTCTCAACACGGACGAGGGGTGCGGGACGTGACCTGACCGGCCGCGAGCGCGACCCCTCCCTCAGTCAGTCAGCTATTTTGCTAGCGAGCACGGTGCCGGATAGAAACTATTTTAAATCTTTTAATGAAAATAACGTTTTTGTTGTGTTCGGTCATTTATTTTTATATTTAAATCAACTACCCATGGTTTGAATGACAACGGTGTTTACCCTTACACCCTGTATTATTAAAGACTGTTCATTATAACTTGTCCCGTGAGGCAATTGGGAGCACTCTTCTGTCAGTCGCCATTTTGAACTCTATTAGTATTGAAACTAAGCTTGACAAGCAATAATATGACGCCAAGGAACAAGTTATAGTGAACGGTCTGTGGAGCTGCCTCGTAGGTTTTGTCATCAGGAATATTATTATATCTTTATATAGCGTGTAACAAAATCATTGTCCAATCCGAAAAGGGCACTTCGGTACTGCAATAACATTACCAAAAAAAAAAAAAAAAATCGAAAGTAAAAAGTTATTGCAATTTGAAATTCACGTTTTTAATGTTCACGTCTATATTTTCGGATATATTGCGGATTATATTTTGTTAAAAAATGAAAAATTCGCTTTATATTTTTTTTTTTTATTTGGAATTTTACCTGGTTTGGTTTTACCATGGGGGCGTGGGCGGCTGTCGTCTATTTAGGTACTAATAACGTAAATTTCAAATAGTAATAACATCACTATTTTCATTTAGAAAAAAAAAAATCCTTTTAGTAATGTTATTGCGGTACCTGGCGCCCCCTTTCGGATCGAATAGGGTTTTTGTTACACGCTGTATACAAAAACTTGTGCCTTTTTGTTTTTCTTCTTGGTAGTCGCCGAACATTTTCACAGGCTGAACGAATACATCACCTTTACGAGTATTTACAGTCCAAGGGTCAGCGCACACCAAGGGCAGAGCAGATCATTTTCTGAGAATACTGCAAAATGAATCTTATGACAATTCCATACATTCCAAAATTAAATACACGAACACGCAAGCTCCAAGCATCAAGTTGGACGCTCAACGTGTATTTGGTTTCGCAATTTATGGAATTGTCATAAGATTCATTTTTCAGTAGTCTCAGAAAATGCTTTGCTCTGAGGCCCTAGACAAAGTGACATTCTATCAGCGATAACGAACACGGAAAAGGCAAAAATGTATAAAACTGACATAAGCTATCGAATAGCTTATGTCAATCCTGTTGAAAGTCGTTGTAGAA
This sequence comes from Lithophane ornitopus, assembly GCA_948473465.1. Lineage (NCBI taxonomy): Eukaryota > Metazoa > Arthropoda > Insecta > Lepidoptera > Noctuidae > Lithophane > Lithophane ornitopus. The sequence continues at coordinate 4,395,437 of OX419641.1, read as the reverse complement.
ATACGAAACGCTTTCGAAGCGATTGTCACTTGTCTAATGTCTAAGCCCTCCGCTCTGCTATTGGTGTGCGCTGACGCCAAGGCGACAACGCTCCGTGATTCCACGTCGGATCAGACGAAGATATTTGATAGTAGTTATAATTATACAGTTCATCGGTAGGTGTCGTAGGAATGCCCTGTGACGTCACAGACAGTCTGCGTACTATATCGTGGACGCGCGCCAAAACACGTCTAGGGCTGTCAGTTGAAAAAGTTGCGTAGAAATATTGAGAAAAAAAAATCATAGCTTTCCCGTAGTCTGGTAATAAAGCCTTTTTTCTTTGTCCAATCTATCCTCCATCATCGCCCTCGTTTAAGAGTCAGGAAAATTAACTGTTAACCAATGGACTATTAAAATAACCATTTCATCACTTACTTGTTTATTATTTTTCATTGACTGTGTTTCTCTTTAGAGAAACAAAATAGGTCTAGTTATTTATTTATTTTTTCCTTTTTTTTCATGTAGTTTTGTAATATTTAGTAGATATTTAGTAGTAGGCAATAGTTTTTTTTTATCGAAAAATCATCTATTAAATTATTTAATTAAATAACAAGAAGTTTATTTTATTAAAAGAATATTATTTTATGATCCGTTCTCTTTGCAACCCTACACTACAAATGCGTAAGCTGCGCAGACGCAGAACAAAACGTCTCCATTACTTGGTCGTTTTATTTTCAACTAATTATCCGTACCCAATGCCAAACACTAAGACAATGCTAACTATTTAGTTTTATTTAGTCGCTTTTAGTCTATTTAGTTTTACATAATGTCTAGACTGAGAGTGACGGGCTAAACTTAGTGGCTCATCTGGACGCATTCCTTAGCCCAGTTTTAGACCACCCCGAGGAGTTTGAAGTTATTTAACCGACTTCAAAAAGGAGGAGGTTCTCAATTCGTTTGGATATTTGTTTTAGGGCCTAAGTCAGCAAGTGTTGTTTTTTGTTTGATAGGGATGAACGGATTGATTTAGACGAAGCTTTGCAGAGAACTCATTAGTATTATATACAGTGTGTCCGGACATGGACTAGCAATATTCTAAATACTTAAATATAAACTATTTTAAAGTATAATTTTAATGATGAAAAAAAAAAAACATTTTTTTTTATGGTTTCCTGCATAATGTTCTGACAATGGTATATTGTGCTTGCGCATACGCTATGTTCTAACAACAATAACTTTTAAAATATTAGACGTACAGTTGTGAATTTTATGTTGTTTTGTAGCTTAGTTCAAAATCTGTCGATCTAGTAAATAAATAAAAAACGTTGTCGGGGTATTTTTGTAGTAATTAACAATTATTGGTTGAATTGCATAATTATCGTATTTTTTTTTCGACTACTTATAGGTGCAACAAAAGCCCGAAAGCAGTGCTCGAAAATAGGAAATTATTGCAGCAACAACTTAACACTTTCGCGGACTATAAACGCCCATAGACGTAATAACAATAAAACTTCAATTATGACTCATTCAGTGTCCGCGAAAGTGTTAAACAAGAAAGAGAGAAGTAAACCTTGCCTACATTATTAAACATGACAAGCTGATTATGAAGGAAGATAGTGCAAATAAAGATAATGAAAAAAGGTAAAGGGAGCAGTCAACTTCACCAGAAACATACACTAACCCTAGAAAGCAGATGAATACATCTTTAAAATCCCAAACTAATAAAATCAACGCGTATGACCTTTTGAGAGCGGGATCAAACTCAAATCCCCCCTCACCAGCAACTAGCAAAACCAACTAGCAATCAGATATCAGCAACCGGAGACGGAACAATCCCAAGCCGGCTGGTCACCGTGGGGTTGATAGACCACTACTTATAATCACTCCAACGACGCAGAATAATAAAATCACAATGAAGACAAATAAATTACACATTGCAACTTTAAATACAAGAACGTTAAGAACAGATGACAGACTAATAGAACTAGAAGAAGCACTGATGAAGATTAGATGGGATATAATTGGGCTCAGCGAAGTTAGAAGAGTGGGAGAAGAAATAAGAAAATTCACAGACTTTATACTCTACTTCAAAGGAAGGAAGAAATACAAGGAAAATATGGAATAGGTTTCATAGTTAGAAAGGAACTTAAGAAAAATATAGAAGAATTTATTGGAGTTTCCGATAGAATTGGAATCTTAAATATTAATTTACCAGGTTTCAAAAATTCATTCTCAATTATACAGATATATGCCCCAACAGAGCAAGCAACAAAGCAAGAAAAGATTCATTCTATAAAACTCTTACAGTAACAATGCGAAAAGTAAACAAGAATGTAATCATAATGGGAGACTTAAACGGTCAGGTAGGAATCAAATCTGATGTAGAATCTGTTCTAGGAAAATATGGCAAGGGAAGAGAAGCGAAAATGGCCAACGATTCACTGATTTCTGTTTCGAGCACAACCTAAGAATCATGAATACCTTCTTCTCTAAAAGAAGAAAATGGACGTGGATCTCTCCAAATGGCAAGGACAGAATCGAGATAGACTATATAGCTACTAACATACCAAAGATATTCAACGATGTTGGAGTAGTAAACGATTTTAACTTTAATACAGACCACAGACTGGTAAGAGGAACTATTTCATGTAAAGACCTAAAAATAAAGAGAAGGAAATTCAACGAAACCAGCTGTATGAACCACCCACAAATACCAGACAAAAATTTAGACGGATTGAAGCAATCACTAGAAAAAATTCAAAATAAAACTAACATAAAACATAAATACAATATTCTAGAAGAAGCTCTATCAAAAGTAAATAAAAAGTACAAGGAAAAACATAAAAGATAAAGTCGGTGTGGAAGCCAGAAATAAACTCAACGACAGAAAGAAAAAATAAGACCTTAAACAGCTAAAGGAACATTCAACATGGATACCGAAAGCAATAAATAAGGACAAAAATCAGAAAGTCTACACCACAAATAAACGCCAACAGATATTAAATATCGCAACAGACTTTTATAAAAAAATGTACACAGATATAAATGAAACCACGGACAGAGAAACTGGAAAAGGTGACACCAACCAAGACCCAGTCCCATATATAATGCAAAGTGAAGTAAAACGAGCTATCGAAACACAGAAAGCAGGGAAAGCACCTGGGGATGATAAAATAACTAACGAATTACTCAAAAGTACCATAAACCAGATAATAGAACCATTTACAAGCATATGCAATGAGATCTTGGCTACAGAACAAATTCCAACTCAATGGACAACATCCACAATAATACTACTGCACAAAAACGGAGACAGAAACAACATGAGCAACTATAGACCCATTAGTCTTATGGCAAATATGTACAAAGTATTCATAAATATAATATTGGAAAGGCTGACCAAAAGACTAGACTGTAACCAGCCTAAAGAACAAGCGGGATTTCGCTCAGATTATTCGACAATTGATCACATTCACGTCGTCAAGCAAATAATTCAAAAATGCAAAGAATACAACCGCCCGTACTATTTGGCGTTCGTGGACTATAATAAGGCGTTTGATTCTTTAAGGCATAGTTACATTTGGAAGTCACTAAAAAACCAGGGAGTGGAAAATAAATATATAAGCATAATCCAACAAATATATGCAAACAGCACAGCCAGAGTACAGCTCGAAAGAATTGGAGATCAATTTAAGATTCAGAGAGGTGTTAGACAGGGGGACCCGCTGTCACTAAAAATATTCAATGCTGTTTTGACGCACTTCAAATCATGCTTCAACAACTAGCATCGGAAAGTAAAAAAACAGGGTTATCAATGAATACGTGCAAGACTAAATTGATGACAAACAGAACAGAAGTCAAGATAGAAGTGGAAGAAGAAGAGATCGAATATGTAAAGGAGTATATATATCTGGGACAAATTATAGCTGTAAGGGATCTGTCGACTAAAGAAGTGAACAGAAGAATAAACAACACCTGGCAAAGATACTGGTCTCTTAAAGAAATCATGAAAAATAAAACTGTACCCATTTCAGAGAAAAGGTAGTTATACAACACCTGCATTCTCCCATGTCTCACGTACGGCAGCCAGACTTGGCCATTATCACGAAAAATTGAGCACAAGCTGTGTGTATGTCAAAGAGGAATGGAGAGGAGCATGATGAATTTAAGACTGCAAGACAAGTGGAAAGCTACGGAAATTAGGAACATCACTAAAGTGGCAGACGTTAAAGTAAAAACAAGAACCCTAAAATGGAAATGGACAGGCCATATGATGAGAGCAAATACCGAAAAATGGACCAAAAAAGTCACAGAATGGTACCCGATGAACGGAAAAAGACGTAGAGGAAGACAGATGAAAAGGTGGGAGGATGATCTGCCAAAAGGTTGGCGAAGAACAGCCTGGGACAGGAGCAAGTGGAGGGAAATAGAGGAGGCCTATGTCGCAAGACAGCCTGACCTGGTAGCTGATATTTGATAATGTAAGGTTGGCAACCCTATGACAAAATGTTATCAGTATTAATATAATTACTTGTTATATATTAAGGTCAGAGGAAATAAAGGCTATTTATATTTTATTTATTTATTTTTTATAGGTGCAACATAATATAACTGTACTTATATCATTTATAACGTAATTTTAGCACTTATTGGAAATACAAAAAAAGGTACAACTTACAGGTTTTTCTTGAATTACTTTAGAACTATAATATGTAACATAAAAATTAAAATGCACAGTGAAAGTGAATGTTTTTATCTACAAAATAAGATACTTATGTCTAGCCTAACCCACTTAGTCCACGAACTGGAATTTTTGAAATCTTGTTTTTTTTTCTCCTGTAAAGTGTTGTTTTTTTAATTGTACATATCACTTGTCAAAAGAGGCACAGAATTGTACTTTAAAATAGTTTATATTTAAGTATTTAGAATATCGCTAGTCCATTTCCGGACACACTGTATATAGAAAAATATTGTTTAGTATCTTTTTGATTAAACCAACATTTCTAGCAATCCGCATTGACACAGACAGACGAATGGATGGACAAAGTTTATAAATCTCGAATTTTTAAAGTCGTGGATTAATCAGAAGAACATAATTACGTATCCCACGCTATACTCCATTTGAAATAAGATTAGACCTTTTTTACAGTCCGTTCAACCGATTTTGACTTCTATTGCGTTGGAATGACAAATGGCAGCTACAGTAGAGAGTTGGTATTGTGTAACCTTTTTTGCTTTTAATGACATCCTTATGTCTACGGTATAGAAGTAAAAATCGGTTGAACGGAAAGTTAAAAAGGTTTTTTAAAGCCTCGTTTACGGAGACACGGGGCGTCGAGCGTGGCGTTGGGCGGCCCGCACTAAATTCAAACATATGGCTTTGTATGAGTGCGTTTACGAAGAAGCGTTTTTTCACGCGTTTGCTTGAAACGGGGCGTTTTACGCGGCGGGGCACGCAGGTTTGCCCGCGGCGGCGCACGCAGCGGTGCCCGCCGCGTTCCTCGCTACACGCTTGAAGTTTCACGGCAGGCACCGCCACTCTTCCCGCCACGCATCTCTATGAACGTACATTGCCATATGTTTGTGTTTACGCGTACGATGGTAAGTGCCGCTTCACGCGCCGCCTCTCCGTAAACAGAATTAAGGTCCGACGCGAAACGCCACGCTGCACGCGCCGCCCAACGCCCCGCGTCTCCGTAAACGAGGCCTAAATGTCTAATCTTATTTCAAATGGAGTATAGATTCAATTTAGTTTGGTCACAGATGAATTCAAATGGTTCACTCCGCAAAATCATTACCCTTGCTACATAAAGTGCACAAGTCGCATAGTGCCTTCCCTACAGTTATATTCACCCAGAAGTTGCTTCTCTGTCTATCGCGTGTCTCTTATACCTTCTGACTACGTTACGCCCACTGAATTCGAAAAGTCGAGCCCGCCGCGTACATACCTACTTCTAGCTTCATACCTAAAATAAGTGAATCATCTGTATTCATCCGTGGTTTGGTCTGAACTAGCGTCAATCATCATCCTTTTACTTGCCTTATCCCAATTTATTTGCTGTCGACGGCGACGCAGCAAATCTTTGTTTTCCATAAATACAGTATGTTAATTAACAAAGGGCGTTTGTTAACCCGCAATAGTATAGCGTCCATAAATGCAAAAAAAATAAACCACAAAAAAAAAAAATAGTACCTAGTGAATTATTCACAAAATTATTAAATTGATACGTAAAAGAAACACTCTGTATACGCTCACTTGTATTTCAACGTAGAAATAAAAGTGTAACAAGTGTACGTGTACAGATTGTTTCTTTTCCGTATTAATTCAATTTTATTTTTGAATATTTTACTATACAAAAATTTAACAAACTTTTTTTTTATTGGTTTATTTTTTTTGTTGCATGTATTTACGCTAGATATACGGTAATAGTATATCGGTTCGTTAGATAACATTCTGTATGTTTTAAGCATAATATTTATTCGTTTTTTGTTTTTTTAATAATTGTGTTTAGTGTTCTTTCTTTGAGTCATGTTTACCTCAAATAAACGTATTTTTCTTTTTTTCTTCAAGATAGTTCTAAAATCATAACAAGAATAGGTTTGTGTATAAAATATGCAAATATATTTCATTTTATATTATTATAAAATCTATATTTCCTAATTTGATGTAAGTATAAATCCATCACAGCTATTGATCTAATGTTTTTCCGATACAATAAACACAAAAATAATTTATTTTCGTTGATTTTCATCGTGGGATTTGATGATGATGATTGTGTACCAAATCACATTGATCCTGTTCATGAGCTATGGTGTCAGTATGGCTAGAACATACCCTCTGTCGAACACTTTCACGACCTTGATCCTTGCTAGGTGCCGCTAATGGGTTAGAATCATTCCTATCTTGCGGCGTAGTTGATGTAATGGCTTCCTTAAAACGATTGGGCGTTCCTAATACAGGATAACAAATAATTAGGTGAACAGGTTCCTGTAGTTCTAATATTTTCAGCTTAAGGTGGATGCGCTAAGGTAGCCCGCGAAAGTTAAATTTTCTTACGTTTTTTGCAATTTGCAGGTCAGTATCAGGTTGTATATTGATCTAAATATGATTTGCGACCGTAACAAATATGGATTTACAGAATTATATACATTAGAATCAGCAATAAAACTCTCTAAGTTCATGTAAGTGCGTTGAATGACTATTTCATGAAATCTTATATGAACTTAGAGAGTTGTATTGTTGATTCTAATGTTTATAATTGATACTGACCTCTAAAACAAAAATCCATATACTTAGCGAATAGTAGAATCATCCCGCTTTAGGCTGCGAGGTCCCACTGGGCTTAGAGATCTTTCTGGGCTCAGAGCATCCATCGGGCTTAACGGTTTCACTAGGCTTTGCGGCTCCACACGGCTTAGAGGTCATCTTTGGCTCAGGGCATCCACAAGGCGTAGTGGATCACTTGGCTTTGCGGCTCCACACGGCATAAAGGTCACATTGGGCTCAGGTCATCCACAGGGCTTAGACGTTTCACTAGGCGTTGCGGCTCCACACGGCTTAGAGATCACACTGGGCTTAGGGCATCCATAGGGTTTAGAGGTTTCGCTAGGCTTTGCGACTCCACACGACTTTAGAGGCCACACTGGGCTCAGGGCATCCACAGGGCTTAGAGGTCTCACTAGGCTTCGGGCACCCACAGGGCTTCGAGGTCTCACTAGGCTTCGGGCACCCACAGGGCTTCGAGGTCTCACTAGGCTTCGGGGTCACAAAGGGCTTAATAGATTCATTAGATTTTGAAGACCCACAGGTTTTATTGGTTACATGGCTCTTACTGGAGCCACTGAGCATACCGCAGTCGTTACAGCTACAGGTTGTAGAATCAATTGATCGAAGCTCACTGCTTTTAGAGGTCACACTGGGCTTAGGGTATACACAGGGCTTAGAGGTCACACTGGGCTTAGGGTATACACAGGGCTTAGAGGTGTCACTAGACTTTGGGGTCGCACAGGGCTTCAAGGTTATAATAGGGTTTGACGCCACCTGCATCCTAAATCCACTGAGCACACGGCAGTCGTTACAGGTACATATGATAGAACTAGGTGATCGAGACCCACTGAAATAAGAGGTACAACTCGATTGGGACCACTTTTTTTTAGAGGTCCTACTGGGTGTTCGGGTTTCACTGCGTTTTTTGCCACCACAGGTTCCATCACTTCTTTTCCCACCACTGAATTCACCCGCACTACCACCACATGTACCACATGGGCTCTTGGCCCCGCGACCATCTTTCGGAGGTCGAGGCGTTCGTATTTCAGTTTGTATTGTAATTATTTCTTTTTCCTCGCATAAGGTTCCATCCGGATTCTTCGTCCTCGTCACCTTGATTGTTTCTTCATACCTTTTCTCGAATACGCCTAATGTCGTTTCGGGAACTGGTTCTAATTCGTAAATATTTGACGGTCTTACTGATTGTGCTGACGGTGTTACCGATTGTGATGCTGGCGGTTTTGCCGCGCTACTGCATATTGATGGTTGCTTGCTGGATTCTGAGGGTGCACGGAAGACCACACTTGGTGCTGAAGCACACACTTTAGGAGCGCTAGGCGGTGTTTGAGCGCAGGATAGTTCCTTGATTTTACCCTTGACTTCATCACAACACTTGATAAAACTTTCTATTTTTGGAGTTTGTTTCGCAGCCTGCAATTCCTTTGCTATTTGTAAGATTTCATTTAAGTGTTTTATGAGATCATCCAAACGTTTCTGATTCGCAGGTGTTATTGGCGTTTTAGCTTTTTCCGTTTTTGAACAACTACATGGTGGTATTATTTTCTGTGGTTCCGGGTCGATCTTTGATTGACAGGGGCTAGGTTTTGGCGATATAACTTTTTCCATTTTTGCAGCACAACTACATGGTGGTGTTATTTTTTGTAGTTCCGGCTGGATCTTTGGTGGACAGGGCGGTTTTGGCGTTATAATTTTTTCCTCTTTAGGTGTGGGCATACAACAAGGGTCGACTGGTGGTATTATTTTTTGTGGTTCCGGCTGGATCTTTGGTTGAAAGGGGCTAGGTTTTGGCGATATAACTTTTTCCTCTTTAGGTGTAGGCATAGAACAAGGGTCGACTGGTGGTATTATTTTTTCTGGTTTCGGGCCTAATTTTGGTTTACAGGGGGAAACAGGTTTTGGTGGTTCCGGTTCTTCTGGGATCGCCATGCAAGTTACTTCTTGTTCAAGCTCTCCTTTCGGTGTTTCTTGTACGTTTTTATACTTCAGTTGTTTAAATCGTTTCAATCTGAATGACTCCTCTCTCTCCATTTCATCAAGTTCAGACAGAATGTATCTCATTGTAATAATTATCCTTGGTATTATGCACCTCGATAGTACATTCTGTTTCCTGCGAATACAAACCTCTTGTTTATATTCTGCATTTTTCTTTTATAAATCCGCTGAACTCACCCTTCCTTACTCACTTAAATTTCTTTTATTCTATGGAATACTGATATTTAATAATAATAAATTTTAACTTTCATTAGCGCCATCAGGATGGAATTTTGTGTGGTGACCGAAGATTTTGTCTGTGCAATATTACGAAGTTATCAAGACGAACAAATTATTGGAGATTTATTGTGAAAGACGGCACGGTTGACATCTGTCGGGCGTGCCAACGTCTGGGGAATCAATCAGACACATTATCTCCGGGTGTTCTCGTCTAGCTAACGAACGTTATAGCCAGTATTATGTATCAGCAACTTGCTTTAAAATACAGCCTTGTGGCTCGGAAGTGCCCTTCTACAGGTACGTGCCCGACCGAGTGCTCGAAAATGGAAATATCACATTGTACTGGGATCGATCCATCATCACTGACAGGACTATTATTGCATAAAAGCCTGATATAGTGGTGGTGGATCGAATAGACCGGCGCGCAATGATTGTTACTGTAACCTCATGAAAGCCGAGAAAGATAAACAAATCAAGTATCTTGACTTGGCTCGCGAGGCTGTCGATAAGTGGGATGTGGACTCAGCGATCATTGTGCCGATAGGCGTGACAGCTAATGATTTAATAGCCAATAGCCTCGACGAACATCTGGGAAGGCTCTCATTGGGCAGCTGAATCAAAGACTTCATTCAGAAAGTTGTACTTCTGGACACGGCTCGCATTGTTAAGAGGTTCCTCTCTCTGCAGCCCTGGTAACTTGGACCCTGTTTCCGATACCGGTGGGCTACAATTTTTTTTATTTTTAATGTTTTTTTTTTTTTGTGTAAAATATTTAAAAAGGTAATTTATCCTATACTATACGAGCAATATTTATACATATATTTATCAGACTCGGGGATGAGATACAACGTTGGTATACCTGGACGATATGTTTATCTATTTTCAGTCGAGCAGAGCTCGGTCGAACAGGCAATAAGTATTTAAAATATAGGAGATAATAAAACATGTATTTCAGGCTACAATGGGCCATATACACATAACTTACGAAACAACATAAATAAATAAAGTATAACACCTATTATGATTGTAATAAAGTATAACACAAAACCTGTATACTTGTCATGTCAGCAGTTACTTGCCACTTTTTTTTTAATATCATTAGCCTAAAAACCCGGACAAGTGCGAGATGAACTCGCGTCGTGAGGGATCCGTACGATAAATATGTTATTGATAACATATTTATAGTCTTTATCCTAAGAACAAACTTAACATTGTAGTTGAAAAACATGTTCTCCCATACATTCCAACAGCAAATGTAAGTTTGTACGCACAATATTGTTATTTTATGACCATACACTTCTTATAGGTATTCCTGTAATCTATAAGTAAAGAAATATGCGCAGTATTTTTTAATTTTTTTAATTTTTGTCTCAGTAGTTTCGGAGATAAGGGCGGGTGAATGGTAAATTTTCATGTATTTTCTTAAAAATCATTTTTTTTCCGCGCTTTCTGGATTTCGCGAAATTTCACCCTGTATAGTTAATCTTTCAGTAAACAGAAATTTATGTATTTCTCACATGGGTCATAAAGTGAAGTAGAAACCAATAAAAAACAAACGACGGGGAGAACATTTATTGAAAATGATTAACTCACAATAATTTATTGTTAAAAAATTATGACGGAAACAAATCTCCATCTGTTGGTAGTTGTAAACACGTCGCCTTACAGTTACTGTCTCCTTATCTTCAACAATGCGACCATATATGTCCTTAGTCTTCTTACGATTGCCAATGTACTCACTGTTGTCCATAAGAGTCCCCTTTCGATCCTACGTACTCTTTACTTCGTTTCTTACTACAGTGTTATCGGGATCTTTAACTTCTTGCTGTGCGTATATATTGTAACAGCTTGCTTTAGAATGATTATTTTTCTAGAAAGGGAGATTGACCAGATTTGCATAAATGATTCGACAGCTGTCGTGCAGCACTTTAGCTGCTTAAAGTTCTATTAAATCTTGGTACAGAATCTTGGGAAGATTTTGCTTTCCAAGAATGTTGCCGCAGGCCGTATATAGTTGTATTACTGCTGCTTAGAAGCTGTTTGGAAGTAACACTACAGCTCTGGCGCTATAAGAATGTCTCGAAGTAGGCGTAATGGTTTGGTTGCATACATTTGTATTACATGTTACAGGATCAGATAATGGAGTTTCGGAACAAATATTTACCCCGCATGTAAGCGCTGCGCGGTTCTTGTAGCTGTTAGGCTTAGCTTTGGTAATTTAACAGGTTTTATAAAAAATCCGATATTCTCCGATTCCAATTCGTATTCATTGGAATACGATATTTTGATATAAAATGTATATTATCGTTTTTATAACTTAGCAGGTCGTCAATCACTTGTGATTTTGGGCCATCGGGTCATTGTTGTTTTTATTTCTATACAACTTTCAATGAATTCATCAAAGCTTTCACTAACCAGTACCCTAATTGCATAACACGCTTCCAATCAGAATTTTGAAGGATATTTCTAACCTTTTCGATTTGAAAAATTCACCTGCTCAACGACGTGACGCAATGAACGTAGTTGTCAAAATGATAGCGATTGCGATCAATTGTCATTTTATGTGTGTAACGCAATCACCCTTCAGTTCATTCTTTTTTGCTGCTTTGCTTAATACTATGATATTATCATCTCAAACGAGTAGTTGACATTGGTGCTATGTTGCTCAGTCGTTTGTAATCATTTCTTAAAAAGACTGTTTTTATGATCACATTAGTATAACTGAATCATCGTCATTAGTCGTTGCACTGACACAGAAGAACGGATCTTGCTCAACAGTCTCATTTTTATGGCTTCTTTCCTGAGAACTCAACGTGTAAGCAGATGCACTTGACCCAAAAAACGGTGGGTATGAGGGTGACAAGTCTAAAGTTCTGATTAAGGCTTCAGATTTGATATTCCTCACAGTTTGTATTAACCCTTTTGTTACCGGCGGTACTTTACATATATTAACTCTCTTAGTACTTTTTCCCGATCCACATGATCCACACGAGCTGGTCGCTGACACCAACTTCGGTTCTGGGTCGTAAACATATGCCTTTACAGTTACTGTCTCCGTTTCTTCAACAATGTTACCATCTATCTTCTTATATCTTTTCACTGTTGTCGTTATACTCTCCGTTTTTCCCGAATTTGGATCTTCCATTTTCTTTGCTTCTTTTGGTATTACAATAAGTTTTACTGAGGAACTTTTACTTGCTGCCCCGCAAATATCGGAACCACTTTCTCCAAGTTTAGATTTTTTTGAACGTACAGATTGAGAAGATTTGCATGAACGTGGCGATGGTTGTTTATGGACGCAAGTCATTTCAGACAATGGTGGTGCAGAATCTTGGATAGCTTCCGATTTGCAAGAATTTCCCGATTGCTGTTTTGCAGCACTCTGGCAGCATGTTGATGGTGGTGCAGAATCTTGGATAGCTTCCGATTTGCAAGAATTTCCCGATTGTTGTTTTGCAGCACTCTGGCAGCATGTTGATGGTGGTGCAGAATCTTGGGTAGATTCCGATTTGCAAGAATTTACCGATTGCTGTTTTGCAGCACTCTGGCAGCATGTCGATGTAGTGCCCTGTTCGGATGGAACAGATGCTCCGGCGCTGCAAGTATTTATCGAAGGTGTAATGCTGCTTTCTTTTATACATGCACATGAACCAGATGCAGGTGGGGGTGGAGGTGGTGGAATTATAGGCGCAGCATTGGAACAAGAGCTTGTCCCGCATCCCGGTGGTGGGGGTGGTTGCGCAGCTATGGGACAAGTGCTTCTCCCACATCCCGGTGGTGCTTTGTAGGTGTCAAGCTTAGCTTTGGTAGTTTGACAGTTTTTATAAAATGTTTCGATGCTATCCGATACTAATGCGCCATTTTTATATTTTGATATAAAATCTAAAATATCCTTAAGATTTAATATCAGGTCGTCAATTACTTGTGGTTTTGGTTCGTTGTGGGGTTCTATTTTTGTTTTTATTTCAACGCAACTTTTAATGAATTCCTCTACGCTTTCGCTTACTAGCCCTTTCTCTTTTGCTTCTTTGCTTAATGCTATACTATAATCAATTCTGTTCAAAAGTTTTTCTATACTGGAAACTGAAGGTGACGCTCTGCATGATTTTAAAACGTCGATCTTCGCCCTAAATTCCTTACAACACGACATAAAGCTGGTTACAGTAGTAGCCGATAGATCTTGTTTTTGTACAATATTTGTTATTTTTTCCAAATTTGTGACTTGATCTTTCAAACGATTTAGTTTTGTTTTAACTATTTTGCGACATTTGAACTCCTGTATTTTAATTTTAACAGATTTACAACATTTTAAGAAATTTTCTGCACTTTTCGTCAATAATCCCTCACATTGATAGTGATTAGTCATGCAAATAACTTCATCCACGTGTTTTTCTAATTGTTCTATACGATTATTGGACATTGCTTGCAAGTCCAATGGTTTGGGGGGCCCCGGTGGTGGTGGTGATGGTGGTGGTGGTGGTGGTGGTGGTAGACGGGGTTTCAAAATGTACTCTGGTATCGGCGTCTTCTCCTTGAATCGTGGCTTCAAATCCATAATGTCATGTTTGCGTTGGGTTTTAAAATCACCAGTTTGCACTGGTTTAGGTGCCTCTAGCTTCGTTTGACATGAGCACGTGCTCACAGTTTCTCCAATTTTCTCACATTTAGCACATACTCTATCTTTATTAGGACCTTCGCTAACTTTAATGACTTTTTTCAACTGAACTTTCAGCCGTCCCAGTTCACATATAGTTAGCCCAATATCCTTTTGTGGTATCGCTGCCAAAAATTGTGATAAAGTCAATATATAAATTATGTACTTCTATAACTTTAGGTACAATTATTTAATAAAAAAAATATTAATCATGATATTGTTTTTTTTTATCTAAATTATATACAATTATGTAACAAAAACCCTTGCTGATCCTTGTAGCGACGTAAACAAATACATAATCGGCTATATTTTTTTTTTTTTTACTGTCTTATTAACCAGTTATAGCAGAATATAATATTGTTGTCACAAGGCTGTATCCGCATCGACCAAGGTTTAAACTAAGCGAGTCATTTTTGAATTTCGAACTTTACCATCATACATCTCATCATCAGCCTACAGTAGTCAGCTCAGTTCTTGGCAACTCTCATCCAGCTGCTACCAGCCACCCTACGAAGATCATCGCTCTACTTAGCCTGATGGCGTCCTACCTTACGTTTGCCGATTCGCGGTTTCCACTCGAGAACACGCCTACAACGGTCATCGGTTCTACGGATAATATGGCCATTGCCACTTCAGCTTGCTTATTCTGTGAGCGATGTCGACAACTAGGATTCTCTGCCGGATCACCTCGTTCTAGATTCCATCCCGCAAAGAGGTTCCAAGCATAGCTCATTCCATACCTCGACCTCAAATTTATGGACCAGCCAGAGATGGAAAGTAAGAAATTGTTTTGTAATAAGTCCTGAAAATAACTTGCACTTTGCCTTTTTCAATTGATTTTCCAAATGTATTGTTTTCTTAGGTATGAACATCGATTCTTATAGCGCAACTAACAGAAACAACAAGGTTTTTCTTACATAATGTATACATAATGCACTGTCATTAAAGGCATCTGCGTTTTCACTAAGGATGTGATAGTATGAGCTATAAATGTTAAAAATCAGTACCCTATAATAGGTGCAAAGCCATCGTTTTCGAGAAAATGCGAATATAACTTAAAAAAATACCCATAATTAGATACCTACTATAATTTTTGAATACTCATACACTAAATACTTGGAAGATATTATTTAAAAGTAAAGTAGCAAAATTAGAACATCGTCTTGGTTGACCCTAAAGACCTGGAGCCGTTCTAACTTAATTTGAACTTGGAAGGTCATGTCCTGATCTCAAGATCACGTCATGATCAAGGTCGCGTCACGATTAGGGTCACGTCACGATCAAGGTCACGACGTCATCAAGGTCACGTCATGATCAAGGTCACGTCATGATCAAGGTCACGTCATGATCAAGCATGCATCATGAACAGTATTGTGCCATTGACTTTACTAAAGAGCAACGCCTAAAATGGCAGTTTCACTTGGCTGCGGAAGGTTACGTGATGTGAAATAAGGCTCCTTAAGCACCTTGGTAAAATTGCATATAATGAGAAACCCGGAGATACTCAACACTGACAGTAGTGTTGAGTATAGTAACAGTTTTAAGGTGAATTTAAAGAGAGTCCCTAAGAGCAAATTATCATTGGGGGGGCAGGGGGCATTCAACTCCTTATTTTGAATCATATTATAAATTATAATATCGTTACCTACTATTCTTTTATTTCAATGTAAAATTACAGTCTCTGTACGCAGCAGTCCATTTATGTAAATAAATCCGCTAAAATCAAATTAAAAAAACTAGCAATAAATGTTGAAAAACGACGCGTGAAGCTCAGAATTTACATTGATAAATCACGCGGCGCTAGCGCTCCCCCCGACACTGCGAGTGCGTTGTGCCACGGTAACGATACATTGCGTGTGATGTAATAAAAGAAATTAGGATTATTGGATTCCCATAACGTTCCTGAAATAATTTCATGTACCGGTCGTCTTAGTATGATATCCTAAATTCATTCCATCAGTTTGCGGAGGGCTGTCCCTTATACCCTGTATAGTATTGCAGTACCTATGTGCCCCTTTCGGGTTTTTTTTACACATTCTATGGATGATGTTGTGATTTTGCCACTTTTCCTCTACATAATCCTTACTTTCAAGTGTTTTATTTCGCTTCTCCTCGAAAACGACCTACAGACTTGAATTTAAATCATAATCATCATAAGCCTAGCCTTTTCCCAACTATGTCGGAGTCGGCTTCTAGTCTAACCAAACGCAGCTTTTACATGGAGCTTTCGGTTTCGCGTTCTTTCCGACTTTTTATCTTTTGTCTGGCTCCTAAGTATTTTAAATAGCGTACCTAATAACCTTCCTCGTGAATTGGGCTACCAATCGGACTAGTAGTTCCAGAGATAAGCGCGTTCAAATAAACAAACTCTTCAGCTATATTATTAGTACCTTTCAAAATAGATGAAGTGGTAAACCGTAAGTAACACATAGGTCATATTGTCACTCCTTGTGAAGAATACATAGAATTATAGTTTGCCTTGGAGAGCTATTAAAAACAGTACCCGACCATAGCTGGACTAATTGGACAAGTCCACAATAGGGAATATGCATGTGATTTAAATACGGGTCAAGTATTTTTTTTTTATAAACTATATTACTTCGTCAATATGTTTGAATAATATTTCTTTTTGAACGAGTTTTTTTTTTTTTAAGTGCCAATAAACTGTGGGAAATTCAATTACTTGAATAGCGACGCTATTGGTCAGAGCGGATGTGACGTAACAGTCTATGACAACAATAAAAATGTCAATGTGTTTTGTAGGAGTATTTGACATTGACTTGACACTTGTTAGTTTGTTGTCATAGACTGTCTGAGGTCGTTTAAATTGCCCGGGTCAGTTGGATATTAAAAAAAAAAAAATTAAGTACTTTTTTGGCGTCGAATTTTTTTAAACTATTATTTGGCGCTGTAAACAATCGTTTTTTTTATTTTTAATACATGCATATTCCCTATTATGTCAGCGTAACGGCCCTGATTTTACCTAATTGTCTCTTAATGAATAAGTACTATCAGGGAAATTCATTGTTAAAGAAATTGATACCCTGCGTCAATTTACCGTGTTTTAGCCATTATATACAACTGCCAAAGTTCGAAATGGACAAGCTGTGATTTGATTATAATTATGGACAATTTATTCATTAAATTAATAGTTAATTTGCTAAACAATTAATTTCACTGACGTTTTATGATGATGTATCGATCCAGTAGATATGGCGAGAGGAGTTCATATCCTATCCTCCTAACCATGCTTAGACGTTTGCCTCGTTTTGCCAAAATCACAGCACGTTTGCTCTCTCACTCGGCTTGAGAGTGGGTGTTGGTCTCAGCCCCAACCAGACAAGTGACAATCGCTTCGAAAGCGTTTTGTATTTCTACAATGACCTTCAACAGGATTGACATAAGCTTTTCGATAGCTTATGTCAGTTCCATACATTTTTGCCTTTTCCATCATCGTTATCACTGATAGAATGTCACTTTGACTAGGCCCTCAGACCAGCAACCTAATTGCGTAACACACAATCAATCACAATCTGTTTTATTTTGACAGTTCAACAACATTCATTGCGTTATTTACGTTGTTGAGCAGACAAATTTTTCGAACATACGAAGCAATGAATTAGCAATATCCTTAAAAATTATTCAGATTATGATTGATCGTGGGTTACGCAATTTTGCGTGCAGACTTAATGAGGGGTTTTCACTGAGCTTTTTAATCTTTGGTCCACAGAGTCGTGTGGACCAGTCCAGTTCTTTCCTCAAAGGACCATACCTGGGGTAACTCTGTTTTCACGATGTAGGATTTGCATGACGTTAGTTGCAATGAGAAGTTCGTATCAGGCGTTATAGATGGCCCTCAGGCTAACTACACTCACTAAGCTGACAGGATCCAAAGATCCCACAGGATTCACCAGCTTTAAGAATACACTCACTGATGTGGAAATCCAATACACCGTAACTCGAGATACAGTGTTTTGCCTTAATAGCGCTCATTTGATTGTTTCGAGGCAGTTACATTTTTATTATATTAATATTATTTATATTATATTATATTAATATAATTATATATAAATATTATTTTTTATATATTATATTTTATAGTATGTAGAAGGAGATAATATGAGCAATACTAAACACTGTCCCAAAAAATACTAAAAACCAAAAAAAGTTTGAGAAACCCTTTTCTCGAAATAGGTATTTCTGAGATACAGTGTTTTGGATTCACACGTCAGCACAATAAATTGTACCTACTTTTACTACCCGCATACTTTTATACCTTTTGGAAGGGGCAACTGGAATCACTTATATTTCTTTCTTTGTTTTGACGTTCAAAAGTGCCTATAATGTGCCTATTTGAAATAAATTATTTGACTTTGACTTTGCATGGGTCAATATATTTTATTTTCTTTGAGACCACCATATTTTACCATCGCACCCATAAACGATCAAATAAATTGACAAAACGTTGTCAAACTTTTAGAGTTAGCGAGTTTGATAAAAACCTGTTTGACAAAAGTTTGATGGCTAGCAAGATTATTTGTCAAATATATCTGTCGTTGCCAACATACGATCGTCACGACACAATAAGTACCTGTTCAGCCTTAACGGGTGTAAAAAGACGCTTAATGAAGCCGAAAATCACTTGTTATTCCCGTCGTTGTGTTTTTTTTTTGGTCTGGACCATACCTGGGAACGTTCTGGTTACGGAGATATTAAAGGACAAAGTTCCAATTTTTTCATAAGTTTTTGTAAATAAAGCAAGTCTTTTACTTTATAACTTAGTTTTAAATATCTCCACGAACCTTGAACCGTTAGACGCAGCCATAAACAATATTTTGCGTGTGTTACGCACTACAGTAAACAGCAATTTTTCACACCAAAAATAAAAGTCGTTTCCCAGCAATTATTTTTGTGCAATGTTACATAATTTGATGTACAAAATGCGTAGTTTGTGATGGGTTTTTTTACACCCTGTATATCATAGACAGAATGGACGGAGGGTTAGGCTCATAAAAGGAACCACTCTCTAGAAAGAGGCACAACTGAATACGGAACACTCATTCCATTTTCTATGGTTTTTATAGACTACAGGCAAGTTTGACAAACAGGTTTTTGGTTTATACCATTGTTTGGCGAAAAAGTCAAGTTTAAATGTAAAAAATCATTATTTAATCGTTTATAGGGGGGCAAGTCGTCCACTTTCTCTATTACTGTGAATTGTTAATTATTTTTTTTTGCCAACGATTCCATCCCGATACCCAGATACGATTCGTTCCAGGTACCCTATTTCTTTATACTTTCCGTTGAAATGGCCTAAACTGTGTTTGTTACTGATTTTATTGTAATCGCTATTCCTGTGGTTCATCATATTCTGGCGGTTTTTGCTGCGTTTTGGCGGGAGGTCGCGAGAGCCTTGCAATAGCTGTCAATAGCTGTACCCTACCTCAGATTTTATCTCGCTCGCACCATAATACTCGCAACCTGAGTGAGAGGAGACGGAGTGGAGTGCTAGCGGCTCTCAAGCCTCGAATAATTTAGGTAATTGCTTTTTACGGTGAAAATAATGGTAATTAAAAAACATAAGACCTGCTTTATAGATAGTTCAGTGATGCTAAGTTTCCTGATCTAATTCGAAGTATTTTATGAATATCAGCGGTTTATAGTTCTGTTTAGAGGTAGGTAACTTTGGTTTATTTTTCTAACGAGAAAATTTTATGTACCTAATCGTGTTTTCGGCAAACATAGGACCTAGCATCAATCCTCAACTTTAACATAATATTTATTTCAAAATTAATGCTGCAGTATTTTCGGCATAACGGAGGATCATGCTAAGCAATTTGAGGTAGGGTGCGCCCTTAAGAGAGGATTCATTTGGTCTGACAGGTTAGAAGGACAGGATAACTCCTTAATATTGTATTTTTGGATAATATAGAAAACATACGTTCGGTTTCCAGTAGCTCTGCCAGTCTTACTACTTCAGTAATGTGTGTCATGAGAAGTTCCAAAGGATCTAATATGGGAGGCTCTGGGATAATTTTTGGTTCTGGTACTCGTGCAACTATTGGTACAGGCTTTGGTTCAGGTTTCGGTTCAACTTTTGGTTCAGGTACTGGTACAGGTTTAGGTTTCGGTTCAGGTGGTTTTGGTGCAACTATTGGTGCAGGTTTCGGTTCAATTTTTGGTTCAGGTTTGGGTTCAGGTTTAGGTTTAGGTTTGGGTTTTTCATCAACTTCTGCTTCTGATTCAAGCTCTTCTTTCGGTTTTTCTTGTACGTTTTTATACTTCAGTTGTTTAAATCGTTTCAATCTGAATGACTCCTCTCTCTCCATTTCATCCAGTTCAGACAGAATGTATCTCATTGTAATAATTATCCTTGGTATTATGCACCTCGATAGTACATTCTGTTTCCTGCGAATACAAACCTCTTGTTTATATTCTGATTTTTTCTTTTATAGATCCGCTGAACTCACCCTTTCATAAATATCTTAAAATTTTGTTTTTTTTTTGGGTCCCGTACGTCCGAATGAAAAAGCGGACCCCTTATAGGATCACTCGTGTGTCTGGCAGGCTATCTGTCCGTCTGTCACAGCCAATTTGCTCCAATTTAGTTGCAATTTGGTGCAGATACTAATTTCTGTGACCCAAATACGGACGTGTAACGAAAATAAGTGAATTTTGAATACGGGATCACATTTCGGGGGCAAATTGAAAAAAAAATATTAAAAAAATTGTAAACTGTACCGTGTGACATCATAACAAATGAAAGCGCTTGTTGTGCGGTCTCAATGTAAATCTCAATGTAATCTCAATGTATGTTTTATTTATAATTTTTTAAATAAATACTTTTTAAATGTTTAAGTAAAATAGATGAAAATTTACGATTCCCCCTTATCTCCGAAACTATTGAAAAAAAAAAACAGAAAATAATTCTATACTTATAGATTAGGTACAGGAAAACCTATTATAAGAAGTCTATGGTCTCAAGTTAACATTTCAACAATCTCCCAATATTATGCGTACAAACTTATATTTGCATTTCGAATGTATGGGAGAAGATGTTTTTCAACTACAATGTTAAGTTTGTCCTTGGGTTAAATTCATCCTAAGTACGGATTGTACGTGGTCTCCACATGCCCTTGCTGGTTTTTTAAAAATTTTATTGTATTATTATTCAATACAAAGGGTGGTCCAAATAGTCACGTAATAAAAAATCTCAAGGCCAGAGGTATCGAAAATACCCCATAAATATTCCACTATGTTTGATAGATTTCGAGTTATAATTATTTTTAAAAAAATATATGGGAACAGCTTTAAAAAATATATATCTTGATTTACACGGCTATTTCACGTTATTTTTTTACAATTTTCATTGTATCACTAGAACGTAAATACCTCCTTTTCGATAAAAAAAATTGTATCTTGTATTAATGATAGGTAGATGATTATTTTATGTCTGAAAGATTATTCAACATCAACGAAAACTACAAAAAAAAAAGAATGTAAAAAAGCCGTGTAAAAATAAAGATAGATTTTATCTAAAGCGGTTCCCATATAATTTTCAAGAACTTTAAAAAAACAATTTTTATGTCGAAAACTATAAGAATCGCGGAACATACATGGGGTATTTTCGAATACCCCTGGCCATGAGGTCTCAATTTTTTTTAAGGACGTAACTATGTGAACCACAATGCAAAACTTTATTTAAAAAAAAAATCTATGCTTTTCAACTCAGTAGTTTGGCATTATTTTTAATTATCTTGGAGATAACGCATAATTAAAATAGTTAAAAATAAACAAAATATCAGAAATATAATTATTTGGGTTTGTTAATATAACATAGCTGTGCAGTATTTAATTTCAACCAGCTAATACCTACTTCTTTTTATTTTAAACTTCTAACTACAATATTTTAAGGAAAAAAAAAAGTAATGTGATTACAGGTTTTTATTTTCTTTAAAATATTGTATTCGATCGACTAATAGGTAAGTGCTTCAAGAATCTTTTGGCGCCTGAATTATTCTTTCTTATATTTCATTTTTTTACATATAATTTACATTTTTAAATATTTTTATAAAAACATTTAAAAAATAGTAGCCCACCGGTATCGGGCACAGGGTCCAAGCTACCGGTAGTCAGGGCTCCTAAGAGAGGAACCTCCTAACGATACGCGCCGGCGCCGTGTCCAGAGTACCGCTTTCTGGATCAACCCCTTGATCCAGCCTCCTAACGAGAGCCTCCTCAGGTGTTGGTCGATCGACTCTTGGCTATATGCCATTGGTCGTCATGACGATTATTATTATTGATGAAATGATAACAAGGGCAATTTACTTTATAAAACTAATTTATTTATAAGAATATCGTATCGGATAATGTTAGCACACTTGGCAGATCGAACACAAAAGAGCGCTCCTTACACTACTATGTATCAGATTGAATTGGTGCAGGGTCCATACTTTCATCAATTATCATTTTACTTCATTTATGTCCTTATTGATTAACATTTTTAAATATTTTTATAAAAATGTGAAAAAAAACATTTAAATATTATTATTTCGTATATTTCATTTCTATTCATATTAATTATATATTTATTTATTCATAAAGAATCGACAGACTAGACTTTGTCGGGGGCGTTGTTGGAATTGTCACCTACTATTGTTTTAATAAAATAAGATGTCGGCCTTAGTTTCGGTTAGCCAATAGATCCGTTTTTTTTTCGTTATTTATCACTAGCGTCTCGCCCCGGTTTCGCACGGGTGCAATTGCTGTAAAAGTATTCTGCTCAGGACACGTTTTGCACAATTTCAGAGCAGTAAGCTAACAAAAAATACTAGGCTTGCACAAATTTAAGATAGTTAGTACCTACCTATTTCATTAGCAATATTAAGTACTTATTTTTTTATAAATATTCACCTTTATATACCTAGCCTATGTCCATCTGTGCAAAATGGATTTGTTAAAAAAACTCAACCTATAACCTAGTATGATATTATGATTTTGCTTGTCTTCCGTATTCTTGGAAGCCCAATTTTCTTTAACACTTTTTCTCCACTGAACAAAATAGAATTTTTAATTGCTGCCGTAAACCACCCTTTTTTCTTCTAAAGATTTTTTTTCCACCGGAATTAAAACCAAAAATACCGGAATATTATTATTTGTAAATAATAATGCTGTAAAAATGAGAACAGGAAATCAGCGCTACCCTACCTATAATAATTATGTAAATGATGAAAGCCTTTTTTGTATCGCACCGCTTTTCTATTCAAGGTTACAACTAGAGACCTCTGCGCTCGATGCTGATACGGGGGCGCCCGCCCCTATTTTTATGACATAAATTATATATTTACTGATACCGCCCCTATTTGTATTATATAATTATCATTTTTACTGATACCGCCCCTAATTTACTGTGAAAATCGTTTGTGACTTTTCATATCTGCCTTAAAATAAACGTTTGGTTCAGTTCACAGCAAAATAAATCAAAACATATTTTCGATAAAATAACTTTTAAAATTCACTTTGTAACAGCAACTTATTACACACCGCTCCCGCCAGAACCCGTTCGGCCAATAAAGGTGAAGCTTCTAGAATAATCTAGAAGCTTCCTAAAAATAGACAACGTGCACCTAGTTTTGCCATATTTTGGTCTGATGTCCGTCAACTTAGCTCCACAGCTATGAAAAGAAGGACGGGCAACAATGTATCGAAGCCAGCCTAGGAACCAATAACAACATGCGATATATCATTGGAAAGGTTTTTTTATGTACTTCAACTATTGTTATGGCGCGAAGTTCCAAATCTCTGTGTGAAAAAAGTTATTGCATAATAAAGCCAGACTTAAGCAAATTAATTTTTTTCAGCATTAGCCCTTGTCGGCAAGATCACGCGTTCCGGTTCATCGAACAAAAGGACGACGCCTATACATGTAAAAAATGCTGAAAAAAATTGATTTGCTTAAGTCTGGCTTTATTATGCAATAACTTTTTCCACACAGCGATTTGGAACTTCCCGCCATACCAATAGTTGAAGTACATAAAAAAACCTTTCCAATGATATATCGCATGTTGTTATTGGTTCTTAGGCTAGAACGCCCGTTCTTCTTTACGAAACTATTTCTTCGACCCAAAATCCTGTTATAAACACAAACATGTGTGTATGATAAAACTTCAAAAATTTTTTTTTGTGCTCATATTTTAAATAGAGAAGTATGAAAGAAGAAGACATGATGCGCCGGCGCCGATGCCAAATAAATTGGTTTATGGGCTGAAGATTTAGTAACAATCATTAAATTCGCAACCTCATGTACGCTTTTATAATTTCTAACGTGACAATATTACGGTGGACGTTCACGTTACGGCATCACGTTAACACAGGTACCTATGTAAAATGTATTGAAATAAAATGAAGACGGTTTTAAATTTCGTTTCACGTGAATGTATTTTTTCCATACGTGGAGTTATAAGCCATAATCGGACAGGATGGTTCAAAACCATTATTTCAGTAATTTGCACCCAAATTGCGTAACACACGATCAATCTATTTCAATTTGACAGTTCAACAACATTCATTGCGTTATTTACGTTGATGAGCAGACAATTTTTCGAACATTGAAGCAATGCATTAGCAATATCCATCAAAATGATTCAGATTGTGATCAGACTCTGGGGACGAATTGCGTAGTGTTGATTTGATCTGACATTTATATATTTAAATCATCATACATTTATTAACTTCTTTATCACTTATGTCATTTAAAATTATGACACATAATTTGACAAATCTGTGTATTGTTTTTGTATTTAAATATGGGTTTGGGACCTGAAATATATGAATTTTATTTTTTATTTTATTAATTGAAAATGAAAATTCATTTTCTCAAATTAAATCAAAAATATTTATTTTCCAGAATATGCTAGGTACTATAGATATTACAGTAATTTTGTTTTCAGCATCATCCAGTCATGATATGGCGTGCAAATACATTTCAACAAAGTCATTACGATTATTATTATATGATTTTTTTAGGTATAGGTAAAAACTCTCTGTTAATAGAATTGACATTTAGATTTTTTTAAACAGTCATGTCGTACACACGGCTACACATCAAGCTATACATTTCCAGTTTATGCTGATCTCGCATTGTTTATGATTTCTGTACAATGCGAGGTCACCTTATAATAAATAAATGTATAGTATAATGGAAATGTATAGCTTGATGTGTAGTCGCGTGTACAAATATCCACAACGTAGTAGGAATCTTACGGGAATAAAAAATTGAATAGAAATGGTTACTTACCTAACTTAAATGAAGCGAAAACCTTATTTAAAAATTAAGTACAAGTTCATCGAGGTTAGTTCAGTAGTTTAATAAGTTAATAATAATAATGTTATCTTCGAGTTTAAATGAATTAAACACAGTACTCGGGAGTTAATATGGCGCATGGAACTATACTTTTTTTATACCTGTCTCGTTGGTCTTGTGGTACCGGGTTCGATTCAGATTCTGGAGACAACCTGGGCGTCGGGAATCCCAGGCGGATTCCCGGCCACCATAGGCGCGGGCTTGCGGACGGCGAGCAATGGGTAGCTCGCCGTCCGATAAGGACCAGGCCCGGGTCGATGGCGCGTCGTGTTCCACGCGCGCCTCAAAGAGATGTCAGCACACCTGACGAGGTCCGTTAGGACCGATGCCTGCCAGGTTTGCGGAATAGTCCGAAAGGGATACCGGGACCCTGGCAACAGGCAACTGAAGGAACACGGGTGGGTTTTAGTCAGTAAGAGTCTGACACGCCCTTCTGCTCCGCCCAGAGCGGGAGAAGTCATATGATGATTTCCCTTTTAAAAAAGGTGGGGCAAAGTGTTATTGGGGTTTTCCCATCAGGAATTTCTCAGTAGCAACCCGGAGTCTGTTGATGACAATAGGCTCGCTTCCTATTACATAGGAACACACACAGGTAAATGTGGTTGTGCACCTCTGTCTATCCCTTCGGGGAAACAGGCGTGATACTACATTATTTATTTATTTTAACTTGAAAACGGATATCTGCCAGTTACCATATTAACGGCCGGGTTCTGTATCAAAAAGTTAAGTTTATAATGGTGTTAGATTAACTATTGAGGTTAGGTATAATAAGTTTTTTTTATGTTTAAGTAATTATAATTACAGGTGCCGTCCAGTCCTTAGAGCTAAGAGAAGGAAGGGTGAGTTCATCGGCAGCCTGGCCCTAAGTTTAGGGCTATTTAGGGATATTTTACATATTTATAGAAACTAGATACAACTTCTATCTACAAAGGAATATATAACTTTGTTTCAAGATTTAAAAAAAAACAATTCTTTTTTTAAATTGCATTTAAGTCAAACATAAAAGTTTTTGCGTAAAACCTCATTTTCAAAATAGTGATCAGTTTTGATAAAAAACCGTTTCTTAATCTCAAAAAATTGTCATATATTTCTACAAAAAAAATCTTTAATTTTCTACAACTAATAAAAACTACGAAGAGAATTTTAATTAGAATTAAGTAAAATAATTGATTGTTACATTAGATATATTTTCAAAAATATCCTGTACTCTAGTAGCAGCCCGGAGTCTGGGTTTTGTGTCCGGATGATGGCAATAGGCTCGCCCCCTATTACATGGGAAACCTATCTGGTGAAACGTGGGTGTAGGTTCTTTAGGGGTATGAGGAATAGGGTGTAAAGTTCACTCATCCACCATAGAAAAGGGAGGATCCTCCAACCAGACGAGTATTCTGTCTGGCGGGCAACTGCCCAACGATTGATGTTGGGTTCTTGTATATATGTCCACTGCACGGTAAACTTTAATTGCGCGATGCAGGATTTATGTGACGTCAAGGCGATGTAGATACCGCCTCAGTACTATAGGTTCACACATGTGCCTCTGCCGAACC
Organism: Lithophane ornitopus; assembly: GCA_948473465.1. Taxonomy (NCBI): domain Eukaryota; kingdom Metazoa; phylum Arthropoda; class Insecta; order Lepidoptera; family Noctuidae; genus Lithophane; species Lithophane ornitopus. Next base: position 4,368,396 of record OX419641.1, on the reverse strand, counting down.
CCTGGGGGTTCTGGCGTGATGTATTTTACGCGTAATAATTTCTTTGTTGCAATTATTTTACTTAATTTATTAACTCTCTTCAAATAAATAAACAAGAATAATTTAAGAACTTTCGTCTGTAGTTAAAATATTCTTGTGAACTACGTATATGACTTACCTGTATGTGCAAAGTTAGATAAGAATATTTTGCAATAATAATTCAGATACTCGGTTCGGTAGCGCATAATAATTCAGATACTGGTCCAAAGCGACTAACCTGAGGCCTTAGACAAAGTGACATTCTATCAGCGATAACGATGATAGAAATGGCAACAATGTATAAACACTGACATAAGCTATCGAAAACCTTATGTCAATCCTGTTGAAAGTCGTTGTAGAAATACGAGACGCTTTGGAAGCGATTGTCACTGGTCTAAGCGCTCTGAGGGCCTAGACAAGTGACAATCGCTTCGAAATAATAGCTTTTCTATAACTTATGTCAGTCCTATACATTTTTGCCTTCTCCATCATCGTTATCGCTGATAGAATGTCACATTGTCTAGGGCCTCAGAAGGCGAACCAGTAGGCAGCGATATTTCGTACCTACCTACCGATTCGGTATCGCTACCGAGTGTGACATTGAAAAAACTGACCAAAAAAATCTAACTTATTTCGCATTTCGGCTCCCGCAGACAGCCGAAATGCGATAGCACGGCATGCCACGACGCGACTCTAGTCGAGAACAGTTTCTATGAAAACTTCATGGAAATTGTTCTATCAGAGTCGCGTCGCGCCTGTCTACGGGCCTTTAGCATCTTCTATAGGTATTGAATTTTCACTTCATATTATTATGAAACAATACTTAAAATTGTGTATGTTGTTGTTTGAGTCAATATATATTCAATATAATTCTTATCATACTTTGCGTTTCAAATATAAGGAAACATTACTGAATAATATGAATAATAGATAGCATGGTTCAAACTTTTGGTACATAATTATTTCTTTATTTTATTTCAGCACTAGCTACTACTGCACGTGTGGACCCTAATTCTTTTTTCTACAATAAAAGCCTTGTTATTTCTTTTAGTATCAGCTATCTGCCAGCGAAAGTCCCGTCAAAATCGGCCCAGCTGTTTCGGAGATTAGCCGGAACAAACAGACAAAATTAGAAAAAAAAATGTCTTTTGAAAGTAAAGGCGATAAGTCAAAACACCGAAATTTCTATGTTTAAAAGCGTAAAAAAAAATCAAAGTTTTGTCAAGTCCCTGCTTCGTACGGACTTTATGACTTGACGAAACTTTTTTTTTTTTTTTACGTGTTCTTACAGTTTTTGTGTCTTTTTTTTTATTAAGAGATTCGGTTTTTTTACCCTTTCTGCCTTTTCATATTCAATCGCACGACTGGAGTGGACTAAACTCCAGTCGTGGGTCGGAGCTAACACACACTTTCTTTTTAAATTACTTCTTCTATAGTTAGAATACATTTTTTCATAGCAAGCCGTGGCAAATTGTAGAGAATTTGTATCAATTTTGTTGCTATACATTTTTTGACAGGCGGCACTTTCCACTGTTCTGTCACTTTCTACCGAATTGCGCTACTTTTTGGAAGCCGCCATTTTGAACTTTAATTAAGTATTGTTTTTATTTCGTCTGATAATCTAACCAGTCTGCTTAGATAAACTACTGCTTATAAAAATGTAGTAATTTAGAAGAACATTGTTGGTTATAGCTCTGCTATATTGAACAGGGGTTAAGAAAATGTAAGTAGGTAGTTTGAATCATGCTATTTATTTAAAAGACACAAAAACAATTAATTGTTTTCTGACAGCAACTAAGAAATGATTGAGAGAATCAAAAACTGATTATAGAGCTTAGGTATTTGAGATGAATATAGATAAAAAGACAAAAACTAGCCGACGCAGACAATTCTCGATCAAAAATACAATAGACGTAGATAATATATTTAGTAACCTATTTCGCTTAACTAAGCGGAGTTTGCGAGCGTGTTCGGGTTCGCGACTGGTCAATCGTCATCTTGAGGATGCCTCATTTTGCGATGCGATTTCTAACACGATTTTTTATGACTCTTGAGGAATAGTCAAGCGGAATAGATTACTAAATATATCTACGTCTATTGTATTTTATAATGGATTTCGGCAAAGTCGCGCCTGAATCAATTAACTATCTTAATTCTCGATCAATCAATTCAAATCAATCATCTTAATTATGTTAATTATTATCCGACCCACCGCTTCGCGCCTCAGGGATCATAAATTACTCTCTTAATCTTAACACCCAAAAGCTACTGTTTCTTAGAAGAGCGGTGGCCGCCTTTCATAAAACTGTCAAAAAATGACCGTTTTATGAAATGGTTATTTCATAAAACTGTCATTTTTTGACAGTTTTAGGGTTAATTAGCTATACGTCGGCAATCCGATAAGGGGATGTAGGAGAGCTCATTTGCAGCCAAATGACCTCCGATGACTATGGCATTGTCAACCATTTTCGAATAATTTGATTTTTTTTTTATTTAAAATGTATCAAATAAAAATATAAAAATGTTAAACGACTCAATTTTTTTTGACATTTGGTTATGAGTTAAAAGGGGTTATTTGATAGTAAATGACATCTACAAAATTAATGGATTGCTGACATAATAACCCTGTATACACGGAAAATTTACGTAGTGTGATTTTTTATATAGATTTTGATATTTGATTTTTTATACAATAACTTTCCCTGAATTCTTTGTTTAAACATCTTGGTCGGCTAATAGCTTCGATATTTAAGCGCACAAATCTTTTAGTAGCTGTCAGAACACTTAATTCGACTACTACCACTTACTTGGTAGCATTCTTATGTGCATCATCGATCAGAATAAATGTGATTCGGAACTGGCATAGCATCACCATCATTTTGACAAGTTCCAGCCATGCTTCCTTACACTCTTTGACCGCCGTACCGCCTTTACTCATCCCCACGTATTGGTAGGAATCGCATCCCATCTGTAAAATAAAATACGGTTGATTTTTTAGGGTTCCGTACCCAGTTTTTTTTTTCCCTAGCCTACGCTTTCCCACTGCTGGGCAAAGGCCTGACCCACTCTGTCCATCGCTTGAATTAATTTGAAGAAAAAATTTAATTACCTATTTAAACAATTTAACACCTCCCCCACCTACCGCCTAGCCTTTTCCCAACTATGGTGGGGTCAGCTTCCAGTCTAACCGAATGCAGCTGAATACTTGTATTTTTTACAGAGCGACTGCCTGTCTGACCTCCATTACCCAGTTACTGATGGTTAACACGATACCCCTTGGTAAGACTGGTTGTCAGACTTTCGGGCTTCTGACGACCCGTAACGACTGTCAAAGATCCACGAATAACAGCCGGGACCAACGGCTTAACGTGCTTTCCGAGCCACGGAAGATTCTCGGTATGTAAAGATGGTCACCCATCCACGCAACAACCCCGGCAAGCATAGTTTAATCTGATGGATCGACCCGTGCGGCTGTTACTACTTAGCCACGAGCTCCTTAATAAAAAATCACTATTGATATTTTTTACACATCTTTGCCCATTTTTTCTTTTGTAATCTGAATAGAAATAATTAAAAAATTAAAAAACACGACTGCCCCTGCTAAAAAAAACGAACTAAAAAGTAAAAAACAAGTTGATAAAATTGTCATTGCAGTCAGTCAGAATTTTTTTAATTACTTATTTATTTTTATTTTATTCATTTTAGTGACAATAGTTAGTTTTGGAATCTGCTTATCAAGGCCTTCAATTGGATACCCGTATTGTAAATAATTGAAGTTTTTTTTTTAACAATTGAAAAGATTTTTTCAAAAAAAAAAATCGTCTATTTCACTCGGGATAATGTAAGGATTCTAACGATACCCCATACATCCAAATCCGTTCAGGCATTTTAAAGTTATGTTGGAATAAAGAAACTCACATACATACATGAACCCTGAAAACATTACACTCCTTTCTGGGCAGTCGTGTAATAAATTGAAATTGGGTAAGAAAAACCTAATTATTAAAATGGCGCTACGATGTCCAATTTTTTTATTTACGAAATACACACTTATTGAAATTAATACATAACACAATATTTTTTAGTTCAAAAAGAGTGTGTCGCCCCCGGGTGGGCTCGAACCACCAACCTTTCGGTTAACAGCCGAACGCGCTAGCCATTGCGCCACGGAGGCTATTGTAAGACATTTGAAATTTTGTATTGGTTTCCAAGAGAACCTAATCATTTGGACTTGTTCCTGATTCCTGATTCAAAACAAATTAATTTTACCCGACTGCGTGACAGCAAAGCAGGGGTTATGTTTTTGGGAAGGTAATTTAGGCACGCCTGTCAGGGTGAAAAGAGGGATTATATTTTGTATGAATGTTCTATTCCTTCGAGTTTGAAAAAAAATTACATTTTTTTTTTAAATAAATTATATTTTGTGAAAACCCCTTTAAAGGGGATGGAGGGGGTGTTCAAGTACGCAGGGGATAGTACGAAACCCGCCAGACGAATTCGCGGGCAAAGTGCTAGTTTATCATTTTTATTTTGTAATGTTCTTCCTAAACAGACAACAGGCACGCTCCGAGTGGGGGGGTCCTGGGGGTCATGACCCCCCCAAAATCCCCCCATCATTAGAAGGTGAAAAAGAATTTCTTGCCCATTCTTCTCCATACGAAAACTACCTTTTGGAAGGGGCAACTAGAATCAGTTCTATCTTTATGTAAACTTTGAATTTAGTGAAAAAAATAAAAAAATACATAGTGGTGAAGGGCGGGCGTTTTGGGGAACTGTCTTATGTAATTTTGACGTTCAAAAAGTGCTGGTCTTCAGCCTCATCATCTGCCTAGACTTTTCCCAACTATGTTGGGGTCGGCTTCCAGTCTAACTGGATGCAGTTGAATACCAGTACCTATTTTACATGGAGCGACTGCCAATCTGACCTCCACAACCCAGTAACTGGGTAATACGATACCCCTTGGTAAAACTGGCTGTCAGACTTTCGGGCTTCTGACGACCCGTAAAGACTGTCAAAGATCCACAAATGACAGCCGGGCTTTCCTTGCCACGGAGGATTCTCGATATGTAAAGATGGTCACCCATCCACGGATAAACCCCGGCAAGCGTAGCTTAACTTGATGGATTGACCCGTGCGGCTGATCTTCAGCCTAATCTGACTAAATGATTTTTGATTTTGATCATAATTAGTTAAAACTTACTTCCTGGACGTGTAAGTTTTTCACTTTTACTCCGGATACACTTCTTTTAGTTGAGGTAACAGTTATACATGCCTGAAACAAAGATAGACGCACCGATTCTTATAGTAGAAAGACATAGGGATAGGGTCAAATAAAATTAGCTAGCTAAACTCGACGACGTAATGGGTTTCAAATATCTAAACCATATCACAAAAAACAAAAAAAGTATTTTTTTTGGGATCGCTAAACTCCGCAGATATGATGAGCATGGGCTCACTACGTCTGCGGAGTTTTGCCATCGAATTTAATTTGACCACAATCTCTTCCAAGCATGGAATACAGATCTTAATAACCGTACAATCGTATATGAGTTTGTTTCGGCCTTTCTTCTCAGAGTAGTCAGATAGGAAACGCCGACCTCATCTAGCTTAATTTTAAAACCTACCTATTTTTTAATATGACGTGTAAAAGTGATTCCAATATCCTATTTACAGAATAAACAATTTCATTTCATTTGTACCCTGGGGCACAAAATTGTGCACACTTTATAGGGTTCCGTACTTCCGTACCCGAACCGCTCCACACGGAACCCTATTACCTACTAAAGGTCATAAACACACATATCAACTCGGAAAGGGGATCGTCATCGTATCGCCTTTCGCCTCGCCGTCAAACAGGCGTCAACCTAACGTTAGCATGTAACCAAAGCGGACCAGTCAGCTCCGATACGTCGACTCGGCTACAGCTAGGCGACATCGCGCTTACGGCTCGCCGACCGCTGGTTGACCTGCTGCCAAGACTAGTGTGCTGCAGGCAGGCCGCAGTCAAACTCAAACTCAAAGCATTTATTTCAATTAAACAATTTACAGGCACTTTTGAACTGTCAAAGAGTCTGTCAGTTAGTCAGAAAGTTGAAGCTAGTTGCCCATTCCAAAACGTAGATCTCTATGGAGAAGAACGGCCAGGAAACTCCAAGGACACTCTTTTAAATATGGATATAGATATTACAAAATCCTAGGTACAGTATTCTTGTTGCTTCTATATGTGAGAACAATGTAAAATAAAAAATAATCAAAACAATTCAAAATATAAGATTAAAAATAAGCTCTGGCAAATAAGAGGTCAGTCTCAACTGACGGCGCCCGTTCACGAACATGACATGTGGATCAGCACCATCCAGCTCAACCATTTTGTAGGGAACCGAATGATCCAACACACACGCCACCATCAGCGAGACATTTAAGTGAGCATGACATACTCTCAACTGCCATGCTCTTTCAAGTCAACATACCATATTAAACGGCTCCATGGTACTCATATTTACAAAAATTGAAAAAATGCTTCTAAATTATACAAAACTATAGTTTGCACAAATGTGGACGAAGAGACGCAAGCGCGGCGACGGAGAGGCGTAAGCGCGGGGACGAAGTACCGTAAGCGCGGGGACGAAGTACCGTAAGCGCGGGGACCGCTGGTTAACCACGCGCCACACCACGGTTCGCGAGCTTGTCTCGAGGCGAATCATTTACGTTACGATTCTTATTAGTGTGTTTTTCAGTAGGGAGTTTCATACAAAGAATACTAAACGACTCGAGTTGATACGGTTATGATCCGTTTCCGAATTGATATGTGTGCCTTTAGCCTCCGCTGTCCGTCCGTCCGTCTGTCCGTCTACCAGCGGGCTGTATCTCGTGAACCGTAGTTGTAAGACAGTTGAAATTCTCACAGGTTGTGTATTTCTATTGTCGCTATAACAACAAATAATAAAAATTCAATAAACTTAATAATTAAAGAAACGTGTATTTTCGACGTTTTTTGGTTGATCTTAATACGGAACCCTTCGTATACGAATCCGACTCGCACTTGTCCGGTTCATATTGTTGTTATAGTCGTAGCTTTTAGATTCGTGTGTCCAATGACAAAGGTAAGATTTGAGCAACACGATCGCGACAAGTGAATGCGACAGGCGACTGCGACAAAAGAAAGAATAACGTGTTCTGACGCCCTAGACAAAGTGACATTCTATCAGCGATAACGATGATGGAAAAGGTAAAAATTTATAGGACTGACATAAGCTATCGAAAAGCTTATGTCAATCCTGTTGAAAGTCGTTGTAGAAATACGAAACGCTTTCGGAGCGATTGTCACTTGTCTAGGCCCTCAGGACACTTTATTCTTTCTATAGTTCCTGTCATGTCCCCTTTGGAGTGTGAGACAGAGACAATCTACCACGACGAGCGAGAGGACAGAGATAGCAAGCAAGAGACCTCCCGATGACTCCCGAACGTCGCATGTCGCACGTGGTTTGTGCCCGAAAATCTGAAGCATTGCCCGATTTTTTTCTACTTCTGAATAAGTGGTTAATTAACATGGAATAAAATACTTCTGTGCTTGTCTAAATGCCAATTCTCGTATTGTCAGTCAGTGAAGAGAAAAATATAAGCCAAAAAAAAATGGGTTAAAAATCTTTCCTTTTTTACAAATTGTGACTCGAGAATTTCCCCTGTATCTGGTCTTTGTCGTATTCTTCAAATACGTAAAGCGACATGCGACACTGTCGTGGACTCTAGTCTTGTGTCGCGCGTCCCAGTCGCCTGTCTTGGTCGCGTACCTCAAATCGTACCTTTCAGAGTCAGGTAATGCGCGCCACCGCTGCATCGTTGATGGATGGCGTCGGAGCAAGCGTGAGTAGTACAGAAGTACCCCAAGATACAGCAGACAATAAGTCACCATCACCAAAATATTGTTGGGATCCTGGGAATAAAAGAGGGGCATCTTTCCATATGAAATTCCATTCTTCTCCATACGAAACTACCTATTGCAAAGGGCCTGAGTCTTTAAGTAAAAATCGTATTCCCTTCCACTGGAAATTGCCGTGCTACAGCAACTGTCAAAATTGACAACTGTCAAAATAGACAGCTGTCAGTCGAAGGGATAATTCTATATTTAAATTAGGTACATTATTGAAGTATCGTTGGTCCCAATTTAGGCACAGCCTGTACCTTGGATACCTACGTAAATATAAATCTTTATAATAAAAATAAATTGCTGTTCGTTAGTCTCGCTAAAACTCGAGAACGGCTGAACCGATTTGGATAATTCTTTTTTTGTTGTGTTCTTTATTCTCAATGCAAGGTTTGTACATACGGCTACACATCAAGCTAAACATTTCGAGTATAAGATGTCCTCGCATTGTACGGAAATCCTACACAATATTATAGTAGCATTTATAAATTAAAAGTTTCTTCATGTTTTTATTAAAACTTCACGTCGGGGTCACCAATTTAGGGGGATGGGGAACAGGGTGTAAAGTTCACTCATCCACCATAGAATAGGGGGGATCCTCCGATCAGACGGGTGTTATGTCTGGCGGGCAACTGCCCATAAATTGATTTTGGATTCTTGTTTAAATGTCTATCGCACGGTAAACTCTAATTGCGCGATGCAGGATTTATATGACGTCAGGATTTTTGTGACGTCATATCTTTGATGCGTAATTCGCATGTGGCGATGTAGATACCGCCACAAATCTATTATTTATTTAAATCTTTGTATGCCTTTGGTACCTTTGGTTTTGTATTATAATTTTGGGGCCATGCAGAGTAAACTCTTGATAGCTGTTTTAGCACTATGTGATCGAAGTCTCTGGTTATCACGTTGACTTCTTTCGGAAACATCTAAAGACTGCAGTAAACAAAATCAGAAAAATATATGATATTCTTCAGGATATATGCTAGTAAGATTGTGTGCTGAAAACAATAGGTTGTTTTTAACCGACTTCTTAAAAAAGGAGGAAGTTCTTTTTTGTATGTATGTTACGCGATTACTCCGCAAAATATGAATCGATTTTGATGATAATTTTTTGGCAAAAAACGAAAACTGAAAAGCAAAGACTTCCGAAATTTAAGTAATTTTTCACTTTTTTGTGTTTTTTTTTTTGGAAGTCGGTTGTTTTTTTTTTTGAAAAAAGATTTTATTTTATTTAGGGACATTCAGGGACAATAAACAGCGACAATAAGTGTTGGAACAGAGAAAAGATAATACAAAGTAGTGACAATATTGCTGCCCACTACAATCAATCAATCTGCTTAGCCTTTTCCTAACTATGGTGGGTTCGGCTTCCAGTCTAACCGGATGCAGCTGAATACCAGTATTTTACCCACCCAGTAACTGGGTAATACGATACCCCTTGGTTAGACTGGTTGTCAGACTTTCGGGATTCTGACGACTCGTAACGACTGTCAAAGATCCACGAATGACAGCCGGAACCAACGGCTTAACGTGCTTCCCATTGCTGCCCACTACATTACCCGCATATTAACATAGGAAAATGATAGACAATAATGACAGAAAAAAAAACACTAAGATGCTAAACTAAAAATTAATATTGATTATTAAAAAATATATAAAAAATTTGTTGTGTAATTTAGACTATTAGGTCCATAATTTGTTAGTAGTATCACACACATTATCTTAAAATTATGTTAGTCATACCTATTAAAATGCACATTTTTAGTACCTGATTACCAAAATTACCACAAAAATCCAGTTATGTTTTGTAGAAACCCGCTAAACCACGGCCGCCCTCAGGACGATGTCAATAAACCGGTAAAAATGCCCATTGGTAAAAAAAAATTGCGATTTTTGTAATTTCACATAAATATACTAAAAGTTCCACGAAGGCCCCGGCGAGATTCGAACTCACGATCTCCTGTTTACTAGACAGGCGCTTTAACCAACTAAGCCACGGCGCCTGCGTGTGTCGATCTGAATTTTTGCTTTCGGGTTCTATGTATTTAGGTCTCTACGAGTTTGTATATATTTATATAAATAATATCCATGACCTAGATAGGTTAAAAATATATTTTATGTAGAGTTCTGAAACATACTTTGTCTTTTTTACAGACTCTAAAAATAGCGTCTTAAGAACTTGAATAAATAGGTGGAAATTGAATTCATGGGCATCTTCTTAAGGGGTCATTGTACTCATTTACTCTTCACATATAATTATACAACATTAGTTTTTGTTGCTAAACGAAAAGGGGTCGTTGTACTCATCATTTTGAACAACTTTTCCTAAGGGACCAACTTTGATATCGCAAAAAAAAAAACTGCTTTTCCATACATTTTGTCGATTTAAGTGAACACAAATGTATAGAACATCTGATATTTTTTCGCGATTTCAAAGTTTGTTGGGTGGAGTTTCTTGCCCATTCTTCTCTATGCGAAAACTACCTTTTGGAAGAGCCAACTAGATTCAGTTCTATTTCACTTTCAGTTGTTTTTCACTTTCAAAAGTGCCCTTTTTTTTGCCTAATTGCAATAAATTATTTGACCTTGACTTTAACTCATAATTATGAACAACTTTTACTATTGGTCTAAATCTGATATCGCGAAAAAAATGCTGTGCTCTACATTTTGGATGTTCGCATAGCTCGTCAAAATGTAGTGAAAAGCTGATTTTTTTTCGCGTTTTCATTGTGAACAATGACCCCTTTTATTATTCCCTAAACCTACAAATAAATAGATGTAGGTCTAGGGAACTTTCTCGCAAAAGAAAAATAATTTCATAATATTACTGAAATAGCTACACTGATTTTCGAGGTGTATTTTCTCGTCGAGAATAGCTCATGGCGAGGATAAACCGGTGTAGAAGAATATTGAGGAGATGTCAAAATTAAACTCAAAGCAAGTCTTAGAGAGACTTATGCTGCGTTCACACATGCGCAATTTTTTTGCGGCGTTCAAGCGCGCGCGGGATGCGCACGAGTCACTTCCTCCTAAAAAACTGGAATTTAATAGTTAGTCCCTTGTCTTAACATACATCTCTGACAACCAGTCCTACCAAGGAGTAGGTCTGTATCGTGTTAGCCAACTGGGTTGTGGAGGTGAGATAGGCAGTCGCTCCATTTAAAATAATGGTATTCAGCTTCATCCAGTGACACTGGAAGCTGACCCCAACATAATTGGAAAAAGGCTAAGCAGATGATGATAAGAGTTGTATAGTTAGTATGTATGTATTGTGATGTCATATTTAACGATATATTACAACGCCTCCGTGGCGCAATGGCTAGCGCGTTCGGCTGTTAACCGAAAGGTTGGTGGTTCGAGCCCACCCGGGGGCGATTCTTTTAGCGTTACTGATAAGCATTCGATAATTTTATTATAGGTAATTATTGATGTGTCCAATAATCATAAATATTTGTTTTTGGTGCTAAAGATAATAAAATTAGTGGGGTTATCGCTAAGATGTGATAATTAGGTAGCGTGTAATTATCAAATTAATCGATCATTTCTTATCTTAACAGGGGAAATACAACAAACGCGTATTACTAAAACTCTGCTGTCCGCCCGTCTGTCTGTCTGTCGGGCTGTATCTCATAAAACGTAATAGGTAGACATTAAAGGCGACAGGCAGCGGTACCTTTGTCGACAAAGGTACCGCTGCCTGTCGCGCCCGCGATTTCGCGTCTGTTTGCACGAGCCTTAAATTTGTTCACAGATTCTGTATTTTTATTGCCGCTAAAGTAACAAATAATAAAAATGTAAGTTACAAATTAAAGTTGGTTCCCTTAAACCCGAATTCCCGATACAAGAAACGTGGATTTTTTTTTCGGCGATTTTTTTCTCACTCCTAGTACGAGTCGGTGCCACTAATTAGCCTATAATATTCCCACTGTTGGGACACAGGTGTCCCCTCGGTGAGAGGGAGTGGGCGGTATCCACACGCGGGCCCAGTGCGGGTTGGTAGATGTCACATGTCTTCAAATTTTTGGTTCTAGGACATTTGTTTCCTCACGATGTTTTCCTTCACCGTATTTAAAAGCAATGATGATCAAAGTAAAACGCCTGTCGGGGTTCGAACCTACGGCCCCTACGGATAAGTGAGACCTCGGTCCGAATCAAGTCAACCCGGATACCTAATAATACCATATACAATTTCGTCAAAAAGCCTAGAAAATTTAGCATGAAAAGTATCGACCTCTTAAAATATTGTTTTTAGGGTTCCGTACCCAAAGGGTAAAACGGGACCCTATTATAAAGCCCCGCAGTCTGTCTGTCTGTCTGTCTATCTGTCCGTCTGTCACCAGACTGTATCTCATGAACCGTGATAGTTAGACAGTTGAAATTTTCACAGATGATGTAGGTATTTCTGCTGCCGCTTTATCAACAAATACAAAAAAACAGAATAAAACAAATATTTAAGGGCTCCCATACAACAAACGTGATTTTTTTGCCGTTTTTATAGATAATGGTACGGATTTGAACCCTTCGAGCGCGAGTCCGGCTCGCACTTGGCTGGTTTTTTTTTGTAATACTTATTTATTTATTTTGTTATTTTGGTATTGCTAAATCTAATAATAATAATTATGTAAAGCCATATTTGTTACGATCATGAATCATATTTTAATCAACATACAACTTGACACTGAGTTGCAAATTGCAAAAAACGTAATAAAATTTTAATTTCGCGTGATACCTTGGCGCATTTAATTAAAAACGTATTATGTTATTTGTTTAATAGTTCTTCCAAAAAAGAATCGCCCCCGGGTGGGCTCGAACCACCAACCTTTCGGTTAACAGCCGAACGCGCTAGCCATTGCGCCACGGAGGCTGTGTCTATATACTTTATAATAAAGACTGAGAATAAAAATACCTATAGATTTTTAATAGGAATATCAAGACTGATAATGATAAATACAATTGGTGTAAACAAAATATTGTAAAACATTTTTAAAAGAGTAACGGTGGAGTTTCTTTCCCATTCTTATCCATACGAAAACTACCTTTTGGCAGGAGCGACTAGAATCAGTTCTATTTCTTTGTTTTTGACGTTCAAAAAATTAAAGTAATAAAAACTAAAACCCAACTACGACTAAAAAGGTATAAACAAGACACCACAGACAGACAAATAAAAAATCCGGAGTCACACGTGTTAGGGCATAAATCGAACAGATTACGTGTGACTCCGGATTTTTTAATTGTCTGTCTGTGGTGTCTTCTTTATACCTTTTTAGTCGTAGTTGGGTTTTAGTTTTTAGTACTTTTTTTTTTTTTTTTCTTTTGGGGTTATAATATATATATTTTTGAAATGTGCTCATTAAGCCCTTTCATTTGATACCCAACATGGTACAATTAAACAATATTTGTTTTTTAGTTCCTGACTTTATGTCCTCTAGAGGGCGCCATTTTTAATTTAATGTGACGTCACATAGCCTATAACCAGCGGACGATCAAGACGCTTTCCAACGATACCTCATTTGTCAAATTGTGATGAGTCATTTAGAAGATATGAGGGAACAGATGAACATACATACATACATACATACCGGGCAAAATCATAACCCTCCTTTTTTCTTCGCCGTAGTCGGGTAAAAAGTGCCTTTTATGTGCCTCATTGAAATAAATTATTTGACTTTGACTTTATATTTATTTCTGGAAGAAGGTTTATATACAAATACTTTAAGCCCACATTTGTATGGACGTAAAAATATCGCGGCAGGATTTTATTGCGCATTGAAAGACAGAGAGCAACCCAGCGCGAAATAAAAAATCAGCTGTTCCCTATATTTATATTCGTATATAGCTCGTCAAAATACAGGGAAAAGCTGGTTTATTTTTAGCGATTTCAGGGTTGGTCCCACAGTGAAAGTTGTTCATTTCCTTTTAACCAACTTCTTCAAAAAGGAGGAGGTTCTCAATTCGTCTGTATGAAATGTTTTTTACCCGATTACTCCGCCAATTATGAATCGATTTTGATGATTCTTTTTTTGTTTGGTAGGTCATGCTTCCGAGGTGGTCCCATATAAATTTTATTAACTTTGCTTGCGTAATTTTTGAGTTAGCTTCAATATTACGTATTTTTCCCGCTTAGTTTATCTAGACGATATCCTGTTTGACTCCTTCACTGTTATTTACATAGCAGGTAGTGGTATTCGGATTTGTGTGGGGTAGGTACCACAACTAAAAAGTGAAAAATAAAAACTTTTTATAAAAAAAAAACAACCGACTTCCAAAAAAAACACAAAAAAAGTGAAAAATTACTTTAATTTCGGAAGTCGGTGGCAAAAAACGCAAATTGAAAAGCAAAGACACCGACTTCCGAAATTAAAGTTATTTTTCACTTTTTTAGTGTTTTTTTTGGAAGTCGGTTGTTTTTTTTTTATAAAAAGTTTTTATTTAATTTTTTCATTGTATTTTTTTTTTTTTGCGTCATGTTTACCGCAAATAAACGTTTTTCTTTCTTTCTTCTTTCATAATGATGTGAACAATGACCTCTTAAGAGGATACCCGTGAATAAAATTTCGCCCTGTTAGATAAACTTTTATTGAAAGTTTTAAATATTTGTGCCGCGTACGTCCTCTCGGCAAAAATGGACTTCCGTACAAAACGTTCATACACTTTTGGATTAATTTTCAAAAATTTTACATGGACCGACTGTCTATCAGGCCTCCATAACCCAGTAACTGAGTAATACGATACCTCTTGGTAAGACTGGTTGTCAGACTTTCGGGGTTCTGACGACCCGTAACGACGGTTACAGATCCACGAATGACAGCCGGGACCAACGGCTTAACGTACTTTCAGAGACACGGAGGTGTTTCAGGATGTTACCCATTCACGAACCAACCAGGGCAAGCGTAGCTTAACCTGATGGGTCGACCAGAGCGGCTGTTATTTCTTAGCTACGAGCTCCTCATTACAGCAAAAAACCTCATAAATACAATCAATCAATCAATCAATCAATCAATCAATCAATCAATCAATCAATATCTTTATTGTGGATCATAGGTAGGTACATAATACAGGTCTTAAATAGTGAAATTGTGCTCAGCTACGTCCCGCCCTTAGGGCATACAATAGTTACATTACTATAAAAATACAAAAAAATAATAAGATTTCACATAAAATAAAATAAAAAGATAAAACAAAACAGAAGGAATTATGGTAGGTACCTCAGTGGACCACCGAACGCATCATGACTGAGGGGGACTATATTGAAGCAGTGATTTGTCTGATAGGAAGTATTTTATAGAGTAGTAGCACTTGTGTACTAGCATATCATGGAGATTCTTTTTAATTTTTTTCATATCCTTAATTAGTCTAATAGGCCCCGGAATATTATTAAAGATGCGTGAAGCTGCACAAAATATACTTTCTTGCATTAGATGAGTCTTGCTAGCTACTGGGCGCAATTTGTCCTTACGCCGTACACGCGTGTAGTAATTATACATGTGAATATTATTTTTGACAAATACTGCAACCATACAATTGACAGCAAACAGCCTCAGCTCAGCATTATGTCGAATGACAACACAAGGTCTGACACAAATTTTCAACTGCGGCCCACGAGTGCCACGCGCTAGAATGATAAACACATAGGAAAGCGCAGTGCCCGTTTTAATCAAATAACAGAAAAAAAACTAAAATTGGTAATATAAAATAGTTTATACAAAAACAAATAAAATTTTGTGACCAATGATATTGGGTCCTATGAAATTGGCGTTTTTTTCACACACATAGAGAACCTCGTCACTTCTATGATTTAAAATATTCATCAATTGCTTGGTATTACATCGAATAATGACCATCATAGACAACTACCAATAGTAAAAAAACCTTATTATTTATAGTTTTCTAAACATAAAAATTCCTTAAAAATGACTCCTCATTTTGTTAGCAAAAATTACCACTATTTTTTTTTTAACTTAGCCATAACTTATTTTTGTCGCTTAATTTAAGTGGCATACGTTATCTTAGTTTTTAAACATTAGTGCATAAAAGTTTTAAAACATCAGTGTTTATGGTTGTTATATAAATTAAGAAAATGTTAGTATGAAAAACGCAACTTCTTTAAAATTCCCCATACAAAACACCAATTTCATAGGTGGGGACCTAATATTAAACAGATAATTAAATATGTTATGAGCGCGCAATCGTGAAGACTCGAAAACGTCCTAATTGGGACGTATTGACTTCAGTCTCCTACACGCATGGCGACGAGTAATACGCTTAATTGAAGCAGCTGCACTAGCTGTCTCTTTTTTCTTGTTATTTTTATCAAGCCATCTCTTTTCTATCAGTTTTATTTGTAGTGAAATGTAAAATGAATGAAAAGTGGGTATGTGTGCTTCCGCTGATGTGCGGAACACTTTTTTCGGTTGTTTTGTGAGTGTATAACATAAAATATCTGTTAATTTAATATCATTGTTAACATACATGTTTCAAGTTGTTTTTTTGTACTTTCTCGTTTGTGTTGAATTCAGACCAAAGAGAATATTGATTCCAAATAAAAAACCAATACAGAGCACTGTCAACGCAGTGACGTGAGGCCGGTTTCGTAAACATTGCACTTAGTGAGGTGTAGTTTGATTGTAAATGGCTGTAAATGTATGCGTGTGAGTGTGTATGCACAGAGCGGAAATGTAGTTCTGGCATGTATTGTTTAGAGCAGTCTTTGTCTTGGTTTTTTATTTGGTCTGGGGTGATGAAGTGATGAATTGTGTAGATAGTTCAAAATAATGATCAAACCAGTACTTACGAGGTTAGGTACAGTCTCAAGAACAGTTTCGTTCATGCCAGGAACGAAGTATCTCGCACGAGCAAGCAGTATGAACGCCGCTTGCATTTTCACTCCATAGTCTTTCATGAGCCTGTAAAATAAAGATGGGGATTGAGATCTTCTTTATTTCCCACTACCTTTTGCGCACGACTTCATCCACGCCACGTGGAGGACGGAAATTATCGACATAAAAAATATCATACACTCGCGACAATCTAAGAAGTCCGTTTTGACGTTTCGTTCTCGTACATGTAATAAAACGTTACGCCTTGAGAATCAGTTTTAGGCAATGTAGATAAGTCGTCAATTACAAACTCTCTAAGTATGTTCAATCGATATGTCTCGAGAATCATCATTTTATCGCTACACAAAGCATTTTTATAGCTGTCAAAACGGACTTCTTAGATTGTCGCGAGTCTAATTATATCGTAATATAAGTTTGTCCGTTTGCCCAAATCCGTTGACGTTGAGGCGTGCGAAAGGTAACTAGCGTTCAGACGACACACTTTTTGTGCGAAGGACAATCGATTCGCGTTGTTCCATTGCTTTGCAATAATTTGTTGGAGTTGAAGCGCCACAGACTGGATCACACAAAAAGTGTGTCGTCTACGCTGCACCCTACACCCCTGCCTCACATGTGTCAAACAAGTGTTCAGGTATTGTTGCTAAGTCTGGCGCTGGGTTTGATGTGCGCTCGAAAAACGACACCGAATGGCAATGTTGAAATAAGTGATCAAACTTTGATCAAATACCCAAACACCCGTGCCTCACATGTGTTCAAATGTTGTTGCTATGTCTGGCTTTAGACAGAGATACTTTTGCATTTGACCGAGCGAGCGAAGCGAGCTTAGCGCCTCTGCTTCAAGTCTGGCAAAATGTTCTTTCTTGTGTCACTTGTTGATACTCCTCTACAGAACGTATTTTAGAACCTGTACGAAGATGGTAGTTTTTTTGTCGTCGGGGATTTTTGATTGGAGGGGTAATTCCTCCAAAAGGTGGCAAAAAAGGGGCTACTGGATATCTCCGCCATGCGAGATTCGATTTCGATGGTTCTTTTTTTTATTTGAAAGAGTGGTCTCATAAAGAACAAAAAAAAAAACATTGTTTAAGGCGAAATGGGACTGACGAGAGCCGAGGGGGGTGGTATGACCCCGCCCGCGCGCAATTCTAGTGCACTATGTTTACAAATATTTGATTTTAAAATTTTATTTGTGTTTATATAGAAAAATAAGTCCATAATCCCTTAAAGTATTTAATAGTGAACACGTAGGCAAAATTTTATTACGATTGCTTTGATAACAATCGAATGAATTAGGTTTTTCTCTTTAAAAAAGCAGATTTTAAGGAAACTTTGCGGTGTTTTTGTATCGAGGAAAGTTTTGTCAATCGTGTTTCGGGCCTCATAATTCACTAAAGACAGTCTTCAATTTTCGTAATCATAAAAAAAACGCAAATACATCGTTATTTTGAGAGAAACATTGATTTTGCGTGAAGTCGAAACGCGTCAATCATCTGCTTTGGAACCATTTCGCCTTAAGATTTCATGCGGATCTTCGGCGTGATGAGCTCCCCAAAATGCAGACCTACCTAAATTGCTCACTTTCAGATTTCTACACGTAAAATCGGCCCTTTAACTACTATGTAGGGTCTGATGGAGCAACTGGGACCACGTTCTCATCACAAAACTAGACAATTCAAAAAAATATTTTCATTCTTTGAAACCAATATTAATGTTAGTTTTACAATAAGTCACTAGATGGCGCTACCGTGCACCGCTAGATCGCGCTGTAGTTGTCGCTCGCCAAATGGTTAGGTCCCGTCGAAGATTTAACAACCTACAGCCGCCGCCGTCTGTCTTTTTTTTTCAAAATAGTCTGAGGATCAGCACTTTTCGAACGTCAACATTACATAAGACAGTCCCTGAAAACGCCCTTCAACACTTCCTACCTAGAAGTGGCGTGTTGGAACCTATCCAACAAGTCTATTATTTATAGCATTTTAAACTGACATGGGTTATTTTCCCTACTAAAGTTATTTAAATGAGATGTCAATTGTGTTCCCAAGCATCACATGGAATGGCAGCTCACTTCACTTAAGTTTTAACGGTAAGATTAAAAAAAAACCGGCCATGTGCGAGTCGGACTCGCGTACGAAGGGTTCCGTAGCATTATCCATAAAATTGGCAAAAAAGTCATGTCTGGGAGCGCCCTTAAATATTTATTTTATTCTGTTTTTTATTAGTATTTCTTGTTACAGCGGCAACAGAAATACATCATCTGTGAAAATTTCAACTGTCTAACTATCGCGGTTCATGAGATACAGCCTGGTGACAGACGGACAGACAGACAGACAGACGGACAGCGGAGTCTTAGTAATAGGGTCCCGTTTTACCCTTTGGGTACGGAACCCTAAAAATGGTAAAAAAAGATTTTTTTATCTAAAAAAATTCAAATTGTGGATGCCCCTATTTTGTGGAGACCCGTGACCATAGCCCCTGTTGCCTCGCCTTAAATCCTAATGTTGGTAACATTGTTACCCGACTACGGCGAAGAAAAAAGAAGAGTTATGATTTTGACCGGTATGTAAGTATGTATGTATGTATGTGTTTTTTTTATTTTTAGGTTAGGACTCACACTGCCATCTCCAGCGAAAGTCTTCGAAGCTCTTTGCCAGTAGCCAAGGCGGTCCATTTCATCAGCTTCTTTCCCAGATATGCGAGATGAAGTCTGTTTCTCATCGTCTGGAGGGCAACCAACGAAGGCATGACGGGATACCTGGTGGCACCCAGCGACGCTTCCTCTTCCTCATCTGGGAAAAAAAACCACGTTGAAATCAGGCCATCGGTTTGGGAAGTATGATGCCAGGGACAGACAGACATATAAAGACTTATAAGTTACTATCTTACGCACGCGGCTTCGCCCGCATGGAGTTCGGATCCCACGGGAACGATAAAAGCGGCGTGTTATCTTTTAACAATCCTAACTATAATTATTATAAATGCGAAAGTGAGTCTGTTTGTTACGCTTTCACGCTAACACGGGTGAACGGATTTGGATGAAAATTTTAAACTGTTTATCCCGGTAGTACCGGGATAAAAAGTATCCTATGTCCTATTCCAGGTCATGGTCTACCCATGTACCAAATTTCATCCAATTCCGTTCACCCGTTTTAGCGTGAAAGCGTAACAAACAAACAAACTCACTTTCGCATTTATAATAATTAGTTAGGATAATACGCCGCTTTGAGTGTCGGCGTTTTATGCCATAGACAAGAAGAAATGCATTTATTGGCATTTTTAATGATTGTTTTTATCATAGCTAATTAATGCTTCGTGAAAAAAAATATTGAAAACCGGCAAAGTGCGTGCACGCACAGTAAGGCTTCATGTATGTACATGACGCCGGAGCCGCACCGGCGCCGGACCGCAAGATAGTAAACATGCATTATTACGTAAGTATCTTAGAATTAGTGTTAAAATCTACGCGGTACCGCGACGGCGCGACGGGGACACTTGGTATGCCTTCCAAAATTCCGGGACCACAGGGTCCGGGAAATGTCAAAAGGTATAAAAATTCACGCTTTCTTCCCATGGGGAAGGCAGAAACCATAGAACGCCACCTTCTACGATACGCACCTGACCTTTCTGAAGCACATCACTAATAAGGTATAAGTCCTCCTAGGACGTAGGTCCCGGTGTTTGCACTCACATCTGCCTTGAAAATGCCTAGTTAATTGATTCAGGCGTGACTATGGAAATCCATAATAAAATACAACAGACGTAGATATAATATTTAGTAACCTATTCCGCTTAACTATTCCTCAAGAGTCATAAAAAACCCTGTAAGAAATCGACATTTGTTTCACCTCTCAACAGATTTGAGTGGACCTGTCCAGTCAGTGCAAGCATTTGTCAGTAATGGCGGAGCTCAACTCAGAACTTAAGGAGCTCAGCGACTCGACGAACAATACCAAAGAAAGGACATTTGGGTAGGCCGCATAAAATTCTCAAATTGCCAGACCATTGATAAAATTAACACAACTATCCACCATTTTCGTGTGTTCAACGTTCTGCCAAACACCCTGTATCTACGACTATTGTATTTTTTTGTAAATACCTTTTTTGGTCGCATGGGAATAAAGCGTGAGTTTATGTGTATGTAGATATAGAAATTCTTACCACCCATTCTTGTTTACTCGTTTTGTTTCGGATTCTTTCTACTATTTATGTATTTGGGTAGGTTTCCTTTTTTATAACTAGAGGTGTGCTAGAAAATCAAACATTTTTCTTACGACTAATTCATTTTTGGGCATAGATAAACGGGCATTATGTGCAAATGTGCAATTCCATTTTTTAATTTATTTCATTGTTATTTGGAAATTTTAAAACTTTCGTGCTACATTTTTTCTAATATTTTAGGCTGACATTGTGACAGATTTTTGTTATTTATGTCACATAGAAGAGAATATTTTTCGTCATTTTTATGACATTAACTGAGAGTAAAGAAATTCTTTAAGAAGAATTTATTCCATATTTTTTAAAGTTTACTCTTAAGCCTGCTGCACATTATCTGCAAAAATTCACGAAACTTGCCGAATACGAGAGTTACATTGTATCTTATCACTATTTTTTTATTTAAAATATTTATAAAACTAAAAATATGGGGGAAAAGTGGAATAATCAAATATGATAAGGGGAATTTCTGTTTTTTTTACATTAGGGTCCAGTTTTCCCCCTTAAGGCAAATTCTCTCAGGGGGAAAAAGTGGAATAACTCAAAATGAAAAGGGGACTTTCTGGATTCTTTTTACATTAGGGTCCAGTTTTCCCCACTGAGGGGGATTCTCTCAGGGGTGAATAGTGGAATAAGCCGGAATATTCGTCTAGTTTTAGGTATTCTTGTTATCTCGGGTATATTCGTATTATCTCCATTTCGTGTCGGTACATCAAAGGACTCTCGAGTAGTTTTGTGTTTATGTGAAACCATTCCCCCACATTTTCTCTCCCTCTTTCTCTCTCTCAAATAAAATCTAAGGTCCGTATTACAGAACGTTCCTCAAGTCCAGTTTGATCTGCAATTAGTTGATCACTGTTTGAGTATAGAATCAGTACTTGAGCATCGGTATTATTCCAGAACGGTAATCAATCTATACTCAGCTGAATCGAGACTCAAATCGAGCCACAAGCAGAGATGTGTATTGTCTATGCGTCAGCCTGTTTTCGTTTACGATTTATTATAATAACCGACTTTGATCAGATCTTCACTAGATTAGAAATATTAAAATACACCATAGAAGCCCAGTTATTTTGGAAATCAGCGTTATTATTTCATTCCTGAATAGTAAAATGCCCCATTTATTGAAGTAAAGCTCTTTGAAGTGAAGTATAGGAATTTTGTAAGCAAAATTGTCAAGCTTAAAAGACTTGTATTTGTGGCCTTAAATAAGTATGCTATTTAAAATGTCAGTATGTCCAAACATCAGTGTGAAAAACATTAGTTTGTTGTTTGTATATTTTAAATAGACAGACAGACGGACATGGCGAAACTATAAGGGTTCCTTGTTGACTACGGAACCCTAAACTATTATTGTTTAGCTGATTTTATTCCTAATATTTAACACTTTTAAAATGGCAGGACAGAAGAAAAATTTTAGTAATTTGGAAAAAAAACTACTAATAGAAATTTTAAAAGACTTTAAACATAGGTATAGGTAATAGAAAATAAAAAAAACTGATAATGACAGCACAGGAACCAAAAAGGCTGCTTAGATCCGTATTGCGGAGAAATTTAATAGTTCGCCTAGTTGAACAGAAGAAATATTGACAATTTGTTAGACAATCTATGCTCAAGCGCGCTCTCGACCACACTTGGGTGATTACAGATTTGATCACTGCTTGGGTTCGATTGAGTAACTGAGTAGCGATCTAAAATAAAGCCAAACTCAGTTGAACTAAGATCAATGCATCTATGCTTGAGCAACGTTCTAAAATTAAAAGCGGACTTAAAACTAGTTTTAAACAGAGATCAATACTTGAGTTTCCTTCTGTAATACGGACCTAAATATGTTATTTCACATAAATCTACGCGGCACATGAAACGTCAGAAGCTAGGTGCAGTCAGGCGGGCGGGTACTATATTAATATGTTCTGTGCGGTCACTAGGCCCACAGAACAAATTCCTAGTGTGGGGCAACGTTTTTTAAAAAAAAAGAAAAAAAGAAAAGAAAAGAACATAAATATTACCCTAAAGCAAGCGCATCAGATCTCATAATCATCTGTTACGGTGTATGACAGTCATCCACCAACTTCGTCATGCGGGACCGCTATATCAATAATCACTGTGGGACGGTTGAATCGATCTATCACCACTATGTCTGGCTTATTGAAAGAAAGAATAAATAAATGTAGGTAAGGCACACAATATTTATACAAAAAACAAAGAACATCAAAATATTTAGTATCGTGCGCCTCACGGCTGCGCCAAACAGGCCCAGTTCAGCATGCATGCCAGACAACTAGTGCCCATGGACCTTATGTTACGAGGACGTCTTACGGATGTAAATCAGTTTTATAGTGTGTGTAGATGCTTAAATAAATAATAAAAAACGAACTATAAAGTAAAAAACAAGTTGATAAAATTGTCATTGCAGTCGGGGGACCGTTCTGTGGAACACTTTTTAATCTAAGAGGTCCCCCGACTGCAATGACAATTTTATCAACTTGTTTTTTACTTTATAGTTCGTTTTTTAGCAGGGCAGTCGTGTTTTTTAATTTTACAATTAATTATTTTTATTTAATACATTTTAGTGACAAGTAAGTATGTATTAATTTTTTGAAGTTTAGGCTATCAAACCATTCAGTCAATTAGACATTTGCAGAGTCACTAAAGTCTGATTATCGTTTGCAGCCATAGATGAAATGTTTTTTTTTATTATTCCTTTACGTACACCCAACCTATGTAAAATTTATGCCAATAAATTATATAGTTTTGGAATGGAATGTGCTCATAAAGGCCTTCAATTGGACCACATTGTAAATAATTGCATATATTTTTTATTTTTCACATTTGAAAATGGAGTCATACTGCCGCCATATTGTTTTTTTTCAAAAAAATGGAAATATGGCCTATGTCACTCGGGATAATTTAAGGATTCTAACGATACCCCATACATCCAAATCCGTTCAGGCATTTTAAAGTTATGGTGGAATAAAGAAACTCAAATACATACATACATACATACATGAACCCTGAAAACATTACAGTCCTTTTTGGGCAGTCGTGTAAAAATAGATAGATAATTATGTGTTGCAAATCTACATCTACACTAATATTATAAAGAGGAAGGATTTGTATTTTGTATGTTTGTATTTTTGTGTGTAATTTTGTATTGAATAAACTCAAAAACTACTGCGCCGATTTCAAAAATTCTTTTACCACTAGAAAGCTACATTCACCCTGAGTAACATAAGTTAAATTTATTGCTAGATAAGATTAGGGATCCTTATTAAAACTCCAATAATGTAACACAAGGTGTAAAAAAATTACCTAAAATATTCTTTACATCGCGTGCGCTGCGAAAACTATTGATGATAGAATAAAATATTACACATATATCATTATTTACAAAAAGTGTCGCGACAGCATATGTCTAGCTATTATAGTTATGCCACAATAAGTGTTATTTTATTTAGAAAATTTAATTGAAATGACGCCGCTAGAAAAGGCTCTTGGTATTAATCCTTAACAAAATAAATTACTTCATTATTAAGACTGCTTCAATATCTTTGTATAACTTTTTGAATTATTCAATTCGGACATTCTATTCGAAAGATATCACGAGTTTAAAAATGTAAGTATAGCTCCAAAAAATACCGGCTCATACATTCAGTATAGAATGGCTTTTTTCTTGATGATATCTCGGTAGATAGGTAGGTAGGGCATGTAGGTAGGGTAGGTAGGTAGGGTAGGAAGGTAGGGTAGGTAGGTAGGGTAGGTAGGTAGGCCTGCGGACGGCGAAATTGGGGGCTGTGTCGTTGCCCGAACTGTCAGGTCCAAAGAGGTGGCACGCCGGAGGACGTGCGGTTGTGGGATCGGCCGCATTTTGTGATGGGGCCCGCTAGGCATGGCGAGCTGATACCAGTCGGGGGTGCGGCGAATGTACAAGTATCTCCCGGGCCCCCGACTTATGGTAGAAGTAGGAACAGTGGGGTTTTAGTCGGTAGGAGTCCGACATAACATCCATGAGGATATACCCACGGAAAAAAAATAAAAAAAAGGTAGGGTAGGTGCACTGTAGATAAGTACTTAGTGCTACCCGTGCGAAGCCGGGGCGGGCAGCTAGTAATAATAATAAACTCGATTAGATATTTTTATAAAAATAATTATAATTATATTGGCAACAATAGTCCTGTCAGTGATGATAGATCGATCCCAATACATCGTGAAATTGCCATTTTCAAGAACTGGGTCGAGCACATATCTATTATTATTTAAAAAAATGTCTATACCATATCTCGGGATCCTGGGGTCCCGGACAAATTGTATATTTTTTATTTCATAATTAAAATTTAAAATATACAGCTAACACTAACATTATGGATCGAGAAATTAGTGGGTTAAACCGAGGGGCGCAGCTAGTATTTTATGAGCATAATGTAGTACTTCAGTGACGCCATCTACTGGCTCAAAAACTACCCACAAAACCTAGTCTTTAACTGAAACGAAGAGTTAATACCTATATCCCTAGCGCCTGAGAATTAAGCTAAAATTACTAATCACTAAGTTCCTGTGAAATAACGCCTGGTACACACTGTGACACTTTTAGTCGTATCTATACTCCATTCGAAATAAGATTATAAAAATTTCCAAACCTTTTTTACAGTCCGTTCAACCGATTTTGAGTTCTATTGCGTGGGTAGCATGAACAATGGCAGCTGCAGTAAACAGTTGGTATTGTAACCACTTTTTTTGCTTTTAATGCATTCCTTATGCCTACGGTATAGAAGTCAAAATCGGGTGAACGAACTGTAAAAAGGGTTTGGAAAAATATCTAATCTTATTTCGAATGGAGTATAAGTTGAAATGTTCTGTTAGCTGCATTTAAGCTCTACACTGAGGCGAATCCCACGGGGAACTCGGGTCTTGACTGCGCGCGTTTTTTTTTTATTGATTAGGAAATAACGCTCGCGATTTTTTTACTCGCATCACGCTCCTGATTCACTTTAGTCTGGTCAGATCTCAATGTGGATAACAGAAGGCTAAGTCTCGTTATGAAATGGCTGGTCACACATTCACGGACCGACCGCAGCAAACAAGGGCGGATCAAGGATTTATTTCTGGTTGCACTTGGGCCAAGCAGATTGAGAATGTTAAGAGGGATGTGTGGTATTACACGAATGGATAGAATAAGAAATGAGTACATAAGAGGAAGTCTGAAAGTGGCACCGGTGACTGAAAAGTTGTGTGGAAATCGGTTGTCATGGTATGGGCACGTGATGCGGAGGAATGAGGAAAATGTTGTGAGGAAAGTTTTGGGTATGAATGTCGATATAGTGTGAATATGAATAGTGAGAATGGCTATAAGTGTAGAGGAAGACCAAAGAAACGATGGATGGACTGTGTGAAAGATGATATGGCTAGAAAGGGGGTGACTACCGAGATGACGGCTAATAGAGAAGTATGGAAGACAGGGACATGTTGCGCCGACCAGAAATAAATTGGGATAAGGGCAGGAGAATGATGACTTGGGCCAAACAGATAAAAACTGTCTCCGATATCTATTCACATCATCGAAAATAACTCATTCTCACATAATTACAGGTAAATATAACTACTAACTAATTTGTAGTATCTACTTAATAATAATAATTATGTACAAGGGGAAGTTATCAAAGGGCATCAAAAAATTCGTCCGCATCGCTGTCAACAGGAAAAGTGCCCAAAAGGCTGGCCGCATTGCCACGTTGTATGGCAATGCTGATTCTTTGGCCAAAAAATAGGCCAGCCCTCTGGTCACGTGAAGAGTCGACCAAGCGCTTGGCGATGTCTTGAAAAACCAAGTGGGCACTCGGACCCCATGGCCCTAGGGTTTCAACCCCAAACGGCTCGAACATATCCGTCCTGATAAGATTGGAGTATTTGCGCCGTTTGAGGTTTTCTGCACCTGCAGCAGCAGCTCCAGCACAGCCCGCCGTGCTAGGAAGATGGGATGGCGCAAGGGTGTCGACACACGTTGCATCCCACACCAAAGGCCTACCTACCCTCCAAGGCATTATGGTAATTCCGTCTGGTCTCTTCCCAGATCATGTATTGCACTATGCTGTTTTTGAGATTAATTCATTTTCAATGAAGATATTATAGTCGGAAGCTTACTTCTTCAGCGTTCATCATTGAAGCAATGTCTTGATAGATCATATGGATTCAGGATTTCAGGCCACTCCATGCAGATGATTTTATTTTACTTAAACCGTTTGGGGGGGCACGTGCCCCTGTGCCCCCCCTGGATCCGCCCTTGGCAGCAAGCGTAACCTTCGATCGACCAAACTGTGCAACTGTAAATTAGCCACGACCTTTTCAACTACAGCACATAATTATCAGAAACTTATCGTCATATTTAAGGGAGTGGTAAGACCATCAAACTGAACAACTTTCTCTAAGGAACTAACATCGTAATCGCCAAAAAAATATCAACTGTTCCATACAAAAATTCAATACCGACTCGACCCAAATGATTCTGATAATTTTTACCACACCCTCAAACATGAAAACATCTATCTGATGCATGCTGTATACTGGGTGGCTGGGATATCGACGCACAACCATGGATTCATTACATGATTCTGGACACCCCTGCGTTGAAATTTTTCCTCAGTTTTTTTTAAATCTCTTGTTTCCTACAAAAATGCCATACATACGCGGTCAATATGTATGGAACAGACTTTTTACCTATGCGGTCGTATGGAACAATTTTTTTTTTTGACGATAACAATCAGCTGTTCCCTACATTTTTGTTCACTTAAATCGACAAAATGTATGGAACAGCTGATTTTTTTTTCGCGATTTCAATGTTGGTCCCATAGAAAAAGTTGTTCAAAATGATGAGTACAATGACCCCTTTTCGGGTTTAGCATAAAGAAAAAATAATATTGTATATCCCAAAAATGTATGGACGGTGAATGATCTCCTTTCAACTTTTTTGTGGCCGATGAAATTTTTCTCCAGAATCGTGTACTGAATCCATGATAACAGGTTGAGCGTCGATGTCTCTGCTAGCCTATATTTCTCAGTCTGTGCAAGATCTTAGACACTTTAAGCGCACTCTCTCAGGATTACCGCGCGGCGGCGTACTAATTGCCTAAAATTGCCTTTTTAATACATTTACCTTGGCAAGGCTTGGCTCGATAATGAACTTGGCAGGAGTTTCAGGATGTGTTTTTCTTAAAGACTTTGTCTCTGGGGTGAGCAAGTCTTAAGGCTCTCCACAAACAGGCGCGACAAGGGTTGCGATGCATGTCGCGCCCGCGATATCGCGCCAGTTTGTACGAGGCTTTAGGCTTGATTACCTCCTACGCTGATGTCAGTCGCGTACGTGTAGCGACGTAGTACGCGCCGCGGACGTCAGCGTCGCAGTATAGTGCTATATAGAACATAATGTATACAGGGTGTAAGGGTAAACGCCGTTGTAACTCAAACCATGGGTAGTTGACTTAAATATAAAATAAATGACCGAGTATCAACAAAAAAAAAACTTTATTTTCATGAAAAGATTTTAACAAGTTCCTATCCGACACCGTGGTCAGAAACAAAACAGCTGACTGACTGAGGGAGGGGTCGCGCTCGCGGCCGGTCAGGTCACGTCACGCGCCACCCACCCGTGTTGATACGCACGTTCGTTGCCCTAGCGCCTTAAGGTGAAAGGGTGAAATACTCTTGTGGTAAAATGTAGATTTTCCAAAAAAAAAAAGTTGCCTCTTTCTATTGATTTTACGTTCTATAAATGAAACCAAACCACTGGTTTCAAGGATAACGGTGTTTACCCTAACACCCTGTATACGTACGCGCGACCGACGTACGCGAATCACATCATCGTAGGAGGAATTGAGGAGGTTCTTTTTTCTATACTTTTTTAATAAAACATTCGAATTCATTATAATTATTTATATATTTCAATAAAATCAACAAAAATAAGTAAAAACAGTCTGTAAAGTTATGAATTTGCAATAGAATCAATAGTAACTATTCTCACATCTCCATCATACAGGGTGCATGTAAAAACATTACCATCCTTCTGGGGCAGTCGGGTAAAAAGATGTAGGTATCATATAGCCGTCAACTTAAAATTAAGTAATATTACACAAAAATAACTGCTGGAAACGACTTTTATTTTTGGTGTGGTTTACGCTAACATTGTGTTTAAGAGTGCATGCAACGGTTCAGGGATTGGTATTTAAAATTAAGTTATAACATTTAAAACTTGCTTTCTCTAAAAACGTCTGAAAGAGTTGCAACTTTGACCTTCAATCTCCGTATTTATCACGTCATTTGGTTGAAATAGGTTTTTTTATTTTTTATTGTTTGTCTTTTATATAGATTATTTTCTATTTTGTGAATGTGAGAACTTTGTAGGCTTATTGGACTGTAGATTTATTGAACATCTTCTATTTTGTTAAGTACCTGGTACTTACTTGTTGAAAGGCCTACATTGTCCTCCCATGCCTACAACACTAATTTGAAAAAAAATATGTAAAAGCCAATTATTTTTAAAAGAGTAACCGTGGAGTTTCTTGCCGGCTCTTTTCCATAGGAAACGACCAATTGGAACCGTGCACCTAGCTTCTGACGTTTCATAAGTGCCCATGTAGGTTTATGTGAAATAAAATATTTTGATTTTGATTTTTGATTTCGTAACCAGAAGGTTCCCAGGTATGGTCAAGAAAATAAAAAATTATGACATTGATGGGAATAACAAGTGACTTGCGGCTTCTAAGCGTCTTTTTACCCGACTACGGCGAAGAAGAAAGGAGGGTTATGATTTTGACCGGTATGTATGTATGTATGTATATATGTATGTTCATCTGTTCCCTCATATCTTCTAAACGACTCATCACAATTTGATAAATGAGGGATCGTTGGAAGCGTCTTGATCGTCCGCTGGTCATAGGCTATGTGACGTCACATTTAATTAAAAACGGCGCCCTCTAGAGGAACTAAAGTCAGGAACTAAAAAAAAAAATTGCTTAATCGTACCATGTTGGGTATCAAATGAAAGGGATTAATGAGCACATTTCAATAATATAATTATCACCCCAAAAGAATGAAAAAAAAATTAAAGTAATAAAAACTAAAACCCAACTACGACTGTAATAAAAACTAAACCCAACTACGACTAAAAAGGTATAAACAAGACACCACAGAGAGACAAATTAAAAATCCTGAGTCACACGTGTTAGGGCATAAATCGAACAGATTACGTGTGACTCCGGATTATTTAATACTTTAATTACACACGTAATATACATCGTTCGAGCTGCGTATGATAGTGCCTCAAATAATAGAAAATAGACGAGCATAGATTTTTTTTTCCGTCATCGTTTCCCCAACAGTAGTACATACATCTACTTCGATCCTTTTATGTGCAATTCAGTGCAACGCATCCACCATTGAGCTAGTAGTGTATGGGGCCTATGGGGTGTTTTCTATGGTAAAGCTATGTTCATTATACAAATTATGGAGTCCCACAGTTCTCGAGTGGCGCGCTTGTCACCATATCTGGAGGTGTGAATGATTGTGAATGAGTTACGAATGTTTTGGAGTTGGTATTGAATTAAGACATGTATTATTTTAAACGAACAGTGATAGCCTAGTGGTGTGACCGTCGGACTGCCAAGTCATAGGTCACGAGTTCGAACCTCTGACTTTTCCGATTCATGTGCGTTGCACTTGCTTTAAAAACGGTGAAAGAAAACATCGTGAGGAAACCGGCATGCCAGAGAGATATTTCTCGACGACATGTGAAGCTAAGTCAGATGCCCTCGGGTGGCTTTAAAACTCTGACACCAGGTTAGTCACTAGTCACACGAAAAGAAGATCGAATCTCTGATAATTCCCATTTGACGCTCCTCAAATATTATTGAACACTAATATGATTATGATTACGCCTCTTTTTGTGAACCTCAAATAAATCAAATATCTATTTGGGGTCCTAAAAATACTAAATAGTCAAGTAACTGTGACAAACTTGGATGGAGCGCAGTTGGTCACAGTACGAACCTATCCTAACCTATTCAGTCAGGATACCCCAGCTTAGTTACTGCGACCAACTGTGACAAAAGGCAAGAAAGTTAAAAGAGCCTCAATATTTAAAAAAGGGTTATTGAAAATTTTGTTTTATAGTGTCGTTGACTAATTTGACAGGTGCAAATGTCAAACTCCAAATTGAAAAAACAAACAACAATCACTTGAAATGTCAAGTTAGTCTACGAGATTAAAAAACGAACTTTAGAACTGCAAAAAGTTTTTAGAGGAACAGTTAAATATTTCCGTTGAATTCATTGCATGGAAAATGCTTTAGTTACAAGGTGTAAATAAGTCGAAATCAGAAAACAGTTTGTTCAGTTTGTTCAATGATACTGCATCCTGTACTTTCCCGAAAACAGCTCTATCGATTCCGATGAAAGTTGCAATATGGGAGTTTACGGGGGCGAAAAATCCATCTAGCATCATTTCTCATATCTGGGAAAGTCCGTTTTCTGTATTTTCACAGCCTCGGGAATGTGATACAAAATTGTTATACCTAGACGGTAAAGGCTCTTACATACTGGTTTTTTAATTTACCAAAACATTTTTGACCGAATGCTTCTTTCCGGGCCCTAGCATGTCGATGTCGCAGCATCTTGCTGAGATAGGTCAGCCTTTTGGCAGGAGTTTCTGTTTTTATTTATTTATTTTTTATATACTTAAGCACTTTTTTTTTTTCTATGTTTGTGTTGAGTTTAGTTTGTGATCACATTGTGCGATAAAAAAATCGTTGAGATTCTTAAATCCTGAGTTGAGCTCCACTATTACTGACAAATGCGTGCACTGACTGGACAGGTCCACTCAATCTGTGTGGTTCTTTCCTCAAAAGACCATTTCAGACACCAATCTACATGGTCTTAAAATGATCTGACCAAGATTATGTCTGGATTTTAAAAAGACTGTGACCTCTGAGTTTGTTTCGGCCTTTCTTCTCAGAGTAGTCAGTTATGAAACGCCGATCTCATCTAGTTTTAAAAATGTGATTGACGTGTAAAAGTGTTTGTACAAACCTACTTACAGAAATAAATCATTTATCATTTTATTTCTTTCTTCTAGACCCAGAAGTTAAATACCATTAAAAATACTTTTATTAAGTAGAAAATGCAAAATCAATCCATTAGTAATTCCTTGTACGCAAATACCACATCGGATTGAAAAGCAAAGGAGGTGTGAAAGAGGGTTGCAGGCTCTTTGTCAGTGCATAATAGGCATTGTACGGCTATGTCACGCGTTCCATATCCCACCCAGCTCACAAAGACCTCTCATCCCCCCTTAACAACCCCCCGCAGCTGAACAAAACTTGAGTCGAAAAGGGAGGAAGGGGGTCAAGAGAAAATGGCTACAATATTCCATATAGTAAGTTTATTATATTTAAAGTAAGAAATCTCTTTCTGTTTAAGAGGGGGATCGAAGTGTCGAGAAATTCTTTAATGAATCTCTGTGAGTAGGCTCGTTTTTTTTAAAATCTGTGTTTGTTTTATTTGTTTACCTACCGAGACTCCTCCGTGCCTCGGAAAGCACGTTAAACCGTTGGTGCCGGCTGTCATTCGGGAATCTTTGACAGTCGTTAAGGGTCGTCAGAAGACCGAAAGTCCGACAACCAGTCTTACCAAGGGGTATCGTATACCCAGTTACTGAGTTGTGGAGGTCAGATAGGCAGTCGCTTCATGTAAAATACTGGTATTCAGCTGCATCCGGTGAGACTGGAAGCCGACCCCAACATAGTTGGGAAAAGGCTAGGCAGATTGTTACAAACATAATATCTGTAATATAATGTGTGTATTTCAAACATATTTGCATCAACGTTAAGAAAATAACCGGTGTACCTAACACTTTAACTAGTAATTAATACATACAGCAGTGAAGGTAGTTTAATAAGGAATTTATCAAAGAGGCTCTGAGCCTACATTCCTTATCGATTGCAAAGATATTTTGTGTACACCAAATGGATTGCGAGCCTCATATCTAAATGATAACAACTGCACGGGTCGATCGCAGGTAAAGCTGCACTTGCCGCAGTCGGTTCGGGGATGGGTGTCCATCTCTTATTACAAATCGAGACTCCTACGTGCCTTGGACAGCACGCTAAGCCATTGGTCCCGGCTGACAGTCGTAGATCTGTGACAGTCTGTACGGGTGAATCTAAACCCAAATATGGCAAAAAAATTAACTAAAAAGGAATAAACAAGACATCACAGACAGACAAATTAAAAATCCGGAGTCACACGTGTTAGGGCCACAAATCGAACAGATTACGTGTGACTCCGGATTTTTAATTTGTCTGTCTGTGATGTCTTGTTTATACCTTTTTTGCCGTAGTTGGGTTTTAGTTTTATAATTTTTTTCTGTTTGTAATATATTTACATATTTAAAATGTGACTTGAATGTACCCTGGCGGCTGGGAATGTCATGCTCACTCAAATGTCTCGCTGATGGCGGCGTATGTGTTGGATCATTTAGCTCCCTTCAAAATGGTTGAGCTGAATGGTGCTGATCCATGCGTCATGTTCGTGAACGGGCGCCGTCAGTTGTGACTGGTCATTTCTTAGCTGCCATGGCTTATTTTAATTTTTGAATTGTTCTTATTTTATAATTGCGGACGCTTTTAACGTGCTTTCTACATTGTTCTCACATGTATAATTTCAACATGAATGATGTAACCATTATATTGTAACAATATTTTGATTTAAAAGCGTGTCCATGGAGATTCTTGCCCGTTCTTCTCCATACGTACCTACTACGCTTTGGAATGGGCAACTAGCTTCATATTTCTGACTGACTGACTCCTTGACAATTCAAAAGTGCCTGTAAATGGTTTAATTGAAATAAATGCTTTGAGTTTTGAGTTTGAGTTTGCTACCTAAACCCTTTCATTTGACAAACAAGGAAAATGGCCTCATTAAAAAAATATTGTTTATTTCATGACGTTATGTCCTCTAGAGGGCGCCATATTCAATTAATTTAATATGACGTCGCATTGCCTATAACCAGAGTACGATCAAAACACTTCCTACGATACCCCATTTGACAAATCATGATGACTAGTTTAGAACTTACGAGGGAACACATGAACATACATACATACCGGTCAAAATCAGAACCCTCCTTTTTGCTTCGCCGTAGTCGGGTAACAAAAACAGTGTTAAAAGACAGGCTTGACTACCTACAAGACACGCGCATAAGATGGGCGCACGCATATCTCTTGACATATTTCTATTCACTTACATCAAAGACTGTCACATAGGGCTGTCCCCTCGCCAAAGCACACACCATGTAGTTTTGAATTAGGTACTTTCCACCTAGGGTTGCCACATGCCTAGAGAAATAGGGGAGAGGGGTAAACTAGTGCAAAATATTAGAAAAGTAGTCGTGGATATAATTATGTGGTGTATGAGGGTGGTTTAATGGCTGGAGATCTGTATGATTATGATGCTGTTTTATAACAGAATGTTTTTTATGTACACTTTTGTCTGCGGTTTCGCCCGCGTGGACTGTAATTATTTTTCTAAAATAAAAGTAGTCTAATTTACTCCTTCTAACATCCGCTATCTGCCAGAGAAAGTCTCGTCAAATCGGTTCTGCCGTTTCAGAGATTAGCCGGATCAAATATTTTTTTTTTTTAAATACCGTTCCTTTCATTGCTATTTTGACATTACAAATAGACACTTTCAGTTTTATAATTTTATAGAGTTGTATATAACACAGCTTACCAATCCAGCCAGCCAGTCTTACCAAGGGGTATCGTATTACCCAGTTACTGGGTTGTGGAGGTCAGATAGGCAGTCGCTCCATGTAAGATACTGGTATTCAGCTGCATCCGGTTAGACTGGAAGCCGACCCTAACATAGTTGGGAAAAGGATAGGCAGATGAATGGGGATTATTGAGGAAAAAAATGGGATTGAAAAATGGGACTCCGCGAGGCGCAGCACGAATCGGTCGCGTCGTGGCGACTTGTCTGTACTATTGTCCGTCCTGAGGGCCTAGACAAGTGACAATCGCTTCGAAAGCGTTTCGTATTTCTACAACGGCTTTCAACAGGATTGACATAAGCTTTTCGATAGCTTATGTCAGTCCTATACATTTTTGCCTTTTCCATCATCGTTAACGCTGATTGAATGTCAGTTTGGAGCCTCAGATTTCGTGTAGAGTTGATGCAGGTCAGTCTCGCTGCGCCGCACGGTGTCTCGTTACACAGCGAGGCGTCAAGCTGCCAGTGACTTCACGATGCACCTCGCAGCTTCACGATGCACCTTGAGACTTCACGATGCACATCGCGACGCCGCGAGGCGTCTAGAGGCGGCGCACTGCGCAACGCGAAAACACTGGCATCTTCAAGTATCGCGGCATAGTCGCGTCGCGTCGCGTCTCGGTGTGAACTGACCCTTATCAACATTTTAAATAAAAAAATACAGATCTAATAAAAGGTGACATTTAAGTAAGTTTGCTAAACAGTTCCGCTCCTTGACCGTAGCTCGCTTCATTTAAATGAGGTTTTACTATACCTATCTCTAGGTAAAGTAGCCATAAGCTGAATATCACTTTTAACAAGGAAAAAACAAGTGCGAGTCGGACTCGCACACGCAGGGTTCCGTACCATTATCAATAAAAACGGCAAACATATCACGTTTGTTGTATGGGAGCCCCCTTAAATATTTATTTTATTCTGTTTTCTTGTATTTGTTGTTATAGCGGCAACAGAAATACATCTGTGAATATGTCAACTGTCTAACTATCAAGGTTCATGAGATTACAGCCTGGTGACAGACAAACAGACAGACAGCGGAGTCTTAGTAATAGGAACGCAAAAAACACTGCATTTTCATCGTTGTTTACCATCCAAGTTTCTCGACAAGTCGTCGACGGCGTAAGTACAGGAGGCAAGGAGTTCATGCATTATTCATAAACAACATTTCAGGTTATTGTAATACATTCATACCTTGCTTTCAGGAGTACTTGTGTTCAAGAAAAAAAAGTATAATGATACTTTTTTGTCTCCTATTCTGGTTGGAGTGGCCAACGGAAATGTAATGATGGAAGGTTGTTTTTATTTATTTTTACCCGACTACGGCGAAGCAAAAGAGAGGTTTATGATTTTGACCGGTATGTATGTATGTTCATGTGTTCCCTCATATCTTCTAAACTTCTCATCACAATTTGACAAAGGATGTATCGTTGGAAGCGTCTTGATCGTCTGCTGGTTATAGGCTATATGTCGACGTGACATTAAACTGAATATGGCGCCCCATTTAGAGGACATAAAGTCATGAAAAAAAAAAAAAAACTGAGGCCATCCTTGTTGTCCAATGAAAGGACAAATTACAAAATCCAGTCACACGTATCTGTTTCATTTAAGCCCTAACACGTGTGACTCTTGATTTTTTAATTTGTCTGTGTGTGATTCTAGTTTATACCTTTTTAGGGTTCCGTACCCAAAGGGTAAAACGGGACCCTATTACTAAGGCTCCGCTGTCTGTCTGTCTGTTTGTCTGTCACCAGGCTGTATCTCACGAACCGTGATAGCTAGACAGTTGAAATTTTCACAGATGATGTATTTCTGTTGCCGCTATAACAACAAATACAAAAAAAACAGAATAAAATAAATATTTAAGGGGCTCCCATACAACAAACGTGATTTTTTTTCCGTTTTTATAGATAATGGTACGGAACCCTTCGTGCGCGAGTCCGACTCGCACTTGGCCGGTTTTTAGTTGACTTTTTTGTCGTAGTTGGGTTTTAGTTTTATAACTTTTATTTATTTTGTTTATGGCATAGAGCTCGCAGGTCAACCTAGGAGCATATCGGCTGTTTAACCGACCTACCTGTGGGTGCCTCAATAAATTAAGGCCTCCAGACAGGGCATAAGCCTTAAAAATCGGTCAAGTGCGAGTCGAACTCGCGCACGAAGGTTTCCTTACCATTATCTATAAAAACGGCAAAAAAATCACGTTTGTTGTATGGGAGCCCCCTTAAATATTTATTTTAATCTGATTTTTAGTATTTTCTGTTATAGCGGCAACAGAAATAAATCATCTGTGAAAATTTCAACTGTCTAGCTATCACGGTTCAAGAGATACAGCCTGGTGAGAGACGGACAGACAGACAACGGAGTCTTAGTAATAGGGTCTCGTTTTACCCTTTGGGTACTGAACCCTAAAAACTAAGCTACTTCTCGCTAAGGGCAGCCCCTGTGGCCCAAACCTAACTATCCTAATCCTAACTAATATTATAAATGCGAAAGTGAGTTTGTTTGTTACGCTTTCACGCTGAAACAGCTGAACGGATTTAGATGAAATTTGGCACGTGGGTAGACCATGAACTGGACTAGGACATTAGATACTTTTCATCCCGATATGACCCCGGGATCGCGGATTACGCGGGTGAAACCGTGGGGCGCAGCTAGTAAATAAATAATGATGTTTTTCAAAGATGTATTGTTTTCAGCACCATCAAATTTCTTCGATTTTTTCCCCCCTAAACTCATGTAAAAATTATCAAATCACACGCCATTTTGAGCCACAGCTCAGCCCGTAACTGGGACACGATGAGGCTCGGAGTGTTCACATTATGCGAGCAAGCGAACAGCTAAACACCTATTACTCGCACACGCAGCCACTACAGGGGACATAGACCTCGCTATGTGCAGGTAGACTTGAAAAAAACTAGACCGGAGACCCCAAAGTGAGATTCTATCAGCGATAACGACGATGGAAATGGCAAAAATGTAGAGGCCTGACATAAGCTATCGAAAAGCTTATGTCAATTCTGTTAAAGTCGTTGTAGAAATACGAAACGCTTTCGAAGCGATTGTCACTTGTCTAGGCCCTCTGTCTCTTCTGTAAAAATAATCCGTAAAAACTAAGGTGGAGTGAGATTGAAGTGAGGTGAAATTAAATTAGTTTGCAAAACTCCGCAGACAGATGGATATCTGTTTGTAAGTTACGCTTTCACGCTAAATAGGCTGAACGGATTTGGATGAAATTTTGCACAGCGGTAGACCATGACCTGGAATAGGACATAGGAAACTTTTATCCCAATATTCTTACAGGATCGAGACTTACGCGGGTGTAACCCTGGGGCGCAGCAAGTAAATTTATAAATTCGAAAAACTCTGCCTGTTTGTCTTTCTATCTGTCTGTCTGTCTGTATTTTACCTTTTAACGCCCAAACCACTGAACGGATTTCGATAAAATTTGGCAATGAGATAGATGGCATCCCGGGGAAGGACGGGCGAAGCCGCGGGCGGAAACTAGTAATATTATAAATGCGAAAATGAGTTTGTTTAATTCTATGTTTGTTACGCTTTCACGCTAAAACGGCTGAACGGATTTGGATGAAATTTCGCACAAGGGTAGACCATGACCTGAAAATGGATAAGGCTACTTTTTATCCTGGATCGCAGACGAAGTCGACGGCAACAGCTAGTATTATTATACAGCCGCCTCTTCTAGACTTTCCGAAGCCTACCTACTTCTTTGATCATGCTAGGGCTGGGGAAAGCATACACTTTTATAGTTAAATTAGACCACACCGTCGCATTAATGTGTTTTTCCGGTGCGAATCGTATACGCACCACATGCATGTACTAACATTTGGAGAAGAAATGAAATGAAAGTTTATTCTGTAAATAGGATATTGGAATCACTTTTACACGTCATATTAAAAAAATATTAAAAATAAGCTAGATGAGGTCGGCGTTTCCTATCTGACTACTCTGAGACGAAAGGCCGAAACAAACTTAGAGGTCGCAGTCTCTTTTAATGTCCAGACATAATCTTGGTCAAGCTATATGAGGACCATGATTAGATTAGCGTCTGAAATGGTATTTTGAGGAAAGAACCACAACGATTTGAGTGGAGCTGTCCAGTCAGTGCAAGCATTTGTCAGTAATGGAATTAAGAGCGTTTATTCTGAAAGTTGGCAACGTCGCAAATAACTGTCAAAAATTTACCTGTTTTGATTATTTTTACCCGACTACGGCGAAGAAAAAAGGATTTTGGTTATGATTTTGACCGGTATGTATGTATATATGTATGTATGTATGTATGTATGTATGTATGTATGTTCATCTGTTCCCTCATATCTTCTAAACGACTCATCACAATTTGACAAATGAGGTATCGTTGGAAGCGTCTTGATCGTCCGCTGGTTATAGGCAATGTGACACATTAAATTAAAATGTCGCCCTCTAGAGGATATAAAGACAGGAACTAAAAAAAAAATTGTTTAATCGTACCTAGAAAATGAAAGGGCTTAATGAGCACATTTCAAAAATATTATAATATATTTTTGAAATGTGCTCATTAAGCCCTTTCATTCAGCCCAAAAGAAAAAAGAAATTAAAGTAATAAAAACTAAAAACGTGTTAGGGCCATAAATCGAACAGATTACGTGTGACTCCGGATTTTTAATTTGTCTGTCTGTGGTGTCTTGTTTATACCTTTTTAGTCGTAGTAGGGTTTTAATTTTTATTACTTTAATGGCAATATTACTGTATGGAACTATAAAATATCGTTAATTAACTTACTAGAATATTAATAATGAATTGCAATTATAACACTGAATTTAAGTTGTAACCGGTTTTTGGTGTAAAAAGGCACTTGGAAAGTTTCCAAATCCTTTTTTTACAACTAATACTAAATATTTGGTGTTACGATATGATTTATTGCATTTTATAATCAATGACAGGTATTTTCAAAGATTTCCACCACCCTTACATTGGATCACATTTTTCCATGAATTTGATCCAATGTGACGGCACATTGGATCAAATTCATGGAAAAATGTGATCCAAAAACAGATTTCTGAATCAAATTCAGAAATAACATTATTATAAAAAAAAATACAATATATATAAAAAAAAGAATATATAAACATAAACACATTATTTTACACCGTCGCCATATTTAATACCTCGGTGACATTTTACGCAATAACTTGTTA
Organism: Lithophane ornitopus; assembly: GCA_948473465.1. Lineage (NCBI taxonomy): Eukaryota > Metazoa > Arthropoda > Insecta > Lepidoptera > Noctuidae > Lithophane > Lithophane ornitopus. The sequence continues at coordinate 4,328,401 of OX419641.1, read as the reverse complement.
GCGGATAAAAAGTGCGCGAATTTATTTTTCTTTTTCGAGTGTCATTTCAAATGTTCAGCGGTTGTTTATGGTTCGATAACTATAGCACTATTGACAACTGTTTTTTTTATTATTTTGTTATTAAGTGAACAAGCACCTTTGTATGGGAAACTGTTCGCATTTTTTTTTTTGTTTTTTAAATTGATTTTTAGAATAAATGTAGAAGGAAGTAGGTTAAGATAATATGTTTCAGCAAAATATTCTTTTCCATTTGGAATTAAGAGTCTATAGTACCCCAAATTTCTTAGCATGATCCTCCGTTATATCGACAATAAGTGTACTACATCATTAATTTTGAAATAAATACACACAAAACAAAACTTCAATCGTAGGCTAGATTAAAGAATATCAATAAAAAAATGTTAAAACAAAAGTATTTTTGGCAAGAACACAATCCCCAAATTGACCGGCTCCCCAGCACATAGAAGATTGAAGAATATCAATTAAAAAATGTTAAAACAAACGTATTTTTGGCAAGAACACAGTCCCCAAATTGACCGGCTTCCCAGCACATACAGAAACCCTGAGAGTATTTCGTTGTGTAACTAAAACCAAACTGTAAACAGTTGCGTGACTAAAACCAAACTGTAAACAAACTCAAAATTCGGAGTCACATTTACACACTCCGGATTTTGAATTTGTCTGTCTGTGATGTCTTGTTTATACCTTTTTAGTTGACTTTTTTGCCGTAGATGGGTTTGAGTTTTTTATAACTTTTATTTTTATATAAAAATTTTGTAATTGAAATGTGCTAATTATGTACTTCTAAAAAAAAATTAATTCACGACTTTATGTTCTCTAGAGGGCGACATATAATGTGACGCCACATAGCCTATAACCAGCAAACGATCAAGAAGCTTCTAACGATACTTCATTTGTCAAATTATGATGAGTAGTTTAGAAGATATGAGGGAACAGATGAACATACTACATACATACTGGTCAAAATCATAACCCTCCTTTTTGCTTCGCCGTAGTCGCGTAAAAGTGTTTTGGAAATATACATAAACATTTTCGAAGACATCTTTTATTTAACCTTGGTTTTTACATAATATAAAACTGTCCAATTTATTTTGGTACACGGCATACTACGGAACTTTATTAAAAATGTACTGAAATTGAAAAGCTATTGACATATTTTCTATTACTGACAGGCAACCAGGTTTCAAGAAATACTGGTTTTACATTATTGAATCAACTTGTAATAATATAATTTGTTATTACAGCTGTTTTAGGATTATGTATTTTTACATAATATTCTTACAATGAAATTAATTAAATAATTTCCGTAGTTATCGAGTATACACAGCCGTTCTTGATAATGAATGGCTGACGCATAACGTATCCAAATATCATTGGTCTTGAACAGGATCGGATTAAGAACTTTTAATACGTACCTGGCTTTGTGGAACGCACCTACTGGACGGTTGTGTTCTATTATTTATAGTATATTGTGATACAAGTGTGCTCTATTGGATATTACACTCGAGGCGGTATTATTTGATAAGGTAGCCGAGAGTGTAATGATAAATGCACACGCGTTTCATACGACGTTTTTCAACACACTTGCGAGAAAAAAAACAGACTTGTTGTAAGAACTTATGCTACAATAACGTAATGAGCCAGGTACTGACTATCCGGAGTTTCTTTTAAAAACTTCTATGTCGGTTGGTGACAATACTTCAAATTTTGTATTTTTGATATTAAATAACCACACAACGAAAACGATAATAAATATTTATGGAAAATGGCGCGCTGGTTTTTTTTTATAGGTGTAAATAGGCACTGGCAAAACCTATAGAAAGCATATACAAAAAAAAATTTTTTTTTTTTTTTTTTTTTCTGGTAACATTATTGCTTTTTGTACCCCTTTCGGATTGGACAGGGATTTTGTTACATTCGTGACGTGGAGTTTAGAAGATATGAGGAAACACATGAACATACATACATACATACCGGTCAAAACCATAACCCTCCTTTTTGCTTCGCCGTAGTCGGGTAAAAAGGAGTATGTAAAGATCGTAGCAGGTTGCGTGCTGTAGTTTCTGCTTACCCCAGGGGAAGAAGGCGTGCGTTCATGTATACAACATTATTTTTTGTTTATGCTAAACCCGAAAAGGGGTCATTGTACTCATCATTTTGAACAACTTTTTCTATGGGACCAACAATGAAATCGCGAAGAAAAAATCAGCTGTTCCCTACATTTGTGTTCATTTAAATCGACAAAATGTATGGAACAGCAGTTTTTTTTTTCGCGATTTCATAGTTGTTCAAAATTATGAGTACAATGACCCCTTTTCGGGTTAAGCATAAAGAAAAAATAATGTTGTATATAGGTAATTTAGGCTGCCTTAATACATCCCTGTCATTGAAACGATTTTCTTTATATAAATGGCAAGAAAATTTTGTAACTTATCGCAGTTTGTATAAATTATTGTTGTGTCTAAAAGATTTACGTTTATTCAAAATGAAACTATTTTGTTTTCTTGTTATTATATTTTTGGGAGTTGTCTACGCTGCTTTAGGTAAGATTAAATCCTGTAGTACCTACATACTGTCGCGGTCTGCATCACGGACATTGATGGACGATTGTGAAAATGTGGGCCGAAGCGAAGCCGAGGCACACTTACGTGAGTCCAGCAATGTCTGGTTGCGGCCAAGCCTTGTATAGTTTCCCAAATAATGCACGGAAATTCAAACTAAGTAAACTAAATAAAAAATCCAGAATCAATGACGAACAACGAACATTTTTCACGCGCCATTATGTTCATTTGTTTCTTTTTTACTTTAAACAGTTCTATTTGCATGACAAATCGAAATTTAAATACAATCTTTGTTAAGTTAGCTTCTTGGTTGCCATGTGTTCAAGTAAAAAGTTCGTTCCATTTTTAAATAACACGACAGATATGAGTTTTCATAGTAATTATTTGGCCGCTAAACATGACACGTATGAATTTTCATACAAACATTACCGGCCGCCGTATCGTCACTAGTTTTTGACCAGTACAGCAATTTCGATTTATCTCGGAGAAGGTTGTCAAAATAATGCTCGAATTTCCAAATATGTTTGAGAAAAATAATGTTTTCTTTTTCAGATCCTTCATGCTTGCAACAGCCTGTAACGGGAAGGTGTCGTGGTTCCTTTACTAGGTACGCATTTTTCATCATTTTCAGCTAGTGCGTTGTCCCGTGACGGTTGGCAGCACTGTTCTGTGAGTTACCAATTTAGCTCCACTGTTAAATTTAGAGTCGGACCACGCACAATGAAGGGTTCCGTAGTTGGGATGAATTTATGCCAAGAACAAACATAACATTGTAGTTGAGATTGACGAGTAAATCGACCAACTCAAAGGAAAATGCCAGAGCTTCCTACAAAACGCGGCCAGAACCGACAAAGATGAACTATTAATAATTTCATAAAAAAGGGAAATAAATATAGAATTTGATAGCATAATTAGTTTTGTATTAGAAGCACACCAAAAAAAGTTATAGTTTTTTAAAGTTGATCACTTGATACTTCTGATTTTAACGATAACATGAAATAAACTATTAAATTATGACTTTTAGCACATTATCCTCAGTTTCAACAGCCAAGTTAGTCGTAAATAGTCCAGTAACACAGCAATAAACAACACAAAACTCAAAAAAATACGGAAATATTTCGTTAAAAAGTACGGAGAAGTCAAACTTTTTGACAATGACAAATGCCAGTTACCAGCACTATAATTACTTTTTTAGGAATAAACTATTCTAAACGGTATCGATAATCGAATAAAAAAATATATTTAATTATTACATTACTATAAAATATAATATACTTCTACAAAAATATAGCTAAATGCTATTTATTAATATAATTACGAGTTATGATTTATGTAAGTAATAAAATTCACTTACGTATCTTCATATTGATATTATTGTAATCGATTTGCAAGTGCAATTTCGTATCGATATTATTTTATTTTGGTATTGGCAATATTTCTATTGATGAAATGTGTTGTTAAATGGAATAACTATTTAAAATGACTTTTCAACGGTGTGCTTCTACAGATTTTATTTATATTGTATAATTCTTATTGTTTTTTGCTATGAATTATCATTATTATAGAAAGTCTGTCGGACGCTACATACAACTCGAGCCGATTCTTGACATTGTCCTTTGCAGTTGCAAAAACTACTTCTTCAAAAAGGAGGAGGTTCTCAATTCGTCTGCATGTTTTTTTTTGTATGTATGTTACGCGATTACTCCGCCAAATATGAATCGATTTTGATGTTTTTTTTTTGTTTGGTAGGTAGGTTTTATTTTCTTTGCTTGCGTAGTTTTTGAGTTAGCTTCAATATTACGTATTTTTTCCCACTTAGTTTATATAGACGATGTTCTGTGTCTCCGTCACTGTTATTTACATAGCAGGTAGTGGTATAGTCGGTGTGGGCGCGTTCCATTAGGCTGCGGCAGCCGCCGGTTGAACGCGTCCCAAAGGGTCATGGCTTTTCGGCTGGCCCGGGGATACCGCACGGTCTCTCGTGAGGCGGCGAGCCTCCTTGCCGGATTACTGCCATGGGATCTGGAGGCGAAGGTCCTCGCGCACATCTGGGAGTGGCGCGAGGAGATGAAGCACCGGGGCGTAACTCCGCTGCCGCGAGAAATCGCGGCACAGCGGACAGAGCTCCGGCAGGATCTCATGGCGGCATGGAGAGTGCGATTGTCGCAACCCAGTGCTGCACGCCACAAGTCCCCTCTTTGAGAAGTGGTTGGAGAGGCGCCACGGCGTCCTCACCTTCCGCCTGACGCAGGTCCTCACCGGACATGGCAGCTTCGGGAGGTACCTGTGTAGGATTAGGCGGGAGGAAACGCCCGGGTGTCACCACTCTGCGGATCGTCCGGAGGACACGGTGGAGCATACGGTGGAGGTGTGCCCTGCTTGGGCGGAGCACCGCCGTGTCCTCGTGGAGGCGATTGGCGGCACTGACCTCTCGCGTCCGGCCCTGGTCCAGGCCATGGTACGGAGCGAGAGAGCATGGGAGGCGGTCACCTCCTTCTGCGAAGCAGTCATGCTCGCGAAGGAGGAGGTGGAACGCGTGAGGGAGAGGCAAATCCTGCGCCCTCACGCCCCTAACCGCCGCCGCTGGAGACACCCTGGGCGTCGGGAATCCCAGGCGGATTCCCGGCCACCATAGGCGCGGGCTTGCGGACGGCGAGCAATGGGTAGCTCGCCGTCCGATAAGGACCAGGCCCGGGTTGAAGGGCGCGTCGTGTTCCACGCGCGCCTCAAAGAGATGTCAGCACACCTGGCAGGCATCGGATACCGGGACCCTGGCAACAGGCAACTGAAGGAACCCGGGTGGGTTTTAGTCAGTAAGAGTCCGACACGCCCTTCCGCTCCGCCCAGAGCGGGAGAAGTCATTTGATGATTTCCCACCCAAAAAAAAAAAAAAAAAGTTAGTGGTATAGTGGTAGTCGAATTTGTGTGGGGTAGGTACCACAACTAGAAAGTGACAAATTAAAATGTTTAAAAGTTTAGTTTTAGTTTTTGTTAAAACTTTTTATTTTTTTCAACTACAATGTTAAGTTTGTGATTGGTATAAATTCATCCCAACTATCCGTAGCTGACTCTTCACTGTGAGTGGTCCGACACGCACTTGGTTTTTAACTTTAATTCTCAATTCTCAATTCTTTATTGCGTACCATAATGTATACAGTTGGTGTTTTTTTTTTTTTTTTTTTTTTTTTTTTTTTTTTTTTTTTTTTTTTTATAAAAAATAAATTTGCGTAAAACATGGTATACATTGATGTTAATATTATTACAGTAGCTCAACATGTTTCGCTAAGATATAACATAGCATGCAAAAATTTATATTTTAACAAAAGGAATCAACATCTCACATGCATAAAATCTTTTAAACTGTAAAAATTACATTCAATAAGCCACTTGTGTAATTCTATCTTAAACTTTCTCGAGTTCAATATTTTAAAGCGACTTGGTATTTTGTTATAAATACGTACGCACATTGCAAGGCAGTTTTGCGTGGTGGGAAAAACAGTTACATCAGTCTCAATTATGGACCCTGTCGGGCACAGCATAGATAAAAGTAGGAGAGAGGAGGAAGAACGCTTGGCGTTTAATAAGACAAACTATGAGTTTATACATGTTTTATATACTTATTATTAATTTTATTTATTATGTCAGTAATTTATTTATTATTAGTTTTATCAATTATTTAAGGTATTTAGTTATTATTATTTTTATTTACTACGTAAATAATTAATTATTATATTTTATTTTATTTTAAAGTAACTTTAATTAATATTATTATCCTACAGGGGTAAGTCATTTATTTCATATTTATAATTTATCATCTAAGTATTCGCCTATACTATAGTAGCATTTACTTTCAAGGAAGATTTTTAATTTATTAATAAATATATTATAATTATCTAAATTCTTAATTATTGCGGGTAACTTATTATAAATTTTTATGGACATGACAAACGTACTATCGGAGTGCATTTTTAATCGAGATAGTGGTAAGTTTAGTCTGTTTTTGTGTCTTAGAACAATTTTCTTTTGTATGTCCTCTCTTTTTGTAGAGAAATCTGGATATTTACGTACGAACTTACAAACTTCAAATATATACAAGCATGGTAGGGACAAGATCTTTAGTTCCTGAAAGTGGGGTTTACAGCTATCAGTGACTTCAATATTTACTAAGATCCTAATTAGTTTTTTTTGTAATGTAAGTAACGTAGGCGCGTTTAAATATAGTACATACTAATTCCATGCTTTTTTTTTCAGATATTATTACGACTCATCTTCTGGCAGTTGTAAAAGTTTTACCTATGGCGGATGTGATGGAAACACGAACAACTTTGAGGAAGAGTCTCAGTGTCACAAAGCATGCGCATTATAAACATCAATTTGAGAACATTGTTATAACCTCGTTTTCATAAAATTATTGGCTGCATACAAGGTGAAATTACATTTAAATGTTGGTGTAACTTCAGACATTTTCAATAACAATAGGGGGGAATATGCATGTGATTCATATAAGGGTCAAGTATTTTTTTTTATAAACTATATTACTTCAGATTTATGCCTCCATCAATGTTTTTAAATAATATTTCTTTTTGAGCGAGTTTTTTTTTTTTTTAAAGTGCCATTAAACTGTGGGATATTGAAATATTTGAAAAGCAACGCTATTCGTCAGAGCGGATGTGACGTAACAGTCTATGACAACAATCAAAATATCAATGTGTTTTGTAGGAGTGTTTGACATTGACTTGACACTTGTTTGTTTGTCATCTTAAACTACTACAAGGGACTATAAGGTTCGAAAAATAAAAGAGAAGAGAAGCTCGTGGCTAAGTAATAACAGCCGCTCGGGTCGATCCATCAGGTTAAGCTACGCTTGTCAGGGTTGGTCCGTCGATGGGTGACCATTTTCACATATGGAGACTCCTCCGTGCCTCGGAAAGCACGTTAAGCCGTTGGTCCCGGCTGTCATTTGTGGATCCTTGACAGTCGTTACGAGTCGTCAGAAGCCCGAAAGTCTGACAACCAGTCTAACCAAGGGGTATCGTATTACCCAGTTACTGTGTTGTGGAGGTCAGATAGGCAGTCGCTTCATGTAAAATACTAGTATTCAGCTGCATCCGGTTAGAATGGAAGCCGACCCCAACATAGTTGGGAAAAGGCTAGGCAGATTGATTTTTTTAATTTAAACTGTCTCGTCACCACACCAAGCGCGTCAAATGGAGGGCGGGCGTTTAAATAGCCAGGGTCGGTTGGATATTTTTATCATTTTTTTTTAAGTATTTTAATTTGCTTTTTTGTCGTCGAATTTTGTTTTCGCATAAAAATATAAAAAAATACATGCATATTCCCTATTAGGTAACTACAGTACTAGCGGCCCTTTTTATTCAGCTGGAGACACTTTAGGGTTTCACTTTCACGCTAAAACGGCTGAACGGATTTGGATGAAATTTGGCACAGGGGTAGACCATGACCTGGAATAGGACATAGGATACTTTTTATCCCGATATTCCCACGGGATCGAGACTTACGCGGGTGAAACCGCGGCGCGCAGCTAGTAATATTATAAATGCGAAAATGAGTTTGTCTGTTACGCTTTCACACTAAAACGGCTGAACGGATTTCGATGAAATGTAATAAGGAAGTAGTTCAAGATAATTATGTTTTAGCAAAATGTTTATTTCTATTAGGAATTCCGGGGTCTATAGTACCCCAAATTGCTTAGCATGATCCTCCGTTACATAGAAAATACTACAACATTAATTTTGAAATAAATATAAATTGTATGCTAAAGTTGAGGATTAATAATAAGTAATAAATTAGACGAAAAAGGTCTCCATAAAATTATCTAGATAGAAAAAAAATCATAAGTCTCCAAACCGAACAATAAACAGCTAGTATATTTATTTTAATTTTATTAATTGAAACCAAAAAGATGTATATCACTGTTAATGATAAAATTGAATTTTTATTCCAATTAAATCACGAAATAATAGGTATTTACCTATGAAATTGCCGTTTTGTATGAAAAAAATTAAACGATTTTTTTTCATGAATTTTTTATTTGTATTAATCGAAGTAATCACCCATGCAATCAATGCATCTTTGCCATCGCAGTGGCAGTTTATTGATGCCCTTCTTAAAGAAATCAGCTGGACGGGAGGCAACAAATTCTTCAAAGGCATTTTGTACTGCCTCTCGGGTATTGAATTTTTTTCCCGCCAAGAAGTTATCCAAATTCTGGAAAAAGTAGTAGTCTGTAGGCGCAAGGTCTGGTGAGTAGGGCGGATGACGGAGAGCTTCCAACCCCAGTTCTTGCAACTTGGAGACCGTCTGCTGTGCAGTATGAGGTCGCGCGTTGTCGTGCAGGAGCAGCGGAGACGAGCGATTGACCAATGCTGGTTGGAGATGCGCCAGCTTCTCCATCATTTTGTTCAGTTCTTCACAGTACACATCTGCAGTAATGCTCACCCCGTTTGGTAAGAAGCTGTGATGAATCACACCGGCGCCAGACCACCAAACAGTGACCATCACTTTTCTAGGGGTAAGTTTTCGTTTAGGGCATTGTTTAGGTGCTGAACCAGGATCCAACCAACTTGCTGAGCGCTTGCGGTTATCAAACAGAATCCATTTTTCATTGCAGGTAACAATGCGGTTCAAAATTCCTTCATTTGTGTGTCTGTTGAGCAGTGCAAGGCACGTCTCGACGCGTACTTCGCGCTGGCGATCATTGAGTTCGTGGGGCACCCATTTGTCAAGCTTTTTTACCTTGCCAATTTGACGCAAATGGACCAATATTGTTTTGACGCTAACGTCGAAAGCTGCTGCTAATTCAGCCGTAGATTGTGTATCATCAGCTTCCACAATCGCCTTTAATTCGTCATTGTCGACCAAAGTCTTCGGACGACCGCGAGGTTCATTTTTCAGGTCGAAATTTCCAGAACGGAAGCGAGCAAACCAATAACAGGTGGTGCGTTGGTTTGTAGTGTTAGCTCCGTAAACGTCGTTGATGTTGCGTGCCGCTTGTGCCGCGTTGCTGCCACGATCACACACGTCTTACCGGATGCAGCTGAATACCAGTATTTTACATGAAGCGACTGCCTATCTGACCTCCACAATCCAGAAACTGGGTAATACGATACCCCTTGGTAAGACTGATTGTCAAACTTGCGCGCTTCTGACGACCCGTAACGACTGTCAAAGATCTACAAATGACAGCCGGGAACGACGGCTTAACGTGCTTTCCGAGGCACGGAGAAGTCTCGGTATATAAAGATGGTTACCCATCCACCGAACAACCCCATCAAGCGAAGCTTAACCTGACGAATCGACCCGTGTGGCTGTTAATACTTAGCCACGAGCTACTCCTCTCCAGAGAGATAATAAATATATTGGATGGAAGATGGTTTCTTTCTACTACCCTCAGTGCCTATAGGATACTATTACAACTGGAAGGCTACTTTAGAGGTAAGAAAGAAAAGTGTCTGAGCTAAGTACATGCCAGTCTTCGGAATAATGCTGCTCAATGCCTAAGATAGTCTGTAGTATACCTACCGTATGGTATAGAAAGATGTGGTTCAGGTTCAGACCATCAAACTGATCTACCAACTTGGTAATGGCAAAAAAAAATATCAACTGTCCCTTAAAAAACTTCGATCAAGTAAGCTAGGTTAAAGAATCAATCAATCTGCCTAGCCTTTTCCCAACTATGTTGGGGTCGGCTTCCAGTCTAACCGGATGCAGCTGAATACCAGTATTTTACATGAAGCGACTGCCTATCTGACCTCCACAACCCAGAAACTGGGTAATACGGTACCCCTTGGTTAGACTGGTTGTCAGACTTTCGGCTAGGTTAAAGAATATCAATTAAAAAATGCTAAAAAACAATTTTTTGGTACACAGTCCCAATTAATTAACAATTCTAATAATTGACCGGCTCGACAGAACACAGAGAAACACTGAGAGATTTTCGTTGTGTGCCTAAAACCAAACTGTAAAATAGCTAAGTGTTTTGGAAATAAATCACATAAATTTTCTATAACATTTTTTATTTAACCTTGGTACTAACATTTTTTATAAAACTGATGTCCAATTTATTTTGGTACACGGCAATACTACGGAACTTTATTGAAAATGTACTGAAGTTGAAAGCTATTGACATTTTTTTCATTTACTGGCCACGAAACCCTGAAGTTTCAAGAAATACTGGTTATTACACTATTGCATCACCTTGTTTTTGTTTATAAAGGTGCTTGAGGATTCTTGTTTTTTTACCTATTCACAATTGAATCAACTTGTAATATAATTTGTTTTTACAGCTGCTTTAATGAGATTATTGTTGTTAGTTTGTTATTAGGGCGTGTATTGACTACTGGGCGTAATGTACCATTCGCAGGGAGCATGTTACGTCACGCCGTGTTCTAAACTCCGTATAAAATGCACTTGTTTTCACGTACTGACTGCACGAATGCTCGCTTTGTAACATGTTACATTACAACCCGTAACACCGGTCAGTACACGGCTTTATTGTTTTTTTTTACCTATTATACGTGCTATTAAATTGATTAAATAAGTTCCATGGTTAACGAGTATACACAGCCGTTTTTGATAATGAATGGCTGACGCATAATACTCTAAGCGCATAACGCATCAAAGTATCAATGGTCTTGACCAGGACCGGATTAAAAACTTTTTATACGTAGGCACCTTCCTACTTACCTTGATGAATATAAATTTTGATGGACCGAGAGGGAGAGGAAGGCCAAAGAAAAGATGGATGGATTGTGTGAGGAATGATAATGAAAGAGCAGGGAGTGAATAATAGCGTGACGATTGAAAGGCTCTCTGGCCTCAATTCCCAGGCCTTTTATTTTTTTCCTAGCGAGGTCAATTTCCACGACGGTCGAAAACTGGCAAGCTGGTCCTGCTGAGGAAGGAGGAGCGCCCTGCAGACTCTCCGTCAGCACACAGGCCCATTGTGCTCTTGGACGAGGCGAAAAAACTATTAGAGAGAATAATCGCTGACCGCCTCGTTCGGCACTTGACTGGTGTAGGCCAGATTTGGCGGATAACCAGTTTGGTTTTCGGCGGGGGTGCTCCGCCGTGGACGCCATCATGTCTTTAAGAGCTCTAGCGGAGGAAGCAGTTTCCGAGGGTGAGGTCGTCTTGGCGGTGTGTCTGGATATCGCCAACGCCTTTAACACCCTGCACTGGTGTTGCATAAGGGTAGCACTCGTGTATCATCGTGTACCTGCCTACCTCTGTCGCATTATCGGGGACTATTTGGCGGAGAGAGCCGTTATGTACCTAGGTCGGGAAGAGTGGACACGGAGAGAAACGTTGTGCGGTGTTCCACAGGGCTCGGTCCTGGGGCCGTTGCTGTAGCACATTGGTTACGACTAGGCGCTGCGCGGTGCACTTCCCCACGGCGTTGACGTTATCTGCTACGCCGATGACACACTGGTGATGGCCCGGGAGCAAACGCACCGGCAATCAGCCATACTGGTCACGGCAGGTATTGCGCAGGTCGTTGGAACGACCCGGCGTTTGGGACTCGAGGTGGCTTTGCACAAGTCTGAAACTTTTTGTTTCCATAATTATCATAGATTTTTACACATTTTTTGATTACTTAAACTCACACACTGTCTTATTATATTAGGAATATTGCGATATTGTGTACTTTTACAATGTTTGTAAATATTTATTTATTATAATTGATATATACAAAATATTGTAAAACATTTTTTAAAAGAGTAACGGTGGAGTTTCTTGCCCATTCTTCTCCATACGAAAACTACCTTTTGGAAGGGGCAACTAGACTAGTTTTATTTATTAGTTTTTGACGTTCAAAAGTGCCTTTAATGTGCCTATTTGAAATAAATGATTTGACTTTGACATGGGCCTCGGATCAAGCCACCGGGATTTACAGAGTCGAGTCGATGATAAAGTACCTGGGACTCATCCTCGATAGCCGGTGGGCGCTCCATTTTTAGTATGTTACTTTTGCTATAACCTTGGCAGTAACTGCACGACACCATAATCGAGGATCGGGAGCAAACATGCTTGTATAGTGAGTAGCTTAGTGTCCACGACAATTTTGGATCTGTATCCGATGATGGACTTGAGCGCAACTCTTACCTTGTTTCCCCCACGGAAGAAAACGTGAATTTATGTATGTAGCCATTCCGCCATTCCTTTCTGGAACGTAGGCAAAAATGGCGACTATATGCGCATGTCTGCGCCCCTGCATATGCTTTGATCGTCGTTCTAGTGTAGCGCTTAGCATTCTCTGTCTACGGAAGCGCGCCACCGCGCGCGTTTCACGTATTTGGGTAGAAGGGAGCTTAGCTCCGCCCACATGCGCAAGCTCAGTGAGGCTTCTAAGGTCCTTAATACATCCCTGTCATTCAAACGATTTTATATATAAATGGCAAAAAAATATTGTAACTTATTGTAGTTTGTTTATTAAATGCTATAAAGTATTGTCGTGTCTAAAAGATTTACGTTTCTTCAAAATGAAACTATTTTGTTTTCTTGTCATTTTATATGTGGGAGTTGTCTCCGCTGTTTTAGGTAAGTTTCAATGCTAATTATTTAAAGTTTATAAATTAATAAGGTATAAATTCTAGAATCAATGACGAACAACGATATTTTTTCACGCGCCATTATGTTCATTTTTTGTTTTTTCTTGCTTACTTTCAAAAGCTCTGCTAAACCGAAATTTAAATAAAATCTTTGCTAAGTTACCCCTTTATTTATTTATTTATATAATAGTTTAAGCACACAAATTTATAGAGGCGGACTTAATGCCATAGGCATTTTTTACCAGTCAACCTTTGGGTGATGAAGAAACAAACAGTGATAGGTGCAATAGCGAAAATTGTGGAATAAATATTATTTAAATACATAAACCTATTAAAACTATATATACACATATAAATAGTGATAAGGCCGCCCATTGTATATTTTGTTTGTTATTGTTTTTTGTTATATATTTCTGTGGTGTACAATTAAGAATATATAAATAAATATAAATATATATAATAAACTATTATTATACTCTTTGGTTGCCATGTGTTGAAGTAAAAAGTACGTTCCATTTTTTATAACAGGACAGATATGAGTTTTCATAGTAATTTATTTGGCCGCCGAAAGGGAAAGAATTTTCATACAAACATTGCCGGCCGGACGCTCGCATGTATGCGGCCAGTACAGCAATTTCGATTTATTTCGAATACGGTTGTCAAAATAATGCTCGACTTTTCAAGCATGTTTGAGAAAATTATGTTTTCTGTTTTAGATCCTATATGCTTGCTACCGCCTAAACCGGGACCGTGTTGTGCTTACATTCCAAGGTACGTATTCTTCATCATTTCAGCTAGTGCGTTCATTACTTGTCCCGTGACGCGATTGGTAGCACTGTTCTGTAATAATCGACCAAATTTTTGCAGTTGCAAAAACATGTTCGTACATTTCATATCGGAGAACATGTTTTTCAACTAAAATGTTATATGTTGTAAAATGGTATATGTTGTGCCGTAGCACTGTTCTTTCAAATGCCATTTTGAACTCTATTAGTATTTAAACTGAGCTTAACAAGCAATGGTGCCAACATGACCGTAAGGGACAAGTTATAGTGAATGATCTGTAAGTCTAAGGTGCGTTTCATCAAATAAAAACACCGGCAAAATTAGAGGAACGCAAAAAAGGTGCCTTTTTTAAAAATCTTGTTCAAAAATAAAAATTTAAAAATCTTGTCCGAAATTAAAATAAAAATTTCGAAAAGTTATTCCGTTATTTGAATGATTACTCATTTTTCATAATACATTATGGACCTTTTTTAAAATTTTCAACCTTCTAACAGAAATTGTACCCTTAAGAGGGTACAATTTCTGTTAGAAGGTTGAAAAATGTGTGTTTGTTAACACTTTAAGTTTCTAAGTGTTTTTGATAAGAAATTCGGTTAATGCAGTCAATGGTGGCCCTAGCTCATAACGTTTGTTTTGTTTGGAGAGTAAAGTTTTTTTTTTTGAACTTCATTTTAGCTAAGGACCTCTCAACGAGTATGGCCTCCTCTATCTCACTCCACTTCTTCCTGTCTTGGGCTGCTCTCATCCAGTCGTTGTTTGCGAATTTTATAAGTTCGTCATCCCATCTTTCCAGGGGGCGACCTCTTTTCTTTTTTCCGACGGGGCCTGCCCATGTAGTAATTTTTCTAGTCCATCTCTCTTTATCCTGACTTGCAATGTGACCAGCCCACTTCCATTTAAGTGTCTTGCAGTGGGTTAACGTATCAATAACGTTTGTCCTTTCTCTTATTTCGCTACCGTTTTTTGTTTCTGAGTTTCAAGTTAAGAATGCTTCTCTCCATGGCTCATTGGCATTTTTCAATTCTTTCTTTCGTGTGCGTATTATAAATCCAAGTTTGACTTGCATATATGAGAGGCAATGTAAAAGATATGAGTCTCTTTTTAATCTTAAAAGTAGATCAGATTTAAGGATTTCCTTGTGGCTCCAGAACTTGTTCCATGTCATTTTAATACGTATCTTTAATTCGTCACGGTGTCTTGATTTTGAGAATGATAATATTTGTTTGCCTAAATTCCACCTGTCGAATTTCTACAAATATGGGTCTTAGAGTTTTGTGACACATGATTTTAGTTTTTTAGGGTTCCGTACCCGAAGGGTAAAACGGAACCCTATTACTAAGGCTCCGCTGCCTGTCAGTCTGTTTGTCTGTCTGTCTGTCTGTCCGTCTGTCACCAGGCTGTATCTCATGAACCGTGACAGTTAGACAGTTGAAATTTTCACAGATGATGTATTTCTGTTGCCGCTATAAAAACAAATACGAAAAAGCAGAATAAATTAAATATTTAAGGGGGCTCCCATACAACAAACGTGACGTTTTTTTGCCGTTTTTATTGATAATGGTACGGAACCCTTCGTGCGCCAGTCTGACTCGCACTTGGCAGGTTTTCAATATTAATTCTAGTCACTTTAAATTAGTACATACTAATTCCATGCTTTTTTCAGATATTATTACAACTTTATTTCTCGAGATTGTGACCGTTTTATATACGGCGGATGCGGTGGAAACAAGAACAATTTTGAGACTTTGCGCCAGTGTCGCAAAGCGTGCCATTTTTTTTAAAACATCCATTTGAAAACATTTAACTTCGTAGGTATTCATAATTATTGGCCGCATACAAAATCAAATTTAATTTAATTTCAAGGAACGGTAGTGTCAGCGGGCCTTTAATTCAGCTATAAACAGATAAGCGTTTAAAAAATATTTTACAATGCATGTGCTCGAAAAGAGTCTTTATAAAGCAGACACATTGTTCGGAAAGTACCACATTTTCACACTAGTGCTTTTTACTTATCAGTGATTTTTTTCTCTATCATCAGCCTGACGTTGTTTTTGTTTGAAATCATACGTGTGACGGCTTTAAACTAATACTTCATTAAACACGTCAATCCTACCACCACATACTCTAAATTTAGATTTTGATCAATAAATGAATTTTTCAACATATTTTATTTTATTTCCTCGCACAATGCATAGTAAAGCGTTGTATAATACACGTGCGTAAGATGATTTCCGACTCGTGTAGACTTATACACATGCTCGCTTCGCTTGCTCGTGAATCAAAATGTCACATGTCGGAAATCACCTACTTTCCGCACTTATATCATAAATAACTATTACCTACAGCGTGTATCAGAAAGGTATATAATTATTTAAGGGTATGTTACACGCCAAAAAATTGAACAACTTTCCCCATGGGACCAACATTGTAATCGAGAAAAAATTATCAGCCGTCCCAAACATTCAGGTCAAATATGTAGGTTATTATCACACCATTGTAAGACCACACATTTCTGATATACAGGATGAAATGGAATTCATGGGCATCCTCCCTGAAATCGTGAAAAGAAATCAGCATGTTATTATCGACAGTACCATGAATGAACAGATCGGCTCACTCGTGACACGGGTCAGGAAATTAATATTTGTATTTAAAAATTTTAGATCTTCTGCCAACTTTCATACACTAAAAATGGTTTATAATCATAATAATAATATACCTGATATAGTAGTGATAGTCCGATTAGCGCGCCGCGCAATGATAGTCGATGTTACCATCCCACATGACGTGAACCTCGTGAAAGCCGAGAAAGAGAAACAAATAAAATATCTCGACTTAGCTCACGAGGTTGTCGGCATGTGGAATGTGAGCTCGGCTATCATTGTGCCGATTGTCGTAACGGCCAATGGCCTGATAGCCGAAAGCCTTGACCAACATCTCTCGAGGCTCTCGTTAGGCGGTTGGATCAAGGGCCTGATTCAGAAGGCAGTACTCCTTGATACGGCTCGCATTGTGCTGTTGCTTAGATTGGAACGGGCACAGCAGTTCTTAAAGATATGGCACAAAAACCTATTCGTTTCCCTACCATCGAACTCTATACTCACTGTAAAGTGCCTACTAGGCACGCATTTTTCCTAAACACTTTATTTCGCAAACATTCGGAGCTTGCCTTTGACCCAAATCACAACTCAAAAAAACGAAGGGCGGACAGAGTGTCCCAGACTGAGCTGGCCAATGTTGTGTTGGTGAAACGGCAGTATCACATCTTTGGCCCTGTTTCATACAACAGAGTAAATAAGATTTTAAATATCAATCCACCACTTACCTCTGGGGAGTGTAGAGTGCTCACGGACAGGTGGCTCCAAAGCCTGACGTACAAGGAGTTGGAAAATCTGGTGGTACTTACCTATGATTAAAATATGCCCTGGCATTTATATTCCCTTCGTTGTAATCCTCCCTTAGTATACCATCAAAACACAGACACATGCAGATACACCTTGCATACACACACACACACACACACACATATCTCACCTGCTTTACATGGATGACTTGTAACTGTTTGCCCCAACAATTTGCAACTGATGGAGTTACTGAAGGTAACCGAAATATTCAGTAGCGCTATCAGGATGGAATTTGGTGTGGACAAATGTGCGGTCATGCAAGTAAAGCGAGGGGGGATTGTGGAATCCGTGGGAATCCAACTCTCGGATTCCATATACCTAAGATCCCTCACCTCAATCGAAACCTACAAGTGTTTGGGTATGTCGGAAGCGTTAGGCATCAACGCCGCCGACATGAAACAATCGCTGAGGGAGTGCTTCTTTGGCCGTCTGAATAAAGTATTAAACGGTCTTTTATCAAGATGTAACAAGGTGCACGCTTTCAACGGTTTTGTCATGCCGGTGTTGATGTACTCTTTCGGCATACTCAAATAGACTCAAACGGAACTTGACGCCCTGGATAGGAGGTGGGTCCGTTATCTGCATCGGATGCATCACCCACGATCATCGGTGATGAGACTGTATATCCCGCGGAAGTGCGGAAGTCGAGGCTTCTTAAATGCAAAGACCCTGCACAACCGTGAGGTATGCTGTCTCAGGGCATACTTCCTAAAAGCCGACGTGCGGATGCACCGAGATGTAGTCTCAGTGGACCCACCCCGCTCTCCTTGACTAACCAGAACTGGCGCAAACCTGTTTTATTAGATACTAATGACCGCAAGGGGTATGGACCGCAGAGCAAAGTGCTTCACGGGCGCTTTTACCGGGTCCTACATGGGCCCGATGTAAACCTTTTAGCGTCCGTATCCTGGTTGCAATTCGGTGATGTCTTTGAGGAAACCAAAGGTTTTGTCTTTGCGATTATGGACGAAGTTATGGACGGCACGGTTGACATCTGTTAGCCATGCCACCGTCCGGGGGAATCAATCCGACACATTATTTCTGGCTGCTATCGTCTGGCTAACGGAGAATACTTGTATAGGCACAACCTTGTAGCCAGGATTATCCACAAGCAACTTGCTCTGAAATACAGTCTTGTGGAATCTGAAGTACCGTACTACAGGTGTGTGCCCGACCCAGTCCTCGAAAACGGCAATATCACGATGTATTGGGATCGATCCATCATCACTGACAGGACTATTCTTGCCAATAAGCGGTCCCACATCACGAGAACCTCGTGAAAGCTGAAAAAGATAAACAGATTAATTATATTAGGTTGTCGACAACAAGATGACAAATTACTAATAATCGGAAATAGTCTTATCCATAGAGGTTGACTAATAAGTTCTCAATGATAAATAAATACAATGTTGCATTACGTTTATCCAATATATTTGATACTGACCTCCTTTGAATCAGAGCTCATAACTCGATAATTCTGAAAACTTAACCGAAGACAGTGACAGTTGAAATGTTGATGTCAGAGACGTTACTTTCGAAGTTGTCGAAATGACTAACTAATATAATTTCTTCGTACGCTAACGTTACTATCGCTACGCTAAAACAATCGTTGCTAGGTTACCGTTGCTAGACCTGCAATTGGTTGACTTTGGGTAGTCACTCTGCTGTCAAGTTTGTAGTTCTAGCTCTCAGGTTAGCCAACCGGTAGAGATATGAAATAATTTTCTTCTCCTAATACGAAGACATATGACTTACTGTGTCTGGATGTAAGAGTAGACCCGAATAAACCCGATTTGCATTACACGACTAAAATACGAACAGTGCCAAGTTGCTCATCAATTAAAGTCCGTGACTGTACATACCGGTCAAAATCATAACCCTCCTATTTGCTTCGCCGTAGTCGGGTAAATAGGCTAAATGTTTTGGAAATAAATAAATAAATTTTCTATAACATTTTTTATTTAACCTTGGTACCTAAATAATAAAACTGATGTCCAATTTATTTTGGTACACGGCATACTACGGAACTTTATTGTAAATGTACTAAAGTTAAAAAGCTATAGATTTTTTTTTCTTTTACTGACAACGAAACCCTAAAGTTTCAAGAAATACTGGTTATACACAATAGTGTTACAGCTGCTTTAGGATTATTGTTTTTCGCTGCCTGTTTTTTAATACGTGCTTTTAAATTAATTAAATAAATTCCATAGTTAACGAGTATACACAGCCGTTTTTGTTAATGAATGACTGACGCATAACGCATCAAAGTATCAATGGTCTTAAACAGGAACGGATTAAAAACTTTTTATACGTAGGTACCTACTTACCTTGATGAATATAAATGTTGATGGACGGAGAGGGAGAGGTAGGCCAAAGAAAAGATGGATGGATTGTGTGAGGAATGATATGAAAGAGAAGGGAGTGAATGATAGCGTGACGGTTGACAGGAGAGAATGGAAGCTCTTGCCTCGATTCGCAGGCCTTTTTAGCGCATGCCTCAAGCGAGGTCAATTTCCACGACGGTGGGAAACTGGCATACTGGTCCTTCTGAAGAAGGAGGGGCGCCCTGCAGACTCTGACTGACGTCTCCGTCAGCATACAGGCCCATTGTGCTCTTGAACGACACGAGAAAGTTATTAGAGAGAATAATCGCTGATCGCCTCGTTCGGCACTTGTCTGGTGTGGGGCCAGATTCGGCGGATAACCAGTTTGGTTTTTGGCGGGGGTGCTCCACCGTGGACGCCATCATGTCTTTAAGAGCTCTAGCGGAGGAAGCAGTTTCCGAGGGTGAGGTCGTGTTGGCGGTGTGTCTGGATATCGCCAACGCCTTTAACACCCTGCACTTGCATAAGGGTAGCACTCGTGTATCATCGAGTACCTGCCTACCTCTGTCGCATTATCTATTTGGCGGAGAGAGCCGTTATCTATCCAGGTCGGAAAGGTCGAAGAAGGCGAGAGACGTTGTGTGGTGTTCCACAGGGCTCGGTCCTGGGGCCGTTGCTGTGGAACATTGGTTGCGACTGGGTGCTGCACGGTGCACTTCCCCACGGCGTCGACTTTATCTGCTACGCCGATGACACACTAGTGATGGCCCGGGGCAAACGCACCGGCAATCAGCCATACTGGCCACGGCAGGAGTTGCGCAGGTCGTTGGAACGACCCGGCGTTTGGGTCTCGAAGAGACTTTGCACAAGTCTGAGGGTTTGTTTGTGTTTCCATGGGCCTCGGAACAAGCCACCGGGATTTACAGGATACCGATGCGGACGTCTCCTACCACAGGAGGCGTCCGCATCGGTATCGAGTCGACGAAAAAGTACCTGAGACTCATTATCGATAGCCGGTGGGCGCTCGATTTTTTGTATGTTACTTTTGCTATACTTTGGCAGTAACTGCACGACGCCATAACCGAGGATTGGGAGCAAACATGCTTGTATAATGAGTAGCTTAGTGTCCACGCCAATTTTTGATCTGTATCCAATGATGGAGTTGAGCGCAACTCTTACTTGCTTCCTCCACGGGAAGAAGACGTGAGTTGAGAGATGTAGCTATTCCACCATTCCTTTCTGGATCGTAGGCAAAAATGGCGAACTATGCGCGCATGTCTGCGCCCTTGGATATGCTTTAATCGTCGTTTTAGTGTAGCGCTTAGCATTCTCTGTCTACGGAAGCGCGCCACCGCGCGCGTTTTACGTATTCGGGGAGAAGGGACCTTAGCTCCGCCCACATGCGCAAGCTCAGTGAGGCTTCTGAGGTCCTTAATACATCCCTGTCATTCAAATGACTTTCTATATAAATGGCAAGACAATATTGTAACTTATTGTAGTTTGTTTATTAAATGCTATAAAGTATTGTCGTGTCTAAAAGATTTACTTTTATTCAAAATGAAACTATTTTGTTTTCTTGTAATTTTATATGTGGGAGTTGTCTACGCTGTTTTAGGTGAGTTTCAATCCTGTTTAAAGTTTATAATTAATTAGGTATAAATTCCAGAACCAATGACGAATATATGTTTATTTTTTTGTTTCTTCTTTACTTTTAAATGCTCCTCTAAACCGAAATTTAAATAAAATCTTTGATAAGTTACCTCCTTGGTTGCCATGTGTTGAAGTAAAAAGTATGTTCCATTTTTAAATAAGACGATAGATATGAGTTTTCATACAAACATTGCCGGCCGGATGCTCGCATGTATGCGGCTAGTACAGCAATTTCGATTTATCTCGAATATGGTTCTCAAAATAATGCTCGAATTTTCAAGCATGTTTGAGAAAATTATGTTTTCTGTTTTAGATCCTATATGCTTGCTACCGCCTAAACCGGGACCGTGTTATGGTTACATTACAAGGTACGCATTCTTCATCATTTCAGCTAGTTCGTTCATTACTTGTGCCGTGACGCCATTTCTTTTTCGTCAAATGCCATTTTGAACTCTATTAGTATTGAAACTAAGCTTAACAAGCAATGGTGCCAACATGACATGTGAAAATATTGTGAGTTTGTGAAAACCATTTTTGGATTAAGAGATCCTTTAAACTTTAAAGTGCTAAATTTTGTTAGAGTCGAGTGTCTCCTGCCACCTAAATGCTTGGTTCTGGATATGAGAAAAAATTCACAGCAGTATCGACCAACTTACTTTTGCAGTTGCAAAAACATTGTTCTCCCATATATTCCGTATGGAAAAACATGTTTTCCAACTGCAATGTTATGTTTGTGCTTAGGATAAATTCATCCCAACTACGGAATCCTTTGTTGTGCGTGGTCCGACACGCACTAGGCCGGTTTTTTTACTTTAAATATAGTATATACTAATTCCATGCTTTTTTTCAGGTATTATTACAACTTTGTTTCTAGAGATTGTGAACGTTTTATCTATGGCGGATGCGATGGAAACAAGAACAATTTTAACACTTTGTGGGAGTGTCGCGAAGCATGCCATTTTTATTAAAACATCAATTTGAGAATGTTTAACTTCGTAGGTATACATAATTGCCAAACTGTTGCAGTATTTAAAAGAAGATTGAAAGAACACTACCTATCCATTTCGTCTAGTTCCATAGTTATTTTAAATTTAGTACATTGTAATTATATATTTTTTTAGTGATATTTATTTTAGGAGTATTTATGTAAGTATATTCTCATATTGGATGTTTATTTTTAAATTAGTGAATTGTTTCTTAATTTACCTATGTATTTCGTTTCTCTTCTACTCTTACACACGTTGTCTACATCTCTTCTATCTACTTTCCTATCGCATGTATGCTGGAAAAGATTTCTTTAGAAATAAGCACTGCCTTTGTACGTATTTTTCTGTTCCTTTCTTATTGTCTTTATTTATATGTGTGGGCATAAATTGTTAAATAAATAAATTAAAAGAATAATTATTGGCCGCATCCAAAGTCAAATTAAATTTATTTAAAAAATTAAAATTAAACAATAAAAATGTATACCTACTTTTTTATTAATTTCAAGTAACTATAGTATCAGTGGCCCTATCAGCTATAGACAGAGAAGGATTTAAAAAAAAAAAAAACTTGTGCTCGAAAAGAGCGTTTTCAAAGCAGACACAATGTTCGGAATGCCTTTTTCACACATTTTCTTTTTGCTTTTTACTTTTCAGTTTTTTTTTTTAATTTTTAACTCCACCGTCAGCAGTTTTTGTTTTTAATCATACGTTAGACTTCATTAAACTAATACTTCATTAAACACGTTACTTATCCCTACTCTAGATTTAGATTTTGATTAATATAGGAATTTCTCAATTTTTTTTTTTTTTCCTCGCTAAATGCATAGTAAATTGTTGTATGATACACGTGCGTAAGATGATTTCCGACTCGTGTCGGCTTATACACACGCTCGCTTCGCTTGCTCGTGAATCAAAATGCCACACGTCAGAAATCACCTACTTTCCGCACTTATATCATAAATAACTATTACATACAGCGTGTATCAGAAAAGTATATAATTATTTAAGGGTGTGGTACTCGCCAAAAAATTGAACAACTTTCTCTATGGGACCAACATTGTAATCGAAAAAAAAATATCAGCCGACCCCAACATAAGGGTCGAGTAGGTAGGTTATAATGATCTGTATCACACCATTTTAAGACCACACATTTCTGATATACAGGGTGAAATTGAATTGGTCATCCTTTTAAGGGGTAATTTTACTCATCATTATGAACAACTTTCACTGTGGAAATCGCGAAAAAGAAATCAGCTGTTTCCAACATTACGACGAGGTTTGCGAATCAAAAATATGAAGGGGACAGCTGATTCTTTTTTCGCGATTTTAACGTTGGTCCCATACCTAGTGAATGTTGTTCATAATGATGAGTACAATGCCCGAATGATGAATGAATTTAGTATCGATGTCCAATGACATCGACACCACACACGAGTGTGAAGTTTCACAACTGAATTTAATTTGACCTTGCACTTGACTGTTCTGTTTTATTTTGCTGAATTCATATTATACTTTATTTTTTATTTGTTTTGTTTTAATTGTCTTTCTGCTCCATTATTTCTCAACAATACTGCCGTCATAATGAAAAAGGGCACAACTAGCCTTTTCCCAAACGTTGGGGTCGGCTTCCAGTTTAACCGGATGCAGCTGAATATCAGTATTTTACACGGAGCGACTGCCTATCTGACCTCCACAACCCAGGAACGCGCTCCTCCGCTTCAGACAGATATAATAATTATATTGGATTCATATGAAAGGTGGTTTCTTTTTAAAATGCCCACACTGTTAATAGGATAATAGGTGTCATGTGTGGTTACTCTACAGCATGGTATTAGAAAGATGTGGTCCAGACCATCTAACTGACAACAGCTGTCTATGATAAATGATTTATTTCTGTAAGTGGGTGGGTTTGTATGAACACTTTTACACGTCAATCACATTTTTTTAAACTAGATGAGGTCGGCGTTTCCTATCTGACTACTCTGAGAAGAAAGGCCGAAAAAAACTCAGAGGTCACAGTCTCTTTTGAAGTCCAGACATAATCTTGGTCAGATCATGTGAAGACCACGTAGAATTGTAGATTGGTGTCTGAAATGGTCTTTTGAGGAAAGAACCACACAGATTGAGTGGACCTGTCCAGTCAGTGCACGCATTTGTGAGTCATCGTGTAGCTCAACTCAGAACTTAAGGAGCTCAACGACTCGACGAACAATACCAAAGAAAGGACATTTGAGTAGGCCGCATAAAGTACTCAAACTGTCAGATAAATAAAAAATGTAACTCACATAGTCCTCAAATACACAATAATTAAAATAATAATAATATTATACTTCGCAAAGTAAATATTCATGTAATTAACAAAATTCAATAAGTAAATAAAATAAAAATTTGGAGCAGCTCAATACCAAGCCTTTTTGTCCTCAATGTAATCTTTAATGGTATAAAACGCTTTATGGCACAACTTACGTGGCTTGGGAGTTTATTGTAAAAGCGTATACATTGACATCTGAACGAGCCACCTATTTTCTTGAGCCTAGTTGTAGGTACAACAATTTGTCTTTGTTCATAGTATTAATATTATGGATATCACTGTATTTTTAAACAATTTTATATTTTTATGGGCATATAAAAGATTTTAAAAAATATACTGAAAAGGCACTTTCATTACATTTATCTCCTTAAATTTCTCTCTGAGAGTGTCTTGGACTTAATTTATAAATTGATTGAACAGCTCTTTTTAACCCCCGACTGAAAAAGAGGGGTGTTATAAGTTTAACGTGTGTATCTGTGTATCTGTGTGTCTGTCTGTTCCATCGTAGCTGCCAAACCGCTGAACCGATTTTGTTTTTTTTTGTTTTGTTTGAAAGGTGACTTGATCGAGAGTGTTCTTAGCACACTCCACAATGAAAACGCCAACATACACTAGGAATAATGAATATATGCTATTGTAGAAAGGATAGCTGCTGTTAATTTCCTATTTTCGTGAGCCGTCCCCCGACGCGACGACGCTTGGATCTAAATATTACCTACAACTTTTATATTAAACTTAAAGGGCCAATACATATTATTTTTTTACTTTTTAAATGCTATGTTTTTGTCGGGGGTTTATTAAATTTTTAATTTAACTTTTATTTGCAAAACAAAAATAGTCTGAATGTCGGCGGCATTTCCCCACAATAGAATGCCGTACGACGTTACACTATGAAAATAACTAAAGTACACTAAACGGGCTGTCTCTATGTCAGTTAAATTACGAAGTTTTCTAACAGTATATGCTGCGGAGCTTAGTTTTTTTGACAATTTATCTATATGTGGGCCCCACTGAAGCTTAGCATCTAAAGTTAAGCCCATGAATACTGTGCTATCTTCAGGATTCAATTCTTCGCCCTTTATCAAAACATTAGTTTTCACCTGCCTAACGTGAGATAGCGTAAACTTAATGCATTTGGTTTTTTTTTCATTAAGGAGTAAATTATTAACATTAAACCAGTGAACTACTTTTGCGATCGCGCTATTTACATCGTCAGTAACCAGCTGCTGACGTTTAAGTTTAAAGAAAAGTGAAGTGTCATCCGCAAACAACACTATTTCATGATTATCCTTTATGAGGTAAGGCAAGTCATTAATATAAATAAGAAACAAGAAAGGACCAAGAATTGAGCCCTGTGGGACTCCCATTGTTACTATAGATCCGGGAGATCTTTTTCCATTAACGTCAATTGCTCTAAACCAAACTTCTCAAAAATTTTACTAAAGGTAGGTAGTACTGAAACAAAGGTATTATTTTACTATTTTCATAAGGTCAGGAAACTCCCCACAGTCGATACAATTATTAAAGATAAGAGATATAGATAGCAACTTCTACAGAATTACCCCACAGATCTGCAGTCTTTTTTACATTTAAAGTGTGGAAGGTTTTAATTATGTCTCTACAGGTAATATGTTCAAAAAGAAATTCCGAATCGCAAACATGAAGGTGATGAGTTTAGGGATTTAGTAGTTGAAACGGGAATATCTGCAAAGAAATTCTCAAAGGCCTCGGCGACTTGTGAGTCTGATTTTATTGTTTTGTCATTAATAGACAGTACAGCCTGTCTAAACCCGACTTTTTTACAGCCACATTTGGCACTACAACCTTTTTTAGCACCCAAATGTGGCTGTAAAAAAGTCGGGTTGCTGTGTTCTCCAGCGTGTACCAATTGCCAAGGTCGGTCTTGCTCAAATGTCCAGTTAAGTACAATAGAGGAAGATTCCTGTGATTTTAATGAAGAGACCAATGACTCAGCCAAATTTGAACAATTTATGAACATCCAGCAAGAGGAAGAGGAAGAAGAAGAAATCGAAGAAGACATGACTGTTGAAGTAGACTTTCAAGAGTATGAATCTGATTAAAATATCTAAAGAAATCAAAACAATAGTTAACCCAATAATCAATAGCAACATCAATAATCAATATCAATAATAAGGTCATATCTAGAACTTGACGGGTATTGTTCCGTTAAATTATCCTAAAATTGTCATGACAGTTAGTGGAGTAGGCCTACAGGGGTAACCACGGTAAAAAAAACGCGCCGAGTACACTACCTCACAGGTGGCGTGGAAATGTGTGCATATCATGTTTAATATTACTCTTAGAATCGTGATATTTTAGGAATGGTAACTCTTAGGAAAAAAATTATGAAGACCATTTTAGAGAGAATTTTAAGATCTACAACTTTGGTTTGAGGTTTTTTTTGATGAAACTTACCGTTTTCGAGAAAAAACCAAAAAACCTCAAATTTTGACGTTTGACCCCGAATAACTTTTGTTGCACACATAGGATCGATGGGGACTTTTAAAACTTTATTTGTAATGGTAAACCCCAGCTCTCCACCAATATTTGGCTTTCCGGGAATTATTGTTATTTCAAATGTCTATATTGACCGGACTATAAGCTAGGTTGAAGAATATCAATAAATAATGCTAAAAAACAACAGGATAATATTTTTTGGGACACAGTCCCAAAAACACAATTCAAATAATCACAATTCTAATAATTGATCGGCTCGACAGCACACAGAGAAACACTGAGAGGTTTTCATTGTATGACTAAAACCAAACTGTAAAATATGATTTGATTAAGATTATAGAAATAAAATAAAATGTTTAAGTGTTTATGAAATAAATAGAATAACATTTGTTATTTAACCTTGGTTTCTAAATAATAAAACTGTCCAATTTATTTTGGTACACGGCATACTACGGAACTTTATTGAAAATATACTGAAGTTGAAAAGCTAATGACATTTTTTCTTTTACTGACAACGAAACTCTAAAGTTTCAAGAAATACTGGTTTTATACTATAGAGTCAACTAGTTTTTGTTTTCACAGCTGCTTTAGGATTATTGTTTTTTAACTATTATGCGTGCTATTAAATTAAATAAATAAGTTTCATAGTTAACGAGTATACACAGCCGTTTTTGATAATGAATGGCTGACGCATAACGTATCAAAGTATCAATGGTCTTGAACAGGAACGGATTAAAAACTTTTTACATGTACCTACTTACCTTGATGAATATAAATGTTGATGAACGGAGAGGGAGAGGAAAGCCAAAGAAAAGATGGATGGATTGTGTGAAGAATGATATGAAAGAGAAGAGAGTTAATGATAGTGTGACGGTTGACAGGGGAGAATGGAAGCTCTCTGGCCCCGATTCGCAGGCCTTTTTGGCGCCTCGAGGGAGGTCAATTTCCACGGCGGTGGGAAGCTGGCAAGCTGGTCTTGCTGAGGAAGGAGGGGCGCCCTGTAGACTCTCCGTCAGCATACAGGCCCATTGTGCTCTTGAACCAGGCGAGAATGTTATTAGACAGAATAATCGCGGATAACCAGTTTGGTTTTCGGCGGGGGCGCTCCACTGTGGACGCCATCAAGTGTTTAAGAGCTCTAGCGGAGGAAGCAGTTTCCAAGGGGAAGGTCGTCTTGGCAGTGTGGTGTTGCATAAGGGAGGCACTCGTGTGTCATCGTGTACCTGCCTACCTCTGTCGCATTATCGGGGACTATTTGGCGGAGAGAGCCGTTATCTATCCAGGTCGGGAAGGGCGAAGACGGCGAGAGACGTTGTGTGGTGTTCCACAGGGCTCGGTCCTGGGGCCGTTGCTGTGGAACATTGGTTGCGACTGGGTGCTGCACGGTGCACTTCCCCACGGCGTCGACTTTATCTGCTACGCCGATGACACACTAGTGATGGCCCGGGGTAAACACACCGGCAATCAGCCATACTGGCCACGGCAGGAGTTGCGCAGGTCGTTGGAACGACCAGGCGTTTGGGTCTCGAAGAGGCTTTGCACAAGTCTGAGGGTTTGTTTGTGTTTCCATGGGCCTCGGAACAAGCCACCGGGATTTACAGTAGACGCCTCCTGTGGTAGGAGGCGTCCGCATCGGTATCGAGTCGACGATAAAGTACCTGGGACTCATCATCGATAGCCGGTGGGCGCTCGATTTTTAGTATGTTACTTTTGCTGTACTTTGGCAGTAACTGCACGACGCCATAACCGAGGATCGGGAGCAAAAATGCTTGTATAATGAGTAGCTTAGTGTCCACGCCAATTTTGATCTGTTTCCAATGATGGAGTTGAGCGCAACTCTTACTTGCTTCCTCCACGGGAAGAAGACTTGAGTTGAGAGATGTAGCTATTCCACCATTACTTTCTGGATCGTAGGCAAAAATGGCGACTATATGCGAATGTCTGCGCCCCTGCATATGCTTTGATCGTCGTTTTAGTGTAGCGCTTAGCATTCTCTGTCTACGGAAGCGCGCCACCGCGCGCGTTTTACGTATTCGGGAAGAAGGGACCTTAGCTCCGCCCACATGCGCAAGCTCAGTGAGGCTTCTGAGGTCCTTAATACATCCCTGTCATTCAAACGATTTTCTATATAAATGGCAACAAAATATTGTAACTTATAGTTTGTTTATTAAATACTATAAAGTATTGTCGTGTCTAAAAGATTTACGTTTATTCAAAATGAAAATATTTTGTTTTCTTGTAATTTTATATGTGGGAGTTGTCTACGCTGTTTTAGGTAAGTTTCAGTCCTAAATATTTAAACTTTATAAATTAATTAGGTATTTTTCACGCGCTATTTTGTTCATTTTTTGTGCTAAACCGAAATTTTAATAAAATCTTTATAAAGTTACCTCCTTGGTTGCCATGTGTTGAAGTAAAAAGTACGTTCCATTTTTAAATAACACTCTAATATGAGTTTTCATAGAAATTTATTTGACCGCTAAAATATTCGATCATTTATTACGTCATGACTAACATTAGTTTTAAGATAATGTACCTAATACTAACAAAATATGAACCTAATGGTCTGAAATAAACAAATTTTATTTATTTCTTTAAAGACAACAGGTACATTGTATATTTTGTAGTGTTTGTTATTGTTTTTTGTTATATATTTTTACAATAAAGAATATATAAATAAATATAAATATATATAATAAACTATTATTATACTCTTTGGTTGCCATGTGTTGAAGTAAAAAGTACGTTCCATTTTTTATAACAGGACAGATATGAGTTTTCATAGTAATTTATTTGGCCGCCGAAAGGGAAAGAATTTTCATACAAACATTTCCGGCCGGGCGCTCGCATGTATGCGGCCAGTACAGCAATTTCGATTTATCTCGAAGATGGTCGTCAAAATAATGCTCGAACTTTCAAGCATGTTTGAGAAAATTATGTTTTCTTTTTTAGATCCTATATGCTTGCTACCGCCTAAAAAAGGACCGTGTCGTGCTGCCATCACAAGGTACGCATTCTTCATCATTCCAGCTAGTGCGCTCATTACTAGTCCCGTGACGCGATTGGTAATCGTAGCACTGTTCTGTCAAATGCCATTTTGAACTCTATTAGTATTAAAACTAAGCTTAACAAACAATGGTGCCAACATGACCGCAAGGGACAAGTTCTATTGAATGATCTTTAAGTCTATAGTGCGTTTCATCAAAAAGTTCCTATGCCGTAATGTTGTCACTGTTGTCAGACCAATACGAATACGCTACGGCGCCACCTAATAGTCCGTTTTTAGGGTTCCGTCTTCAACAAGGAACCCTTATAATTTCGCCATGTCTGTCTGTCTGTCCGCGGCCTAACTCAGAGACTGTTAGTACTAGAAAGTTGTCATGGGCACATATTAATCACGCCGACAAACTGGTAAAATAAAATCAAGAAAAACATATTTTATATTTTTTAAATACAAAAAAACATCCCCACTTTACGTGAAGGGGGAAAACGTTATCCTAAACGTAAAGTTTTTTTTTCTCGTCAATCCCATGGTGTGGGGTGTCATTGGAAAGGTCGTTCAAAAATATTAGGGATTTGTTAACACCATTTTTGAATTCAGGGATCCTTTATGCTTTAAAGTGCTAAGTTTTGTTAGTCAAAACCAAGCTAAATGGTTGGTTCTGGATATATGAAAAAAATCACAGCAGTATAGCAACGAAATTGAAAGGAAAACTATCACAGCTACGTAGCCCTTACAAGCTACCAAGAAATAATAGACCAACTTACATTTGCAGTTGCAAAACATTGTTCTCCCATATATTCCGTAAGGAAAAACATGTTTTTCAACTACAATGTTATGTAGGGATAAATTCATCCCAACTACGGAATCCTTCGTTGTGCGTGGTCCGACACGCACTAGGCCGGTTTTTTACTTTAAATAAAGTACATACTAATTCCATGCTTTTTTCAGATATTATTACAACTTTATTTCTGATGATTGTGAACGTTTTATCTATGGCGGATGCGGTGGAAACAAGAACAATTTTGAGACAGAGTGCGAGTGTCACGATGCATGCCATTTTGATTAAAACATCATTTTGAGAACATTTAACTTTACCAATATCTACGGTATTCATAATTATTGGCCGCATAAAGAGTCAAATTAAATTTAAATATTGGTGAAACGTCACAGAATATAAAATTATACTTTTTATTAATTTCAACTAATTGTAGTATTAGCGGCCCTACCAGCTAAAGACATAAGGATTTTAAAAATATTTTACAATACATGTGCTCGAAGAGAGCGTTTTCAAAGCATACACAATGTTCGGAAAGTACCACTTTTTCACACTACTGTTTCTTTTCTTTTTGCTTTTTACTTTTCAGTTTTTTTTTATTATTTTCATCTCCATCGTCAGCCCGACGTTGTTTTTGTTTTAAATCATACGTGAGACGTCATTAAACTAATACTTCATTAAACACGTTAAAAATTACCCACTCTAGATTTAGATTTTGATCAATATATTTATGAAATTGACAATTTTTTTTTTTCCTCACCCTATGCATAGTAAATCGTTCTAACATACACGTGCGTAAGATGATTTCCGACTCGTTTCGGCTTATACACACGCTCGCTTCGCTTGCTCGTGAATCAAAATGCCACACGTCGGAAATCACCTACTTTCCGCACTGATATCATAAATAACTATTACATACAGCGTGTATCTGAAAGGTGTATAATTATTTAAGGGTGTGGTACACACTAAAACACTGAACAACTTTCCCCATGGGACCAACATTGTAATCGAGAAAAAATTATCAGCCGTCCCATACACTTGGGTAGGTATGGAAAATTTGTATGGGACAGCGGCTTATTTTTTCTCGGTCTGTATAATGATCTGTACCACACCTTTAAAATATGATCACACATTTCTGATTATAAATGCGATAGTCAGTTTGTTACGCTTTCATGCTAAAACGGCTGAACGGATTTGGATGAAATTTGGCACATGGGTAGACCTTGACCTGGAATAGGACATAGGATACTTTTTATCCCGATATTCCCACGGAATCGAGACGTACGCGGGTGAAACCGCGAGGCGCAGCTAGTTTTTAACTAACTCAGACGAAATGAAAAACCAAGACAGAGCGCTGCGAACAATACAGTGAAGCATGCCAAAACTACACCACCGCTCTGTGCATACACGCTCAAACGCACACATTTACAACCATTTACAATCAAACTACACCAAAATATGTGCACACATGTTTACGAAACCGGCCTCACGTCACTGTTGACAGCGCTCTGTTTTGGTTTTTTATTTGGCCTGAGATTACTTACTACTACTGCCATATTACGCTTTCACGCTAAAACGGCAGAACGGATTTGGATGAAATTTGGAACATGGGTAGACCAAGACCTGGAGAAGGACATAGGCTTTCCATCCTGGATCGCAGACGAAATTGCGGGCAATGGCTAGTATGTTACTAAAAATAACATCAAACTTTTGACTTAGACTTTGACAACAGTACCACGTAAAGCGACTTAAAGCGCTGTCATGCATGTAGCCTCCAGCGAAAACGTCGGGTACACGATACTCGTCGGCCAGAATTCCTCCTTTCTAAAGGTCTCCAGAAGCCCTAGACAACGTGACATTCTATCAACGATAACGATGATGGAAAAGGCAAAATGTATAGCACTGACATAAGCTATCGAAAAGCTTATGTCAATTCTGTTGAAAGTCGTTGTAGAAATACGAAACGCTTTCGAAGCGATTGTCACTTGTCTAGGCCCTCATAGCAATGTTGGCCCAGCCGCGACTTACGACTCGTAGGTCT
Source organism: Lithophane ornitopus (assembly GCA_948473465.1). Taxonomy (NCBI): domain Eukaryota; kingdom Metazoa; phylum Arthropoda; class Insecta; order Lepidoptera; family Noctuidae; genus Lithophane; species Lithophane ornitopus. The sequence continues at coordinate 4,295,489 of OX419641.1, read as the reverse complement.
AGGTTCGAACCCTCTCAGGCGCTTTACTTTATGTAAATTATTTCATCACCACTCCTCTGAAAATGGTGAATGAAAACATTGTGAGGAAACCGGCATGTCCTAGAACCAAAAATTTGAAGACATTGTGACATCTATCAACCCGCACTGGGCCCATGTGGTGGATTACGGCCCATTCCCTCTCACAGAGGAGGACTGTGTCCCAGCAGTGGGAACGTTATAGGCTGATTATGAAAGGTCTCTTGATAATGAGTAAGAACCCGCACCACAAAAGAATTGAAATTAAGCTTATGGTCATTTAATTATAGTAGTGCTTGCCGGGGTTGTTCCGTGGATGGGTGAACATCTTTACATACCTCCTCCGTGCCTCGAAAAGCCCGTTAAACTGTTGGTCTCGGCTGTCATTCGTGGATCTATGACAGTCGTTACGGGTCGTCAGAAGCCTGAAAGTCTACCAACCAGTCTTTCCAAGGGCTATCGTATTATCCAGTTACTGGGTTGTGGAGGTACTGGTATCCAGATGCATCCTACTTTACGTTAGACTGGAAGCCGACCCCAACATAGTTAGGAAAAGGCTAGGCAGATTGGTTGAGCACTAATCTTATGTGATACCTAGCTAGGTACCACATCCCATTTATCTGTAACGAAAAAAAAAACACCAAAATCCATTTACATAACGACACAAAAGTAAGTAAAACACAGATAAACAAAACATATAAAGCTAACTCCACACAAACAGAGAATAGACAAGAAAAAAGCTGCAACATTTTCTTATTGTGCGCCGCTTGGCAAAAGCAACTACGTTCTGCCTCTCATCATAAACCATGTAAAAATAATATGGAAAAGGAGCGGGATACAGTGCTCTCAGTTTAGAGACAGTGAAGGGAAACTGAAGGAAAAAAAAATGCTCTTACGCGATACTGAATTGCGTAAAAGCGCTACAAAACCGCGTTCAGTAAGTAAAGGTAAGCATTTTGTGTGAATACGTTTAGTTATTTATTTTTCACTCATTTTTTTGTACCTGCGAAGCAGGTGTGGTGTAACTATGAATGATAAACTGAGGAATGATGTGATATAACAATGGTGCGGTTTAACAGAAGATGTAGTGACAATTTTTTTTTGAGAGGATGAGCTATTAACTAAATGTTTACATGAGAGATTTCACAGATGTGAGTGGAAACGCCGGGAGAGGAGGACCATATTGGTCAGGTGCGAGTACTCGCAACCAGCCGTGCGTGTATGACCAGTTGTCGATTCCCCTACAAATAACTTCGTAAGAATCGACTCAAAATAAAAAATATATTTAAAAGTGTCGATTCGCCCGGACGAGTAAATTCGTGCGAATCAATTCAAATCGACAATTCAACAATATTCATTGCGTTATTTATGTAATGGAAACTTATGAAGCAATGGATTAGGAATTTCCTTCATAAAATCTTATGGATTGTATTATTTACTACTAGTTTTATATTGTCTAAACATTGAGCGGCAAGAGCGCGGCCTTTGCAGGACACAGTCATTTCTGCCGTACAGTTAGGTAAAAATGTTTGTGCGCGGCAGATGGACAGAAGCGTTCGCGCGCGGCAATCGTCTTGATTCTTTAAGGCTTTATGTTTAAACACACCTTTAGGTAATTGGGGTGCAGGCCAATAGCAATTGAATAAGGTTATCCCTATTACGATAAGTACTTCGGTATAGGTACCTACTTATTGAAACCATATTATATTATGGCCACTTACTCTTTCACTGGTCAAGACTCAAAATAAAACAAGAATACACAAAAAACCATGAACTTAAAAAAAACAAATACACAAAATATTTAATTGAAATCACGAGCAGAACATTTTTTTTAACTGCAAAATAGTTTATATGTGAACACAGCCGAACGCAACCCCATTTAGTCCATAGACAATGGACAATTTATTTTTTTCTATAGCACGCACTGGCCACTAGTTGGGTCACATTTAATAGCTCGGCATAGAATAAAATTTGAAGTTGGAATTGATTTTTAATAACAGGTAAATAATGGTGGCGTGCCTTTGATAAAGTTATTGATTAAAAAAAATCGTCATCTAATTTGTTTTGTAAATCTATGATATGAGATCATTTTAACAAAAAAACACAAAGTGAAAACAAATTTAATTTCGGAAGTCGGTGGCAAAAAACGACAATTGAAAACCAAGGACACCGACTTCTGAAATTAAAGTTATTTTTCACTTTTCTTGTGTTTTTTTTTTTGGTTGTCAGTTGTTTTTCTTTGTCAATCCTAATCGAGATCAAGAATTTGACAGCTGCATTTCCCTAAAATGATGTTAAAATGATTGTGTCACGGTCGAAGCCGTTTTAAACTTTGTATGAAACTCAAAAGGATTTTTTTTTGTTTTTTTTTTTAAATAGGTTCCGTGTGTCGTTTCTACCCCTTTATTCTTTGATGCTGGACGACAAACAATCGTGCGTATAGACTTATTATTAATTGAAGCCACGAGAGGAGGGTCGCAAGCTTTCGTAGTCCAGCTGCTTGCCTAGACCAGGGGTCAGATGTTAAGGACCTTGTGGGTTGTCAGATTACAAAAAAAAATATCAAATTAGTAGTTCATGTTTTTCCAAAAACTATTTTTTTTTTTACTACTTTGTACTAAGGTACGAAAAAAACACATAGGTAGGCTGTAAAATACTCCTCCATATCCAAAAATAGAATATTTTATTAATTAAATAAATAAAAAGCTAATGACCTTCACATTAAACTTATAGGTACCTTATTAATCATAACTTAATATTATAAATGCGAAAGTACGTTTATTTGTTAATTACGCTTTCACGCTAAAACGGCTGAACAGTGGCACATAAATAAACCATGACCTGAAATAGGACATACGTTAGTTTTTTGTCCCAGTAGTAGGTTTCCGGATAATTTCCGACCTCCGCGTGGAGGTCGGGCGAAACCGCTGGCCAAAGCTAATAGTTCCGTTACCTGTTTTTAATTTTGGTAGGTCACAACCCAGACTGTTAGCAATTTTCAAACACGTTTACCCTTAGGTAAAATACACGTGGGACCTTGTCAAACTGCGATTTTCATTCAAAATTTTGGTAGTAATTAATTACCCTTTTAGTACTTGTAATATTGTAATTCTTTAACTATTTATTAAGCTATTATATTACTTAAATACATCACCGTGGATAAAAGGACTAACCAAACTACTTTGTCAAAACCAAATGTGTAACCACTGTAGTGTAAATTATAAACCACAGTCACATTTATAACCAACATTAGAAAAATAAATAATAAAGTTGCGGCGAGGTCTGGCAACACCTCGTCATGACCCCTCCTATTTTGAATAATAAGTGCTTCTCTAAAAATTCTATGGTCATTATTTTCTAAGTATGATTTCTAATCTACGGCTAGGTCCTCTAGGTTTATGGTTTTATGGGAACCGGACCTAACGGACACACTTGTAGGTTTATTATTCTTTTAAAAGAGGTATGTGAAATGAAATAACGGTAGTGCTTGAAAAGCATCATACATGATGCAAAAACTGTCAAAAAATACATGGACAGTCATGGGAAGTTTCAATAGAAGTCAATCTGCCTAGCCTAGAAGTAATATTTAAACTATGGTATATTAGTGCTTTTTTTAAATCTCATTGTAATATCCTGAATTTTAATTTATTATGTAAATTACCTATACCGAAAATCGCTCAATGCGCCTAAAGAATTTTTCACTTCAATAAGTTACACTAGACTGAACGAGGGACATAGGTATACTCACCTACGGCGAGAGACAGAAGCTCGACTGAAGATACAATTGACTTTTTCACCTCACAAGCTCGGAAAGATTCTGTTTGTCATTGGAAATCTGCGTGCAAAAGTGCATTTTATCCGCTAGCGTGGAAAGAGTTTTCTAAACCTTTCTATTCGATAATTTTCTATACCGCCGGGTCCACTGATAATGCATTAATACTTATTTCATGTCCGTGCGCCAACCTCATTTAGAATAATCGCGCTGGCCAGCTTGAAAAAAAATCGCTCAACGGTCCTAAAGAAGTTTTCACTTCAAAAACCTTTAAATAATTTTCTTCTGTATATTCAATTCACTTTCCATCATTTGGGTTTGTTTAGCAGTGTAGATTAATGCAAGCGGTACATAATGCCGAATTGAGCTTTCTTCTGGAAAAATTGCGCGAAAAGTACATAAAAGCGTACAATATTTGTTCATTGCATGGAGACACCTAGCATTTTCCACGCTGTAGTAAGGTGAAAAGTTGTGCGTTTCGCTCGGCAGCAAATTTATTCTGCGTCTCGTACCTTTGAAACCCTCGCAACGCTCAGGAATCTTTATTTGAATCCTAGAATCCTTCACTTGCTCAGGTTTCAATACAAGTGCTTGCGCCAAAAAACAACTTTGCAGCCTTGCATAACAAATAACTATTATTTTCTGACAAATCTCAATCCCGATCTTTGACTACTGCATATAATTGGCTCGATCTTCTATCCGTTTGCCAACTCGGCTATCCCAATAATCTCAATCAATTAGAGAAGATTTTTATTTTCAGAAATCAGTGTGCAGAATGTCGAGGTTAAATAATAATAGCCCCACGGGTCATCTACGTTTTGACGAGGTTGGTTCGTCGATGGGTCACCGTCCATTATCGAGACATCTCCATGTCTCGGAATGCTTGTTAAGCTGTCGGTCCCGGCTGACATTTCGATACCGGAAGTATCAATTAACGTAAGGGACATTTTGGCGAAAATGAGTTATATATATCATTGGATTCAGAATTTCCAGCTCTATCGATTGGTATTATTAAAATATCTCTATCGTTGAAAAAATGTCCCTTACAGTACAAATTTTTGGACTGCGTAAAACGAATTATGACAAAAAAAAAATTTTTACGGACATTAACATTTTTCATTCTCAGAAAAATAAAGTAAGTCATATTTTTACCCGACTACGGCGAAGAAAAAAGGAGGGTTATGATTTTGACCGGTATGTATGTACATCTGTTCCCCCATATCTTCTAAACGACTCATCACAATTTCACAAATGAGGTATCGTTGGAAGCGTCTTGATCGCCCGCTGGTTATAGGCTATGTGACGTCACATTAAATGGCGCCGTCTAGAGGACATAAAGTCAGGAACTAAAAAAAAATGTTATTAATCCTACTATGTTGGGTATGAAATGAAAGGGCTTAATAAGCACATTTCAAAAATATATAACCCCAAAAGAATTAAAAAAAAACTAAAGTAAAAAATCCGGAGTCACACGTAATCTGTTTGATTTATGCCCTAACACGTGTGACTCCGGATTTTTAATTTGTCTGTCTGTGGTGTCTTGTTTATAACTTTTTAGTCGTAGTTGGGTTTTAGTTTTTATTACTTTAAATTTTAAACAATTTAAATTTAATTTTATGTTCCTTACTTTAATTCAGGATATGAGTTTTTAAAGAATTATTCCCTTACATTATTTTTCCAGAAAACTATCTTTATTATATACTCCTTACTGTAATAACTCGTATTTGCTTTATTTTATTTGTTTAAAAGATTGTTGCTAAAATACCGACTTACATTAATTATACCCGTTAAAGATACTACGACGAAACTAACGACGATGAAGATGACGTGATTACCTACTGATAATGAATAAGATTAGATAAAATAGAAAATTGCGTTGACCGATTCTAAAATACATTAAATCCTCATGTCTTTTAGAAACGAGCAAGCGTCATTGAAATACGACGACACAACGCAACGCAACAGAGCAGTGTGGCATCGCTCTAATTAGTATTGTAATCAGCGCAACAATAATAATTTTTTTTCTCATATTATTAATCATAATTATCATTTTATTATTCATTCATCTTTAACACATTCATCCACCTCTTATTCCATCTTCTTCCCTTACGCGCCCTTATTCGCCCCTTCTATTCGTCATTTAAACTTTCACTGGCATCATACTAATCATCTTTCACACAATTCATATTCCATTTATTCATCCAGTCTTTCATTTCCAGTTAGTACATTGATTCAATTAGGTACTTTAATAAATAAGACTGTTGAAATATTAACAATTGTTTTATTTTTGTATCTATACTTAGGGATAGATTAGGACTTTTACAGTGTTGCAATTTGATGTAACTATAGATTATCTACTAAAATTGATGGTATTTCAACACCATGGAAATTGGTTCTTTGCATGATTAATGTTGGTATGAACCAACATTAATCATTCAAAGCAAATCTATACGTTAGTTTCAGGTTTTACAGCTTATCTATCACAGAATTGAAATTTAGTTGTAAAACCTGAAACTAACGTATATTATATTTGCTTTGAATGATTAATGTTGGTTCATACCAATAGATAATCTATAGTTACATCAATTTGCAACACTGTAAAAGTCCTTTACAATAGAATTACGTATAATCTTCTATTTCTCTTGCTGCTTACACTATCTTTGACGGTTTACACATAAAATATCAGTAACGTAAGGGACAACTAAACATATTTTTTAAATGTAAGGGACATTCTATATTCTAAACCACTGGGTATTCGTAAATCTTTTGTTTATAGCATGAAAGACTATGAAATACTAAGAAACTTTGCTCTAGGCACAATTAAAATTGGAGCAGACAGCAAAAAGATATAGAGATTAAAAAAAAAAAAACGTTTTTTTGGCTCTCCTGAAAAACCGTGTTTTGTCCCTTACGTTAATTGATACTTCTGGTATCGATTTGTAGATTTATTTAATACTTTAAAATGTACAGAGGTGCACACAAATGTACAGAGGTGGACTTAATACCATAGGCATTAGATCCAGGTAGTCAGAAGACAAAGGTCTGACAACCAGTCTTACCAAGGGGTATCGTTGTTATCCAGTTACTGGGTTGTGGAGGTCAGATAGGCAGTCGCTCCATGTAAAATACTGGTATCCAGCTGCATCCGGTTAGACTGGAAGCCGACCCCAACATAGTTGGGTAAAGGCTAGGCAGATCGAGTGGCAGACAGTCGTCGGTGATGTCGGCATTAAATTAAGATCGGAACATTGTAAAACGAAATAAACTCCATAACATACATTGTCCCTCCAAAAATAAAAGTATATAAAAATAAATGAAAACGTTTCAGTTGTAACATACATTGTATTTTTACGCGGTCATGTCGGCCATTTTGTTCACGTCACTGGTACCGAGCGGTAATTAATTTGTGGGAACCTACAAAAGTGGAAGCGCTAAAAAGTGTGGTATAAGTGATAAGGGGTAAGCAATTTGGCAAGATTTCACACCTAGCGAAATTGCTTACCCCTACCTACCTATTGAAATAGCCTTCATGATAGGTAGCCTGCATTACAATAACTGTCCGTTAACCGGATCGTAAATCAAACAGTTTTTAACCGACTTCTTCAAAAAGGAGGAGGTTCTCAATACGTCTGTTTTTTTTATTTTTTTGTTTCTATGTTACTCGATTACTCCGCCAATTATGAATCGATTTTGATGATTCTTTTTTTGTTTGGTAGGTCATGCTTCAGAGGTAGTCCCATATAAATTTTATTAACTTTGCTTGCGTAGTTTTTGAGTTAGCTTCAATAATTATGTATTTTTCCCACTTAGTGTATGTAGACGATATATTGTTTGACTCCGTCACTGTTATTTACATAGCAGGTAGTGAATCGAAATTGTGTGGACACACAAATCCGAATACCACTTACCACACTTTTTTATAATTTTATTTTTCATGACGCGCGTTTTAGCGTGCTTATAGCTCGGGATGTCAACTGTCAAAATTTTTTCTTCTTCTTATTACAAATCAATCATGTTCGTCTCCAGTCTGCAACTCGATCGTCTTTTGTCTCCTGGAGGTTTTATTCTAAATCATGTTAAGATCAAGCCTCTATAATACCTTCTCAAAAATATCATTCATCTGTGATCAGTGGGCCTAAAACGGTCACATTAGCAATTCTTCTAAAAGCATTTCATTTCCTGAATTTCCAGCTGTCATTAGCAATTCCTCTAATTTGACACACAAGCAATTCATAATATGTGAACCATTTTACGAATCTCCATAGAAAACTGTCAAACAGATGAATTATTTCGTAATATGAATCGCATGCAGATCATAATTATGAATTGTCAGTTTGTGACATTTTACGATGATTTATAATATTTATCCTATTATGATTCTGCCGAAGTGACTGTTTTAAGCCCCCAGTTCTCTTAAGATTAAAGATGGCAAACTCAATCCATGGATTGCTTATTGGCAAGCAAATAATTATCTTATATGGATCCGCAAAGGTTCGGGTGGTTCAGTGTACTATAGGTACACCTCTGTCCATCCCTTTGGGGAAAAAGGCATGATGATAGGTTGTTAAGCGGATCTGCAAAGCTAGACCGCGAAATTTTCTTACGTTTTTTTGCAATTTGCAGTTCGTGTCAGGTTTTATCTTGGTTAAAATATGATTTTCGACCATAACAAATATGTATTTACAAAATAATAATCATTAAAATTAATACATCTCTCTAATATAATTTTTTCTCAATTTGAAATGTCATGATTTCATGTAAAATTCATTCAATAGAACAAATCTAGCAAAGAGAGTAGGCCTGAGTCCCAATAGTGAGAACGGTAGAGGCTGATTATGCTTACGAACTTTAGTGTCAATTGTGTGCATTATTGGAAAGTTTAGATAAATAAACATTGAGATCAATGTATAACGCAGAACGTCACTTTCGCAAAATGTCATCGTGAAAAATTACGTTTTGCGAAAGTGACCAAAGTTTTCACGATGACATTTTGCAAAAGTGACGTTCTTGCGTCAAGACCATAGTATACATTCATAGTTTCATAGTCATTTATTCATTAACAATTTACATTGTGTTGAACATTACATATTAAAGTTATCACATGCATAAACAATACTACTTATACTACAACAACAATACATTTAAAAACCTTATTAAAATTGATGTGAAATGAGAGATTCCTATTAATTTAAAATATGTCAACAATTTAGTATACATGTCAAAAAAATATGTCAAAATTCAATGTCAGAAATATTGAGAGTACAATTTCATAAAAAGTCCTAGTGATGAGCACAGTGTATAATTAAAAAAGATGATTTAAATTAAGGGCTTTTCACTGCTATTATTTAAGTGACTTTTTACCCGACTACGGCGAAGAAAAAAGGAGGGTTATGATTTTGACCGGTATGTATGTATGTATGTATGTATGTTCATCTGTTCCCTCATATCTTGTAAACGACTTATCACAATTTGAAAAATTAGGTATAGGTTATGTGACGTCACATTAAATTAAAAATGGCGCCCTCTAGAGGACATAAAGAGAGGAACTAAAAAAAAAAATATTTAATCGTACCATGTTGCGTATCAAATGAAAGGGCTTAATGAGCACATTTCAAAAATATATATATTATAACCCCAAAAGAAAAAAAAAAAAAAAAAAGGAATAAAAACTAAAACTCAACTACGACTAAAAAGGTATAAACAAGACACTACAGACAGACAAATTAAAAATCCGGAGTCACACGTAATCTGTTTGATTTATGCCCTAACACGTGTGACTCCGGATTTTTAATTTGTCTTTCTGTAGTGTCTTGTTTATACCTCTTTAGTCGTAGTTGGGTTTTAGTTTTTATTATTAATCATTTGACATAAATTCTGATACCGAGTATAAACATTTTTCCAACAAGAAGGCCTTCAATTTAGTTTTAAAAGAGTGAGAGCTATAAATTAATAATTTTAAATCAGCCGGTAACCTATTAAATAACTCCACTGCTTGGTATCTGGAACAATGCTTAGCTATGTTAAAATTTGGTGCCATTTTGTGTTTAAAATCCTTCCTTCTAGTGCTTTCCCTTATCTTACGTTCCTCTTGTGATTCATACTCATGAATATACTTTGCAAAGTGATTGAGGATTACTAATATATATAAACTTGGTACTGTTAAAATGTCTAATTTTTTAAAGTGCTCCCTACATGAGTCTCTTTGTGAGATCCTTACAATAGTCCATATGGCACGTTTCTGTAAAATAAATGCTTTCTGACAGTTATAACTATAGCTGTTTCCCCAAAGCATTATGCTGTATCTTAACCTAGATTCTACTAGCGCGTAATATATAGCCTGTAATTGCTTTAGATCCAACATATCTCTAAGGCTCCTGAGTGCATAGCATGCTGATGAAATTGAGGAGTCAATAGCAGCTAGCTCCTGTATCCAATTTAAATGCACATCTATGTTAATCCCTAAAAATGTTACTTTGTCCACCAATTCAATCTTGTCTCCATTGATTTCTACATCTAAATTGTCATTATGGCGAGATGTAGTCTTAAATAAAATGATGTTAGTCTTACTTGTATTTAGCAAAAGGTTTTTGGCTGTAAACCAATCGCAGAGATTTTGTAGACTTTTATTTAAATTCCTGGTCAATTCTTTTAAGTCTTTCGCCCCAATTATTATATTTGTATCATCTGCAAAAACAACAAGTTTTACATCAGGCTGAACGCAATGCATAAAGTTGAGCAAGTCGTTAGTAAATAAAATAAATAATATTGGACCTAAAATGGAGCCTTGGGGTACACCACGTGCTATATTTGTAATTTTAGAGGTGTATATGACTTCATGATTACTTTCATCGATGCTTTTTATTTCGACAAACATTCGTCTATTTTGTAAGTAAGATCTTAGAAGTTCTAAGGACTTGCCTCTGATACCATAATATTCAAGTTTCGTTAGTAATAATTCATAATCAATCGAATCAAAAGCGAATTATGTCATTTATAAGAGTATTCATTGCATCTGAGCAACCGCCGCTTTTCTGATGCCCAAACTGTCTTAAATTAATTATTTTATTTACATTTAAATGAACCATCAGCCTAGTTTTAATGATTTTTTCAAATACTTTTGATAAAGTTGGCAGAAGGGATACGGGTTGGTAATTTTTCGGATCAGTCCTAATACCTTTTTTGAATATTGGAACTACTTTAGCCAATTTCAACTGGTCAGGAAAGATCGACTCCTCGAAACATTTATTAAAAAAATCAGAAAAAAATAAATAAATCGCGTCTTCCTTATACATTGTACCACACACAAATCGCGAATCAAGTGTCGATATATTAACCGTCGATATGGCCGACCTAAATGGCGCGCAAAAAATACCTTTTTTTTTTAATATGCCACCGAGAGGCACCGAATCTACCGCGTAGTGCCAACTTTGAAAATGGAACTCCATTAATTAAGTATTGGAAGTTAAATATTGAACAGAGGATTTAATGGATGCTGTTTTTTGAGAAAAGTTTTTTCTCTAATTGCCTCGTAGCCAAGTGGTCACAAGCGTCCTCCTGGACCTCATGCTCAGAGCAAAAGGGTTCTAGATTCAATCCCCAGACAAGCATGCGTAGAATGACCAGCGTAGAAACGGGATTTGTCGACGGAAGAATAGACAATATGACAGATAAATAATCACAATATGTCATTTTGTCTATTCTTCCGTCGACAAAACCCGTTTCTACGGTGGTAATGCTACGCGTACAGGCTAAGTTTAATTGGGTTTTTGAATTGGAATTCAGTAGCAGCCAAGAACTGGAATGTATGTATATCCGGCATATCGACCCGTGGGTAAATAATAACAGCCGTACAGGTTGATCTTCAAGGTTAAGCAACGCTTGCCGCGGTTGTTCCGTGGATGGGTGACTGTCTATTACATACCGAGACCCTTCCATGCCTCGGAAAGCACGTTAAACCGTTGTTCACGGCTGCAAACTCAAACTCAAAGCATTTATTTCAATTAAACACAGGCAAAATTCAAAGACAAAGTCCAATCATTTATTTCAAATAGGCACATTAAAGGCACTTTTGAACGTCAAAACTAAGAAATAGAACTGATTTTAGTTGTCGCTTCCAAAAGGTAGTTTTTGTATGGAGAAGAATGGGAAAGAAACTACACCGTAACTCTTTAAAAAAAATGTTTTACAATATTTTGTATACATCAGTTATAATTACATGTACACCTAGAATACGATTCTATAAAACAATTGGTAAAAAAAAAAAATGGGGCACTGGCAGTGCACAGGAAGCACTTTTGAATTGTCAAGGAAATACCATTCATAGATCTTTGACAGTCGTTACGAGTAGTAAGAAGTCCAAAAGTCTGGCAACCAGTCTTACCTAGGGGTATCTTGTTATCCAGTTACTGGGTTGTGTCAGATAGGATAGTTGGGAAAAGGCTAAGCAGATTTTGTTGATTGATTTTTCAGGAATTTCTCCTAAAATATTTCTCATTCACTGTTTTTTTAATTTGAAGTACAGTTTTTCTACCGTCATTCTTTTCTATTGCACGTTCTTACAACAAATCATTTCTATTCGCGCCAATTATTTCATGTCAATTCCAAACATGTCAAAAATCATTGGAGCTTTCATTTTTATTCTCACAAAAAAATTAAATTTAATAAAAATATTCAGCTGACTGATTTTCAACAGCTTTTATATACCAACAACGTCACTAGCCAAGACAATAGTGCCAGTTATTAATAGTACGTCATAGACAATAGACTTCTCTATGGTTGAACGCCTCTATGGTATGAGGGCTAAATAATAGGGTGTTGGTTTGAAGTTTTAATATTATGAAATATCAAACGGGAATGGGAAAGTACCATCTTGTTAACATGCGGGATCAAAGACTGTTGTGCAGTCAGGGAACTTAATTGCTGATTAAATTGACTACCAACTTAAACTGTCCGCATAATGAAATAACAACTTAGGTTTTGACACTTTTTCACAAATTCACAATATAGTGCGTTTCATCAAATCTAACTAATATTATAAACGCCAAAGTTTGTTAATATGGATGGGTGGATGTTTGTTACTCTTTCACGTAAAAACTACTGAATGGATTTGGATGAAATTTGGCAAACAGATAGTTTATAACCTGGATTAACACATAGGATACTTTTTATCCCGATATTCCCAAAAGATCAAGACTTACGCGAGTGAAACCGCGGGGCGCAGCTAGTAGTTCATATGCCGTAATGTTGACTCCACTATTGAATTTATTATACGAACAAATTAGGAAGCGCCGCAGCGGCGCAGCGTATTCGTATTGGTCCTACAACAGTGGAGCCAACATTACGGCTTAGGAACTATGTGATGAAACACACTTTATCCAAATAGTACTAACCGTGGAATTAGTATGTACTATAAAATAAGATACTAACTAATTCCATGGTTATAGCTACTCGTATTTCATAATAGTTTTCATTAAAAACTTCAATACATTACACAGTCTAATAAGATAACATAGATAGATATATTTATTTATTTGTTTAAACATTATATACATACAAGAGCATGCAAGATATTAACATCGTTTGAGTCCAATCAAACCTTTTGTCCATTTTACGACTTGTTCTTGATAGATAGAATTAATAAAACCTAGCCTGTTCTCTTTTACTACCAAATCAGTAAAAAAAGAAATAAAAAGGGTCGCGAAACCAACTAAAAAACAATAAAATCCGACCTGAGACTCCACAAAAAAATAATTTAATTTTTTTATTACCATTTCCTAACCTTTTACGAGGTATATTTTATTTCGCGCCATTTTTAACGTCAAAATAAACGAATTGCCTCCAAAAGTGAATAACGTTTTCATTAAACAAGATATCTTTTTCTAATGTCCTCAAAATGCGTCGCCAAGATCCTATCTCGACCTTTCATAAGGTTCTCCATAGACATTAAAAAAAATATAAAGAGTTCTTAGGAAAAAACTTGAAGATTTTCCTTCGGAGAGGCAGGAGCGATGAATACTTATAATAAGGTGGATGCGGCAGGTTTAGTATTTTGAAAAAAATCAACCTTTTATGAGATGATATAATTTACATTTAAAAAAAACTTTTATCTTACTAGCGACTCGCTCGCACGCTGTTTCGCACGGTTTTTGCGACTTAACAAAACATCGAGATTTCTTAGTTATATGTAACTTTAATAATAACGTATTATACACATAAACCTTCCGGAATAAAAAAAAAAAAAAACTGCTTTAGAAGAACAACCGGCCACATTAGCAATTCCTCTAAAAGCAGTTCATTTCCAGAATCCCAGCTGTCATTAGCAATTCCTCTAATTTGACATGAAATCAATTCATAATTTGTGGACTATTTATACGAATCTCCATAGAAAACTGTCAAACAGGTGAATTACTTCGTATTAAGAATCGCACGCAGATCATATTATGAATTGTCAGTTGGTGACATTACACTATGATTCATAATATTTTCATATCAGTTTTTTTTTTTTTGAGAATTTATAAATTTAAAGATTAAGTAATGAGATAACAAATGGCAGAAAACTTTATGAGCGTAATTAAACTGTGGAAAACGAATTAGTTTAGGAAGGCTTATTATTAAGGCCAGTTTTTTTTCCTAAAAATAAAACCAAATTCGAAACCATTTTTGTTAAAAAATACAATAGACGTAGATATATAAAAACCGATTCCGCTTGACTATTCTTCAAGAGTCATAAAAACCCTGTAAGAAATCGACACGTGTTCACCTCTCAACGAGGCATCCTCAGGATGACGATTGACCAATTGCAAACCAGAACGCAACGTGTTACCACACCGAGCGCTGGACCGTTACCATTTTTTTTCCTTTCTTACTTCCTAGCCCCGAAACTTCGAAGCACCGTAAATAATGTAGGTATTATTGCATATTTCTCGAATATAAAGTCGTCCACAGTCCGCCATCTTGGTTCCCTCAATGAGGCAATACAGCTGAAGTGTTGCCCACTTAGAAAAATGTTGCCAAGTTAAATTAATACTTCACGCTACGCTGTGAAGAGGGTAGGCTGGTCATTTTGTATTCCGATATGGAAAATATATCATGAAATATTTTTGGGTTATCGAGAGGGCATTTTTTGAAAAATGTTTTTTAGAGTAATGTGCTAAGTTGGGTCTTAATGATCCCAGTTTCGATACTTTTGAGGACAAATTCACACTTCAAAAGTGCTGATAAATATGTTTTCTCTGCGATAGAATACTGTTAAAAGCATAAACTGTCGACGCTGATTGACGTAGACGTTAAGAATGTTACGCAATATAATATAGAAAGAAAAAGAAAATAAATAATAATATAAAAATAGATATAAAGATGTCTTTATAGCGCATAAAAACTCAAAAACGTCCTTTATTCGCTGTAAGATTTTTTTTTTATATTAGGTCTTTACCTATGAAATTGACGTTCTGCAGTACTGGCCATTTCAAATCAAAATAATTTTTGTTTGGCTAAGAATTCTAATTTCAAATTAATTTTATTTTAAAAACATGGATTTTTTTTTCCAAAAGTAGTCATTTCTTTATTGATTAGTGTTACATTTTCATCGCATTTCAATCTTTTTCGTCATCATGGATACGTTAAAAATTCGAGTAATTATGGAATATGAGTACCGTCGTGGCAGCAACGCGGCACAAGCGGCACGCAACATCAACGACGTTTACGGAGCTAACACTACAAACCAACGCACCACCTGTTATTGGTTTGCTCGCTTCCGTTCTGGAAATTTCGACCTGAAAAATGAACCTCGCGGTCGTCCGAAGACTTTGGTCGACAATGACGAATTAAAGGCGATTGTGGAAGCTGATGATACACAATCTACGGCTGAATTAGCAGCAGCTTTCGACGTTAGCGTCAAAACAATATTGGTCCATTTGCGTCAAATTGGCAAGGTAAAAAAGCTTGACAAATGGGTGCCCCACGAACTCAATGATCGCCAGCGCGAAGTACGCGTCGAGACGTGCCTTGCACTGCTCAACAGACACACAAATGAAGGAATTTTGAACCGCATTGTTACCTGCGATGAAAAATGGATTCTGTTTGATAACCGCAAGCGCTCAGCAAGTTGGTTGGATCCTGGTTCAGCACCTAAACAATGCCCTAAACGAAAACTTACCCCTAGAAAAGTGATGGTCACTGTTTGGTGGTCTAGCGCCGGTGTGATTCATCACAGCTTCTTACCAAACGGGGTGAGCATTACTGCAGATGTGTACTGTGAAGAACTGAACACAATGATGGAGAAGCTGGCGCATCTCCAACCAGCATTGGTCAATCGCTCGTCTCCGCTGCTCCTGCACGACAACGCGCGACCTCATACTGCACAGCAGACGGTCTCCAAGTTGCAAGAACTGGGGTTGGAAGCTCTCCGTCATCCGCCCTACTCACCAGACCTTGCGCCTACAGACTACTACTTTTTCCAGAATTTGGATAACTTCTTGGCGGGAAAAAAATTCAATACCCGAGAGGCAGTACAAAATGCCTTTGAAGAATTTGTTGCCTCCCGTCCAGCTGATTTCTTTAAGAAGGGCATCAATAAACTGCCACTGCGATGGCAAAGATGCATTGATTGCATGGGTGATTACTTCGATTAATACAAATAAAAAATTCATGAAAAAAATTCGTTTAAATTTTTTCATACAAAACGGCAATTTCATAGGTAAAGACCTATTAAATTACAGAGATGATTTTGAACTGCTGAAATGAATGTAGCAATAAGTCAAATGTCCATAATTAATACCCTGACAGACTGATTAAAATACAAAATAAACCCTAAAATCATCACAAATGAATAAATAATACAATCTATAAACCACCCTTTTAATTTAATACCTCTTTTCACCAATCATTAAAAAAAAAATCACTCCAATTACCACTAGCACCTCTAAATAAAAAAAAGTCACGAACCAAAGAGTCTTTGACACATTAGATCAATGCTAATGTGTGCCGACCTCGTCATGTACAAGTCGTGATGGTAAACTAATGACGTAGGTAATGAAATGAGCTCATAGCACTTTGATTGTTGCGAATCTATAGATGTCTATAGGGTGACGTATGGGCCGTATTCATAGTATTGTTTTGGGGTTGTCATCTTGGGATCTTGTAGAATTTTTACGCCCGTTTTTGTCGTTGGAAAAAACTCACTTCCCACTCCGACACTTGGTGCGGGTTGTGACTCCCTACGACGGTGTCTTGGTTTTTCAATTTTCATTTCTTTCTTTTTGTGTTTTTTTTTTGTAAAAAGTTTTTATTTTTCACATTTTTGTTGTGGTAGCTTCCCCACACAAATTCGAATACCTGCTATGTAAACAACAAAAGAATATAATATCGTCTACATACACTAAGTGGGAAAAATTACGTAATATTGAAGCTAACTCAAAAACTACGCAAGCAAAGTTAATAAAATTTATATGCAACCACCTCTGAAGCATGACCTACCAAACAAAAAAAGAATCATCAAAATCGATTCATAATTGGCGGAGTAATCGAGTAACATAAACACAAAAAAAGACACTCTCAGACGATTTGAGAATCTCCTCCTTTTTGAAGAAGTCGGTTAAAAACAGAGAGCTTCTGGACTAAGTATATAATATAGTTACTATCTGCCTAGCCTTTTTCCAACTCTATTGAGTTCGGCTTCCAGTCAAACCAGATGCTGGCAGCTGAATAGAGTAATTTACATAGAACAACTGCCTATCTCCACAACCCAGTAACCCTATCTCCATAACCCTGGTTATCAGAATTTCGGGCTTCTGACTACCCGTAACGAGAGAAAACGCTCTTACTAGCTACGAAATAATAGCACTGTCAACGTCTAAACTTTTACCTAGGATGTCTGCTTGACTGTACGCTCACTTAACTTCACATGATCGTTTCACTATGTGTAATAACAATAAAATGCTATTGACTGTACCGTAGCTTTTATGTGTTAACGTAAATACACTTTTACTGTCTATTAAGTAGAAATTACTTGGCATTCTGCCAATGCATCCTATTTGATTGCTTAGTTAGACTGTGGTCAAATTAACTGTTATTGTTACAAGTTCACAGTGTCAACGATTCTTAGTAATGACATGGTTATTTTACGATGTTATCCGTCCCATTTCAGGAACAAAGCTGAAATGTCCCTTATGTTTGTAATCATACTGGCACCTATACCTTTTAATCAGAAATACAGTAATGCCGCTTGGCGACAGACATAGGTGTGGTGGATGGAACCCAGTAATACCCCGGACGAGCTCCTTCACATTCACAAACAGCTCTGATACTATTGAATCACAGTAACTCTGCAATGAAATAATATATAATACCTGTTAAGAATGTAATATTTAAAAATAATAAGAATATCCATAATCTGACAACCAGTCTTACCAAGGGGTATCGTATTACCCAGTTACTGGGTTGTGGAGGTTAGATAGGGAGTCGCTTCTAAAATACTGGTATTCTGCTGCATCCGGTTAGACTGGAAGCCGAACCCAATATAGTTGGGAAAAGGCAGATGAAGAATATCCAGAATATAAAATTCAAAACATTTGAATGTGACATTTTGTTCGGCTCTAAGTACAGACTATGAATACGGACGACTGCGTGTATTTCTATATTACCGTGGTACAGCAGCACGCTCTTTGACGAACCCACAGTTCGATAAAATGTAACACAGGGCTGTCACCAACGCAATGTTTTAATTATTTTTTCACCTCTCGGAATTATTCTGTTTGTCATTCGAAATCTGACTGCAAAAGTGCATTTTAGCCGCTAGCGTGGAAAGAGTTTTTTAAATTCGAACTTTTCTATTTTCTATACCGGGTCCACTGATAATGCATAAATACTTATTTCATGTCAGTGCGTCAACCTCATTTTTGGAATAATCGCACTGGCCAGCACAAAAAAATTGCTCAAAGCGCGTAAAGAAGTTTTTACTTCAAAACTTCAGTCTACTCAATTCGCTTTCCATCATTTTGGTCTGTTTAGCAGTGGCTGAGTTAGTGTAAACGGTACATAATGCCGAATTGAGCTTTCTTCCGGAAAATTTCGCAAAAAGTGCATAAAAGCGTACCTATAATATTTGTTCTATGCATGGAGACACCATTTTCCTCGCTGTAGTGAGGTGAAAAGTTGTGTGTTTCGCTCGGCAGCAAAGTTATTCTGCGTCTCGTACCTTTGAAACCCTCGCAACGCTCATGGTTCAATCCTAGAATCCTTCGCTTGCTCAGATTTCAATACAAGTACTCGAGCCAAAAAACAACTTTGCAGCCGCAGCAGTAAAATTACGATATTATAAGCTTATGACACATAACACCACGCCTGTATTCCCCGAAGGGTTAGATAGAGGTGTATCTATAGTACACCCACATTTCGCCAGTTATGTTTGAGTCCCAAGTAACAGGGGGCGAGCCTATTGCCATCAACCGGGCACGAATCCATCCATCAAAAGCGTAATATGAATCCGTCTAAAAACAATAACGAATCGCCATGACATAATATGTATCAGTAAACTGACTGAGGGACGATTCGCATTTTTTCAGTCTCAATCTGTCATAAAGTAACTAATTTTCATACATTTTTGACAAGTTTTTGACATTGATTGTCGCTGAGATGAGTTTGCTAGAGATTTGCTAGAGATAATCCATTTGAAATAAGATTAGACATTTAAATAAGCCTTTTTTACAGTCCGTTCAACCGATTTTGACTTCTATTGCGTTGATGGCATGACTAATGGCAGCTGCAGTAGAGAGTTGGTATTGTATAATCTTTTTTGCTTTTAATGCCATCCTTATGCCTACGGTATAGTAGCCAAATCGGTTGAACGGACTGTAAAAAGGTTTGTTTAAATGTCTAATCTTATTTCAAATGGAGTATAGATTATGAACATTTTTATTTGCCTTCAGACAGTTAGTAGTCTCCACAACGTTGATACTAAATAACTGCTCCTACTTTTGTTTTTTTTTTTTTCAAGGCTTTTAAATTAGTTTGTACCGTCGCGTCGTCCGTCAGGTATGTCTATGTATTGTTTAGCAGATTGCCACACATCGTTTTACCGTTATATACATTCGTACGACTGATAATTAATATTTCATTATGACAGATGTGCTAATATCCGAAAAGTTGATAGTCAATTTACTAAACAATCCGTTACTCTGATCGTACTTAAATACGTGTCAGTGGTGGAGGGACGAAAATACTTTTTTGTAAATACTGGCTTGTAATTTTATGTACGTAATATAATATAACTCATTTTTTTTTTGGGCCGTCTTGAAAAAGTGTCTTCACATCATCATACAAAATAATTATGTCTTTCTAAACCTTCTTTGACAGCCCTACACCTAGATCCCCTCCCACTAGGGTTGTGCAACAATAGCGCCGTGGGGTTGTAATTAAAAAAAAGCGCGTAACGTGCTGGCGTGAATTTTCACGCGTACCACTCAATGGGTTGTCTGTGTGCGTATTTATAATATTGCGCGCGTATGTGTTTGAATTAGGAACGCATGTTCGCGATTTGAACTTAGATTTTTTCTTTTTTTTTTTGCCTCTTTTTTTCTTTTTCAAATAAACCTCTTTCTTTTTTTTTATTGTCTTTTGACCGAACGCTTTGGAAATAATAATTGTTACATAGTCTGTTTGTTTTGTTGTCTTATACTTAATTAGTTACATTTTTATGTTTATAATATTTTACTTTGTTTAATACAAAGTAAAATATTATGCAAAATAAAACTTACCTTCTTTAATTTTTTGAGAAAATAAAAGTACGGTCATATTAACAAGATATTTTTTTCTCTTTTTTTATTATTTTTTGTCGAAGAATTCAGCAAGATTTCCCTCTTAATATTTTATGGCAGCATAATGTCCTAGTTGGCAAAGTCCATTATAGCTAACCTTTATATTAAAATCGCAAACAGAAAAATTGCCCCTGTCGCATGTGTGTACCGAGCCTAAAATCATGAGATATGTTATAAAACTCGTCAGTAAGTAATTAAAACACTAGCTCAGTGTAATCAGGCCTTATTTATTAAAATATATACGACTATGGCATCACGTGGGGCGAAGGTACGTACAAAAAATATAGACACCTATATTATGTACCTAAGTCTCTCAAAAATTATCAACTGCTCCATACAAAACTTCATTACTTATTCGACCCAAATGTATGAGACGTCTGATATTTTTTTCGCGATTACGATGTTCGTCCCATGGAGAAAGTTGTTCAGTTTGATGGTCTGTCCCACACCCTATACAATGTGGAGACGACAATACAACAAAAAATGAAAACACTGGCAATACTAATGCATAAGAGTATTTTGGAACTATCAAATAAATCCTAACATGGAAATGAAAAAAGTCATTTTTTCAAACAAACTAAATAGTAGTACTAGGCCGACTAGAGGGTTTGCCGATCTTTGACTAGCTATCGTAGCTAAACTATTGGATATATTTGTTTTTTTTTTATGTAGACCGAGGACGTTATTAGATATACGGAGTTTTATTTTTTGTCGTATTGTCGTCTCCACCCTGTATAAACACTCCTTTCTGATACATGCTGGATAAAGTCTCGTGACCGTCAGATTTTGGTTTCGAACTTATGAAGCTATGGATTAGACATTTGTTTTTTTGTAACCGATTCCAATTCGGATTGATCGTGTATTACGCTAAGGTGCTGCACCCTAGCATAAGCATGCATAATCAGCCTATAATTTTCCCACTGCTGGGACACAGGCCTCCTCTATTCGAGAGGCTGTAATCTACCACGCAGGCCCAGTGCGTGTTGATAGACGTCACAAGTCTTCATAATTTTGGTTTAAAGACATGCCGGTTTCCTCACGATGTTTTCCTTCACCGTTTTGAGAGGTGATGAAATTTTTTACTCAAAGTAAAGCGCCTGTCAGGGTTCGAACCTACGACCTCTCGTAAGTCGGGGCTTTCACCACTAGGCCACCGAAAAAGTCCAACTAGCTAGGTTGAGCGAGTCTCTGAAATTCACACGTGTTACAGTAACACATGTGTGAGTACTATGTACCTAGTAGACGTCTTTCATTGACTTGAATGTCCCCCAGCGTCTGAGAGGGGTGCGGACTCGTGGTCACACCAGGTTGTAACACCAGTGTGACTAACAGCAATGATTTTCCTGGAGTCCGGACTCGTGGTCACACCGCTAATATTTTTACACCATCTAACACTGAATTAATAGCATAATCAGCCTATAATGTTCCCACTGCTGGGACACAGGCGTCCTCTCTGTGAGAGGGAGCGGGCCGTAATCCACCACGCGGGCCCAGTGCGGGTTGGTAGATGTCACATCTGTTCGAATTTTTGGTTCTAGGACATGCCGGTTTCCTCGCGATGTTTTCCTTCACCGTTTTGAGAGCAGTGGCGATGAAATAATTTACACAAAGTAAATCGCCTGTCAGAGTTCGAACCTACGACCTACGACTCGTAAGTCGTGGCCGTTACCACTGGGCCACCACTGCTCTCTGGCCACCACTGCTCTCTTGCGGAGAGAGCAGTGAATTAATAGTGCGGTGAAAAAATAAAGTTATAAAAATATATATGTGGGCATTATTTTTCGATAGTTTATATTTATAATACTTATCCATGGGTAAGCGACAAAATGTGAACTAGTATAAAACTTTCTTGCAACGTAACGCACCTTGCGCTAATACTAAATAGCCTCCCTAGCTGCGAGCAACTTGGAAGTAGCGCTCGCCGGCCGCTGCCGCGGCATTGCTCGCTAAGCTCGCTCGGCTCGCGCGCGGTTGGTCACAGTTCTAACCTAACCTAACCCATTTCACCCAGTTCACAATGTTTGTCAATAATTTATAATTTAACGGAAATAATTTAATACCGATAGATTATAAACTAACGTTTCTCACGATCTCAGGTGACACATAATATGTATGAGATGCATCGAGTTAAAAATGAAAACTTATTGAAACAAACATTTATCTCACCGCACTAAGTAGTTGAAAATGACAAATGGTACGGTGTAAAAATATTAGCGGTGTGACCACGAGTCCGGACTCCAGGAAAATCATTGCTGTTAGTCACACTGGTGTTACAACCTAGTGTGACCACGAGTCCGCCACCGTCTGAGAGTATGTCATATTCACTCAAATGTCTCGCTGATGGTGGCGTGTGTTGGATCATTAAGTTCCCTTCAAAATGGTTGAGCTGAATGATGCTGATCCATGCGTCATGTTCGTGAACGGGCGCCGTCAGTAGGGATTGGTCATCTCTTAGCTGCCACGGTTTATTTTAATTTTTAACCGACTTCTTCAAAAAGGAGGAGGTTCTCAATTCGTCTGTATGTTTTTTTTTGTTTTTTTGTATGTTTGTTACGCGATTACTCCGCCAATTATGAATCGATTTTGATGAATCTTTTTTTGTTTGTTAGGTCATGCTTCCAAGGTGGTCCCATATAAATTTTATTAACTTTGCTTGCGTAATTTTTCAGTTAGCTTCAATATTATGTATTTTTCCCACTTAGTTTATCTAGACGATATCCTGTTCGACTCCTTCACTGTTATTTACATAGCAGGTAGTGGTATTCGGATTTGTGTGGGGTACCACAACTAAAAAGTGAAAAATAACTTTAATTTCGGAAGTCGGTGGCAAAAAACAGAAATTGAAAATAAAGACACCGATTTCCGAAATTAAAGTTATTTTTCACTTTTTTTGTGTTTTTTTTGGAAGTCGGTTGTTTTAGAATTGCTGTTTTTATCTGTATAGTACGGACGTTTTTAACGTGCACGTTTTTCTACATTGTTCTCATCTGTATAATTTGAACATTAATGGTGCAACCAATATTTTGATTTCAATAAAAGAGTGTCCGCGGAGTTTCATGCCCGTTCTTCTCCATAAGAACCTACTACGCTTTGGAACGGGCAACTAGCTTCATCTTTCTGATTTACTGACTCCTTGACGATTTAAAAGTTGTTTTAAATTCTTTGAGTTAAGAAGCTCGTGGCTAATTAATAACAACCGCACAGGTCGATCCATCAGGTTAAGCTACGCTTGCCGGAGGTGGTCCGTGGATGGGTGACCATCTTTATATACCGAGACTCCTCCGTGCCTCAGAAAGCACGTTAAGCCGTTGGCTCCGGCTGTCGAAGGAATTGAGAACCTCCTCCTTTTTGAAGAAGTCGGTTAAAAATAATGTGTTGTCAGAACTTACATGACTGGTTGATGTAAATTCTTACGTTCAACCAATCATCGTTCGAATTCAACTATATATTCCGTGAGAAAAAAAATACTATGGATTCGATTAAAAAAACAGTTATGCACTACTTGTGCAGCACTATTTTCAAATAACCCATCATCATCTGCCCAGCGTTTTCCCAACCATGTTGGGGTTGGCTTCCAGCCTAACCTGATGCAGCTGAATGCGAATGCCTATCTGACCTTCACAACCAAGTTACTGGGTACAACACGATACCCCTTGGTAAGACTGGTTGTCAGACTTTCGGGCTTCTGACTACCCGTAACGACTGTCAAAGATGTACGTGCTTTCCGATGTACGGAGGGGTCTGGATATGCAATGGATGGTCACCCATCCACGGACCGACCTTGGCAAGCGATGCTTAACCTGGAAAATCTGCCCGTGCGGCTGTTATTATTTAGACATGAGCCCTTCCATTTTCAAATAATCCAGTCTCAATCTCAACATTCTATCCAACGATAGCAACCCAACATGCTTAGCAAATAAAAATAACATAAATACTTCTACATAATGTAATGAAAGAAAACTTATGTACTAAATATGTACATTCTAATTACATGACGCGTATATAAAGCTTAGTACATGCAGCATGGTTTAAAGTATCTAGGCGTCTGTGTGGCCCGCACGCACTTTTCAAGACTAACTACTGTTTCCATTGTACCTAAACGTGAAAATCTCGGATGTAATTGTGGCGGTATCTACATCGCCACATGCGAACTACGCATCAAAGACCTGACGTCATACAAAAATCCTGACGTCACATAAATCCTGCATCGCGCAATTAGAGTTTACCGTGCGATGGACAATTATAATTACAAGAAACCAACATCAAACGTTGGGCAGTTGCCCGCCAGACACAACACCCGTCTGGTCGGAGGATCCTCCCTTTTCTATGGTGGATGAGTGAACTTTACACCCTGTTCCTCACACCCCTAAATAATGACACCCAGGCCAAGAGTAATTGATGAAAGTATGGACCGAACATTTCATCAGTAATCATTTTAGTGCCTAGTAGAGCTCCTCGTGACTCGTCACATGATCGCCTCAACGCCGGCTGTCGCTGAAAACCATGGCTCTGTCGCGATAGTGTCACAGCATTATGCTGAGCGTTGACCGTTTTGCGTGGATGTGAAGAATATTTTCCCACAACTTGACTTTTTTGTCGTTTGTTTATTTTCTTGGGTCACTTTCAGGGTCAGTTCAGACCGCGAAATGAAGCGACGCGCACTTTTTAACAATTATCGAACTTATTTTCTTCACGAAAAGGTATAATTTCAGTGCGAGGGTTGACAACGTGTCAAAGTACGTTCAGCGCGTGTACCCGATTATGTAGTAAATTGATTCGATATTGTATCGGATCATAAAAAAGTGCGCGTCGCGATGCGTCTCGGTGTGAACCCTTAGTGTAAATAAATGTACTTTCATATTTTTTCGGGTAAGTACTTTGGGCACCTCATAAACTTATTTCTACTTCAAAGCAGCGTTGCTGTATTCTGTAATCAGCCTGCTATGTTCTTACCATTGCAGCACTGCCGCGCTGGTACTCGTAGGTACTTCTGTCTCTGTGAAAGAGAGTGAGCCATAATCCAGCACGGTAACCAACATTTTTTTTTTTTTGGGTGGGAAATCATCATATGACTTCTCCCGCTCTGGGCGGAGCGGAAGGGCGTGTCAGACTCTTACTGACTAAAACCCACCCGTGTTCCTTCAGTTGCCTGTTGCCAGGGTCCCGGTATCCCTTTCGGACTATTCCGCAACCCTGGCAGGCATTGGTCCTAACGGGGGGTCCGTTAGGACCGATGCCTGCCAGGGTTGCGGAATGATGTCAGGTGTGCTGACATCTCTTTGAAGCCCGCGCCTATGGTGGCCGGGAATCCACCTGGGATTCCCGACGCCCAGGGTGTCTCCAGCGGCGGCGGTTAGGGGCGTGAGGGCGCAAGCTTTGCCTCTCCCTCACGCGTTCGGCCTCCTCCTTCGCGAGCATCACTGCTTCGCAGAAGGAGGTGACCGCCTCCCATGCCCTCTCGCTCCGTACCATGGCCTGGACCAAGGCCGGACGCGATCCAGCACGGGAACCCCCTGTGGGTTGGTGGTTAACACACCATGTTTTTGAACCAGCCAAAAGCTCTCAGTCTTCAAGATCCCTTCCTTTTCCGTTCCTTTACCGTTTTGGGAGCAGTGGGGACACTGGTGTTCCACATTAGCTATTCCTCTTAAAGCAATTCATTACCTGAATTCTCAGCTGTCATTAGCAATTCCTCTAATTTGACACAAAAGAAATTCATAATTTGCGGACCATTTTACTTATCTACATAGAATATTGCCAAACAGATGAATTATTTCGTAATATGAATTGCAAGCAGATCATATTATGAAACGTCAGTTTGTGACATTTTACGATGATTCATAATATTTTCCTGTTATGATTCCATATATTGGGTTATCCTATGAAATTGGCGTTTTTTTCTCACACATAGAGAACCTCGTCACTTCTATGATTTAAAATATTCATCAATTGCTTGGTATTATATTCAATAATGAATTCATAGACAACTACCAAAAGTATAAAAACCTTATTACTTATAGTTTTCTGAACATAAACAATACCTTAAAAATGACTCCTCATTTTGCTAGCAGAAATGACCACTATTTTTTTTTAACTCAGCCAAAATATTTTTTTTATCGCTTAATCTAAGTGGCATACGTTATCTTAGTCTTTAAACATTAGTGCATAAAAATTTTAATACATTAGTGTTCATGGTTGTTATATAAATTAACCGCGGAATGACCGGGGATGTACTTGCACCATGTATTTTGGTTTACGGGTATGCCACCCCGTGTCTCGGTGGAAGAAAATGTTAGTATGAAACATGCAACTTCTTTAAAATTCCCCATACAAAACTCTGATTTCATAGGTGGGGACCTAATAGCATATGAGACATTTCTGCCTTGTCTCTAGGGTGGCGATCCAGAGGCGGTGGTGACCAGCTACCATAAGGAAGGCCTACTTTGCCATGCAGTAATTAAAAGGAAAAATAATGCCACTGCAAATCAATGGAAACCAACCCCAGTCATTCTTAACGAGCCAAGCTCCCCTCTTGCACACACACATCACTCACGCACTTTTGCACACACACATATCACACATACACATATTTACACACACACACAGACAGCCACTGTTGAGGGTTGACGTGTATGTTGATATTTCAGAGCATTGACTCGCCTAGACCGACCCAGTTAGGGGTTTTATAAAATTCAGTGATGGATGAAAACTTGTGTAGCTTGAGATATACCTAGTTCCTTACTCAGACCAAATAAAAATCCAAGACAGAACGCTGCGAACAATACAGTGAAGCATGCCAAAACTACACCACCGCTCTGTGCATACTCGCTCAAACGCACACATTTACAACCATTTACAATTAAACTACACCAAAATATGTGCACACATGTTTACGAAACCGGCCTCACGTCACTGTTTATGGCGCTCTGTCTTGGTTTTTTATTTGGTCTGAGGTTCCTTATTGGTCGGGTTACGATTCGATTACTGGGGGCTTAAAACCAAGCACCTAAGCAGAATCATACTTAATATGAAAATATTATGAATCATCGTAAAATGTCAGAAACTAAAAAAATATGATCTGCGTTTAATTCATATTACGAAATAATTCATCTGTTTGACAGTTTTCTATGGAGATTCGTAAAATGGTCCACAAATTATGAATTGCATTTAAGTCAAATTAGAGGAATTACTAATGACAGCTGGGTTTCAGGAAATGAACTGCTTTTAGAGGAATTGCTAATGTGGCCGGAGGTTAGGAATCGGTGAGAAAAAAAGAAGTAGTACAGCATTGCTGTTCTGTAAAACATCTCACCGTGAAAACTTAGGTGAAGTGAGCTGTCAATAGTATCAATCCTTAGTAACAGATGGGATGACAGTTCACAAGAAGCTCACTTCACCCAAGTTTTCACGGTGAGATTTTTAGAGAATACACCGGCTGATGCTAAGGCAGTGACAGTTCACTCCACGCTCACTTCACCTTAGTTTTCACGGTGAGATGGTTACAGAATAGCAATGCAGGTACCTATTACTGTAGACTGTTACAAAGCACACTTATCATTGGACATGTACCGCACCCCGATTTTTCTAACTGTACGCTTGGAGCTGTCAAATTTGAAGATTGTCAGTGTTGAATTCTGGGAGTGCGCTTACCTTCTCAGCGCCCCCCCGACGCCACTAAGGCTTGAATTCCTCCTACGCTGATGTCGGTCGCGTACAGTCGGGCGCGTACACGTAGCAACGTAGTACGCGCCGCGAACGTCAGCGGCGCTGTATGGTGCTATATAGAACCCAATGTATATACGTACGCGCGACCGACGTACGCGAATCACATCATCGTAGGAGGAATTCAAATAACTACGGTCTACCTGCACATTCATATCGTCTACACATTTCATTATTCATTAAGTTGTTATTGTTAATATTTTATAGTACTTTAGGGGTATGAGGAACAGGGAGTAAAGTTCACTCATCCACCATAGAAAAGGGAAGATCCTCCGACCAGACAGGTGTTTTGTCTGGCGGGCAACTGCCCAACTATTGATGTTGGGTTCTTGTATACTATATGTCCACTGCACGGTAAACTTTAATTGCGCGATGCAGGATTTATGTGACGTCAGGATTTTTGTGTGACGTAAGGCTTTGATGCGTAACTCGCATGTGGCGATGTAGATACCGCCACAGTACCTGGGCGACCGAACTGTGCTCTGATGAAAATAGAGAATGCTCATTGAATGCTAAAGGATAGTTCATACTAATTCCATTCATTAATATAAGGTAGCCATCTTGTTCTAAACTTTGGGCGACCGAGCTGCTCGGTTGAAAATTCAGAAAACGAATTTTCCCAGTTATGAGACAAATTCAAATTGTTTATTTGCAAGAAAATACATTGTTTACAGTCTAAAGTGGGTGATAGACGTGCGTACTTAAAGTAGTCTTTAAGTTCGCTACCTTACTCGGCTCGCCGCCGGTGACACACGTGAAGCTTGCTGAAAATTTTATTGTCAAATTGGCTCGCGGCTCGCGGCGATGACAGACGGGCGAGTAAGCTCGCCGAGCAATAAGTACGCGTACTTGCTCGCACGTCTATCACCCCTTTAAAAGTTATTGTATTCTGCCTGCAAGAAAGCGTGCAAATTATTCAAGATTGTACCTATGTCATAATGATCATGCAGATCGATTTTCCTACACATTTCCACACCATGCAGAAACCATTTCTTTGCGAAATAAGTAGACTCCCAATCGAAATGTAATCGTGCACTCAAATAGAAGTTCCGTTAAAAGATGAACACTGAAAAATATGTTGCAGCAACCTGTGCATAGCGTATACAGGATGTTTCCGGCGTACTGGCGTTGGGTGTATATCAGACCGAACCGTATCGTTTTTTTTCTTTTATCGCTATTGCCCGGTTAACAAGTTATTCTATTTTATTTATTGCAGTTTAGCTAAGGTCTAGCAGAAATAGTGTAAAGAAAATTATTATTCAAACGACAGAGTAATCAAAATCGTTTTGCCTTTAGAAGTCGACAACAGTAACAGTTCTATTGTGTCTCGTTAGTCACAGTGCTCTGTAAACTTTTGCTGCAGAAACAAAATAATCTGAAATATTGAAATAAAACAAACAACAAAAAAAAACGGAGGGGAAGGTTTTTTAATATAAATTACAACATTATTGGTATCAAATAAAAGCTAGTAATGAGTTAATTCTTGTTTTTCTCTTTTCGCTTATAAGTTTTTGCAGTCGGGTTTTTTGTTTTTAAATAATTTGTTTTATTTGAAGCTTTTTAGGTTTATTAATATATATATTTGGAATAAACTCATTACTAGCTTTTATTTGATACCAATATTGTTGTAATTTATTTTTAAAAAAACCTTCCCCTCCATTTTTTTTGTATTTACAGATGAAATATATAAATTAAAAAAATGTGAGAGTGACATACTATAGGCTATATGCCTATGTCACTCTCACAATTAAGACGAACCTAACGAAACCTCGTATGTTAAAATCCATCATGTTTAGGCTACAGAGCGTGCCAAAGAAATAGACATACATACATACAAAAATACATACATACATACATACTCTCGAAAAACATTACCCTCCTTCTGGGGCAGTCGGGTAAAAAAGGGCGGGTATTCGTAGTCGTTTGACATTTCAAGTGATTGTTGTTTGTTTTTTCAATTTAGAGTCTGACATTTGCACCTGTCAAATTAGTCTACGAGATTAAAAAACAGACTTTTGCAACTTTCATCAAAATCTTTAAAGCCGTTTTCGAGAACGTGATAACAAATAGATTTAAACACATACAAATATTGCTCATTTAATATTATAGGATGTCAAATTGTTGCATGTGGTGGTGCTACGCTACGGTGTAACAGTTCCCCATTATAAAGGCATGCACTCACTCCAGGAAGCGAACACGACTGCGCTACAAATGCAATTCAAGCTGCCCCTCACACGGTTACCTGAGTTTAGTGTTGACAGATTAAATGTCATTTTCAAATATCATAACATCACGCCTGCCCATTTCCCGGAGGGTTAGACAGAGGTGTACCTAATAGTACACCAACCGCCTCCGTCTGAACAACGCATTATAGGCACATGAAACGTTTTAATTGTATCTCTGAGATAGTAATATTTAGATAAATAATATGCGTTTAGATACAGCTAAACAAATAAAACAAAAATATTAATGGAAGTGTACTATATAAACAAAATCTAAACAGAATAGTGGTGACTAAACAGTTTTATGTAAATTCTGTTTTTTAATCTCATAGACTAATTTGACAGATGCAAATGTCAAACTCCAAATTGAAAAACAAAAAACAATCACTTCAAATGTCAAATTAGTATACGAGATTAAAAAGCAGACTTTGGTTGTGTCCCTGAGCTTCAAGGTTAGGTACATGTTAATCAAACAAATAAAGGCTCGTGCAGACTAGCGCGACTTGTCGTGCGTCGCGGTCGCGACACCGGTAATTGTTCTACTGTGAAGTTTTCTCAAACATTGTTTTGTTAAAGTCGCGGTAGTCTGCACGAGCCTTAATTCCATTAAAAAATCACTAACATTACTTGCGATAAGTTAACTTTAGGATACGTCAAAATTATTCCTGTATGACTAAGCACGACAAGTTATGAAACACTCCAGCGCAGTATAAAAATTGTTCTCGTTACCACCGCATCCACCATAGATGAACATTTCACATTGGCCACTACTGCAGTTGTATGCATATCTGAAAAAAAATCATATCATCACATCTAAAATACAATAGACGTAGGTATATTTAGTAACCTATTCCGCTTGACTATTCTTCAAGAGTCTTAAAAAACCCTGTAAGAAATCGACACGTGTTTCACCTCTCAACGAGGCATCCTCAGGATGACGATTGACCAATTGCAAACCAGAACGCGACGTGTTACCACACCGAGCGCTGGACGCAAAGAAATTCTTTGTGTGGTAACACGTCGCGTCATCCTGAGGATGCCTCGTTGAGAGGTGAAACACGTGTCGATTTCTTACAGGGTTTTTTAAGACTCTTGAAGAATAGTCAAGCGGAATAGGTTACTAAATATATCTACGTCTATTGTATTTTATAATGGATTTCCGCAAAGTCACGCCTGAATCAATTAACTATCATCACGTCTGTATTCGCCAAAAGATCCCTAGCCCTGCCTAGACAAGATCGTATAGGTGGTTCATCATCAGCCTACAACAGTCCACTGCTGGACATAGGCCTCTCCCATAGGGACGGTGACTAAAATACTTATTTATGCAACTGTTATACTCAGACCAAATAAAAACCAAGACAGAGCTCTGCGAACAATACAGTGAAGCATGCCAAAACTACACCTCCGCTTTGTGCATACACGCTCAAACGCACACA
Source organism: Lithophane ornitopus (assembly GCA_948473465.1). Classification (NCBI taxonomy): domain Eukaryota; kingdom Metazoa; phylum Arthropoda; class Insecta; order Lepidoptera; family Noctuidae; genus Lithophane; species Lithophane ornitopus. The sequence goes on along the minus strand of OX419641.1, from coordinate 4,263,508 downwards.
TTTACAATCAAACTACACCAAAATATGTGCACACATGTTTACGAAACCGGCCTCACGTCACTGTTGACAGCGCTCTGTCTTGGTTTTTTATTTGGTCTGAGCTGTTATATAATAAGGGGTATTAAAACACGAATGTGTGTTTATCACATGAGGTGAAGCCGAATGTGATAATAGTATCACATGAGTGTTTTAATAGCTAAATATTTACAGTTGCATACAAGACTTTATCTACACCCATGATATGAATCCTTTATAAACGGTACTTCGCAATACTAATATCAACAAAAATGGAGGGATACGACGCACGTGAATTCGAATTTTTCGAATTCGAATAACAAAGATGTTTTTTTGTTTTAAATTACGGTGCTTTGTTAGTGAAACGCGCCTGCATGACAATGTTCTTTTTTTTTAAATGAGTTGTATTATGAAATTCAGTACAACATTATAAAACCCGTTTGGATGATATTATGGTTACTATGACAACATTAAAACAACCAGTGTTTTAAAGTTGGCAATAAGCTAACTGTTTCAGAAACTTTTATAGAGGATTTATAGCATGGGTGTAGATAAAATGTAAAGCATTTTATCTACACCCATGCTATAAATCCCCCACTGTCCGTCAGGTAGATTCTACACAGTGGGATTCTTTATAATGGACGAATTCTGGTGTACAATAAAGTATATATAAATAAATAAATAATGTGCACATATCGAAATGAGGAAATCTTTGCTTAAGGTTGATGTGCTACTCGCCACTGACGATTTCATGAAATTTTCATTCAATGCACTTACATGAACTTAGAGAGTTGTATTGCTGATTCTAATGTTTATAATTCTGTAAATCCATATTTGTTACGACCGCTAATAATATTTAGATCAACATACAACCTGATACTGACCTGCAAATTGCAAAAAACGTAAGAAAATATGAATTTTGCGGGCCACCCTAGCGCATCAACCTTAATTTTATCGACGGGCAAAATATTTAAAAAAAAACTAAATATTTTTTTTATTTTTTTATGGAATTTTGCTCGCTACTTTGACCCCAGTGTATGTCTGTAGGTTACCTACCTTTCCACGCCTAACCCAGGAAACGGATTTCGATGTTGGCAAGGATATAATAATTATGGTATCCCGGGGAATGACATAGGCTACTTTTTATCGGCAATAGACAACTGAAGGAATACAGGTGGGTTTTAGTCAGTAAAAGTCTGACACGCCCTCCCGCTCCGCCCAGAGCGGGAGAAGTCACTTGATGATTTACCAACCTCAAAAAAAAAAAAAAACAATGAAGCAGAAGGCTTTAAGGCTTTACCGTAGTCAAGTTAAAATAAATGGAAACATACCTAGGGAAATAGGCGAAACACATTCCTGTTTCAATGGGTTGCAGGCAAATAGGATCTGAAAAAGAAAACCATTATTTATTTATTTATTGATTTGTTTATTTATTTATTTCTTTATTTATTTATTTATTTATTTATTTATTTATTTATTCATTTATTTATTTATTTAGGCAAACCAACTAAATACACACAAGGACATTCAAAGTACATAACATTAACAAATACAATAGAATTGCATGCATCTAAATTATAGGTAAGCACAGCATTTTAATTAGATCTCACTATACAATGATAATTAATATGAAGATGGATAACAATGTAATTAGAATATCATTAATCTTTTATAAGTACTTAAAATTAACTTGAATTAAATTAAAATGAATTGAATGAAATTAAATTGAATTAAATGAAATAAGATTGGAATTAAGATTGAGTTATTGTGTGAGTGATTATAATTTGTGCATGTTTGTCATGGGTTTCTATGTTTATCTTTATGTTACTGGAATGTGTGTGTGTGTGTGGGTTGGGGTCATTGTACTCTTCATTATATTTATTTTATTTCTTATTTTGTAATTGATAATTCACTATGTGCTGCACCGAATCACGTCATGACTTCAACGCCGGCTGTCACTGAAAACCAGCGCTGGGGCTCTGTCTCGCATAGGGTCGCAGCATTATGCTGGCCGTTTTGCGTGAATGTGACGCATACTTTCCCGCAACTTGTTATTACCCGACTACGGCGAAGGAAAAAGGAGGGTTATGATTTTGACCGGTATGTATGTATGTTCATCTGTTCCCTCCTATCTTCTAAACCACTCATCCCAATTTGACAAATGAGGTATCGTTGGAAGCGTCTTGATTGCCCGCTGGTGACGTAAGATTAAATTAAAAATGACGACCTCTAGAGGACATAAAGTAAGAAACTAAAAAAAAACATTGTTTAATCGTACCATGTTGGGTATCACATGAAAGGGCTTAATGCGGACATTTCAAAAATATATATATTATAACCCCAAAAGACAAAAAAAAAAATTAAAGTAATAAAAACTAAAACCCAACTACGACTAAAAAGGTATAAACAAGACTCCACAGGCAGACAAATTAAAAATCCGGAGTCACACGTAATCTGTTCGACTTGTTTATAACTTTTTAGTCGTAGTTGGGGTTTTGTTTTTATTACTTTAATTTTTTTCGTACATGTATTTGTCCTGTCTTAGCGTCATGTTTGCCGCAAATAAACGTATTTACTTTCTTTCTTTGTTATGAACAACTTTCACTATGGGACCAACCCAGAAATCGCCAGAAAAAAAAACAGCTGCTTCCTACATTTTGATGAATTATGCGAACATAAATGTAGAGAACCGTAGATTTTTATATAAACATATCAATGTATACCGGTGATATATTTTTTGAGCCCTCGTCGGATCACGGTCCGTCCACGTCCTAGGCCCAGCCCGGTTATGTGTTGATAGCAAGGTTCGGATACCGGTTAAATTTTCAAACCGGTATGATGTACTTACCTTCGGTTTACTTTAACCTTTACATTCGGTTTCGTTCGCACAGAACGGTTTTTTTAAATCGGTATTTGGAAGAGTATTATATAAAGGTTGTTTCGGATTTACCAGTATACTTAAAACACTATAAAAACCGGTTAATACTTCAGTTTTTATACAGCGCGGTATCCTCACATGTCGCAACGCATTTACCGACATCTCTCGCCAAATCTCGCCGCTCTTCGAATAAACCGGTTATTTTTGGTCAAAATAAAGTTTTAGTCTAAACGTTCGCGTTCTTTAGAAAAGTTCGAAGGAAAACCAAAACAAACCGGTGTTAACTAGTATTTTTTAACCGGTTCCGAGTCTTGGTTTATAGTAACACTCCAGATAGAAGTTATGATACGATTGATAAATAAATAAATCATAAGAAAAACTTACTTATACTCCCCAAGTTCTTTGCGTAGACAACCGCCGCGAATGTAATTACCAGAAAATAAAATAGTTTCATTTTGAATAAGACAAGACCTACAAGACAAGGTTTCAGACACCACAATACTACCGTAGTATTTATACGAATAAACAAATACGTACGATATCTTCTTGCAATTTATATTAATTAAAGAATCGTTGGAATGTCAGGGAGGTATTAAGGTTGTGTAAACTACGTTAAATAAAACAAATTATGAAAAAAACAAAAAACCCGACTGCAAAAACATGACTCAAAAGAGAAAAACAAGCATTGAACTTTGTTTTTTGTAAGGTATTGCAAGCGGGGACAAACAAAAGTTACCCAATATTTCAGGTTATTGGTTAGCAATTCCTCTAATTTGACACAAAAGCAATTCATAATTATGTGGACCATTTTACGAATCTGCATAGAAAACAGTCAAACAGAGGAATTATGTCGTATTATGAATCGCACGCAGATCATATTATGAATGGTCAGTTTGTGACATTTTACGATGATTCATATTATTTTCCGAATAAGATTCTGCCAAAGTGGCTGTTTTAAGCCCCCTGATCTGACATGGCGTCGACACTGCCGCGCAGCAGTGCCATCGCAACATTGCTGCTTTGCTCGGAATGGATTCTCATCTAAACCTATAGAAAATGTATGGGGAGTGCCGCGGCAGAACTGCCGCGTGCAGCGGGGTTTGGAATCATACTTTTGTTGTAGTTTGTCAGTAGAGCAATAGTTTCAGGAAAAACTCTTAGCCAAAGTAGGTGATAAGTACCGCTTATAGGTCGGCCAAGGCTCGGATACCGGTTAAATTTTCAAACCGGTATGATGTACTTGACGCAAAAACCTTTACATTCGGTTTCGTTCTAAAGAAAACCGGTTAATACTTCAGTTTTTATTCAGCGCGGCATCCTCACAACTAGTCATAAATTGCAACGCTTTTATCGACCTGCCTGCCGCTCGTCATAAAACCGGTTAATATAGGGTAAAATAAAGTTATCTAAACTTTCGCGTTCTTTAGAATAGTGCGGAGGAAAACTGAAATAAACCGGTACTAAACGGTATTTTTTAAACCGATTCCGAGGCTTGAGGTCGGCCTATAGCGTATAGTTTCTACATAACTTTTATTTTAATACTGCCCTGCCGAATACCAGCTGATATCAATGGTAATCGTCGTGAACATGGCAGCTGTCTGTACTCGATAGCTATGGAAATTAATTGGGTACAAATTTAAATGACAACAATCTTTAAAGCAACTGTATTTAGGTACAAATTACAAGTTGATTACACAGTATAAAACCAGTATTTCATGAAACTTCAGGGTGGCGCTGTTAGTCGAGATAAGTGTTAATAGATTGTCTTTAGTGCATTTTTTATTTAGTTCCTTCCATATTCTGCCGTATGCCAATGTTAATTGGACAATAACCAAGACCAATAAAAAAATACCTAATTGAAAAGAGTTTGATTAAACGAGTACCTTAGTACGATATATTATTTGTAACATTATCGTAACATTATTGTCACATATTGTAACATTATTGTAACATTATTGTAACATTATTGTAACATTATTGTAACATTATCGTAACATTATTGTAACATTATTGTAACATTATTGTAACATTATTGTAACATTATTGTAACATTTATCGTGTAACATTTTTAGCATTTTTACTTATATATATACATACTTTCCTATCGCAGGTATGCTGGAAGAGATTTCTTTAGAAATAAGAATTACCTTTGTACGTATTTTTCTGTTCCTTTCTTGTTGTCTGTATTTATATGTGTGTGCGTAAATAGGTAAATAAATATATAAATAAATTCCATACCTAAAGTGTGCCTCGTGTCATGCGTTGTCTCTAACAGATGTCATTATGGTCGAAAGTCTGAGAACCAGTCTTACCCAGGCGTATTGTGATACCTTGTAGATAACTGGGGACCTCCACAGGTCAGATACATTGTCGTTCCCTGTGAAAACTAGTACTTATACCTACAGCTGCATGCTGCATCCGGTTTGACTGGAAGCCGACTGTAACACATTTGGGAAAAAGCAGGTGATAATGAATCAAAATTGTGAAATTCTGAGTTGACCTACATGATTACTAAATTCTAAGTTGAGCTGCACGATTACTGCCAAATGCGTGCACTGACTGGACAGGTCCACTCAATCTGTGTGGTTCTTTCCTCAAAAGAACATTTCAGTTGCTAATCTACATGGTCTTCAGATGATCTGACCAAGATTATGTCTGGACTTTAAAAGAGACTGTGACCTCTGAGTTTGTTTCGTCCAGACATAATCTTGGTTAGAATTTAAATTTGATTAACGTGTAAAAGTGTTTGTACAAACCTAAATAATTTATCATTTATCAAAGAGTACAAGGGGGCCATATAAAGATAGTGTCCGTCTGACAACAATATATTTCCAGCCGAAAACGAAAAATGAAATTTCGGCTTTAGTCTTATTTGCAGCCGAAAACGAAAATGATTTAGACAATAAAAAAATATTATATTGCCGCTGTACACTGAAATGTTGTTTGTTTTTTTACACCTAGGGAGAGAAAGAGCAATTAATATAGGCTTTAAAACATCTAAAACACAATAGACGTTTTTTATTTATTTAGTAACCTATTCCGCTTAACTATTCTTCAAGAGTCATAAAAAATCCTGTAAGAAATCGACACGTGTTTCATTCACCTGTCAACGAGGCGGACGGGATGACGATTGACCAATTGCAAACCAGAACACAACATGTTGCCATTACCGCTGGACGCAGAGTGAGAGATTTTCACTCTGCGTCCAGCGCTCGTCTCTATTGCAATACTTTCATGGGATCTTCTTCACAAAAACTAAATTCATAAAAAAAAACCATAAGCATTAGCACTAATGTATTTCATCTTGAAATTAAAATGAGTAAGTAGGTAGCACTTACTTTTATCACCTAATAATTTATATGAACCTACCTGATTACCTATGACTGATTGATTTAATATTTACCAACATGAAATTTAATCATGACCAATTATTTTCACGTCATTAATATCTCTGTAAAAAAAATATTGAAAAAGTTAATGTTACTAATTATCAGCTTGTATTAAATTAAATAGCCATTAAAAGTGTTTAATAAAGACACAATTCCACTGCGGCGTACGATGTCACGCACGCTAGCTGCGCGGATTCATTGTTTACCAGTACGGTACGATAGGTTTTGTTTGCACGAGGATATTAGGAGCGTCGCCAAAATCTGAACCTTTGCAATACAATTTCAAACATATTTATTCTAGGATAAACTTCTTATTCTAAATTAACTAACAGATAATAAAAATTATTTATGATTTATACCAACGATATTAAAATTATTGACAAACTAAAATCTTCGCATCACTGTCGACTGGTAATGTACCCAAGAGACTGGCGGCGAAGTCACGTTGTATTGCAATACTTAGCCTCTGGCCAATGTAAATGCCAGCCGGGAAGTGTCAACCAGAAAATATTTATCATCATCATCATTTCAGCCGAAAGACGTCCACTGCTGGACATAAGCCGGCCCAAGCACCAATTCAACCCAATTTCAGAAAACATTATTTCAAATGTTTATCTACAGTGCTCCCCTGTCAATGCTAATCAACCGCCATAAGATCCTTATTGTACTGTAGCGTGGCCGCGGGTTGTAGTAGATGTAGATCCCGCCGTTGGCCAAGTCTCAGCAAGATCAAGATTGATACAAGGCAAGTCTACGTGTTGGTCAAGTTCGAAAGAGACCAATGCCAACTCCCAATGTTCACGAGTTTTTGTGGAGCTATCCACATGTTGGTCGTAATCGCCGAGTGCAGGCGAGCGCCTTTGATTTGTGCAGAAAAACCGACACTGTTCCGAAGTGAGACGAGTCGTAGACGAGCGATCCCGAGTGGCAAGTCTCGCCAAACGAACCGTATACACGTTGACGTTCACCTGCACTCGGCCAGTCGGATTTATATATATGTATGTCCATTGCACGGTAAACTTTAATTGCGCGATGCAGGATTTATGTGACGTCAGGATTTTTGTGTGACGTCATGTCTTTGATGTGTATTCGCATGTGGCGATGTAGATACCGCCACAGGCGAGCATCGACGAGCAATTGCGTGGCAAGACAAATGGGCTGTCTATACTTTGGTACTCTACCTACCGGCTTACCTTTCGTCCGTATCTCCTTAGTATAACTAAACATGTTTTTAACTACATTCCACTTTCGACAACAATTTTTGGCTGACTTACATACCTATATTTAAGTATGTACGTTATGGGCATCGTATTGAATCAATCTAAATGCAACCTTAATGCAAACCATAGCTAAGACAAGTTTAAAAAGCAAAAGGTTTGCTGACTGTCCGTGACTAGTCCGCTGCGCTCGGCGGCTTGCAGCGTATTGTGTGATGAAGTGGGTAGCAAGTGCACGGAAAAATAAATAAATAATTATGACTATGTGTTTGGAACGTGGAAGTCTGGCATCGGCTAAAACAGGTTTTTTGGTTTTTTGGTTCTGACTCGTTACGAAGGATTTATTTATTTTATTTACATACCTCCTATCAACAATCAATCAACAACAATTTTTTTATCTGATCTGATTTATTTATCTGTCTTTTATTTTATTTATTTTTTATTTGGTCTGCAATACAATTTATACACAATCACACTAATTATGTAGGTATATAAGTGTGTACTTCTTTAATATTATTGTGTGACACTTATTTTGTTTTATTTTATTTAAGTAGGTATGCATACACACATCACAATATAAAACTGATTTGCATCCGTCACTTCACACTTTCGGGTCCGGTTGAAAACCAGCGTCAGACACTAGTTGTCTGGCATTTTTGTTGAACTGGGCCTTTTTGGCACAGCCGTGAGGCACACTCCCCTGATAATGTCCTTCTTTACCTTCTTATTTGTTTCTTTATTTTTATTTTGTTATCTGCTGTATATTATGTAGATCGTGTGCCTTTTAGTCTGTGCTGAATAAATGTATTTTCTTTCTTTCTTTCTTACTCGCCTTCCCTCGGCGAGCTATGAGCAACATATATTGCCGGCTTTAGATATATGTGCGAAGCGTAGCCATGGGCAGCAGTGGAACAGTGCCATAAAGGCATAACTGTATGGATGGCTAAACTTACCTTGTCTAAGCAATCAAGATATTTGTTACCACTGCAAGTCCGCAAGAAAACTCGTGCGAAATGAAATCTATATTTAATATTATTTTTATAATTGGTGGGATTTCAGTTTTCAGCTTTGTTGACGGTAATATATTATGTTACCTACATTTATGTTCGCATAGGTCTTCAAAATGATTTCAGGCGATTTCAGGTTTAGTTCCATAGTGAAAGTTGTTCATAATGATGAGTACAATGACCCCTTAAGAGATTTCGTGTATGAATAGATACACCTTATACAGGGTGTAAAGGACAGCCCTCCGCAAATTAACAGGGGGGATTATTTTGAATCATATTATTCCACCTGAAATTTTATTTTTTATTCTAAAATGTACAGAAAAAAATATTTTAGTTAGGGTTAGATAGTTGGGGTTCTGAATACTGGAAGAGTTTCCATATACGCCGCGCCGCCCGTGTTCATTATGGGAGCCGGCGGTGATATTACTGCCGGCAGCCGAGATTAAAAACATCGGCTGCCGGCAGTAATGTCACTGCCAGTTCCCAATGGCGTTATTTTTGGGAGCCGGCGCCGGCAGCGGAGGCACTCCCTTTTTAACCGACTTCTTCAAAAAGGAGGAGGTTCTCAATTCGTCTGTTTTTTTTTTTTTTGTATATTTGTTACGCGATTACTCCGCCAATTATGAATCGATTTTGATGATTTTTTTTTGTATGGTAGGTCATGCTTCCGGGGTGGTCCCATATAAATTTTATTAACTTTGCTTGGGTAGTTTTTGAGTTAGCGTCAATATTACGTATTTTTCCCACTTAGTTTATCTAGACGATGTTTTCATTTACTCCTTCACTGTTATTTTCATCAGCTAGTGGTATTCGAATTTGTGTGAGGTAGGTACCACTACTAAAAAGTGGAAAATAAAAACTTTTAACAAAAACAAAAACGACTTTTTTTTGTAAAAACTTTTTTGTTATTGCCAAACTGTGCTTATAAATAGATTCGTCAACTAATTTTACCTGTGATAGCTACTTTCATAATGATGGGAGGCTCTACTATGCAAAGCTATGAGATCTTTGCCTCTTATAGGTAAAAGATCCTACTAAGAGTATTTTAACCAAAATTGGTCCGTAAATTATAAAAATCGGCCATTAGTAAGTCAGTCTGAGTATCATTCTTTTATTTAATTATTAACATATAAATTAAGTTTTTATAGATTAGAATACAAAAATATAAAAACATTTAAAAATATAAAAAATAGTAGCCCACCGGTATCGGGAACAGGGTCCAAGCTACCGGCGGTCAGGGCTCCAGAGAGAGGAACCTCCTAACAATACGGGTCGTGTCTAGGAGTATCGCTTTCTGAATCAAGCCCTGCCCAACGAGAGCTTCCATAGATGTTCGTCAAGGCTCTTGGCAATTAACCCGTCGTATTTAATTACAGACACAATTAAAAATCCATTCTTTCTCAACGGGATCCACGTTCCGGCCAAAGGTTAAGCCATTGGCTGATACGACTATCGGCACAATGATCGCAGAGTCCACATCCCACATGTCGACAACCTCGTGAGCCAAGTCAAGATACTTGATTGAACATCATCTCATCATCTGCCTAGCCTTTTCCCAACTATGTTGGGGTCGGCTTCCAGTCTAACCGGATACAGCTGAATACCAGTATTTTACATGGAGCGACTGCCTATCTGACCTCCACAACCCAGTAACTGGGTACGATACCCCTTGGTAAGGCTGGTTGTCAGACTTTCGGGCTTCTGACGACCCGTAAAGACAAGATACTTGATTGAACATCATTCATTATTATTATTGTAGCTGGTATCGACTACAGGTGCACCCTACCTATACAGAAATTTGGAGAGTTCGATTGTAAGGCGTTTATGTATAGGTGAGTTTTTTAACATTAATCCATCTATAATAATATCCATATGTAATATCCTTATTTACCTTTATATATTTATAGAAACTACTTTTTAATCCAGTGAAATCCATTATTTTATTTTATTTACTCCTACGCCACTATAAGATTATTAATTTATACGCTATACATTTATCTATCTAAATAATCAAGATTATAAATACACATTCATCATCGAACAACAACGTTTCCTAATGCAAAACTTTACTGTAGAATAGATTATTTAAATTGCGGGTACTTACGTAATTTTAGTCCGTACATTCCATGTTTCACATAACCAAATATTCACATATTAATCTCATGTAATATCTGCTCGACGTCCGAATGTCACTGCAGGAATCCAGCAGAATATCAGCGTCAGGTATATTTGCCTGACACATGCTGAGTTGGACTCCCATTTGGTGCAACGTTGAGACGCACACCGCGCTTTGTATATTTCGTTATTTTTTAAAGTATGTCATAGACAATATTGTCTCGCTGTGTCTAGTTTTCTTTTATTGTTTGTATTTTTTTTGTATTTTGGCACTTTGTAGCTATTATTATTTAACCGTGCTTTTGTATGTTGTGTTGTCTTTTGTATGCACCAAATAAACGTTTTATCTATCTATCTATATATCTTGTGATATCTTTCAAGGCGCCAGCGCCGCTTCACAGTAGTCCACGGATAAGTTACTTGGAGATCATTCACCGTCCATAAATTTTTGGACTATATTTGGGAAAGTCAAACAAAAGCTAAACAAAAAAAAAAAAGCTATACTTATTCCGAAAGAGTACGTTTTTCTCTTTAATTAGATAACTATTAATTATTACATCTAAAACATACTGAAAACAGTATTCTTCAAAATAGTATAACAGCGCAGGGCATTGCCCTACAGATTTGTTCTGATAGTAAAGAGTGAAGAGAATAACATGTTCTAACGGAATATATCATTTTTTTTTGTTTGGTCGACACTTTCAAATCTTAGCCTCTTTGTGAAAATTACATTAGGTACGAAATGAGTGGATTAAAAATATACGTCGACTTTGTTGGTGACAGTCCCATGGTTCAGGCGGCGAGCAATAGACACTCCCGCTAAGAGGTCCCGTGGCATCCCCCGACACATTTTTAACCGACTTCTTCAAAAGGAGGAGGTTCTCAATTCGTCTGTATGTTTTTTTTTTTGGGTGTACCTATGTTACGCGATTACTCCGCCAATTATGAATCGATTTTGATGATTCTTTTTTTGTTTGGTAGGTCATGCTTCAGATGTGGTTCCATATAAACTTTAATTACTTTCCTTGCGAAGTTTTTGAGTTAAGTTCAATAATTACGTATTTTTCCCACTTAGTCTAGTATGCAGACGATATTTTATTTGATTCCGTCACTGTTATTTGCATAGCAGGCAGTGGTATTCGAATTTATGTGGGGTAGGTACCACAACTAAAAAGTAAAAAACAAACTTTTTACAAAAAAAAAAACAACCGACTTCCAAAAAAAACACAAAAAAAGTGAAAAATAACTTTAATTTCGGAAGTCGGTGGCAAAAAGAAAATTGAAAAGCAAAGACACGTCGGTTGTTTTTTTTTTTGTATGAAAATGTCGCCTTAATTTTTTTTTTTTTCCTTTGGCATTAAGTTCGTCTGTACATTTGTGTGCTACTATTAATAAATAAATAATTTCGTAATGTTATAAAAACGCTGAACGGATTTGGATGTTTGGCACGTGGATAGACCATGACCCGGAGAAGGACATAGGCTACTTTTCATCCTGGATCGCAGACGAAGTCGCGGGAAACAGCTGATATCTTTATATTTTTAACTGTTCTGTGTGTTAAATATTGTTCTTAGAAGCAACGAAAATAATGTAGGTAGATACGTAATTACGTACAAGAAACTCCATGGACAGGGACACTCTTTTAAAAGATTTCATGTAATTTCTGTCCATTCTTCTCCATAGAGATATACGATTTGGAACGAGCAACTAGCTTCAACTTACTAACTGTTCGACTCCTTAGAATAAGTAGGTAGTTATAATAGTCGACTCCAAAAGTGCATAATGGTTAACTGAAATAAATGGTTTAACTGAAATAAATGGTTATGTATATATGTTATGGTTATTAGTTTCTATGAAAGTTAAGGCGGCATCGTCCACTGCGACCTACGGCCACGCTGCACACGAATGCGTTGCTGGCAAACATATTTATGACCCACGGTGGCGGCGCTAACACATAACGTGGCAAACCTCACTGTGCTCATCCTAGGTCGACGTAAGGCTCCCTCAAACAGGCGTGACGCGATAGCGCGACGCGACAAAACAATTTCTGACAAAACTTCACGGTAGAACAATCACCATTGTCGCGTCGCGCGACAAGTTGCGCCAGTCTGTACAAGCCTTTAGACCCCTATTTAATTTTGTATTTTATATTTATTTTCAGGTATGCATACGACGCTGTGAAAGGCGAATGTGTGCGATTCATCTATGGCGGCTGCGGAGGCAACGCAAATAATTTTTTTAACAAAATTATGTGCGAAAATGCTTGTATATGGTTTATAGAGGCGCGCGCGCAGAAGTTTTTAAATAAAAAAATCAATAAGTGACTTAAATTTAATTGTGTAAGTAAGTATGGTATATTTATGTACTTACACAATATAAAAGATTCTTTCATTCTATAGACATGTAGAGGTTCCGCTGCTCCGCCTTCTTGATTATTTCGCGTGGCGCACCATTAGGTAAATTGTATTTTAATTACCTAGAAATTCTAATTACTTACAAGGTAAGATAGGGTATCCTGCCTTTTCGCTGAAAATTGTTTGGCAGATTATCACTTGCCAACCAACGTTTCGCCGATGTTTCACTTTGACAACTAACGATTAGCAAATTTTTGTATGACAACGTTTCATTTGGTAGAATTATTGTTAAGCTGATTATTATAATGACACAAAACGTTTGGGACATTTATCATTTGTCAAACATTTTAATCTTAGGTTCCGATATGTTAGGTTAGGTTAGAGTATGACAATATTTATCATTTTTCAAACATTTCAATCTTAGGTTACGATAGGTTAGGTTAGGTTAGAGTATGACAAACAACTCACGAGCCGAGTGAGCGAAGCGAGCGTGCTGCGGCCGGCGATGTGCCAGAAGCAAATCGCTTTTGTAAAAGGAAACAGTTAAGTTAGGTTACATCACATTAAAGATAAAGTAAAAAACACTCACACACTTTAATTAAACTCTTCTTGAAAGTTGGCATTTAAAAAAGTGTCATTATGAAAACGTAGAGTTGGTAACAGGTTGGAAAATAAAACAAAATTATATGATAAGTTGGCAAATGATTATTCGGCGAAATAAAATTCTGCGAAACGTTAGTTGCCTAGTGAAAATCTGGCAAACAATTTTCGACGAAAGTGCAGAGAACCTTACGATAGTCATGTAAATAAGTAGGTACCTACTAGAAAACTATCTAGACATCACTGACAGAAATAGTTTGTAATAAGCAGATAATTCTGTTTAGCATTTCCCATAACATTATTATCTTTATTTATTATTATTTGCAACCTAACAACGCATTTTAAAACTAACAGTGACATCTATCGATTGAATGTAAAACTATTACAAAACAAAAACCGTCCTCTTCCAAATGATTTCCTTGAAGATATATAGGTGTCGCTGCTTTCGAAAGTGAAGATTACGCCACTGCGTTTTGGGGGGCTCGATAAAATTTTAAGCATTTTTGTGTAACGAATTTTATCAAGAGTTGTCGTCCAAGGGCGGGTTTCGTCAAATACTCTTTTTTTTTAAACACCCGGCTAGCACGGGTGTCCCACGACACTCCCGACTTTTTTAATTAAAATAATTTGGATGTCTTTAATTTTAAAAACGAAAACAAGCTTTAATATTGCATATGCTAAATCGATTACGGCATGTTACCATTTTTCATTGTGAGATTATTGTTTGCTAATTAGAAGAAACTAATCCACAGTGTGAAGTGTCCATTCACATTGAAAATAAAGGGTAAAACGTAAAGTCATAGAATAATATTATATTGTACTTGCCGCGCCCCGCGGTTTCACCCGCGTACGTCTCGATCCCGTAGGAATATCGGGATAAAAAGTATCCTTTGTGTTAATCCAGGTTATAAACTATCTGTGTGCCAAATTTCATCCAAATCCGTTCAGCCGTTTTTACGTGAAACAGTAACAAACATCCATCCATACTTATAAACTTTCGCGTTTCTAATATTAGTTAGAAGTTAGATTAGATAGGATTACATTTTTTTTTTTTTTTTTTTTAATGGCTTCGCACGGTTTGTGCATTTAGCCAATGTCGAGTTTAGTTATGGTAGAAAATATAGTAGAAACAAAGGTAGGGAAACAAAAATAATAAAATATTATTAAAAAACGGGATTTAGGTTAGGAAGGTATTTAGGATCAGTATATTTATAAAGGAAAAGGATAATAATGAATAATGAACAAATTATAAAGATGAAAAATTACAGCTTAATATTATTTAAAATGATGAATGAGACTATACATTTATATACAGGAAAGTTATTTGTGCAGAGTAATGAAAGAATAGAGGTAGGAAAAGGAATACGGAGAGACAACAGGTTACTGAGAAAGGAAGAACGGTCGTATAGAGGACAGGAGAAAAAAAAAAATGTGATCTAAGTCGCCTACATCCGTGCCACACAAGCAAATGGGGTCGTCGATGATATGAAGTTTGGCAAGATAGGATTACATTTATGCGCAATTTTTTTCTAAAAATAAACCAGTCAGTATTTTTTCTTCCTAAATTTTCTACGGTTTTATATCAGCCATATACAGGACCTTCATACCATCAGAGACGTCGATTTCATAGAAATACATAGAAACCAGGTAGTAGTGTCGCGACGACACATCGCCTGCTGCTGCTGTCTGCAGTCGACTACAGACTTGTATGGAAAATGATAAGAATGTTTGATGAGAATTTGTGTAAGTAGGTACAGCTGACGACCCGTAACGGCTGTCAAAGATCCAAGAATGACAGCTGGAACCAATGGCTTAAGAGGAAATAGGTACGGTCCCCTCTCCATACAAACGCTGTCGCCTGTTTTCTCTCTGGTTTATGACCTCAGCAACGATTTTTTACAGTAAAATAAATATCAACTAGTTCTATGCCCCTATGTTTTCCGTTTTGATGATAAATTATCTGTAGAAGCACTAGAACCCTCAGAAAATGCTCAAAATTGCCTGTTTAGACCGCTGTCATCAGAGGCCTATTGTACAAATTTGTCAACTATTAATGAAAAAAAAAAAAACACATAGGGGCACACGTGATATCCTTCTTATAATAAAATATCTTTCAAATTGGTCCATTATTGGACGAGGAAACAGACGAAAGCCGAACCTCGAATTATGAATTTTTGTGTGGAGAAAAGACCGACCCTTTGCTTTCCGAGGCACGAAGGACGGGTCTTTATATGTAAAGATGGTCAGCCATCCACGAACCGACCGCGGCAACCGTAGCTTAACCTTCTTTCGACCCGTCCGGCTGTTATTAATTAGCTACGAGCCCTTCGAGCCCTCTCTCCAATGTGGGTGAATATGATACGTACTGAAATGAAATGAAATTGTTTATTCTGTAAATAGGATATTGGAATCACTTTTACTCGTCATATTAAAAAATATTAAAAATAAGCTAGACGAGGTCAGAGTATCCTATCTGACTATTCTGAGAAGAAAGGCCGAAACAAACTCAGACGTCACAGTCTCTTTTAAAGTCCAGACATAATCTTGCTCAAGCCATATGAGGACCATGTACATAGATTAGAGACTGAAATGGTCTTTTGAGGTAAGAACCACACAGATTGAGTGAACCTGTCCAGTCAGTGCAAGCATTTGTCAGTAATAGTGGAGCTCAACTCAGAACTTAAGGAGCTCAACTACTCGACGAACAATACCAAAGAAAGGACATTTGAGTAGGCCGCATAAAGTTCTCAAATTGCCAGACCATCGATAAAACTAATCCAGATAGTCCTCACATTCACAATAAGAAAGTGAATTCTTCACAATCATCGAGCATCGACACCCTGAAGTTCTTGTGATAAACTGGTTTTTTTTACACTCTAAAATGAAATTAGTATTTACAGTTGCTTTAAGATTGTAGTCTCTATGTATTTGTACCTAATAACGTTTTAATTTCCATAGCTATCGTGTAGACAGCTGGAATGTTCTTGTTGATTACCTACCGTTGATATCAGCTGGTATTAAACAGAGCTGTATTGAAATAGAAACTTAGGTATTCAGCCTAGCGGGGCGGGGTCCGTTAGGACCGATGCCTGCCAGGGTTGCGAGAAAGTCTGAAAGGAATACCGGCAACAGGCAACTGAAGAAACACGGGTGGGTTTTAGTCAGTAAAAGTCTGACACCGTCCGCTCCGCCAGGACGGGAGAAGCCATTTGAAGATGTACCAAACTCAAAAAAAAATATGTATACAGCCCCGTTCACGGTTTCTGGCGACGCGACTGGCGTCTAGCGACAGTCGACACACGCGCGATTGGCTCCTGTTTCCGTCTGTCGGTCATCAAGCACTAGTCATGTGCCGCAAGTCACGTCGGTAAACGGTACGTTCACGAAGGTTTCCGCAGAAAGGCGCGACGCGACAACGTGACGCGATTCTATGTTCACATTTGTTCTCACATGTATAATTTCAACATGAATGATGTAGGTAACCAATATTTTGTAACAACGTTTGGCCGAATCATAATAGGAAAATATTATGAATCATCGTAAAATGTCACAAACTGACAACTGACAATTCATAATATGATCTGCGTGCAATTCATATTATGAAGTAATTCATCTGTTTGACAGTTTTCTATGGAGATTCGTAAAATGGTTCACACATTATGAATTGCTTTTGTGTCAAACAGATGAATTATGAAATCCAAATTACCTATTTCGTAATTTAGATTTCACGCAGATCATAAAATATTATGAATTGTCAGTTTGTGTCATTTTATGATGATTCATAATATTTTCATATTATGATTCTGCTAAAGTGACCGTTTTAAGCCCCCTGGAAATTCTGGAAATGAACTGTTTTTACAGGAATTGCTAATGTGGCCGTTTTATTTTAGGCCCCGTTTAAAAGAGTGTCCGTGTAGTTTCTTGCTTCGTTTCTAGCCCGTTTTTCTCCATAGGTACGTACTACGCTTTGGAATGGGCAACTAGCTTCATATTTCTGACTGACCGACCCCTTGACAATTCAAAAGTGTCTGTTATTGTTTTTTTTAAATAAATGCTTTGAGTTTGAGTTTTGAACCTACAACCTCCACCTCGCGCTCAAACCACCAGGCAAAAAAATTAAAATTGCGCGGGAAACCCATGCGCTTTCGCCTTACGAAAAAAAATAGTTCTTAGACGTAGAGTTTAGGCAACTCAAACTCAAAGCATTTATTTCAATTAAACCATTTACAGGCACTTTTGAATTGTCAAAGAGTCGGTCAGTTAGTCAGAGAGTTGAAGCTAGTTGCCCATTCCAAAACGTAGATCTCTATGGAGAAGAACGGGCAAGAAACTTTGGAGTTTCTTTTTTTAAAGAGTGTCCTTGGGGACACTCTTTTAAAAATGGATATAGATATTACAAAATCCTGGATACAGTATTCATGTCGCTTCTATATGTGAGACCTTAATACATCCCTGTTATTCGAACGATACGTTTATATAAATGCCAGGATTGTATGTTTTAGTTTGTAACTATACTAGGTACTAGTAGGTAGTTATTGTAGTGTCTAAAACCTTGTCTTGAAGATAATTACGGTTATTCAAAATGAAAATAATTTATTTCCTCATTATCTCTTTCGCGGCGGTTGTCTACGCAAGTCAAATAAGTAGTTTAAGTAAGTATTTCTATTTATTTATCAATCGTATAGTGAGGAAAAAAAAGTGACATGTGAGCTGTCAAACGATTTTGAAACTTATGCGGTGCAACTTTTGCTGATAAGTTGTCCCGACTGCCCTACAAATGGTTATGGAACGGGCCTAGCACTTGGTTCTGAGTATCTTCTGGAATTAAATTTTGACCTCATTTTCGGTATCTGCACCCCCGACAACCTTGAAAAGGATATCCATGACGAGAAATGCACAAATTGTTGCAATGCACTATTTGGCGCAGCGGTGAGGCGCACAAATCCGCACAATACTATTTTATTTTTTACTTTTTAGGGTTCCGTACCCAAAGGGTAAAACGAGATCCTATTACTAAGGCTTCGCATGTATTTCATGAACGGTGATAGTTAGACAGACATCACAGATGATGTATTTCTGTTGCCGTTATAACAAAAAATACTAAAAAACAGAATAAAATAAATATTTAAGGGGGCTCCCATACAACAAACGTTTTTTTTTTGCCGTTTTTATAGATAATGGTACGGAACCCTTCGTGAGCGAGTTCGACTCGCACTTGGCCGGTTTTTATTCTGTTCTTTATTTTCGTGTGAATATTGTGTGCCTTACCTGGGTAAAATAAATTTATTTTCTTTCTTTTTTTGTTGTTATTTTTCAGATCCTATTTGCCTGCAACCCCCAGTAACAGGGATTTGTCGGGGTTATTTCCCTAGGTAAGCTCACATTTATTTTAACTTGACTATGGAAAAGCTCCTTCTGCTTAGATGTCTGCTGCAAGCGCAACTGTTGAGCCTCAAGACCTGGGTTCAACCCGTGGGTCAAATTATAAGGGTGCAAACAGATGGAGCGAACAAGTAATCAAATACCTCTCAAACATCTTTTTTTTTCTCTCCAAATATTTTGTCGTCGATTGTCTAGTTTCACTCTTATTTATTTATTTAAAATACAAAATAAGATAACAGTTTATGAACACCAAATAGCTCATATGGTAAATGAAATAAAGAAAATTTGCTTATCAGAATAGGTTTTAAGTAAGAAAATTTGCTTATCAGAATAGGTTTTAACTAAGAAGATTTGCTTATCAGAATAGGTTTTAAGTAAGAAAATTTGCTTATCAGAATAGGTTTTAAGTCTTTTTTTTTTGGAATTAAGTTCCGTAATGCACATTTTACTCTAAGTGCACACTTGGTGAATGTGAGTTGGACCGAAAAAAGTGTAATATTTTGACCGCCATGACACTTTTTTACGTAACAAGTGTGCAAAAGCGAAACGAACTTTGTTCACTCGTTTTTTAATTTAATATGATTTTCAATTTGAAAATTTACTTTAGCAGCTCAGAGTCTGGACGTAGCATAATTAGTCTATAATCTTCCCACTGCTGGGACACTACAGGCCTCCTCAAGGTGAGAAGGAATGGGCCATAATCCACCACGCGAGCCCAGTGTGGGTTGGTGGATGTCACATGTCTTAAAAATTTTAGCTACATGACATGTCGATTTCCTCACGATGTTTTCCTTCACCGTTTTGAGAGCAGTGGTGATGAAATATAATTTACACAAAGTAAAGCGCCTGCTTGGGGTTCAAACCCACGACCAGCAAGTCGTGGCCGTTATCACTGGGCAGTGACATAAAGCCTTTACCACTTTTATCTAAATTCCCTTTTGACGAATACATGACAATGTGCGATGTTTTTGTTTCAGATATTATTACAACTGTCATTATGGAAGATGTGAAAAATTCATCTATGGTGGATGCGGTGGTAATAAGAACAATTTTTTGACTGCGCAAGAGTGTTGTGAATGTTGTCATGCCTAAACGAGTAACTTCTGAGGAAATCTATTAGAAAAAATATATCGTTGTTCTCAAATTGTTGGTTTTTAGTCACCATGCTCCTGTTCTTCAAACGAAGTTCATTGTCGTATGCTATGCTCGGCTAACTTGGCGAACGTGAGTTAGACCTGAAAAAGTGTAACATTTTGACCGTCACGACACTTCTAACATATCAAAGGCGAAACCGGGTGTCTCACGACAACTCTTAGCTGTTACAGAAATAAACATTATCATAATTTACCATAGATTTATGTAGAAGCCAGAAAGTCACTCAGTCTTACTAAGTTCGTGTAACCCAGTAACTGGGTTGTGAGGGTCAGACAGGCAGTCGTTCATGTGAAATACTGGCATCTAGCGGCATCCGGTTAGACTAGAAGCCTACCCTAACACATTTGGGAAAAGACTAGGCAGTTTATGATGATGCAAAAGGTGATTCAGACAGACAGACAGGCAGATAGATAGACAGAAAGGTAGATAGATAGACAGATAGAAAGATAGACAGACAGACAGATAGGCAGACAGACAGACAGACTGACAGATAGACAGACAGATAGACAGAAAGATAGACATTTATAGACAGACAGTCCTAATCCTTACCTTGTTTTTATCCATACGAAAGTAACTCTGTCTGTCTGTCTACTGAACTGATTTAAATGAAATTTGGTACACAGTCTTGAGCCCGAGAAAGGACATATACTACTTTTTATCGACATACCACGCGAGCAAAGCCGCGGGCTGGTACAAGATATGTGAGTCACCATTCTTACCTATCTGGCCCATGTGCCTCACCCAGAAATAAATCCTGTATCCACCCTTGGACAAACAAATTGATAGATAGATAGACAGACAGACATAGACAGACAGACTGATAAACAGCGGGCGTAGGCTTGGCACCGTTTGAGTACGGAACCTTAAAAAAATAGATAGATGGACTCTATAAAACATTTTAATATGACTTTTGCCCTACCGAGGGACAATAATTGAAGGCAGGTATTTTTGTTTTGCATAATTATTATTTTCCCTTATACTGTGCAATTTTAGTTATATTTCCAGCCCCATCAACGAGTTTTAAAACGCACAGTGACATCTATCGACAGAATGTAAAACTATTACAAAACGAAAAACAGTCCCCTTGCAAATGTTTTCCTTTAAGATGTATAGATGGCGCTGTTCTCAAAACGATCGCCTGAAAAAGTGTAAGGCAGTCACCTGTCGTAGAGCATACAAAAAAAGGTTATTTCGTAGACCGTAGCCACCCCGTAGTTCGTAGCAAGGAACATAAATTATACTCACCTACGGCGAGGTTCGTATGCTGCTACGGCGTAGTTCGGTGCTACGACGAGTTAGTCTCATAAAGATAATCATTTTATTATCATTGGCCATTTCAGGGATGAGAGAGGCCGAGAATTTGGCTCAGTGGCTTGTATTGGGAGAGGCCTTTATTCAGCAGAGGGCTGCTATATTCATATTCTGCTAATAATCTGATAATAAGAGTACAGTTATACGCAGCCGTTAAAATGGCAAGACTCCAAAATCATTCATTCAGTCTTTCGTAAATAAACTGTAGGTACTTGCGCCACACTAGTGACCCCGATGGGCATAATACTTGTCAATTAGGTAACCATTTTCCTAAAAATATTCCTCGGCATCAATGGTGACCCCCCCCCCCCCCCAAATCTTGGGCTGCGATCGCGCCTGCCGCCTTTGGTTAATAAAACCATAGATCCGTGATAAGTACTAACATATACTAACTTACACTGTAGACCTCATTGTAGTCTGAATAAATAAAGATGAATAAAAACATAGCTCTATCTCTGTCACTCCTGCGTGACTGTCTCTTTCCAACGCTAGTTCTCTCATAATATTGACAGTGGGAATTAAAACTGCATTAAAGAACCCATTTCATTTAATTAAATCTTAACAAGCCGCTTGACAGTCTTCTAAGGTATCAAAACGGTTATCGTTGCCCTGGCAACCTCCATAGATGAAACCCACACACCGTTCAGCCGCATTATCAAATGTAAACCTGAAAAAAGAATCCAATATAAGCAGGTCTAATCACAGTATAAATAAGTAACAGTATTATAATCTTCATAGAACACGGCCGAAACTATTATGATACGAATTATTGCAATTTTTAAAATATCTTCTTTTTTTTCTTTATGCAGAAAATGAAAAAAAAAATGATTTTACTTTATTTTGGTTTCTCTTTTCCCGCCACTTTGCAATCATGACCTAAAAAAAGGAACATCTTTAACCTTTAGGACCACTTTAGCATAATGGGGCTGCTATGGGGAATATTGGATGCAGGAGCAAGCGAAGCGAGCTCGAAATTTTTTGAATCCCGCTAGGAATAAGTTAGGTTTTCTTTCTCTTTGACCGCTCATACAGAAATAGAAGTAAGTTTAACGACTTAAGCAGGAAAGTTTGAGAATTAAGAGTATGTGGGATGTAAGAGCGAGCGAAGCGAGCTCGAAAATTTTAGCACTCCGGCTCGGATAGGTTACAGCCTCTCAGAGAATGCTGAACTTGCAGGAATTCATTTAATACAAAGTCAGAGTCGTTAAAACTACAGTATTTAAGCGTACTCTTACTGCTTTTGTAGATTATATAGTACGCATGCGAAATAGATTACAATTTATTATCTGTATTAGAGTATAGAGGTACCCAAGGGGGGGGGCGATCGCTGGATTGAGATTCTGGTTTCCCACTTTTCGGGGGTTTGAACCCCCATACCCCTCCCCCCTCACCCTGCCTACGGCCCTGCTCAAGCACGCCAGTTTCCTCATGATGTTTTCCTTTACCGTTTTTGTTAATGATTTGCAAATAATGTTCATTAATTCAGTTACAAATTGTCTAATAATTAGATAATACATACATAGGTTTGTATCCATAGCAAATCCCTGCATCTGTAGGTTGTAGGCATTTAGGATCTGAAAACAAGAATATAATTATATATACAGGGTGTAAGGGTTAACACTCTAGTCATTCAAACCATGGGTAGTTGACTTAGGGCTGATTTCATCAAAGTCAGATATCTTCCGTGGAATAAAATTGTCGTTTGACAGTTTTCGTATGGAAAAACTCAAAAATTAAACATTTATTCGCAGGATAAGACTTATACTCGGGATAAAAGTTTGGTGAAATTCGCCCTTAAACATAAAAATAAATGACCGAGTAACAATAAAAAAAAAAGTTATTTTCATTAAAAGATTTTAAAAAGTTTCTTTGTGACACCGCGTTCGCTAGCGAAACAGCTGACTGACTGAGAGAGGGGTCGCGCTCACGGCCGGTCAGTCACGTCCCACGCCCCCCACCCGTTTGAGACGCAAGTTCGTTGCCCTAGCGCCCTAGGGTGAAAGGCTGAAATACTCTTGTGGTAAAAGGTAGTTTTTTTTTTAAGTTGTCATTTTCCATTGATTTTACATTCTATGCATGAAACCAAACCACTGGTTTCAAGAATAACGGTGTTTACCCGAACACCCTGTATATCTTCGAGTCCCAGAACCGAATGCAGTTGAATACCAGTATTTAAAATGGAGCGGCTGCCTATCTGACTACCACAACCCAGTTACTGGGTAACACGATATCCCTTCGTAAGACTAGTTTTCAGACTCTGGGGTTTCGTCTTACCCAGTAATTTGGTTGTGGAGGCAATGGCTCCCTGTAATATAGTGCTATTCATCTGCATTTGGTTAGACTGGACTGGACTGGACCCTAATATAGTTTGAAAAAGAATAAGTAGATCTTCTTTTCGTGGGGTTAGTGACTAACCTGGAGTCAGAGTTCTAAAGCCGCCCAAGGGCTCTGACTTAGCTTCACATGCCGTCGAGAAATATCTCTTTGGCATGCCGGTTTCCTTCACCGTTTTTTAAAGCAAGTGATAATATACAATACGCACATGAATCCGAAAAGTCAGAGGTGCGTGTCTTGGGTTCGAACTCGAGACCTATGACTTGGCAGTCTGACGGTCACACCACTAGGCTATCACTGCTTTAGGCAGATGATGATAGGGTATTTCACAATATCAGGGCCGGATTTAAGGCAGGGCAACAGGGGCCATGGCCCCGGGCCTCCACAAAATGGGGGCCTCCTCAATATAATTTTGTTAAATAAAAAAAAGTATTAATTCACAAGGAACATTTTTTAATTTCATGGGTTGATGGTCTAAAAAATGGTACGTTGAATTACTTTGATAGCTTTGTTTATATTTTTCATCTTTTCCATACAATTTTCGGGGCCACCACTTCTTGGTTGCCCCAGGGCCTCCCACCTTTAAATCCGGTCCTGCACAATATCCTAAAACACAATACCTATTTACCAGATTAATTTTCAATTGGACACAACTTTGTGTAACATTATCTGGCCAATAACCAAACTGCAGTTTATTCAGAAACTCCAGGAAAGTTTGAATCTTCCTTTTCTATGTGAAATACAAGTTATAATGCTTTTAAAACTTACCCCTAGCTTCACATAAGGCAAGAGCCAAGAACACTACGACAAGAAAATAAAATAATTTCATTGTAATTATCTAAAGTTAACTCGTTCACTTCGAAACACTGTTTAGCGCTGATTGTAATATTAAGATTGCTAAGTAATTATATATTCGGCAATTGTGTTTTAAAGCAGGGACGTATTCAGTTACATATTATTATTTATTGTTTTTTTTTTGTTCTTACCTATTTATAATTCTGAATATTTCTTATGATACAAATTATACTAATATTATTAGAATTTAAATTAAATTTTGTTTTATTTATTAACCTTTTATTCGGACAAACATAAAGTGTATTAATCGACAGTGAAAGAAGAAATCAATGATCAACATACAAAAAAAGTTAAGAGTGATTCGATCGTCTGACTCTCATTTCGTTCAAAACTCACAAGTACACTGTACAATTTTCTCTGTGTAGCTTCTGTGCCAGTGTGGTATGTGCTAGCACATCAAAATAAAAAGAGTGAGCGACTCTTTTCATGCAAGTGAGTAGTTAGAACTTTGCTAGCACGTGTGCTGAGTTACCCAACACTCTACTCTGTAGAGGGAGCTCCTTAAAACTTGATCTACGTAGTCTTTTGTAGGGCTTATGTTTCATTATTTATCAAATACGGCCCTTTAGCTAATATCGCTGAGGTCAACACATATCTGCAGACATGACATTCGATAGTAAACGACATCTGACCTCGTACTGAGAAACATTCGCATATTATGTTTTGTATGTCCAACCGGATGTAGCCCAATTACAGTATTTTACATGGAGCAACTGCTTATCTGACCTCCACAACCCAGCAGTTACAACTCCCCTTGGTAAGACTGAATGGTTGTCAGACTTTTGGGACTACATGTAACGACTGTCAAAGATCTACGAATAACTGTCGGGACCACCGGCTTAACGTGCTTTCCGAGGCACGGAGGGGTCGCCATTATAATGGATCCCATCCACGAACCGACCGCAGCAATCGACCCGTGCGGCTGAGTCATTGAGCCACGAGCCCATATCCGAATGGAGGTGTAGAGTAGAGATGGGTAGCACACCTTTTTAAAATGAGGATCGTGGGAGGCTCTCTATTTACAAAGTGTGCCAGCACACTGTGCTACCACGAATGAGGCAAGGCTGGCTTGTGAGCACGAACGTGTTGTGAGTGTGCCAGTGAGTCGCGTCGCCGCGCGAGTCACGTGTTTGCTGTGTGGTGTGTAGTGACTAGTGAGTAGTGATGACATCGACAACGCAGTGAGTGTAACGGCTAGGGCTTTGCGGGAAGGCTGTTAACTGATAGGGTAGATCAGGGGTTCCCAAACTTATTTTGTCTACTGCCCACTTTGAGAATAAATAATTTCTTAGCGCCCCCATTTTTTCACCTACTTAAAAATCACTATAACATCAAATTAAATTAATTATTGTGAGCTATATTAGCGGAGATTAAACATTCATTCTAAACGAGACTTTTACCATAACACGCAAGAGTTAACTTGAGACATGAGCGCAGTAGGTAGTACACAACGGCGCTCAGGTCTCAAGTTAACTCTTACGGGCTACACCTACCAATGAGAATGATTATTGAAACGCAACTTTATAGTATTCAGACAGAGAATCTTTTATTCAAAATGATGGATGAATCTGATGCTGTTTAATAAGTTTGTTGATATCAGGTTCCAATATACTCAAGAACAGCCGCAAGTCGCCACGATCGGTAACATGCAAACGATTTTTTTTAGTAAGCAGCGTTGCCACGTTATCGAGAGCTCAGTTGTCGGTGTCCAAGAGTCCTCCTAGATGAAATTACAAATCGCCCCCCAAGCCTCTACTTAACGCCCCCATTTTTCTGGGTCTCTTACCGCTCGCCTTTAGGCCTGCACTGCAGCGCCCACAAGGGGGCGTTATCACCCACTTTGGGAAAGGCTGGGGTAGGTAGTGTAAAGAGATGATTAAAACCAGATGGGTAGATTAATACATATATTTGTAGACAAGTAGGAGATTCACAACTAGGTCACGGGTAAGGCTGTGGCGGTATCTACATCGCCTCATGCGAACTATGTATCAAAGACCTGACGTCATCCAGACGTCACATAAATCCTGCATCGTGCAATTAAAGTTTACCGTGCAGTGGACATATATACAAGAACCCAACATCAATCGTTGGGCAGTTGCCCGCTAGACACAACACCCGTCTGGTACGAGGATCCTCCCTTTTCTATGGTGGATGAGTGAACTTTACACCCTGTTCCTCATACCCCTAAAAGGTCATGGATCTGGTCCGAGCACTCGCACACTTAGGTAAGAAGGGTACCGTCCTTGGCCATCCGTGTAGTAGTGAGGGCCTGCCAGCACAGGCTCAGCAAGAGCCCGGTAGGGCGGGTCGGAGACACTTGGCAGACGAGGAGGCCTGTCAGCACAGGCCTGCAGGTAGAACACGGCGGACCTCGATGGAAGGTACTCTTGTGATGCGGGCTCGCACTCGGAAGTGGAGACTGACCGTCGACCACAGGGCAGTAGGAGATGTTCCGGGGTGATGCGGGCTCACGCTCAATAGCGGAGGCTAATCGTCGATCACGGCAGCAGGAGGTGTTCCGGTGTGACGCGGGGTCACGCTCAACAGCGGAGGCTGATCGTCGATCACGGGGAATGCAGTAGCGCGGGCTTAGGCTTTTGAGGAACCCAAGGCTTATCGTCGACCACTTACCGAAAGGACTACTAGGCCACGGAGCTAACAAATACTATGGTGCAGACGAGTGGAAACGAATTCGCGACGCCTACACCTATAGATCCCAGTACTCAACGATTTTTCCTGGGATCCCACTTCTGACACCATTTTGTTAGGATGGCGCTCCGTGGGTCCTTTTTAATTGAAACACTCGCTTCTGCTGCACTGAATTTATTTTGTACTTTCACATCAAAATTACAATAGTCGGAGAAAATGTGATTTTAGTAGAATTTTGTAGGTTGACTGCACTGCTTGCACAGCGAGCAGTTTTTTATAGTACATTAAATCTCAAATCAGCAATTTTAAGGTATTGATTGAGAAATTATTTATAACAGTCCACACGGCGATGCAAAATGAGTTGTCTGCCGACTCACGCGCACAATACCGGCTGAATTCACTTCGCGGCGAGAGGGGGGCGAGGGAATCGACAGTCACTATCCATTGCACTACACAAACACCCAGCACAAGCGTTGAAAAGCAACTGAATAAATTACGCTCGTCTGGCGGCCCAACAGAATTTCTGCCGAGCAGAAATTACTTGACTCACAACTCAAAAAATTACGCTCGTCTGTCTTCACCCTAAACATTTTGAAACAGTCAGACATTCCCATTTTATTCATCTTAAAAATAATAATTAAAATATTTATATAACTAATAATTGGCTTAGCGATTAGCGCCAACATTTTGATTATCAGATGTCAAAAAGCCATGTTACTATAATTAGGAATTTAAATTATTAATAAGGTAAGTACTTTCTTATTTCTTGTAACGTTTCGAGGTGACACACGGTAAATTCTCTAAAATGAGAAATCTTTTTAATTTTCTCTTATCCGTTCTAATCAGTGTGTGGGTAATTAAAGTCGTTTATGGTAAATACATTTAATAAATAATTATTAAAATGTAGCAATAAGTTAATTATTAATATATATGAGAAGCTCGTGGCTAAGTAATACCAGCCGCACGGGTCGATCCATCAGGTTAAGCTACGCTTGCCGGGGTTGGTCCGTGGATGCAGGTGAATAAATCGTCACCTTTTGTGTATTTTTTTCATCATCTGCCTAGCCATTTGCCAACCAAGGCGGAGTCGGCTTCCAGTCTAACCGGATGCAGCTGACTACCAGTATTTTACATTTAACGAGTAGATTAGACCCATAGTAAAAAAAACAAAATTATTATGATCCCTTTCAGATTTAGGGCAAACAAAATATAATGTTGTATACTTAATTATTTTTCGCTATACAGGGTGTTAGGGCGAAAAGAAAATCAGCTGTTCCATACATTTGTGTTCACTTAAATCGACAAAATGTATGGAACAGCAGATTTTTTTTTTGCGATTTCAAAGTCGGTCCCATAGAAAAAGTATATTATAGATGATACCAAACCACTAGTTTCAAGGGTAACGGTGTCTACCCTAACACCCTGTATATAATGTGTCAAAATATTTTCAGGAGATAAAGCGCCCAATTGCCGGGTGCCATATCAGGCAGAAACTGAACGTTTGTGTCTAGCATATATTCCAAGGTTTGTATACAGTACCCGACTTCATTAGTCCGCGACGCGTACCTGACGCGTACCTGAGGCTACATTAGGCCGCGACGCGTACCTGAGGCTACATTAGGCCGCGACGCGTACCTGAGGCTACATTAGGCCGTGACGCGTACCTGAGGCTACATTAGGCCGCGACGCATACCTGAGGCTACATTAGGCCGCGACGCGTACCTGAGGCTACATTAGGCCGCGACGCGTACCTGAGGCTACATTAGGCCGCAACGCGTACTTGAGGCTACATTGGGCCGCGACGCGTAACTGAGGCTACATTAGGCCGCGACGCGTAACTGGGGATAACCTGAGGCTACATTAGGCCGCGACGCGTACCTGAGGCTACATTAGGCCGCGACGCGACCGGTATGGCTACACCGGTACGATGTAGCCATATACGTGAGCATTCATATAATTGTTTTAATCGCTCATGTGTCGCAGATCGCGTTGCAGCTTAATGACATGAAATGAAATTGTTTATTCTGTAAATAGGATATTGGAATCACTTTTACACGTCATATTAAAAATATTAAAAATAAGCTAGATGAGGTCGGCGTTTCCTATCTGACTACTCTGAGAAGAAAGGCCGAAACAAACTCAGATAATGTAGCCTCAGCCTTAGGTACTAATAATAATAATTATAAATCAATATTGGCCAGGATATCGCTTAATACAAATAGGCCGTGAACACATAGATAAAAAAAAAACTATTTCATACTCCAGACCGAATTACGATCACAGCAACCAATAGCTAGCTGTTTTATAAAACAGCTGAACGACGCATACACCACGTAGACCTATTTGGTTTGAGGTCAGCTCCCTACAATTCACAAGAAGGACTGATGAATTGGAGAAGGTTGTGGGAATCCGCTAGATCGATGTGGTGACGCTTGGAGAAGGCCGATGTCCAGCAATTGGCGTCTTTCAGCTGAAATGATAATGATGGCAATCATATTTTTGTTTTATATGGACGCACATTTTATATTTCTCGAATATAAAACAAAACATTTCATTTCCCAGGTACTACTATGATATAAACAATGATGAATGTGTTTTCTTCATTTACGGAGGGTGCGGCGGCAATGCTAATAATTTTATGAGTAAAGAGGAATGTGAGCAGGACTGTAATGTTCAACCGAAAGTTGAGATTGGTAAGTGTATTATGGCTCCCGCAAGCTGGCGTGACGCGGCCTCGATAGAACAATTTCGGTAAAGATCAGTTAGTTCCTGTGATACTTATCTATACATATACTAATAATATTATAACAAAATAATAAAAATAATTATATACCTAATAGAAAGCTAAATTATCAGGAAGTAACATGGACATAATTTATTTAAAAAAAAAAAGAACCATGACCACCATCCTATACATGCATACCCAAACCAAAACGATTATGACCAAAAGCTACATATGGTGCATTTAAAAGCACAGTAGACCTAGATTCTGAAATAATTCCTCTATTTTAATTTAAACTTAAGGTTTTTGTATATTTCAGAACAAAAAAAATGCTTTTCCGGACAAATAGGTCATTCGTTACACTTCAAAAAACGATTGATTGCTAATGATTTTCTGTCAGGCGTTTTTACATAACTTGTTCAGTAACGAATTTCGATTTAAATAACAATTGGCGTAACCTAGTAGGGCTTGACTAGATTTAGCAACATAAATAACAACATGATGTAGCATATCTCGCCACTAAGTCCGGCTGGGACCAGCTTAAAATGTACCAAGACTGTGAGAGGCAGAATAAAATCAAACTATGCTATGAAAATGAAACGATCCTATTAGATACATCTCTATCGCTAAGCACGTCTCTGGTGGAGAGGCTGGCTTAGGATAGTTAAAAACATCTGGAGTGGGTCTACCAGATGCTTGTAACTTATCGAATAATTCCACATACTAGTAAGGCGATCAGTGTAAAGGAAAATAAAACAAATCTCTCAAACAGCGTAGGTACGCCTTTTTTATTCAATCTTTAAGCATTTATTTAAAAAACTTAAATAAATATAAACCATTGCAGTGAAGAGATGGGCAGTCCCAACAAAATGCGTGGATCAGCTCCATTTAGCCATTTTATTTATTTATATTTAATTCACAAGTAACATGACTCAAACCGTTAGTAACAATCTTTCTTATCAACAGACTATGTTAGTACACTTAACCTAAATACTTATCTAACACTGCCTTAAAGATATGAGAATCCCTGCTACAAGCTCAAAACCGATGTAGAAAGCTTGCAGCAGCGATTCACACACAAGCAGTCCAGTCTGCTCGCCACACACTGCAGTATAATGTTGGGGCTGGCCCGCACCCGGCGCACCAGGGAAGCGCATCTTTTCCGCATCGTAGTGTAGAAACAATCGACACGAGCCTCAGCAAACATCCCTGATGCGCTACAGAAGCGGAACAGCCCCATCAATACCCGGAACGCATTATTATATTGAACATGAAGGGCGCTGTAGGATTTTTGAGTGTAATCTACCCACAAGCTGCACGTGTAAAATGAGGTGCAATATGCACGAAACAAAGTTCTCTTTACTTCTCTACAACAACGTGCAAACCTGCGAGCAATCATATTAGCTCTCACCGACAGCGCCCTCCTTTCTCTTTCAATATCATCATCGTCCTTGAGGTCAGCGGTCAAAAGATGTCCCAAGTACTTCACTTTATATACCCTCATAAGTGATATTCCGTTCAACTTGACCGGAGGGATAGAATCAGGACATCGACCACTGACACCAAAGACCATGACTTCACTTTTAGTGACGTTGTAGACCAATCCATGAAGTAAAGCATATTTTATTCCTAAGACCACAAACCGAGGCGCTCAGCAGCGCCATATCATCGGCGTAACTAATGTTATTTACACATACTCCGTCAATGTAACAGCCGGCACGCTCTCTGCTGAGCACCTCGATCAACTCATTGACCTACAGATTGAAGAGCGTGGGTGAAGTCAACCCTCGCTGTCTCACCCCGCACTCCAACCTATACGGCTCTGAAAAAGCCCCAGCCCAGCGTACCTGATTGATCTGGCCCCCATTTAAAAGTATTTATCAACTCAGGAGGAACTCCAGCTTCCTGTAACTTCCTCCAGAGGACACTGTACGCGACCAGATCAAAAGCTTTGGAGAGGTCGAGGAAGCAAGCATACGTAGGAGTTTTCCTATCCGAATAGTACCTCACAGCCCACTTTAGACACAAGATGGCGCTCTCAGTAGATAGTCCGGATCGAAATCCGAACTGATTGTCGTGCAGCTGAACAAAGTTATTAAGTTGTCTGTTAAGCAGGCTGTCAAGCACTTTCGCGATCACTGTTGCCCGAGAAATAGGCCTGTAGTTCTTTAAGTCAGCGATATCGTATCATATATTTTGAAGGAGACTGAATTATCTAACACGTCATGTTGTTTTCCATCAAGATTTCATGCAGTTGCGCGGATAATTCACTGAATGCACGTCTCTAAATACGTTGCACGCGTAAAACACATTTGATTCACCGAAACAGTGATGTACGATTTCAATCATCAAAGCACCGCAATATCGTATCCAATTACATTTCACCGATAAACTGACACGTATCGTAAGTCCAGTAGGAAAACCAAAATCATCAATGAGATATCGCTTTCAAGAATATTCTTGTATAACGAGCATAAAGTGCAACAAATGTACGACTAAGTATTTAATAAACAATGAATAAACAAACAAACAATAACACACCAAAGAGCTCAACGTTTGAACGTAACAGTAGGTTTCTATGGCGACGAGTGACATAAATGAGTGAATGAGCGAGTGACAACTAATCAAGGGTATTTATGTAGCTAATAAAATAAAATATTTTTAAATTCTTTGAAGCGAACATTATATTTCGAAGTTATCATTTAGTTTGGACTTTAAAAGAGACTGTGACCTCTGAGTTTGTATCGGCCTTTCTTCTCAGAGTCGTCAGATAGGAAACGCCGAACTCATCTAGTTTTAAAAATGTGATTGACGTGTAAAAGTGTGTGTACAAACCTACTTACAGAAATAAATCATTTATCATTTATCACGAGTATAAAAATGCAACACGCGAACCGTTCGACGCTGCCTCGACATTCCCTACTAAACATCCTCTCTAGAAGAGGATGAAATTTGGCACATAGTTAGACCATGACTATAGAAATAGGACATAGGATACTCCCACGGGATCGAGACCTGCGCGGATGAAACCGCGGGGCACAGCTAGCAGATCATAAAGCCTGTCTAGTTGGCATAGAGTCGCAAACGCTACTGAGGCATCAGGTTCGATTCCGTGGTCAGGAAAGATATTAGTGGGTTTTTCCTTCTGGAATTTCTCAGTAGCACGAAACGAACACGGGTCTAACGAAATAGTATAACGAACCGTTGGCTTGTTTGCCATCCAATAAAAAAATATAAAAAAATATTGTGCATGTGTGTATTGTGGATGCGGAGGCACGTGCCCACATGTGTTGAGCCACGTAGTTATTAGTACCTTGTCGGTTAGGTTAGTTTTGTAAGTTTTTTTACTAACATAGTTTCTAAGTCACCCAGACATCTCATCACCAGGTTGTTTCATATCCCTTTCCGCAAATCCAATCTTGGTCTCAACTCTCCCTTAATCCGAATGTGCAGAAATTACAACAGCTTTTGTAAATCATCAAAAACCGACTTACACGGAGTATCTCTTAACAAGTTTAGAAGATCAGTCTCTGAGGTACGGGATTGCATAAAATAACCTATAATTAATATCAGCTATCACTCACTCTCTCTTCAACATCTAATATATATATTTTTTTTTACGGTACTTATAAGTAATCTATTTTTTTTGTATTTTGTTTACTCACTGTATTTTTTTTTTTTAAGTTTGTTTTTATTTTATTACCTACTATGTTGTTTTGTGGCAAATGCTGTGTATACCTATAATAGGCATGCATACCAGTAATTTTTAATCTTACTGTTCTGTTTTAATTGTTTTTGTATGTACTGCTGTTGGTGTACCAAATAAATAAATAAGTCTCTGTTACTAATACTGTATGGATTGTATGTTTTTTTTATGTGTGATCCGCTATAAATGAATTATTATTATTGTCAAAATGTTGTTTTCCAGGACAGAACGCGAGAACTTCTGCTTGCTTAGTGCCATATGAGGAACCAACAATTACTTGCTTCGCTTATATTCCAAGGTTTGTAAAACGGTACAAGCTTAGGGTGTAAAAAGACTGAAGCCGAAAATCACTTGTTATTCCCGTGATTGTGATATTTTTTTTGTTCTGGACCATACCTGGGAACCTTTTGGAAAATTGAAGGTCAGGTAAAAAAGAAATTGAAGGTCAAAGTTCCAAATTTTTCAGACGTTTTTTAAAGAAAGCAAGTTGAATCTTAATTTTAAATAATCCCACAAACCCTGAACCGTTGCATGCACCCATTTAATAAACACAATGTTTTGTATGCGTTAAGCTGCGCATTACCATAAACAGCGATTTTCGACACCAAATGACTTTATTTTTCACTTTTTAGTTGTGTTACCTACCCCACACAAATTCGAGTACCACTACCTGCTATGTAAATAACAGTGACGGAGTCAAACAATATATCGTCTACATACACTAAGTGGGAAAAATACATAATTATTGAAGCTAACTCAAAAACTACGCAAGCAAAGTTAATAAAATTTATATGGGACCACCTCTGAAGCATGACCTACCAAACAAAAAAAGAATCATCAAAATCGATTCATAATTGGCGGAGTAATCGCGTAACATACACACAAAAAAAAAAACAAAATTAAAAAAAAAAAATTTTTTTTTTCCTTTTTAAGAAGTCGGTTAAAAATAAAATGTGTTTCCCAGCAATTATTTTTGTGCAATGTTACAGAATGCGTAGTTGACGGCTATGTGATGGGTCTTTTTACACCCTGTATTAAACATTTGCTAGTTGCGAATACTGCGCACCAGTTGTGCTATTCTTTAAAAATCTCATCGTGAAAACGTAGGTGAAGTGAGTATGAAGTGAGCTGTCATTGTCATCAATACCTACTGATGCTAAGGTTAAAGGTAGTGACAGTTCACTTCACCTAAGTTTTCACGGTGAGAATAGCAATGCTGATCTTTGTGAAGAACATCACAAATAATGACACTTGTATACAACGTTATTTTTTCTTTATGCTAAACCCGAAATGGGGTCATTGTACTCATCATTTTGAACAACTTTTTCTATGGGACCAACACAGAAATCGTGAAAAAAATATCAGCTGTTCTATACATTTTGTCGATTTAAGTGAACACAAATGTTGGGAACAGCTGATTTTTTTTCGCGATTTCAATTTTGGTCCCATAGAAAAAGTTGTTCAAAATGATGAGTACAATGACCCCTTTTCGGGTTTAGCATAAAGAAAAAATAACTTTGTATAAGTCCACAGTTTATTTTATAAGTCCTAGCGGGTGTGTCGAAATAGGAATAATTCGTGAAAATATGATGATTTGCAGATTACCTACATTGATTATAATTATTAAAATTTATTAATTATTCTAACTTGCTTTGTATTGAATTTTGGTCAACGACTTCAAACAGCGCTGCAATTTGCAAAACACGTAAGTTGAAGCATTGACAGATCCCCCTTTATGTTTTTTTTTTGTTTTTCAGATATTTCTATGACATAGCGGAAAATAAATGCGTTTTCTTCGTTTTTGGCGGCTGCGGCGGAAATGCTAATAATTTCTATAGTCAAGAGGAATGTGAACAGTCTTGCTTGAAAGAGTCAAAGAGGCGTAAATCATTTAAACGTAGGTACTTATACATATGTAAAAAAACCCTTTCCGGTCAGAAAGGTACTGTAATAACATTACAAGAAAATTATTTCTTAAAAAAAAAACAAAAACAATAGACTCTCAGTATGATTCTTAACACGGATCAGACATAGTTTTTGTTACACGCTGTATAAATAAGCGAAATAGGTAAAGAATAAGGAAGTGCCTCAAGTCGTGTACCGAATTGGCTGCCGGCGCCGGTTGTTGAATTATGGAGTAGAATGGTTGGGTAGGCAGCCATAATTTAAAAAAAAATACCTATTATACCATATTTTTTCCATAATCAATGATTTCCATATTCCGGTAATAAAGTAGGTACTATCCGGAACCGAACTAGTTAGATATGGTTAAATATTTTTACTCGCGGGCGGGCACCAGTCGGGGGTTGCGGAAGATTTTTACGTTCCCGCGACCCCCGGCGTAGGTGTGAGTCGGAACACCGGGGTGGTTTTTAGTCAGTAAGAGTCTGACAGACCCCTCCGCTCGCCCCAGGGCGGAAGACATCTATGATGATTTTACAACCCGGGAAAAAAAAAAAAAAAAAAAGTTTAGAACTGTCACCCCCTACACCAAAAACATTTAGAATATATAGAAAAATACTTTAGTTATGGTGGTTAGTTGGGGTTCTGAATACTGAAGGGGTCCGCTATGCGAGCCGGCGGTGGCGGCAGGTAATGTTTTTAATCTCGGCTGCCGGCAGTAATGTCACTGCCGGTTCCCAATGGCGTTTTTTATGGGAGCCGCCGCCGGCAGCGGAGGCACAACCAAAGCAATATTATTAAGAATAATATTTTTTATAAATAATAGGTAACTAGTAGTTTTATAAACTATTATTAACTCTTAATTACAGGCACGCATTTGACACAGGATCAGATGAATGCGTTACTTTTATGGATTTCCAGGAAAATGGCGCACACGTCGAGACCATAGACGATTGT
Source organism: Lithophane ornitopus (assembly GCA_948473465.1). Classification (NCBI taxonomy): domain Eukaryota; kingdom Metazoa; phylum Arthropoda; class Insecta; order Lepidoptera; family Noctuidae; genus Lithophane; species Lithophane ornitopus. The sequence goes on along the minus strand of OX419641.1, from coordinate 4,226,960 downwards.
GAAGAGCAGAAGAAACTCATAAGGTATAAATGAATAAATAAATACGTTACTGAGTAAAAACAGCTTTTTATTTGGCCATTAATCAATTCTACTATTTATGTAAGATGTGCACGGAGATGGTTTCCTACGACAGCGGTAGCCGCCAAATAACGGCCGCAGTAACGGCTGTGATGAAAATGATGGGATTTAACTTATAATATCAGCTATCTGCCAGTGAAAGTCCTGTCAAATTCGGTCCAACTGTTTCGGAGATTAGCCGGAGCAAACAGACAGACTTAGACTGTCTGGGAGGCTGTTATTTTGACATTACAAACAGACTCTTAAATTTTATTTATTTGATGATGTATGATGATGGGATGATGGTGATGATGATGGTGATGATGATGATGATGGTGATGATGATTATGGTGATGATGATGATGGTGATGGTGATGGTGATAGTGTTGATGATGATGATGATGATGATGATGACGATGATGATGATGGTGATGATGATGATGATGGTGATGATGGTGATGGTGATGATGGTGATGGTGATGGTGGTGATGATGGTGATGATGGTGATGATGATGATGGTGATAGTGTTGATGATGATAATGATGACGATGATGATGATGATGATGATGATGATGGTGATGATGATGATGATGGTGATGATGATTATGGTGATGATGATGGTGATGGTGATAGTGTTGATGATGATGATGATGATGATGATGACGATGATGGTGATGATGGTGATGGTGATGATGGTGATGGTGATGGTGATGATGGTGATGATGGTGATGATGGTGATGATGGTGATGATGATGATGATGATGATGATGATGGTGATGGTGATGATGATGGTTGCCTTTCTTTAACTAATTAACTTTATAATAAAACAACATTTACAAAACAAAAATAAGTTTTAATTACACAAGGTTTAACCATTTACAATAATTACTCTTCTATCACATTGCAGACTCTTTTGCAGTCATTCAGAGAATAAAAATTATTTTCGTTGCCTCCGCAGCCGCCATATATGAATCGCACACATTTTTTTATTGAAGAGTCATAGCCGTACCTAAAATTATAAGCATAATCAGCCTATAATGTTCCCACTGCTGGGACACAGGCCTCCTCTTTGTGAGAGAGAGTTGGCTGTTATCCACCACGGGGACCAGTGCGAGTTGGAAGATGTCTCATGTCTTCGATTTTTTGGTTCCAGGACATGCCGTTTTTCTCACGATGTTTTCCTTCACCGTTTTGAGAGCAGTGGTAATGAAATAATTTACACTAAGTAAAGCGCCTGCTTGGGTTCAAACCTACAACTCTTGCTTCTTATTTATGTTATCTCATAAAGAAATAACAAGAATACTGTACCCAGGATTTTATAATATCTATATCCATATTTAAGAGAGTGTCCTCGGAGTTTCTTGCCCATTCTTCTCCATAGAGATCTACGTTTTGGAATGGGCAACTAGCTACAACTTTCTGACTAACTGACCGCCTCTTTGGCAATTCAAAAGTGCCTGTAAATGGTTTAATTGAAATAATAGTGCCTGTAAATTGCTTTGAGTTTGAGTTAGAGTTCATTTTTACGACGGGTCTTGAAGATCTAAGACCCGACCCTATGATGGACAGTTTCCACGAACCCATAGTTCGCCTAATCATAGGAATGATAAACCTTTTAAATTATGGAATATCACTACCTACATATTATAAAACAAAGTCCTCCGCCGCGTCTGTCTGTCTGTTCGCAATAAACTCAAAAACTACTGTACCGATTTTCATGCTGTTTTCACCAATGGATAGAGTGCCTTCTCGAGGAAGGTTTTAGTATATAATAACCGACATCCGCGCGAACCCGCAGGCATCAGCTAGTTAATAATAAATGTTTCTGTTATTGTTTTTTTTTTTGTTTTTTCACTGTTGTCTTTGGAAGATAGACGTCGCTGTCATTCAAAGTTTTAATAAATAAGAATTATGATCAGCGGGCTTAAAACGGTCACTTTAGCAGAATCACAATATGAAAATATTATGAATCATCGTAAAATGTCACCAACTGACAATTCATTATAAGATCTGCGTGTAATTCATATTACGAAGTAATTCATCTGTTTGACAGTTTTCTATGGAGATTCGTAAAATGATCCACAAATTATGAATTGCTTTTATGTCATATTAGAAGAATTACTAATGACAGCTGGGATTCAGGGAATGAACTGCTTTTAGATGAATTGCTAATGTGGCCGGCTTAGGCTCCCTGAATTCACCTGAACATGGAAATTCACTCTGACAACCTGTAGGTATATCTCAGGGATTCACTACCATATATAGAATATATGTACCAACATTCAGCTGGTTAACCAAAAAAATGTCAAATAATCGTTGGCTGCTGTGGAGCGGCGGCGGGTGCCTTGAAAGATGTCACAAGATGAATTATACAGAGTGTTAGGGTAAACACCGTTATCCTTGAAACCAGTACTTTGGTTTCATTTATAGAACGTAACATAAGTGGAAAACCACAACTTAAAAAAAAGAAGAAATCTACATTTTAGCACAAGAGTATTTCACCCTTTCACCCTAGGGCGCTAGGGCAAGGAACTTGCGTCTCAACACGGGTGGGTGGCGCGGAAACGTGACCTGACTGGCCGCGAGCGCGACCCCTCCCTCAGTCAGTCAGCTGTTTCGCTAGCGTGCACGGTGTCGGATAGAAACTTTTTAAAATCTTTTAATGGAAATAACGTTTTTTTTATTGTTACTCGGTAATTAATTTTTGTATTTAAGTCAACTCATTTTTATATTCAACCCATGGTTTGAGTGACAACTAGGGCATGAATCTCGGAATCTCGGAATATCGCAATATCGGAATCTCGGAACGCAAGTTCCGATATAACAAATCCGATACTGAGTGATCCAATATCGGAATCGGACATTTTTTTCTATAGTTTGAGTTTTAAACTAAATCTTTTTTAGATCCTTATGTAGCGCTGAGCGCGAGTGCGCGCTACCGTATTCCTGTTGCCAGCTCGCTAAGCATGCGATACAAGAACAATAATAGTGTTATCTGTCTCAATCGGAACGGTCAATTCGGATTTTCCATTCGATTTTTCTCAGTAGCAGTCTAGAGTCTGGATTTCAGCCCGATTGATGGCAATAGGCTTGTCCCCTTTTACATGGAACAGGAGCAAAACTGGTGAAATCTGGGTGCACTATAGCCTTTTTTTTTTTTTTTTTTTGAGAGTGGTAAATCATCAAATTATTTCTCCCGGTCTGGGCGGAGCGGAAGGGTGTGTCAGACTTTTACTGACTAAAACCCACCCGTGTTCCTGTAGTTGCCTGTTGCTAAGGTCCCGGTATCCCTTTCGGACTTTCCCGGAACCCTGGCAGGCATCGGTCTAGCAGACCCCGCCAATTGTGCTGACATCTCTTTGAGGCGCGCGCGGAACACAACGCACCATCGACCCGGGCCTGATCCTTATCGGACGGCGAGCTACCCATTGCTAGCCGTCCGCAAGCCCGCGCTTATGGTAGCCGGGAATCCACCTGGGATTCCCGACGCCCAGGGCGTGAGGGCACAAACTTTGCCTCTCCCTCAGGAGTTCCGCCTCCTCCTTTGCGAGCATTACTGCTGCGCAGAAGGAGGTGCTTCCCATGCCCTCCCGCTCCATACCATGGCCTGGACCAGCGCCGGGCGCGAGAAGTCATTACCGCCAATCGCCTCCACGAGGACACGACGGTGCTCCGCCCAAGCTGTGCATACCTCCACCGTATGCTCCACCGTGTCCTCCGGGCGATCCACACAGTGGTGACACCCGGGCGTTTCCTCCCGCCTAATCCTACACAGGAACCTCCCGAAGATGCCATGTTCGGTGAGGACCTGCGTCAGGCGGAAGGAGAGGACGCCGTGGCGACTCTCTAGCCATTCCTAAAAGAGGGGACTTATCGCCGCAATTGTGGCGTGCCCAGCACTGGGTTGCGAAAATCGAACTCTCCATGCCGCCATGAAATCCTGCCGGAGCTCTGTCCGCTGTGCAGCGATTTCTCGCGAGGGTGTACTATAGCCTACCACTTCGAAGATTACACGCATGATCTTAAGTTATGTTGAGTACCAAAAAGTAACTAAATAGATGTGGGAATAGGCAATATTATTGAATGATCATAAAATGGCACGTTAAGCAGTTGGTACCGGCTATCATTCATAGATCTTTGCCAGACATTACGGGTAGTCAGAAGCCCTGTAGTCTCAACCAGTCTTTGCAAGGGGTATCGTGTCACCCAGTTCCTTGATTGTGGAAATCAGCGATGCAGTCGCTTTATGTAAATAAATGTAATACTGTATCCGGTTAGACTAGATTGATTGAAATAACAAAAGTTACAAATTTAGTGCATGATAAAATGGGCAGTAATATTGAAAAAATATCATAAAATAGTAGATACAGTAATTACAGTGGGCATAATTAAAAACAAAACAACTAATGTTTGAATCAAATAAGAATATGATTTAAAAATGTTTTTTATTGCACTCAATCCAACCTCATACCGAATTTGTGCAATTTATAAAATAAACTGTGCAATTTCTAAAGAAATAACGAAATTCCGATATTGAGATCTAATATCGGAAATCAGTATCGGAATTGAAAACCTTCCGATATTACATGCCCTAGTGACAACGGTGTTTACCCTTACACCCTGTATAATTTAATATATCAATTTTTTTTTTTATTCTTAGGTGTTTACCTTGGTATATCCGCCATACAGTAAACCTGTCCTACTTCGCTTCCAATTTTTAATAATGGTTGGGTGCACCTTTTGTCGACAGCAGCTGAAATAATAATCCCATAAAAAAGATGCAAGTCTCGCAACGCAGTTCTTCTACCGAAAAAAGTTGTGAGATCTAATGTAAAACCAATTCGGTTAATTTATTATGGGAGCCTATCCAACAACTTTGCCATTAATTGTTACCTAATTAGTTAAATAACAACATAATACAATGTGGAGACGACAATACAACAATGAATGAAAACACTGGCAATACTAATGCATAAGAGTATTTTGGAACTATCAAATAAATCCTAACATCGAAATAAAAAAAATATTTTTTTCAAACAAACTAAATAATAGTGCTGGGTCGACTAGGGGTTTTGCCGATCTTTGACTAGCTATCGTAACTAAACTATTGGATAATTTGATAATTTTTTTGTATGTAGACCGAGAACGTCATTAGATATACGGAGTTTTATTTTTAACCGACTTCTTCAGAAAGGAGGAGGTTCTCAATTCGTCTGTATGTTTTTTTTTTTTTTTTTGTGTATGTTACGCGATTACTCCACCAATTATGAATCGATTTTAATGATTCTTTTGTTGTTTGGTAGGTCATGCTTCAGAGGTGGTCCCTGATAAATTTTATTAACTTTGCTTGCGTAGTTTTTGAGTTAGCTTCAATAATTATGTATTTTTCCCACTTAGTGTATGTAGACGATATATTGTTTGACTCCTTCACTGTTATTTACATACCAGGTAGTGGTATTCGAATTTGTGTGGAGTAGGTACCACAACTAAAAAGTAAAAAATAAAAACTTTTTACAAAAAAGTGGCAAAACACGAAAATTAAAAAGCAGAGATACCGAAATTAAAGTTATTTTTCACGTTTTTAGTGTTTTTTGGAAGTCGGTTGTTTTTTTTTTTTGTAAAAAGTTTTTTTTGTCGTATTGTCGTCTCCACCTTGTATAGGTAATGACTATATCAGCTTGTATTGTTTCCATTGCTAAGACTCAGGCCTCCTCCGGTGAGAGGGAGTGGACTGTAATCTACCACGCTGGCCCAGTGCGTGTTGGTAAATGTCACATAAAGACACTGACAGCCCTTTAACGTAGTTTTCAGTGTCATTGGTGAACTCCGCCCACAGATCGCGTTATTAAAGGTGTATCTTTTCATACAGGAGATATTTTAAGGGGTCATTGTACTCATCATTATGAAAAACTTTCAATAAAGGACAAAACCTGAAATAGCGAAAAATAAATCAGCTGTTCCCTACATTTTGATGAGCTATTCGAACATAAATGTGGGGAACAGGTGATTTTTTTTCGCGATTTTATGGCAAGGGACATAATTATACTCACTTACGGCGAGGTTTTAAAGTTAAATATAAGATACCTACTCCTTTTACGGCGTTTCCATGACAACATGAAAAGTGTGTCAAAAATACAAAATTATTTCTCGGATAAAATTATCTGGCGTTGTAAAAAATCAGCCATAACTAGCTAAGTTAAGAGGAAATAGGGTCGGTCCCCTCCCCAAACAAACGCTCTCCGTCTGTTTTCTCTCTGGTTTATAACCTTATAGCAATGATTTTTACAGTAAAATAAATATCAATTAGTTCTATGCCCCTATGTTTTCCGATTTGATGATACATTATCTGTAGAAGCACTAGAACCCTCAGAAAATGAACATAATTGCCTGTTTAGACCGCTGTCATCAGAGGCCTAATGTACAAATTTGATAACTATTAATGAAAAAGAAAAACATAGGGGCACAGAGTAAATATCCTTCTTATTCAATTTATAAAATATCTTTCAAATTGGTCCAATATTGGAGGAGGAAATAGACGAGAGCCGAACCTCGAATTATGACTTTTTGTATAGAGAAAAGACCGACCCTATTTCCTCTTAATTATATTTACCGTTAACATATTTGAAGACAACAAATATAAAAAGAAAATTAAATATAGATTTCATTGTGCACAACTTTTCTTTACAAATAGCAATGGATAACAAAATATGATGGCTCACACAAGGTAAGTTTAACCATCAAATACGCCTTTAAAGCCCTGTTCCATTGCTGCCCACGGCTACGCTACGCACGTGCACCTACTTAACTTCGCAATGTTTAAAAAAAAACAACCGAATTAAAAAAAAAACACTAACTGCTTTTTTTTTTTTAAAGTCGTTGCTTTTTTTGTACTTATTTTTTATTTTTCTCTTTTTTGTACTGGGTACCAGTACCTGCTATGTAAATACCAATGATAGGATGTTATTATAATATCATCCACATAGACTAAGCGGGAACGGAATACGTATTATTGCAAGATAAATCAAAAACTACCCAAGCAAAGTTAAAATAAAATGTCTGCGGGACCACAGCGCAAGTTTCCTCTACCATAAGAAAAAATAATTTTCAAGATCGGCCCTCAACGAAAATATAGACGAACATACCTAACTACTTAAAAAATGTTGACACAGATGAACATAGAATCTCCTCCTTTTTTGAAGTCGGTTAATAATTTAGGCTGGATCTACATCTACTGCAACCACTGAAAGATTACCAAAGACCAAAGATCCATAGAGCACTGCACTACAGTGCTCTACGGATCTTTTGGCGCGTGAATGACATTGACGGGGGTTTTAAGAGGAAATAAGGTCGGTCCCGTCTCCGTACAAACGCTCTCGCCTGATTTCTCTCTGGTTTATTACCTTAGAGCAATGATTTTTTACAGTAAAATAAATATAATAATCACGCAGTAAAATAAAAATATTTTTTACAGTAAAATAAAAAAATATAATCTTGGAAAAAATGTTACAACAACTATCAGACGAAAGTGCAAATGCAAGTCTCACTATGAATATAACAAAAATAATGAGCAACTCATCACAAAAAGAGGATATTAGAATCAATAACCAGCAATTGGAATACGTAGATGAGTACATTTATTTGGGGCAATTAGTATCACCAACAGAGAACATGCAGAAAGAAATGGAAAGAAGAATAGCTAACACTTGGAAGAGATTCTGGGCATTAAGTGAAATAATGAAAAACAAAGAAATGCCAATGCCGAAGAAACGAAAAGTTTTCTATGCTTGTATCCTGCCATGTCTTACATACGCATGCCAAACTTGGGCCCTAACCGAACAACAACAAAATAAAATCAATATATGTCAGAATGGAATAGAGAGAAGTGTATTGGGAGTGAGGAGAAGAGATAGAGTACAGTTAAAAACGCTAAAAGGAAAGACTAAGTTCAAAAAAGTTCAAACAGTATGCAGAAAATTGAAATGGCGCTGGACGGGACATATGTTAAGAGAAAAGAAAGAGAAATGGACTAAAATAATAACTGAATGGTACCCTAGATAAAGCAAAAGAAACAGAGGAAGACAGACAAAGCGATGGGAAGATGATTTTAAGAAAGTAGCAGGCCCAGAATGGTTACGTTCAGCAAAGGACAGAAACAAGTGGAAAGCCTTAGAGGGGGCCTTTGTCGAAAGACAAGCTGTTACGAGGAGAGACCAACCGAATGCCGAGGATAGGATTTAGTTCTAGTAGTCTTACCTCTATTTGAAACTTTAAATATTTTTGTCAAATAAGTTAAAATAACAGTAATAAAGGCTTATTATTATTATGTTTTCCGTATTGATGATACATTATCTGTAGAAGCACTAGAACCCTCAGAAAATGCTCAAAATTGCCTGTTTAGACCGCTGTCATCAGAGGCCTATTGTACAAATATGACAACTATTAATGAAAAAAGAAAAACATAGGAATAACACAGTAAATATCCTTCTTAATCAATTTATAATATATCTTTCTTTGTCCAATATTGGAGGAGGAAATAGACGAGAGCCGAACCTCGAATTATGACTTTTTTTATGGAGAAACGACCGATTCTATTTCCTCTTATCTTTGTGGCTCAACGCAATCATGTTGAAAAATGCCGATGAATTACTTATGGCCAGTACGAACTATGCTGCACAAAGTGCAAATAGCATTTTTAGGAACCAAATGGGTCACATTACGATAGTGTGTGTGAGTTAGCATGCGCGAAACTTAGAGAGAGAGCCTTTGTTTAGAGTTTCAGACCGGCCAAGATTCATCAGCCGTATTGCAACCTCTCCGTGCATATCTTACGCAGCAGTGGAATAGCACCTTTATCAAATACCTTCATGGCTATTTAACTTCTTACAAGCTAATAATTTGCAACATTAATCTTTTAATTGCTTTTTCTGCCATGAAATTAACGATGCGAAAATAATAAAATCCCATGTAAATAATACATAAACAAAGTGGGGCAAAAGTAATATCATAATGTGAATTGGCTGCCGTGTAAAAACATTATCAGGTCGTCAGAAGCCCGAAAGTCTGACAACCAGTTTTACCAAGGGGTATCGTATTGAAGAGTTACTGGCTTTGTGGAGGCCAGATAGGCAGTCGCTCATTTAAAATTGGTAAAACAAAACAAAAAACAAAGATAGCTGACGTGGATTAAAAGGCTGCCCAACTTAAATGGGACTGGGCAGGACACGTCTGCCGCATGCCGGACAAACTGTGGGCCCAAATAGCACAGAACTGGTGCCCTGAGGCAGTGAGGCGGGGTCGCGGCAGACCACGTAGGAGATGGCGGGACGAGTTGGATAGGTTCCATCAAAACTGGAAAGAGGACGCGCGGGCTCGCGGAAGATGGAAGGAGTGGAGGGAGGCCTTTGCCCAGGAGTGGGAAAGAGTAGGCTAGGAAAAAAAAAATCAGCTGCATCCGGTTAGACTGGAAGCCGACTTAGTTGGGAAAAGGCTAGGGCAGATTGTTTGAAGTCGAAATCATTATATCGAATAAAACCATCTCCTTTAGTTAATTTTTAATGCACATTTTTGTGCTCGTTTTACGGCATTTTGAATTAGTCTGATCCATTGTGATTTCAATGTTGGCTTTCAAGACCCTACAAGGTTTGTGGTTTGTGTTGGTAAACGCGAAATAGTACAAGAAGTCTGGCGCTGTCATAATTTTTATTCGTACGCGTCCTAAAAATAGTAAATAGCCAATTTACTGCGACCAACTTGAATGCAGCGCTCGCCGGCGGCTGCCGCGGTACCGCTCGCGCGCGTTTTTTTGGTCACAGTTGCAATCTAACCAAACCGTTAGGCAAGTCAGGGTTATAGATGTAAAACGTATTTTAAACGTTTGAAACCATTTGGTTTTAAACCGTCTTTTTGGTTTAAAACGTTTTAAACCACATTTGCCGTTTTGATAATGGTTTAAAATGTTTTCTTTTAATAGAATGCACTGAGTCTTCACACGAAGTGATCTAGACCACATTTACACCCATTTTTTTTAAATAATCTCGATTTGTCTATACAATTTTTTATGCATATTGACATGAAAATACGTTCTAAAAATATGCAGTAGCTGATTAAAAACCTAATCAGACAATTTTTTTTACTGAACTTATTTTTTAAATGTTTCAATTAATAAATACGCATATCAAGTTTGTTTTCAGTGTGTCTAATCCTAAAAAAGTAGTTAATACTTAAATAACTCACATAAATTCATAAGAACGGTGAAAGATTTCAACTAGCCTTTCTAACTTAATTTTTAATGTAATGCGTAATCAATTTACGGCCCACGTGGTCGTGGTTTTAAACCGTTTTAAACAAATTTAAAACGATTTTTAAACCACGGATTTTTGTTTAAAACGGATTATTTACAACTATAGTCAGGGTACGGGCTCTCACAAGAAAACTGCGAATTCGACTCGCATTGCTAAAATCTACGATTTGTGTGGGAGTAGGTCTCCCCCACACAATCGCCACAATTACCTACTGATTAGATTAGAGTCTTTCAATAATAGACAGATAGATGGAATCGTCTATTATACTTGTCACTCACAATACCATTAGACAATTATAGAAAAAAAAAACATATGCAATAAAAAATAAGGAACAATGCAATAACGGTTCATTATCATAACACAATAATCGATTATTATCCATATTAGTAGGAATGTCGGTAGTGTCGGGACGACTACGAACCTCTAGAACAAGTAGTACGTTTAATAAAAAATCCCCATTTATTATTAAAAATAATTTTAATTAAGTATATCTATTACACGCGCTTTTTAGTTTACATTCACGCTCTAGTGTGGAAAAGTACGCCATAGATATACTATTTTACAAATATTGTTTCCAATTTAGTAAACATTGTTAAATTGATCGCGAAGATAATCTCTCTTTTTTAGGAGAACATTGCAGAATCAGTATACAGGGTGAAATTTAATGCATGGGTATCCTCTTATGGGGTCATTGTACTGAACACGCGAAAAAAATATCACCTGTTCCCTACATTTTATGTTCGCATAGCTCGTCAAAATGTAGGGAACAGCTGTTTTTTTTTCGCGATTTCAAGTTTGGTCCCATATTGAAAGTTGTTCATAAAGATCAGTACAATGACCCCTTCAGAGGATCCCATGAATTCAATTTCATTCTGTACCTATAATGATGGAGGGCGCATCTGTTACAACATAACTACGAAACGTTTATTAGTGCACACAAACAACATACAAACATGAGATTAATAGTTGTATTATCTATGTTCCTTTTGTTTGCTCCACCGAGCCGTCTTCAAGAAGAGAAGGGTCGCAGATCCTCAACAACCATACGAGGTATGTACCTTACCTATTTCATGATCTGCCTAGCATTTCCCCTACTATGTTGGGGTCGGCTTCCAGTCTAACCAGATGCACAGCAGCCTATCTGACCTCCACAACCCAGTAACTGGGTAAGACCGCGTACCGACGTGCGCGATTTATGCGCGTGTACTCTCAAAGGTTATTGCAATTCTGAGTCCTATGCTAATTACATAAAGCTTATTTTGAAATGCTCCTACAAAGACCGCGTATCGCGCAGACACCGAACAGTGAAAATAAGCTTTAACTTTGGGAGTACACGCGATGCCCTTCGGTAGTCTTACCTTGTGGTGACGACCGGGGGGCCAAAAACGGCCACTATGGCAGAATCATAATAGGATAATATTTTGAATCATCGTAAAATGTCACAAACTGACAATTCATACTGTGGGCCTAAAACGGCCATATTGGCATTTCCTGAATTTCCAGCTGTTATTAGCAATTCGTCTAATTTGACATAAAAGCAATTAGTGTGCGATTCATATTACGAAATAATTCATCTGTTTGACAGTTTTCTATGGAGATTCGTAAAATGGTCCACATAATATGAATTAATTTTGTGTCAAATTAGAGGAATTGCTAATGACAGCTGGGATTCAGGAAATGAACTGCTTTTAAAGGAATTGCTAATGTGGCCGGTTTAGGCCCCCAGCGGGCTTAAAACGGTCACTTTAGCAGAATCATAATATGAAAATATTATGAATCATCGTAAAATGATAAGTTATATTATGATCTGCATCTGTAATTCATATTACGAAATAATTCATCTGTTTGACAGTTTTCTATAAAGATTCGTAAAATGGTCCACAAATTATGAATTCCTTTTATGTCAAATTAGAGGAATTGCTAATGACAGCTGGGATTCAGGAAATGAACTGCTTTTATAGGAATTGCTAATGTGGCCGGTTAAGACCCCCAGATCTGTGTGCAATTCATATTACGCAATTCATCTGTTTGACAGTTTTGTATGGAAATTCGTAAAATGGTCCACAAAAGTATAAATTACTTAATTGAAGTGTTAAATTAAAATTAATTAGGAAATTTAAATTAATTACGGTAATTTTATTAATAATTAATTCATTTTCATGCAGCAATATTTACACCAAATATGATTCGAATATGAATTGAATTGAGTAATATGATTTAGCTAATATGTGTGAAATTAGAGGAATTGCTAATGGTATAATCAGGAAATGAATTGCTTTTAAAAGAATTGCTAATTTGGCCGTTTTAGGCCCCCAGTTGATCGTTAGACTTTCGGGCTTCTGATGACCCGCAACGATTGTTAAAGATCTACGAATGACAGACGGGACCAACGGCTCTGGCATCCAGTTGACCAAACCAATGACTGTGATCTTTTCATGGGCCCCACGCAGCTGTTATTATTTAGTCACAAGCCAGTAAGAGTTCAGTAAGAGTGTTAGCATATACCTATGTGTTTCTCGACGACAAGCAACTGTCGCTGACGTTCGTTGTCTGTCGTCAACGAAAGCCAGCGACAGCCGTCGTCGGTGACTGTCACCGCGTCCTAATAGAAAGCGATCGTCGCTCGAATACGCGATCGTCGCGTTTATAAGTCAACTAGCTGCGCCCCGCGGTTTCATCCGCGTAAGTCTCGATCCCCTGGGAATATCGGGATAAAAAGTATCCTATGTGTTAATCCAGGTTATAAACTATCTGTTTGCCAAATTTCATCCAAATCCATTCGGCCGTTTTTGCGTGAAAGAGTCAAACTCAACTCAAACTCAAAGCATTTATTTCAATTAAACCATTTACAGGCACTTTTGAATTGTCAAAGAGTCGGTCAGTTAGTCAGAGAGTTGAAGCTAGTTGCCCATTCCAAAACGTAAATCTCTATGGAGAAGAACGGGCAAGAAACTCCAAGGACACTCTTTTAAAAATGGATATAGATATTACAAAATCCTGGGTACAATATTCTTGTTGCTTCTATATGTGAGAACAATGTAAAACAAAAAAGAATCAAAAGCAATTCAAAATTTAAGATTAAAAATAAGCTCTGGCAAATAAGAGGTGACCAGTCTCAACTGACGGCGCCCGTTCACGAACATGACATGTGGATCAGCACCATCCAGCTCAACCATTTTGTAGGGAACCGAATGATCCAACACACGTGCCACCATCAGCGACCATCTGCCATGCTATTTCAAGTCAACATACATCATACCATACTAAACGGCTCCATGGTACCCACATTTACAAAAATTGAAAAAATGCTTCTAAATTATACAAAACTAGTTTGCAAAGAAATTGAGAAATTAATATAATATTATTTTAAATTCGTAATGACAGAAAAAAAAACAAAAAAATAACTTGTGAGCCCAAGTGGCGTTTAGCCAAGCATTTTTATCTACGATATAATCATCCAACTTATAATATGCTTTTCTACATAGTGTGCGTTTAATGCATGTTTTAAATTTCTTCTCATTTAGTTGAAGAATATCGAAAGGAATTTTATTATAACATTTTACACAATACCCCATAAAAGAAGTATGTACTTTAGACAATCTGAAACGTGGTTGATCTAATTTGTTCCTATTTCTAGTGTTAAAATTAGGCCTGTTACTTATTTTACTAAAGATGTAGATTTTTCCGAACGTACATAATGTTTTCATATATATACTGACAAGGTACCGTCATGATGTTAATTTTTTTAAACAGTTCCCTTAGAGATTCTAGTCTGCGGAGGTTGTAGATGGCTCGGATAACTTTTTGCAGAATAAAGATAGAATCCATATCTGCAGCCCGTCTCCACAGCAAAATACCGTAAGACATGATGCTATGAAAGTAACTAAAATAGACCAGTCTCGCCGTATACACGTCTGTTAGTTGGCGGATTTTCGAAACAGCGTAAGTGGCTGAACTAAGTCGCCCTGCAAGTGATGTTAAGTGAGGACCCCACTGTAATTTTGAATCAAGCGTAATCCCCAGGAAAACCGTCTTTTCGACGAATTGTAGTATCTCCTTATTCAGTACAACGTGACAATCACTACTTCTAACATTCGGTAACGCGAATCTAATAAAAAGATTTCGTTTTCTTCTCATTTAATACCAAATTATTTACAGTAATCCAATTATGGACCTTAAGCATAGCGTTATTTACGTAATCAAACTCCTGTGCATGTTTATTTACTTTAAAAATCTGCGTTGTGTCATCAGCAAATAACACCATTTATGGTCCGTTTTTCAGTAGATGAGGTAAATCATTTATATATACTAAAAAAAGGAACGGACCCAATATCGAGCCCTGTGGTACACCCATTTTGACTTCTAAACCTTATGAATTCACACCGTTTATTTGAACTTGCTGCAGTCTGTCATTCAAATAGGATTTTGGTAAGCTAAGCGCAAGTTTACCCAGTCCGTAATGCTCAAGTTTCAAGAGCAGTGTTTCGTGATTCACGCAATCAAATGCCTTAGATAGGTCGCAAAAGATGCCTATTGCATCTTGAGCCTCTTCCCATGCGTTAAAGATGTGTTTTAATAAGGTGACACCGGCGTCGGTTGTGCAACGTCTTTTGGTGAAACCATACTGTTGATCGTGTAGGATATTATTACGATTAAAATGATTGAGCATTTGATTTAACATACTTTTTCAAACACCTTACTGAAAACCGGCAAAACCGAAACGCGTTTATAATTATTAGTGTCTTTGCTGTCCCCGGATTTGAAAAGTGGAATAACTTTACTGTACTTCATTAAATCTGGGAATACCCCTTGATCAACACACAAATTAAATATTAAAGCTAAATAGGGTGCCATTGTCTCAATAATGTATTGACAAACTTTAGTAGACATGCCCCACAGATCTTCGGTAATTTTGAACTTGAGTTAAAAGCTTTTACAACGACCACAGGGTTTATATGTTTAAATTTAAATTCTATAGGACAGGTTGACAAATTCGCTTTTATTAAATCAATAGCAAGTGAGGGCGAGGAATTTAAAGTTTCTGTAGTCTTAATTGGAATATTGGTAAAGAAAGTTGCAAATTCCTGAGCAACATCGATGTAGCGCTAATGAGACCGCGGGAAGTGTCCAGTGTGTAATCAGTATTACGTCTTTTGTTCTTGTTAGTTTCATTGTTTATAATTTTCCAAACTGTCTTTATTTTATTGTCTGCTGATTTTGCTGCTGCTGTCTAACCTTGTTGCTAATGAAAGAAGCTTTAGCTGCTTTGCAGACTATTTTAAACGTTTTAGAGTAAGTAGCAACATACTTATTAAAAATTTCCGTGTTAATATACGGCTTAAGGCCATATAGTTCAAATAATCTTTCCCTACTTTTCCTGATGCCTTTAGTTGCCCAGTCACTGAATAAAACCTTAGGGCAAATAGTTTTGGTTTTTTTCTTAAACGAGTAACAAACATCCATCCATCCATCCATACTTTCGCGTTTATAATACGAGTTAGATTTTTTTAGGGAAAACTTTTTGACCAAAAAAAAACAACCGAGTTCCAAAAAAACAAAGTGAAAAATAACTTTAATTTGGGAAGTCGGTGGCAGAAACGAAAATTCAAAACCAAAGGCACCAACAGACGGTTATTTTTTTTTGGAAAACAAATTTGGAAAACAGATAGTTTATAACCTGGATTAACACATAGGATACTTCTTATCTCGATATTCCCACGGGTTCGAGACTTACGCGGGTAAAACAGCGGGGCGCAGCTAGTGGTTTATAAATGTTTGTTAAAAACAGGTACTAATTCATTTTATTTCATTTAGGTTCAGATCCCGATTACAATGAAATCATGAATGATCCCATAATGATCCCTACTGTGATACAAGATACATCGCTATCACATCACAATAATATTCTTACAACAACATCCTGTATGCCTACTACAACAGACCATCTGGAAAATCGTCGCCAGCGAGCACTAGAACGCAAGTTACAAATAAAACGTCGCAAGCAAACAATAATACGTCAAAATACAACAACAAAACGTCCAAATACAACAACAAAACCTGTCATGCTAAAACTGATAGGTCGCAAGAACCCGATACCTCGCAAGATACTGATACATCGCCAGTCAACTACAACTACTCCAAGGACACTACGCCGTGTACAGTACAACAGTGGGCCACACATTCGTCGCAAGATACCGATGCGTCGAAAGATACCAATACGTCGCAAGTCAACTACAACTACTCCGAGTCCACCACGCCTTGTACAGTACAACAGTAAGCCAAAAATTCACATGTTTTTTACGACCGGCATTGTCGAAGACGATCGCGTTTTGAGTTTGTATTCCGTGACCCCAAAAAAACGCAACATAAAATAAAGAATTGGCTCGGCGTGCTGTGCTAGCGCGTGCTAGCGCTGCCGCTGCGGCAGCGCCAGCACAGCACGCTGAGCCAATTCTTTCGTCGTTTAGTGGGTCAGTTTGTAATTTATCTAAGTTACAATAGCCCAATGTCAACTGCTCATCACCTTTTATAAAATATTGCTTTTCCCGATGCAGAGACGTTAATCGTTGAGGAGTTCTTCTAGTATATCTCCAAAGGCCTTGTGACGAGCATAAATTGCCTTGTAACCATATTAAAGTAATCGAATCGCAACCCGTGAAATAAATATTATTGAGTAGTTCCGGTGGCCATCTGTGGCCTTCATCATCAGTTCCACTTCACCAAATGGTGCTTTCTGAGAGCAACTGCACGAGTTACTATAAAAATACCCAAATCGCTATATGTGTGCCTATAATATTTGAAGAGTTACCTCGATTTCTCCAGGATCCCATCACCAGATTCTGACCTGATGATTATGGAACCACCTCGGAAGTACCTATAACCTTTCAAACAAAAAAGAATTTTACAAATCTAATCTAACTAATATTATAAATGCGAAAGTTTGTAAGTATGGATGGATGGATGGGTGTTTGTTACTCTTTCACGTAAAAACTACTGAATGGATTTGGATGAAATTTGGCAAACAGATAGTTTATAACCAGGATCAACACATAGGATACTTCTTATCTCGATATTCCCACGGGATCGAGACTTACGCGGGCGAAACAGCGGGGCGCAGCTAGTGGTTTATAAATGTTTGTTAAAAACAGGTACTAATTCATTTTACTTCATTTAGGTTCAGATCCCGGTTCCAATGAAATCATGAATGATCCCATAATGATCCCTACTGTGATACAAGATACATCGCTATCACATCACAATAATATTCTTACAACAACATCCTGTATGCCTAATACAACAGACCATCTGGAAAATCGTCGCCAGCGATCACTAGAACGCAAGTTACAAATAAAACGTCGCAAGCATACAATAATACGTCAAAATACAACAACAAAACGTCCAAATACAACAACAAAACCTGTCATGCTAAAACTGATAGGTCGCAAGAACCCGATACCTCGCAAGATACTGATACATCGCCAGTCAACTACAACTACTCCAAGGACACTACGCCGTGTACAGTACAACAGTGGGCCACACATTCGTCGCAAGATACCGATGCGTCGAAAGATACCAATACGTCGCAAGTCAACTACAACTACTCCGAGTCCACCACGCCTTGTACAGTACAACAGTAAGCCAAAAATTCACATGTTTTTTACGACCGGCATTGTCGAAGACGACCGCGTTTTGAGTTTGTATTCCGTGACCCCATAAAAACGCAACATAAAATAAAGAATTGGCTCGGCGTGCTGTGCTGGCGCTGCCGCTGCGGCCGCGGGAAACCTCAAGCGGCGATTGCCTTATAGGCAATTATATTTTCGAGCCGTTTGGAGTTGAAACCGCTGCTCATAGTCTGTTTAATGAAATCTCTAAACGGCTGTTTGACACTTCCCGTGACCCAAGGGCTGGCTTTTACCTTGGTCAGAGGCTAAGCATTGCCATTCAACATGGTAATGCCGCCAGTCTCTTGGGTACATTACCAGCCGACAGCGATGCGGTGGAATTTTTCGACGCCATATTTTAAATGATATAGTAATTTATTTTATTCTAGGTAGATACATCGTCTATAAAATAACATTAATTATACAAAACATTTTAAAATTGTAAAAAAAAAGGATGGTTAAATAAATAACGAATGAATATTTTTTTTTAATGCAATTTGATTCTCGACTACTATTTTTTTTTACTAATTGCATAATCCCTAAGTAAGCAAATATCAGGAACACGGTAGCTATGGCCCATCATGAAGAAGTGGCCAGTGAGGCAACATGGCCACCATCATTCCGTTGACACAGCAGTCTCTTCTTAATGTCATAGGTAGTCGGCTAATACACCATTTAGCCTCAGACAAACTCAAACTTATAGCATTTATTTCAAATAAACCAATTTCGAATTTTCAAGCGGCCAATCAGTCAGAAAGATGAAGCTAGTTGCCCATTCCAAAGCGTTATAAGGTTCCTTCGGAGAAAAACGAGCAAGAAACTCCACGGACACTCTTTTAAATTAAAAATAATTGGTTACATCATTCATGTTGAAATATACATGTGAGAACAATGTAGAAAGTGTTATAGCAGTTCACTGCTGGACATTAGTATCTCCAATCCTCGGCTACTCTTACCTAGCTGGCACCAGAAACTCTGCGAAGGTCGTCGCTCTAACAAGCCTGAGGGCGTCCTACCATAGATTCGCGGTCTCCACTCACGTACCCATCTACCCCAAACGGTCATCGGTTCTTCGGCCAACACAGCTCGGCCCATTGCCACTTCAATCTGCCTAGCCTTTTCCCAACTATGTTGGGGTCGGCTTCCCATCTAGCCGGATGCAGCTGAATACCAGTATTTCACATGGAGCGACTGCCTATCTGACCTCCACAACCCAGTAACTGGGTAATACCCCTTGGTAAGTTTCTGAGCCTTTCTGACTCTCATCAATTTGCCAAATACACAGCAAATAAATGGAACACAGTAATACAATATGTAAAAAAAAAACCGTCCGATCTGAAAGAGGCACATAGGTCACCAATAACATTACGAGAAAGTAATAAAAAGTCCTACATTATTATTGAAAATAAAAAGTTATTGCTTTTTAAAATTCACGTTTTTACTACCAAAATTATAAATCCATAAAAAAATTACAAAATTTCAACACGGGTCATAACAACGGGTCGCTCCTGGCAACTGTGGCGTGCTATCTGTTCTGTCTACTCCTACTCTTATGTAAGTTAAATAAACAGTTACTTTAAAGATTTCCGTACCGTTTAAATTTTCGCAGATTGTTTAATTGCCGCTTTATCAACAAATAAATTATCGCCGACTTCAAACCCCCCAGCCGAATTGCCATAGAAGAAACTTCCTTTTTTAGCGTATTCGTTACGGAGCCCTTCGTATGCGAATTTAATTAATCGAACCTCAAATAATTCCCATTTTACGCTCCTAAAAACACAAAATATGGCCAAGTAACTGACTCAGTTAAACTTAGACCAACTTGGATGTAGCGCTCGCTGGCAACTGCCGCGGCACCGGCTCGCTTCACAGTGGTCACAGTTCCAACCTAACCCGGTTGGTAAGGATACCCTAGCTTAGATACTACGAGGAAGTCAAAAAGAGGCTAGGTAATTATTTTGAAAAAGTGTGCATCATTAGACGCGCAAAAAGATTTGATTTTTTTTTAAGTTTCCATCATTAGAAGGCCAAAAAGTTTTAGGATGAGCGCAGCGAGCACGGTCTTGTGACATGGCTCGAGTCACACATTTTATCACAGTTTAGTCACATAAAATGTGTGACTCGAGTCATGTCACAGTAGGCCGTGCATCATTACTATTCTGTAACCATCTCACTGTGAAAATTTAGGAGAAGTGAGCTTCAAGTGAACTGCCACTGCCTTGTAGGTATCGATGAGAATGACAGCTCACACCACGCTCACTTCACCTAAGTTTTCTCGGTGAGATGGTTACAGAATAGCAATGCAGGTAACACCCTGTATTTCCCATTTCTCATTTTCAGGTATGCCTACGACAGTGCCAGCGAGCGCTGTATCCAGTTCTCGTACTTGGGCTGCGGCGGCAACACCATCAGGTTCACCTCCTACAACCAGTGCCTGCTAGCCTGCTACTCATCTCAAAATCTGTCTTTTAACGACTTCATTAATTTAGTTGGATATGCATTGACTGGTCAGAGCACTATAAATAGTTTAGTTGTGTAATTTTTTGTTTTTATTTACATCACCTATCCCACCACCGGTCGAGGAAGCGACCACATGTGGATCAGCACCATCTAGCTCAACCATTTTGTAGGGAACCGAATGATCCAACACACGTGCCACCATCAGCGAGACATTTAAGTGACCATCTGCCATGCTATTTCAAGTCAACATACATCATACCATACTAAACGGTTCCATGGTACTCACATTTACAAAAATTGAAAAAATGCTTCTAAATTATACAAAACTAGTTTGCAAAGAAATTGAGAAATTAATATAATATTATTTTAAACTCGTAACGTCAG
This sequence comes from Lithophane ornitopus, assembly GCA_948473465.1. NCBI lineage: Eukaryota > Metazoa > Arthropoda > Insecta > Lepidoptera > Noctuidae > Lithophane > Lithophane ornitopus. The sequence continues at coordinate 4,206,094 of OX419641.1, read as the reverse complement.
AAAAAAAAAAAAAAAATACTTGTGAGCCCATGTGGCTGTGGAGCAGGACCAGCGTTTAGCCAAGCATTTTTATCTACGATATAATCATCCAACTTATAATATGCTTTTCTACATAGTGTGCGTTTAATGCATGTTTTAAATTTCTTCTCATTTAGTTGAAGAATATCGAGTGGAATTTTATTATAACATTTTACACAATACCCCATAAAAGAAGTATGTACTTTAGACAATCTGAAACGTGGTTGATCTAATTTGTTCCTATTTCTAGTGTTAAAATTATGCCTGTCACTTATTTTACTAAAAAGATGTAGATTTTTCCGAACGTACAGTCACGGACTTTAATTGATAAGCCACCTTCAAACTTTTCAATTTTACAGTTTCATACATTCACGAGATTACACGATTAAACACGAACTCAAACCGCACGCTCGTAAACAAGATGGCAAATAAATTACTTATAATCGGAAATAGTCTTATCCATAGAGATTGACTAATAAATTCTCAATTATAAAAATAAATAAAATGTTGCATTAAGGTTATCCAATCTATTTGATACTGACCTCCTTTAAATCAGAGTTCATTAACTCGGTTATTCTGAAAAGATAACTGAAGACAGTTGAAATGTCGATGTCAGAGACGTTAATTTCGAAGTTGCCGAAATGACTATTAATATTTCTCCGTACGCTAACGTTACTATCGCTTCGCTTAAACAACCGTTGCTAGGTTACTGTTGCTAGACCTGCAATTGGTTGACTTTGGGTAGTCACTCTGCTGTCAAGTTTGTAGTTCTGGCTCTCAGGTTAGCCAACCGGTAAAGTTATTAAATATATATTTTTTCTACTAATACGAAGACATTATGACTTTCCGTGTCGGGAACCGAATAAACCCGATTTGCATTACACGGCTAAAATACGAACAGTGCCAGGTGGCTCATCAATTAAAGTCCGTGACTGTACATAATGTTTTCATATATATACTGACAAGGTACCGTCATGATGTTAATTTTTTTAAACAGTTCCCTTAGAGATTCGCGTCTCCGGAGGTTGTAGATGGCTCGGATAGCTCTCTTTTGCAGAATAAAGATAGAATCAATATCTGCAGCCCGTCCCCACAGCAAAATACCGTAAGACATGACGCTATGAAAGTAACTAAAATAGACCAGTCTCGCCGTATCCACGTCTGTTAGTTGGCGTATTTTCCAAACAGCGTAAGCGGCTGAACTGATTCAAAATTAATTAATCAATCTTTTATTAAATTAATTAATCTTTTCGACGAATTTTAGTATCTCCTTATTCAGTACAACGTGACAATCACTACTTCTAACATTCGGTAACGCGAATCTAATGCATTTCGTTTTCTTCTCATTTAATACCAAATTATTTACAGTAAACCAATTATGGACCTTAAGCATAGCGTTATTTACGTCGTCAAACTCCTGTGCATGTCTATTTACTTTAAAAATCTGTGATGTGTCATCAGCAAATAACACCATTTGTGGTCGGTTTTTCAGTAGATGAGGTAAATCATTTATATATACAAAAAAAAGGAATGGACCCAATATTGAGCCCTGTGGTACACCCATTTTGACTTTAAAACCTAATGAATTCACACCGTTTATTTGAACTTGCTGCAGTCTGTCATTCAAATAGGATTTTACTAAGCTAAGCGCAAGTTTACCCAGTCCGTAATGCTCAAGTTTCAAGAGCAGTGTTTCGTGATTCACGCAATCAAATGCCTTAGATAGGTCGCAAAAGATGCCTATTGCATCTTGAGCCTCTTCCCATGCGTTAAAGATGTGTTTTAATAAGGCGTCGGTTGTGCAACGTCCTTTGGTGAAACCATACTGTTGATCGTGTAGGATGTTATTACGATTGTTGGTTTCATGTAAGTTAAAGAGATGCATAATATATTAAGGCCCTACCCTACCTTTAATTGCTTAGCATGATCCTCCGTTACGCCGAAAATACAGCAGCATTCATTTTGAAATATATATATGTTAAAGTTGAGGATTGATGCTAGGTCCTATGTCAGACGAAAACACGACTAAGTACATACAATTTTCACTACAGAAAAAAAAAACAAAGTTACGGCCAACTCTAGCACCACGCGCGCTTATTGGTCAAGTCAAATAGCGCGCGCCCCCGGCCTACTTTTACACACTTCCGTCCCTTCTAAAAATTACTCCTAGGAAAACGACACAGGATAAATTTTACACATCAAAAAAACAAAAATTGAAGACGAATCGATGCTGACCCACCCACCATGGGCCCGCGTGTTGGCCCAAACTTGTTCTCACAGAGACCTGTGTGACCTGTGTCCCAGCAGTGGAACCATTATTGGTTGATTATGGATGACCGGATGTCACGTGGATGTTTCCGGGCGGATATGAATGAACTAACGCGTGTTTCAGTCAATTTTGTGGTAAACAAACATGAGTAAATTCTAACAATGGAAATGTAAACATTGTATACAGGGAGAGAAAAAATTTGACGTGACAATAAGACAGAGCGCTGCGAACAATACAGTGAAGCATGCCAAAACTACACCACCGCTCTGTGTATACACGCTCACACGCACACATTTACAACCATTTACAATCAAACTACACCAAAATATGTGCACACATGTTTATCCAACCGGCCTCACGTCACTGTTGACAGCGCTCTGTCTTGGTTTTTTATTTGGTCTGAGGTGACAATGTTCCCAGTCCGACGGTCAGCGTGTTTAAAAATGACCGTGTTGTTGGCAAGGAACAGGCAGCCATAAAAATATAGTATAAGTACATCGACAAGAATTTATTTAATTTTGTTGGTATGGACGCAACATTAGACTAAGATTTTGCCGCTAGAGGCGCCACTCCCTATCAACGCCCTCAATGCTCTCTATAGTCCTTCAATTTGTCCACAATCTTTGTACCATTATAATAATGTAAGTATTAATGTGAAGCCAAAAAATATGTTACACATTGGGTACAGTACGACACAACTTAGATGTAGCATCGGCAAAATTCGTAAAACCGATTACCATCCGAACTGAGTACGCCTTTAAAATCACCAATCTTTATTGCTGCTTTAGGTGAAAATGATCTTTACGCAAACTTGTAAAGTCACAATAGAACCAAATACATTCGTAAAATTAAAATTATCAATCAATCTGCCTAGCCTTTTCCCAACTATCTTGGGGTCGGCTTCCAGTCTTACCGGATGCAGCATACCAGTATTTTACATGCAGCGACTGCCTATCTGACCTCCACAACTCAGTAACTGGGCAATACGATACCCCTTGGTAAGACTAGTTGTCAGACTTTCGGGCTTCTGACGACCCGTAACGAATGTCAAAGATCCACGAATGACAGTCGGGACCAACGGCTTAACGTGCTTTCCGAGGCACGGAGGAGTCTCGATACATAAAGATGGTCACCCATCCACGGACTAAGCCCGGCAAGCGTAGCTTAACCTGATGGATCGTAAAATTAGAATGAATGAACGTACATTTTCAAATTTATGCTACATCTACGTTGTGTCGTACTGTACCTACTTAATTTTAGCTACTAGAGAATTATGGTTTTGACAGTTACTTAAACATTTGAGAAACGTTTTAATAACCTGCTGTATATGGAAAGGAAATTGTACACGCCACAGTAAAACGAAAAAGAATCGATAACCACTACCTACTACCATGACTAAACACATGCGATACGTAGCGTAGAATCCAATTTAATTGGATTAATTTAATAGAAAATGTAGTTTCGATTAATAATTATTATAACTAATTGAATACAAACATTTACTAATTGAAAACAACAGTTACTTAATCAATTAAGAGAATACAGTGTTTTTTTTTGTTGCTGTTTTGTGAAGCTATGAAAACAGGCTAAAGACAATAATGATTAACTTTAGCAATTATTATTGTTTAGTTATATTATTATTTTTTAGAATAACTACATGCAAAGCAGGTAATTCCAACATTATTGATTTAGAGACCGCAGGGGACTCCGATGGTAAGTAAATATTTAATTATTATAATATACTGTCATGTTGACAAAAAGATGTGACCACATAAAAATATTGATTTGTTCCGCATTCGCCCCACGAGGTTTCGCCTAAAAATGTTTCGCCCCAAAATGTTTCGCCCCAAATGTAAATTCCTGGTTCGTTCCCCACAGCTTACCTACTCCTATAATTAGCATTTACTAGCCAATCAGCAAGATGGCAGACTTCAGTGTGAGTCACATACTACCGGCGGTCGTTGACCCCGTGATCAGCTGTAGTTCGAAATTGTGTTAGAATTCTATTTTTTCGTAGTTTCGTTGTCATTAGATATCGATAATTAGGGACTCAATAATAACCGGACGGGTAAGTTCAATGTCAAGCTACTCTTGCCGCGGTCAGTTCGTGGATGGGTGACCATCCATTAGGTACACATCGAGACCTCTCCGTGCCTTGGAAAGCTTGTTAAGCCGTTGCCAACTGCTTAACAAGCTTTCCAAGCTTTCGTAGATCTTTCAAAGTCTAATTGCCTAATTGCGTAACACACGATAAATCGTAATCTGAATCATTTGAAGGATATTGCTAATCTATTGCTTCATAAATAATATGTGCGAAAATTTTATTTTCTTATCAACCGTAAATAATGCAATGAATGTTGTTGAACTGTCAAAATGAAACAGAATGTGGTTGATTTTGTGAATTCGTGTGTTAGGCGATTAACACACTGCCACGCACCACGCAGCGTAGCGCATGAATGCGTGTTCTAACGTTGCTTGTAAGTATCTCCGATTGTATAGAAAACATGCACAGTCCAACACACAGAAAATGCATCCACGCGCGTGCGGTGCGGTGCGTTGACACGCAGGCAGTGTGATAATCGCCTTACGCAATAATTAGGGTGCACTATAGTCAGAAGCCCAAAAGTCTGACAATCAGTCTTACTAAGGAGTATCGTGTTACCCAGAAACTGGGTTGTGGAGGTCAGATAGGCAGTCGCTCCATGTAAAATACTGGTATTCAGCTGCATCCGGTTAGACTGGAAGCCCACCCCAACATGTTGGGAAAAGGCTAGGCAGATGCTGACATACTGGCTGTTAGGGTAGACACCGTTATCCTTGAAACTAGTGGTTAGGTTTCATCTATTATATACTTTTTCTATGGGACCAAGCTTGAAATCGCGAAAAAAAAATCAGTTGTTCCATACATTTGTGTTCACTTAAATCCACAAAATGTATAGCACGGCAGATTTTATTTTTGCGATTTCAAAGTTGGTCCCATAGAAAAAGTATATTATAGATGACACCAAACCACTAGTTTCAAGGATAACGGTGTCTACCCTAACACCCTGTATACAAACAGGATGTCCCACAGATATTCCACATGGAGGGAAAGTACCTTGAATATTGTAGATGGTACATTTTACTGAAAGAAGATATTATTTGAATTTAAAAAACAATTTAAACTGCATTCATAATTATTTAAATAATTTAAGAATGTAGTTTAAATTGTTTTTTAAATTCGAATAATGTCTCCTTTCAGTAAAATGTTCCATCTAAAATATTCAAGGTACTTTCACTCCATGTGGTATATCCGTGGGACGCCCTATATATCACGTGGCGGGCAATAACAGAAATGCCATTGGTTACTCTGAACACTAAGTTCTGAGTATTTAGCTAAGAAATTCTTCAGTAGTGTAGCAGCTAATATTGCATTCGTTAACAGTATCAAATCTATTTTCACCCTTGGTAAGACTGGTTGTCAGACGTTCGAGCTATTTGGCATCGTTAACTATTTCTTATTTTAGTATAAAATCATGTTTTTTTAAATGTTCCAGGATCAGCTGATGATGTTTCTGGATCGGAATTAAAATTCGATCCAGCCGTTTGTGAGCTACCGATCGATGAAGGGGACTGCAAGAACGAAAGTCTGGGTACCAAGGAAGACAGCGACAGTGACGTAATCAACGAACTCTACAAACTCAACGACCTCAATGAACTAATCGACCTAAACGAACTCAACGAAAGCAACGAACGCAACGAACACCACGAACGCAACGAACGCAACGAACGCCACGAACGCAACGAACGCAACGAACGCAACGAACGCAACGAACGCCACGAACGCAACGAACGCAACGAACGCCACGAACGCAACGAAAGCAGCACACTTTAGTAAGTTAAAATTATCACATAACATAACATTCACCACCATCTGCTTCGTCGGTCTAGTGACTGCCTTGTTGGTACAGTGGTCGCTAGCGCTACTGCTGAGCATGAGGTGCTGAATTCGATTCCCAAGTCGTGCAAAGTGTTATTGGGTTTTTTCCATCTAGAATTTCTCAGTAGCAGCCCAAATCCTGGATCTGTGGCCGGTTGAAGGCAATAGGCTGTCATGTTTGTGCCAATTTAAGGTTACACCTCTGCCTAACCCTTGAAACAATGGGTGATGTGATGTGTATTATTGCCGAACGATAGATTTGATATTTACTTCTTAATTGTCATGTCTTAATACTATCAACCGCGCCAACACAAACCTGAGAACGGAACACAGGCTCCCTTGTATTGGACCGGTAACTGATAAGCACCCAATTGCGTAATACACGATCAATCAAATCTGAATTGGTTTTAAACACATTGCTAATCCATTGCTTCGTATGTTCGAAAAACCTCCTCAGCAACGTTAACTAGCGTAATGAATGAAATTGAACTGTCAAAATGAAACAGGGGACTTAAAACGGTCACTTTAGCAGAATCATTTTATGAAAATTTCGGTCTTTACCTATGAAATTGCCGTTCTGCAGTACTGGCCATTTCAAATCAAAATAATTTTTGTTTGGCTAAGAATTCTAATTTCAAATTAATTTTATTTTAAAAACATGGATTTTTTTTTCCAAAAGTAGTCATTTCTTTATTGATTAGTGTTACATTTTCATCGCATTTCAATCTTTTTCGTCATCATGGATACGTTAAAAATTCGAGTAATTATGGAATATGAGTACCGTCGTGGCAGCAACGCGGCACAAGCGGCACGCAACATCAACGACGTTTACGGAGCTAACACTACAAACCAACGCACCACCTGTTATTGGTTTGCTCGCTTCCGTTCTGGAAATTTCGACCTGAAAAATGAACCTCGCGGTCGTCCGAAGACTTTGGTCGACAACGACGAATTAAAGGCAATTGTGGAAGCTGATGATACACAATCTACGGCTGAATTAGCAGCAGCTTTCGACGTTAGCGTCAAAACAATATTGGTCCATTTGCGTCAAATTGGCAAGGTAAAAAAGCTTGACAAATGGGTGCCCCACGAACTCAATGATCGCCAGCGCGAAGTACGCTTCGAGACGTGCCTTGCACTGCTCAACAGACACACAAATGAAGGAATTTTGAACCGCATTGTTACCTGCGATGAAAAATGGATTCTGTTTGATAACCGCAAGCGCTCAGCAAGTTGGTTGGATCCTGGTTCAGCACCTAAACAATGCCCTAAACGAAAACTTACCCCTAGAAAAGTGATGGTCACTGTTTGATGGTCTAGCGCCGGTGTGATTCATCACAGCTTCTTACCAAACGGGGTGAGCATTACTGCAGATGTGTACTATGAAGAACTGAACACAATGATGGAGAAGCTGGCGCATCTCCAACCAGCATTGGTCAATCGCTCGTCTCCGCTGCTCCTGCACGACAACGCGCGACCTCATACTGCACAGCAGACGGTCTCCAAGTTGCAAGAACTGGGGTTGGAAGCTCTCCGTCATCCGCCCTACTCACCAGACCTTGCGCCTACAGACTACTACTTTTTCCAGAATTTGGATAACTTCTTGGCGGGAAAAAAATTCAATACCCGAGAGGCAGTACAAAATGCCTTTGAAGAATTTGTTGCCTCCCGTCCAGCTGATTTCTTTAAGAAGGGCATCAATAAACTGCCACTGCGATGGCAAAGATGCATTGATTGCATGGGTGATTACTTCGATTAATACAAATAAAAAATTCATGAAAAAAATTCGTTTAAATTTTTTCATACAAAACGGCAATTTCATAGGTAAAGACCTATTATTATGAATCATCGTAAAATGTCACAAACTGACAATTCACAATCTGCAATTCGTATTACGAAATATTTCATCTGTTTGACAGTGTCAGTTTCTATGGAGATTCGTAAAATGGTCCACAAAATATGAATTACTTTTATGTCAAAGTAGAGGAATTGCTAATGACAGCTGGGATTCAGGAAATTAACTGCTTTTGGAGGAATTGCTAATGTGGCCGGTTTAGGCCCACAGACTAGTCTTAATCGGTTACGAAAATAAGTTACGCAATTAGATAAGTGAGCGTGACGGTTCAGTTTCATTCGCGTTCAAAAAGAGTGCACTTCAAAAATGTGTTCCTTTGTTAATAAACAATTTACTTACTTATTTCAGTTTCGGCTACAACAAGAATACGAAGAAATGCGAGCAATTCAACTTCGATGGCTGTGGGGGCAACGAAAATAGATTTGATACTGTTAAAGAATGCAGGAATAGATGCTACACACCGCTGAAGAAATTCCTAGCTAAAGTCTCGGACCTCCTGGTGTTCAAAATAACCAATGGCACTTCTGAATTGCCCGCCACGTGATATTTATGTCATCATCTGCCTAGCCTTTTCCCAACATGTTGGGTTCGGCTTCCAGTCCAACCGGATGCAGCTGAATACCAGTATTTTACACGGAGTGGCTCCCTATCTAACCTCCACAACCCAGTTACTGTGTAGCACGATGCGCCTTGGTAAGACTGGCAGACTACCAGTAAAAAAGATCTATGGATGACACCGGATTCGGTCTAATTGATCTAAAAATTGTTTGCAAACAATTTTGCGGATTACAAAGCCTAGAATAGGCTGTGGCGGTATCTACATCGCCACATGCTAACTACGCATCAAAGACCTGACGTCACACAAAAATCCTGACGTCACATAAATCCTGCATCGCGCACTTAAAGTTTAGCGTGCAATGGACATATATACAAGAACCCGACATCAATCCTTGGGCAGTTGCCCGCCAGACACAACACCCGTCTGGTTGGAGGATCCTCCCTTTTCTATTGTGGATGAGAGAACATTACACCCTGTTCCTCATACCCCTAAAAGGCCTACAGTGGACTAGCCATGTCTGTTGAAGGACCGACAGCCGGTATTCCAGACGAGACATCAAGTGGAGACCGTGTATCGACAAGCTGGTAGAGTGCGCGCGAGATATGTCTGCGCGCGACTGATGGCGCTGCTGGCGTGCTTAATTATTTTTTAAATATTAAATCTGTAATCATAATGTTATTAATTTTATATTAACATTCGTTAATTAAATAATTCTACCTACGCTTAATTTGACCTTCCATAAACGACAAGATGGCGTAAACGGTTCAGCCGCGCGCAGACTTATCTTGCGCGCAGTCTATGGTTGCCTAGAAGAGCGGTGGCCGACACATAGCGGTCACAGTGACGTCATGAAAATGATGGCAGCGGGGGTTTGACTTGATGGTGTCAAAAAACGCTTTCTAAAGCACACAAACTTACTTTCAATAACGTCAGTGTCATCATTCGCCGGTAAGCTGCAAACGTTATGTGGCGGCCACCGCTCTCCTAAGAGCTTTTGCGACGCGCACTCCCAGATCAATGGATCGATTTAAAAGGCGATTCGGCATTATAGATTGATTGAATTTTTATTAATTAAATCCTAACCAAAAGCGAGCTGGCGAAGCCGCGGGCAAAAGCTAGTATTCATATAAACGAGCGCGACAATCGCTTTCGGTTAGGACGCAGGGTACGAGCAGATTTTTCAATATTACTGATTTATCTGAAAAATAAATTATGTCAGTTTGACATTTTCTTTCTAAAGCTGTAAATATTTATTCCTCAGACAAAATATAACTGAGATTGGCCCTGAGGCAATTTTAATGATTTTGGCCACTTTAAAATAATAAAGACAAAAAATATTAACAATGTTATTTATTTATCTATCGTTTTTAATCAAATTGGCTAAGTTTGATAGTATTTGGCAGAGAACCAAAGTTGTCCAACATAGCTCACAGCATAAGTAAGCTGAAGTGGCAATAGGCCGGCCATATTAGCCGTAGAACCGATGACCGTTGGGGTAGACGTGTTCTTGAGTGGAGACCACGAATCGGCAAACGTAAGGTAGGACGCCCTCAGGCTAAGTGGAGCGACGATCTTCGCAGGGTGGCTGGTAGCAGCTGGATGAGAGTTGCCGAGAATCGAGTTGAATGGCGTGTAATTGGAGAGGCCTATGTCCAGCAGTGGACTGCTGTAGGCTGATGATGACGATATTATGTGTAGATTAATTAAAAATATGAGTCTTCCTGTTCAAACATCATTATTATAGTTAGCTTGTTGTCTTTAACCGGTCTTGTTCTGGAAATAAAGTTTCTTAATTTTCCTGGCTGACATGAAACGGCTGGCGGAAACTGTGGGGAAAAAAAGCTTTTTTGATTACACATAAGGTAGGAACATGGGATAAAGGCAAGAAGGTAACGATGCCACAGTATAATAAAGTAACAGTATTCATTCTCGGCAGTGACCTTGAAATATATACCTAACTTCATTGTTATTTCAAAGCGAGTTGTTTCTGCGGTTTTCTATGACGATATAATAATTATTATTACTGTTACTTATTACCTATTTATACTGTGACGATACCTACACAGGATGAGGTAGATGAGTAAGTATTCAGTCAAGTCGTTAAGTATTAGTATCCTTATCTTCGTCAGATTTTAAATTCTTTCCTTTATCAAGTCACGCGGGACCCGCAGGACCCATAATACCTTTGAAGCTACGGCTCTGAGCAGACTATTGTAGAGACAATATTTAATTACTTGTTAACAAATACCTTATCCCTTTTGACCTATTATTTTCCATCCCTTTTTTTTTTTTGCAGAAACCTTTGACCATTGTCGACCATGGCCATTTTATGAAATATAAACCTTTGACCATTGTCGACCATGGTCATTTTATGAAATATAAACCTTTGGCCATTGTCGACCATGGCCATTTTATGAAATATAAGCCTTTGACCATTGTCGACCCTGGCCATTTTATGAAATATAAACCTTTGACCATTGTCGACCATGGCCATTTTATGAAATATAAACCTTTGACCATTGTCGACCATGGCCATTTTATGAAATATAAACCTTTGACCATTGTCGACCATGGCCATTTGATGAAATATAAATCTTCGTCACAATTATTTTTATTCGGACTGACATGTAAATATATGGCTGAATGTAATTTTGCGGTTCATCTGAAGGCCAATTTTCGTGCAAGTCCCAATCTGTCACACTTGTTAAAAATGTTGGTAATGTACAGTCACGGACTTTAATTGATGAGCCATTGGCACTGTTCGTATTTTAGCCGTGTAATGAAAATCGGGTTTATTCGGTTCCCGACACTGAAAGTCATAATGTCTTCGTATTAGTACAATAAAATTATATTTAATAATTTTACCAGTTGGCTAACCTGAAAGCCAAAACTACAAACTTGACAGCAGAGTGACTACCCAAAGTCAACCAATTGCAGGTCTAGCAACAGTAACCTAGCAACGATTGTGTAGCGATAGTAACGTTAGCGTACGGAAAAATATTAATAGTCATTACGGCAACTTCGAAATTAACGTCTCTGATATCGACATTTCAACTGTCACTTCAGATTATTTAGCAGACAAAAAATCATGGAATTGAGCTGCTCGCTCTGCTAAGCATTGTGACATTTTGAATATTGTGGTAAATCATCAAAATATACCTACCAGTTTTATATATAAATTGACATTATTGAATATTATATACAAAATGACATGACTACTTTGTAAAGTATTGTATTATTTTAATTATTGTGAATGTGAGGACTATGTGGATTTTTATTTTGTTTTTATTTTTATATTTTTTCGTTCTCAGTTTTATCGATGGTCTGGCAATTTGAGAATTTTATGCGGCCTACCCAAATATCCTTTCTTTGGTATTGTTTGTCGAGTCGTTGAGCTCCTTAAGCTCTGAGTTGAGCTCCTCGGTTACTGAGAAATGCTTGCACTGACTGGACAGGTCCACTCAAATCTGCGTGGTTCTTTCCACAAAAGACCATTTCAGACTCTAATCTACACGGTCCTCATATGGCCTGACCAAGATTATGTCTGGACTTTAAAAGAGACTGTGATCTCTGAGTTTGTTTCGGCCTTTCTTCTCAGAGTAGTCAGATAGGAAACGCCGACCTCATCTAGCTTATTTTTAATATGACGTGTAAAAGTGATTCCAATATCCTATTTACAGAATAAACAATATCATTTCATTTCATTTCACTGTCTTCAGTTATGTTTTCAGAATAACCGAGTTAATGAGCTCTGATTCAAAGGAGGTCAGTATCAAATAGATTGGATAACCTTAATGCAACATTTTATTTATTTTTATCATTGAGAACTTATTAGTCAACCTCTATGATTAAGACTATTTCCGATTATAAGTAATTTATTTGTCATCTTGTTTACGAGCGTGCGGTTTGAGTTCGTGTTTAATCGTGTAGTCTCGTGAATGTATGAAACTGTAAAATTGAAAACTTTGAAGGTGGCTTATCAATAGTTTTTGACAGATTGCGAATGAGAATAGAGTGCGATTAAAAATTACGGGAATTGCCCCTCAGGTGTCAGTTTCTAAACAGCCCATAGGATTCTGACTTGGCTCTGAATTGACATTATTACGAGTCGACATATATTTAAAAAATGCTGACTCGGTAAACTAAATTCTATCGTGCCATGCGCAGAAAATAATAGCGGTCTAACCTAAAACATCTTACTAATTAGGAGAAGCCTTTATCGTGAAACCGGCAGTGTCCCGGTGTGCCGAAAAAATTAAAAACAAATAATATATTTAACTTACCCATATTAGTAACTAAAATATAGAAGAACACCGTTAATAACAATAACATTATTAAGGTCTTCATTTTTGTATCAACAAACACGTTTATTCAGTGGATAACAATATTAATTAATGCAATCGTTTTATATTGCAATTATAATAATGCATTCTGCCGATTAGAGGAAAAACGAACGTGGATTCTACTGGCGTAGGTACTTTACCTGATTCATAAAAGTAGGTGCTTACTTAGGGTGCAACTACACTGCAGTCGATCGATGAAATCAAGATTTTTTTTTGTTGCAGAAACCAAAAAAAAAACATGTGTGCACTTAGTGAGGTGTAGTTTAATTGTAAATGTGTGCGTGTGCTATACACAGAGCAGAGGTTTAGTTTTGGTATATTTCACTGTATTTGTTCGCAGCGCTTTGTCTTGGTCTTTTATTTGGTCTGAGACGATATCCAAAAACGCTCTCTAGGAAAACTCACCAACTTACTTTAACAGAACGTTTCAGTGTCGTCATTCGCCGATAATTGACAGACGCTAGGTATGTGGCGGCCACCGCTTGAGCAGCGCGTAAAAATAACACTGTTCGAGTTTCAACTTTCAGCACTAATCAGGGCCACGTTAAAAAATCACCCGAGGATACGAGGGCACGGGAGCACCTTCATTCGATATAGATCGATGACGTAGAATTCAACTATTACCAATAGTCCAATGATTGGTTGTCCATCGATTAACCCATTTGGACTATTCATCGCTATCAAATATGTTTTGATCAAAATCGACAGGTCGACCGCAGTCAGCTATGAGTGTGGATGCACCCTAAGGTAGGTATGTAGGTAGTTATTAAGAAGTTACATCGGTAATACCTATTAATTAATATCGCTACGTCAACGACATCCGATACTTTGCAGACTGGTGACTTTATGAAAATTCTTAACATAATTATAATATATAGGTATTATATCAACACGCCTGTATTCCCCAAAGGGATAAGCAGATATGCACCTATAGTACATACTGGACTGACGAGAGCCGAGGGGGGTGTTATGACCCCGCCCGCGCGCAATTCTAGTGCACTATGTTAACAAATATTTAATTTTAAAATTTTATTTGTGTTAGAAAAAATAAGTCCATAATCCCTTAAAGTATTTAATAGTGAACACGCAGACAACATTTTATTACGATTGCTTTGATAACAATCGAATGAAATAGGTTTTTCTCTTTAAAAAAGCAGATTTTAAGGAAACTTTGCGGTTTTTTTGTATCGAGGAAAGTTTTGTCAATCGTGTTTCGGGCGTCATACTTCACTAAAGACACTCTTAAATTTTTGTAATCATAAAAAAAAACGCAAATACGTTGTTATTTTGAGAGAAACATTGATTTTGCGTGAAGTCGAAACGCGTCAAATCATCTGCTTTGTAACCATTTCACTTTAAGTCCCATGTAACAGGGCGCGAGCTTAGCCATCAACAAATCCAGACTCCGGGCTGCTACTGACAAATTCGAGATGGAAAAAGCCAATAACACTTGGCCCGACCCGGGAATCGAACCCAGACCCTCATACGTATGTACTTAGCAGTAGCGCTTGCGATCACTAGACCAACGAGGCAGTCCACATAAAAACTAACGACGAAATATTGGAAACATAATTCTTTTGAAATTATACTTATGTACATATAATTTGTAAGAACGTTGACAACTAGAGAGATGTATTAACAGTGCCGTAACTAGGGCGGGCCAGCGGTGCCCAGGCACAGGGCGCAGACCCTGAAGGGGCGCAGAAATGACCAGACCAGGGCCACTAACAATACTTATTATTTATAAACGCAGTTTATTTGAACTTTACCAAACAAAACTTTACCAAACACTTAAAATTAAGTTTACAAAAACTTAGTTTTTGGATGATAGATTTATTATTATAGACAATCCATTTTATTGTCAGAAACGGTTAAGATTAGAAAATATTTCAAGGGCGCGGTTATAGCAACTCGCACCGCATATAAGGCTAGTTACAGGCACTGTGTATTAGTGATTATAATTCTGTAAATACATTATTTGTTTAGATTGCGAATCATAATTTGACCAAGTTATAAGCTGATTACCTGACACTGACCTGCAAATTGCAAAAAACGTAAGTTTGTATTTGGCGGGCTACCTCTGCGCAACATAACCGTTTTATTTGTACTTTAATGAGTCAATGATACTAGTATTGCCTTATACAACATAGGTATTTAAATTACTGTCCTAAACGCACGTAGATGCTTTCTGTCGTTAGTTATGTATATTTCGAAAGATTGATCGCATTGCACTGTGTTTTATTTAGAGTTGGTGTATAATCAGTGACGAAGCCACTTCTAAAGGAAACCTGGGTTTTTTTTTTTTACCTATTCAGTTCTAAGGGGTGGGTTTTGTTTTTGACAAAATAAATAAAATAGCATTCTAGCTCAGAAGTTTTAAATATATTTTACATCAGGAACTAGGAACTAGTCCTTTAGAATGGATGCTATTTGCATCTCGAGCAATACAGTCAGACTGTTGGCACCTCATTGGACTTTAGATGCGGTAAAGAAAAAATAATATCCAAACGAACAATCTAACGTTTGCTGCTAGCAACACAGTTCACGTTCTGTCAGTCAGGTAGACAGTTGACAGTTCTACAAAATTGTCAAAACGTCAATCAATCAAAATCAATTCTTCATTTTAATTTAGGAAAAAAGCGTGTATTTCTTAAATTAAGTTGAATTCATTCGTATCACATCTCCACTACCACTTCTAAATGTAAGTATTTTTCATGTTATTAACTTTCAAAGCGATTAGTGCGTAAATAATAATGTGTAATGTAGTTTTTCCTAGTTCTGGCTAGTAAGTATGACGTTGAGGTTATTACAAATAGAAAAATGTGTGCCAACGACGCGTTAAATTGGGAAACTAAGGAGTTGTTCTTTTCCTTTCACAAGATAAAGCTTCGAAAGATCAGTTTCCTTTATTGTTCATAGGTTAAACTACTTACTTACGTCTTATAAAGGAGCGATTTTGAGCATTTCACTACCGTTCAAAAATGTTTTCATCCACAAAGTTAGTAACTCATTCTGTAAGATGACCAAATCATGTATTTATGAGGAATCCAGGCATCGAATGTAGGTATTTTGTATAAAAAATTTCGAACGCAATGTTTTTTCCTTTTATTTAAGTTTTTAAACTAATTAAGGAGGAGCTCGTGGCTAAGTAATAACAGCCGCTCGGGTCGATCCATACGAAGCTACGCTTGCCGGGGTTGGTCCGTGGATGGGTGACCATTTTCACATATCGAGACTCCTCCGTGCCTCTGAAAGCACGTTAAGCCGTTTGTCCTGGCTGTCATTTGTGGATCTTTGACATTCGTTTCGAGTCGTCAGAATCCCGAAAGTCTGACAACCAGTCTATCCAAGGAGTATCGTATTACCCAGTTACTGGGTTGTGGAGGTCAGATAGGCAGTCGCTCCATGTAAAATACTGGTATTCAGCTGCATCCAGTAAGACTGGAAGCCGACCCCAACATAGTTAGATAGATAGATAAAATGTTTATTTGGTGCACACAAAAGACAACACAACATACAAAAGCACGGTTAAATAAAAATAGCTACAAAGTGCCAAAATACAAAAAAAAATACAAAAAAATTAAAAACAGTAAAAGAAAACTAGACACAGCGAGACAATATTGTCTATGACATACTTTAAAAAATAACGAAATAAGCGCGGTGTGCGTCTCAACGTTGCACCAAACGGGAGTCCAACTCAGCATGTGTCAGGCAAATATACCTGACGCTGATATTCTGCTGGATCCTTGCAGTGACATTCGGACGTCGAGCAGATGTTACATGAGATTAAGTTAGGATTAGTTGGGAAAAGGCTATGCAGATTGAGTTAAGTTTTTAAGCTGAAGACTGCCTCGTTGGTCAACTGGTGGAAGCACTACTACTGAGCATAAGGGTTTGATTCCCGGAAGTGTTATTGAGCTTTATCATCTGGAATTTCTCCATAGCACCCTTTTTTTTTTGAGGGTCATCAAATGACTTCTCCCGCTCTAGGCAGAGCGGGACAAAACAAAAACCCACCCGTGTTCCTTCAATTGCCTATTGCCAAGGTCCCGGTATACCTTTCAGACTCTCCGTAGCACCCTGGATTCTGGATTTGTACCCATTTGATGGCAATAGGCTTGCCCCCTATTAAATGTAACAAAACTGTCTTCAAGCACTCATTCAGAGCGATGGATTACAAGCATTGTCCTTCGTTTAAAGCTGGGTGCTATATTAAATTTATTTTCACTTTGCTGTTTTATTTAATATTTAAAGACTATTTTGTGAAAATTAAACATGTTTATTATCAACTAGATGCGCCCCACGATTTTTCTGCGGTGGGAATATCGGGATAAAAAGTCTCAATTCAGGTCATGGTCTACCCATGTGCCAAATTTCATCCAAATCCATTCAGCTGGTTGTTACACGCTTTCACGCTAGAAAGCGTGTAACAAACAAACTCACTCTCGCATTTATAATATTAGTAAATATGGATTTACAGAATTATAAACATTAGAATCAGCAATACAACTCTTCTAAGTTCATGTAAGTGTATTGACTGACGATCTCATGTTTTCATTCAAAGCAATTTCATAAAAAGCTGATTCTAATGTTTATAATTCTGTAAATCCATATTTGTTACGGCCGCTAATAATATTAAGATCAACATACAACCTGATACTGACTTGCAAATTGCAAAAAACGTAAGAAAATTTGAATTTCGCGAACACCCTAGCGCATCAACCTTAAATCAAACTATCAGTCTATTCATGGTCAACTCAAGTTGTACCAGAATGCTTTGTTGACTGCGTTTTGTATCTAGTAAAACCGACTGCAGTGCTAACTCTGTCTGTGGCTGAATTCTAGCTCAAGCGACTTGAAAAAACATCAACATGCAGAAACTACAAAAACCACCTGCTAAGATCTTTACATACTCCCTTTGCTTTGTTTACGTTCATACATGTGTCATACATACATGCTGGTTGCGAGTACCATGCACCTGACATTTCTGAAGTAGATCACCAATAAGGTCACTATCAAATGGAGAACAACCTCTAAATACACTAATTTGTGAGTCACAGTTTGGAACCGTGTATCGCTAATTGGTCAATATTAGCTGTGACATCCATTGTAGGTCATGTAAGAAAGACTTCTTCATGCAATCCTTTTTTTTATTTATTTATTTATTATTTATGTACACACAGTAAAATACAAAGAGATATGACATAATTATGATATGAGTACAAAGGTACTGCTTTTATAATATTATGCAGGTACATTTTATTTATGAACTACATGTATGTTCAGGTAAATCAAATATCTAATAGATAATAAATTGCTGGGGAATTTTAGGCTTATAACATTTAAAAGCCTCTGGTAGGTTAATAGGTTTGCATTCAAAGCAAAAAAAAGGCATCTTGTGGGTTGGTCCATCGTAGACTACATCCATCGCATCAGGCGCGATCGAGGTCAAGAGACCTATTAGCCTATTTCACAATTAAAAAATCTACAGCCCAGTTGATCTTTGCTGAAAGGAAACTTATTGTATACCTTTTTTTAAACCCATGTAATGATGTGGGGTGTCATAATAAAATTGTACCCTATTTTCAATTTCTGTTTGCTTAAAATGAAACCATTGTTTTTAATAGTATTTTATTTGTGATATTTTCAGATGTCAGGCCGTGAAGGTGGTAAGAAAAAGCCGCTAAAGGCGCCTAAGAAAGACTCCAAGGACCTTGACGAGGATGACTTAGCTCATAAAGCAAAGTTAAAGGAACAACAGAAGGCATTACAGGTTTGTACTTCAACCTTTTATTTTTTAACAAATTTTTTGTGTATGCTACTAAAAACACCAGTACCACTTACTTTTTCTATTATACTATTTTTTATATTTGAAGGTTCTTTTTTTTATAATTTCTCTAAGATTACTGTGAATTCCCCATAAAAAAATACATTTATGCTGCATGATCTATGACCTATCGAGAATGTCACCACACTCGTGAATCGATTATTATGCCTTTGCTAAATAATTTCGTGTAACAGGGTATTCTTTTATTTTTCAGGAGGCGAAAGCAAAGGCCTCACAAAAAGGTCCTTTGGCAACTGGAGGCATCAAGAAGTCGGGAAAAAAGTGACACAACTAACTTTGTAATTTAATTATAGGCTATAAATTCTAATGTAAGAATTATTAAAAGATCTTTGTTGTTTTTATTTGATGAATACAGCATAAACCATGGTTGTTCACTACTATCATGTAATTGTCGTACTGCCATAATTTGGCCCATATAAACGTTTCTAACATACATACCAAACTTGTAACATGCATATTTTATAAATAAAAAGCATTTGATAACTAAATTTTATTTATTAGGCTGTATGAATTTTGACCTTTGCCTGCATGCTCATTTCCCGCATTTTTGAAATTGACATTTCACATTATTACAATTCAAGGAGAATTTATGATTTTTTATTAAAGACTGCCGACTGGATACTTTTTGGACAAAGTGAGTACCTTCCTATTTAATACAAGGATATCCAGAGCATCACTCTAGTTATGCAGTCCTAATTTATTATCACTACGCCAAAAATACGCATTGTATGTACTGCACAATTAACATTGGAGATCAGCGATATGTTAGTAGGTACCTAACTACCTATCCTACGCATCCTAAAACATTTTTATATGGCACATGGAATCGAGTAGATAAGTTAGGTTTTGTAACGTGCCGACTGTTACTTTAGTGTTGCGTGAATGTCTAAAATCCAATGTGCCATATTATTGTGCCCTTCACATTATCTAAGATAGGTACCTATATTTTATTCATAATAATAATGTTGATGAAGTCTTATTTTGTCGTTTGAAAGATTGAAGTAGGTAGGTACCTCATGTAGGAAATCTACCTTCATAGTTTATCATCCTTGGCTGACTGACGTGCTTTTAACTAGGTACTTACCTACTTGAAAGTATTTTTAAAATTTTTATCTCACGAAGAGCGACCTACCAAGTGTACAAACATGCTGTCAAATTGTGAATGTCGATATCCGTGGTGTAAGCTCTCGGTACCTTCCGAGACAATGTTATGGCGAAGTCGGAAGTGCGTGTGGAGTTATGTAGGCACTACTCGTCTTCACGCTCACATTTTGAGGGGTATGAGGAACAGGGTGTAAAGTTGACTCATCCTCCATCAGTGGCGTATTTACCCTAGGGCCAAAAGGGCCATGGCCCGGGGCGGTAGGCTGCGAGGGGCGGCGCGCAAGCGCTATAACTATATAAATATATAATAACGCTGCAGGGCTATTGGCTCAACTAAAACTAGAAACGGCTATTTAAGATGAAGAAACGAGACGATGAGTGTCTTGAGGAAGAATTGTAGTTACAAGGACGTGACGAAATATGCGGGGGATGCGCTAAGGTAACCCGCGAAATTAGAATAACTCCCAAATGTCATGATTTCATGAAATAGTTATTCAATACACCTAGATGAATTTAGAGAATTGTATTGTTGATTCTAATGTTCATAATTCTGTAAATCCATATTTGTTAGTGCTGACAAGTTTGAATCGGAATGTAACCGTCAATTTTGCATTTTTATGCAAATTGGATTTGGATATTAGGTATGTCTGAAGTTGAAGTAGTGAATGCCATAAAACTCCAAAAAGTACATTCGGTTCATTCAATATCATCATTCTCAGCCCTCATCTCAACACTCTGCCAGTTTTTTTTTCTTTCATAATGGGCGGCAAACCTTACAGGCCCCAGGGCGCTGAATCTGTAAATACGCCACTGTCCTCCATAGTAAAGGGAGGATCCTCCGACCAGACGGGTGTTTTGTGGCGGGCAACTGCCCAACGATTGATGTCCGGTTCTTGTATATATGTCCCTTGCACGGTAAACTTTAATTGCGCTATGCAGGATTTATATGCCGTCAGGATTTTTGTGTGACGTCAGGTCTTGGATGCGTAGTTCGCATGTAGCGATGTAGATACCGCCACACATTCACCGCGTGTTTATACCTACACTTTGTTACCACAAATAAAGCGCGCGTCGCTTCGTCAGATAAAAATACTGTACTTACTAGAAGTCTTATATAAACGGGAGGCCTGTAGGGCCCTTCGTATATAGTATATCGGGCAGATGTCCGCAACTTCTCGTCCAACCTCATCATTATGCATAGTTACAGTAGGTATGCCCTTAGCCATAGTACCTATAGGTATGCTTAAACAGATACTTACATAAACTCTTGATATTTCAGCATACAATGAACTTCTTTCAAATTTTCGAATTATTTCTACAAACCCATGGACACAATGCCATGGCCTCAGACACGCAGGAGAGTAATAATATAACGAGAACCAGAGAAACATCTATTGATCAATGTAATTCACAAGTAAATGATAATAATTCAAATAAACCTGAAACTGAATGTAATGTTAAGTTAAACGATACTGATAATGATACTACTAACACTACTGTTGCTAGTATTGATAAATTCGATGTCACTGAGATTCTTCATAATCTTGAAAATGTTGCTCCTAATAAAATAAGTCCTAAAGATACTACTTACAAAGAACTTAAGGAAAATGAAATAAGTTATAATGATGATGTTGGATCTGAAGATGATATCATTTTAAGTATTGCTACTACAGCAAGTTCAGTTGTTAATGTTATAGAGGATGAACCTGAGATAAACCAGAGTAATAATGATCTCACACAAATTCTAGATACTCACAAAGCTGTGGGTCCAAATGACGTCACTTATAATTCTGAAACCGATACATTCAACAATGCTAAAGATGATGAAACTATTGAAACCCTTAAAGAATTTGAAGAAGCTTTCAATAATATAGATTTTGGAACAGAGTTGATTAATTTAGACGAGTTTATCGAAATATTTGATGAACTGGACGCTGTAAATGAAGATTTGGTTTCTACAAACGGTTCTGTTACGAATAATGAGAATGCAACTTATAGCAAAGAGAATAAAATAACAAGTCGTAATAAGAATGAAACAAATTCGAATATAAATGAAAACATCGAAGTTATTTCAATAGATTCATCAACTGAAGACGAGAAAAGTCAAACAGACGAAATAAAAGACAGCATTTTAATTCAGGCTGTTTCCGATGAACCAGATTCTGATGATGGCTACAAATCATCAGATTTTGAATTCATATCAGAGAATGAGGCAAACATGGCTGGATTTGTAATTAATTACGGTCTTGATAACTACCAGAACCCATCTCAAGCTAGTTCCGAACCACTACTTTATTTTTCTGGACAATGTTTTGATGATGAGGGCGAAAAAGAAGCGTCGGATCCAGGTGAAGGTCCTAGTAAACAAAATAGACCGCGAAACGAATTTGAAGACAGGAGTTACAGAAATAATCATCATATTCCTATAGGGGACGATTATTTGGGGTTGTTTCAAGGAATTTACAATCCACAGCTGCCTATGTCGGAGATATATTTCTTAGAAAATAAGTCAGTTAGAGCTTCGGCGATGAACAGCCAGTATGATGGTATTGGGTTCGATAAGCAGCTGGCGCTGAGGAGACATCAGCCTGATAGCTCCGAAGATGAATGTGAGTTGTATTTTTATTTGTGTTAGTTTTTGAGGCAGGGTAAAAAGCGAAGTAATGATAAAATTATTTCAAAGGAGCCATGGTAAGCTCCATTTTGGAGAAATTATTGTACACCCTGTTTGGACTTCGCCACAGTAAGATTAAAATAATAAAAAAGTCTTCTTTTCTTTTGGCACGTATTATTATTGATCTTAGGCTGCCATCAGACGGACTGCATTTCAACTGTTTCAATGCAAAGGACATCATTCATTTTGGGCTAAATTATGAAAGAGCCGGCCAAACAAAAAAATATATATATTCCGTTAGAACATGTTATTCTCTTCACTTTTCACTATTGGACCAAATCTGTAGGGCAATATCCTGCGCTGATATACGATTTTGAAAAATACTGTTTTCAGGATGTTTTAGTTAAAATAATTACTTAATAGTAATCTAATTAAAGTAATACGTTGTAGTAATAAAAAATGAAGATAAAAACGTACTCTTTCGGAATATAGCTTTTTTTTTTTACTTTCACGTATGTAGCCCAAAAATGTATGGACGGGAATGATGCCCTTTGTAGTTTGAATGCAGTTACCAGTACATTACGAGTATTGCAGTCGTACTAAACTGCATTCACACTGCAAGAACGCAGTTCGTGTGATGAGTCTTATGTAAGGTTTGCAAAAATGGTCGGGTTCCATTCCTGGCTAAGCAAGGGCCATTGTTCTGCCATTTCAGCGGCATCTGTTCAAACCGAGATTTGATTCGCCAATCAACGATATAAATCTATGATTTTTTTATTCTTGATATAATATTTTTGTCTGTCACTGTGCACCTAATATTAGTTTGCCAGTTACTGTGGCAGCCGTGGCAGGACATAGAAATCCCTATAAATATCCCCTATATCTAACCTGTGTACATATTTTTATTTGGTTGAGCCAATCACAAAGTCTGCTCAGTTCCTTGTTTACATAAAGATGTGTTATTTTTCAGTCGAAGATGAAGCAAAGGAATCTGCCAAAAAGATCCTCAGAATGTATCCTGGAGAAAACAGAAAGAGAAGGCGACGATATTTATAGATCTTTGTATGCTACTTTTTTTAAATTATAGCTTTATATAATTTCGTGTTTTATTTAGTTCTGCAATTTACCTTGTAATTATTATAAAAGTTTTAATTCACGTGTAAGTTTATGGACTTTTGCTTTATACTATTTTTAACTAATTTCCCTTTGCCTCGACTTGTTTCGCAAGCAAAAAAAAATGGGCCATCAGTCCGGATGCATATCCATTATGGGCTAATTTTACTAGGCTAGTCAGTTTTTTCTCAGGAAAAAATCCGAACAACGCCACACGTGACACGCTGCATTGCTGCTAATACATTTTCTACTGGTTTATATCAGATCATCCCGAGCACGGCAGCAATGCTGCGCGACTGTGTCGCCCTGTCTGTTTTACTGTTGTAGGGACTCGCTCATAGACATGCGACTAAACTATCCCAACTACACACTCGCTGCTCGTTTCTAGTAGCTAGCTCTCCACGCTTTTCGCTGATCGTCAGGACTGGTACCTATATACAACAAACGGCAATCACTCATTTACCTGCCAATACGGAGAATGAACCCGTGTAGATGGTTTAACCCAAGTTGGGATAGATTCTGCTTACACACTCTTGGGCAAGCAACCAGGTAAGATCGTGCAGGTCTAACGCAAGACTTACATAAAATTTCAGCTTTTACCAAATAAAACCAAAGATTCATATAAGTAGGTATGTTTATTGTAAGTATTTACAATGTAAATTATAACTAACATTTATCTCTACTATAAAGTCTAATACAATAAAAAATGTACTTTAACCATAAAGATTGTTTCGAACAGATGAAGTTGACAAAAGAAAACTTCCATGTAACTACATGCTTTTGAACGTTCCCAAACTGTGCTGAATTACTATTGACCATTTATATAGACACAATTTTCTTAAAACCAAACTATTATTTCTACTTTTAATCACCCAAATAAACATGATATTTCTTGCAAAAGCTATTACACAACCTAGTAGTACTTTATTTACATACTTTGTTTCATTTCAACCAAGAAACCACCATAATGAACCATAGGAATATTTAATTTTAAGTTTTCAACAAATCAATGCTCTAAGTTTCAAACAGCGGGATAATTCCGTAACTCACTCACAATCCCAATGCCATTCATTGAGAAAATTCAACAATATTCATTGCGTTATTTACATTGTAGACGATTTTTTCTAACATGAACCAATTTCGTGGATGAGCGACTCATCCATATTACATGAGACTCCTCCATGTCTCGGATAATACGTTAAGCCGTTGGTACCGGCTGTCATTCGTAAATCTTTCAGTCATTACGGTTAGTTAGAAGTCGAAAAGTCTGAGAACCAATCTTGCCAAGGGGTATCGTATTACCCAATAACTCGTGTGGAGGTCAGATAGCCGATAGGCAGTTGCTTCATACAGGTATTCAACTGCATCCGGTTGGACTGGAAGCCGACTCCAACTTAGTTGACAAAAGGCTAGGCAGAATGATTGAAGCAATGGATTAACTTTCCTTCAAATCCTTTCGGATTGCGATTGAAAGTGTGTTACGCAATTAGGGTGAAGGTAAGGTATTCAATATAAAAACTTTTTACTAATAGATTTGTGAATAAAGGACCTTATACTCATATTTACTTCAAAAAAGGCCGCAGATTCATAATAATAATTTTCGAAAGGCTTTTAGACATTCATTTATTCTTGAATTTAAGCAGTAATAACAATTGATTATGTCATAATATTACATATAAGCTGTTGTATGTTGATATGAATCAATTTACTGACCAATTCTAGAATATTCATACCCGAAATAAGAAAAAAAAGTAAATACTTTTTGTATATTATAATCGCTATCTAGACTTAGCACAATCGTTCTGACAAAGTTACTCATAACACAGATTAGTACAGATGGTGCACTCCGCAAAATCATTTTAATAAAAAGGGACTCTTGCTACCACACAATAAAGTGCAATTCAGGTCGCACAGCGCTAATTTCCCAGTTACATTTTTTTTAAAGTCTAAATTGGCCCGACAAGACGAGCCCGCCGCGTACTTGTAGCTTCATACCTAAAATGCGGAGAGCGCCTTCTGTGCTCATATAAAAAAATAATACGCATGGAAGTTGGGAACGAAAAAACTTCTATAAAAAAATTGCATACATAACTTATGTATCATAATGTTTTAAAGATTCGTTTTGGAAACTTTAAAGGCGTCTTCATACATGTCATACTAATCTATGATTATCTCAAAATATTTCATAGAAACTGGTTTACGTTAAATTTTTTACATAAAAACTAGCGGATACACCGCTTCCTCTTTGTGGATGCATTTTTATACTGTATTTGAAAAACTAGCTAAAACCAAATTCTTTAAAATAATTTCTAAATAGAAAAAACAATTTTAATTGGTAAATAAGATGATCTAAGTCCAACATCCGGAAAACAAATTCATTTTAACTTCCTGAACAGTCACGAGCAAAAATATCTATACACTTAGCAAAATTCAATAACCTTTTTTCGTGGACTAACGATTGCAACTTTGACATGATACCTATTTTATAATAATATGGGTTCCAAAATACTATGTTCGTTATAACAAAAAATTACAATCGATACAGTAGGAGAAAATCACTTTTAAAAGTTGCTAAGTGTATATTGGTGTTGACGTGACTGTACATGACGCCGGAGCCACATCGGCGCCGGACCGAAGATTTACTGATCAAAAAGACCGGTCTAACCGAGGCAAATCCCGCCCGGGACCCAGGACGCGACTGCCCATTTTCCCACGTCCTTTTTCATCAATGATTAGGAAGTCACACGGCTTTTCGCGCCAGTTTGAACACAAGCATACAAGTTAATTAACACAATCGGGCGAGCGGATTCCGTCCCGCATTCTGAGCGGTATTCGCCTCAATTTGGCCAGACCTTAAAGACTTGATTAGACTTTCGTGAGGTAAGTAAAATTCTGGCCATAGATACAGACATTTCCAAGTGTTTAAAATATTATGTTAGAATATGATGATAAAATGAGATCGAGCAGTGAAGAAACACTAAAAAATTTGCTAAATTGCCGTAACTATACAATTAGGTCAATTTTGCAGTTTACAAAACTCGTGACTGCATTTAACATTGTTCAAAAGCATGTAAAAAAAAAGATATTGCATAGACCTACTCTTATATTCTACAGTACCCGGCCAAAAATATTTATTTCCTAGCTTCCGCCCGCGGCTTCGCGCGCGCGGTATGTCGATAAAAAGTAGCCCATGTCCTTCCCCGGAATGCCATCTATCACCTTGCCAAATTTTATCGAAATCTGTTCAGTAGTTTAGGCGTGAAAAGGTAACATACAGACAGACGGAGTTACTTTCGAATTTATAATATTAGTATGTATTCAGCTCTCCCTTATAACTGTCATTACAGGTTCATCACCTGATGCGATAGTGCGATCTTTTATAATTATACTGTCTTCTATACATATTATAAATTAAAGTCGCTATTCGTGTTTGTCTGTATGCCCGCGTTGTTCTAAATAACAACAAATTTTGATGAGGTTTTCACCATTATTTAGAGAATTTATTCCGGATGGTTTATGTGTATAATACGTTAATATTAAAGATACATATAACTCTGAAATCAAGATGTTTTGTCCAGTCGTCAAAACCGTGCAGAGCAGGACGGGGTCATTAGTTATATAATAAATGTATATACTATATTAAACAATAATACGACAACTCTATTCGCTATATGTATCGCTCTAATAATCTATAATTTTTGGTAGGGGATAAACTTATGGATTCGCGTCACCGACATGCTCGTAGTGTTGTACTATAGAATTTAGATGGCGCTAATACCAGTTTTTAAGTTTTCACTTCTTTCGGCAGTACCATGACTGCTTTTTTAATTCTTACCTGTCTGGCAGTGTCTGTTATTTTGACAGCCGGGTACTATCCATACGTTTTTGAAGGCTCCTAATCATTTAGCGAAGCCTTTACTGCCCGATCTTAAACCACCTTACATAGAAGATATTTAACTAAAATTTAACATAACGCCTGTATTCCCCGATGGGCTATGCAGAGGAATGCACCCACATTTCGCCAGTTATGTTAAAATATTTATTAAAATATATTATTTTTCTAATACAACATAGAAATGCACCCACAGTATATAACAAGACCGCGCCGCGCGGCCGTTCGTATAAAAATAAAATCCAATGTTTTTTTTTTTATAAAACAATATTGTTTAAAATTTTGACTTTCGCTTAGCAGGTGACCTTGGCGGCGGGGGTTCAGTCTTCTTGCTCTGTAAATAATTATAATTTTGTCAATACAAAATTATTTAAACATTTATAGGTAGCATTCGGTGCCCTACTACAGAAAGCACAGGACAGCGGCAGTAAAACAAAATCTCGTATTTATGGCAAACAAAAGTTGAAAAACACTTCCTAAACATTGTTTCTCCAAACATGAAATGTTGCAAGACAACACTATAATCGTTAGCAACAAGTTTCATGCAACACTTATTTTTGTTGCTGAAGCAGCTAAATCTCCACACAACGTTCCATGTTGATAAAAACATGTTTCTAAAACAATGTTGTGCAACATTGTTTTAGTAACATGTTTTTGTTCAACTTATGTTTACCACGGAGGCTTACGCTGCCGCGCGGCAAGTGCCTTCGGCGGCTACCGGAATAGTTGCAAACACAATGTATAAATTAAAAAATGAAGCTGCAGCTGTATCGCTTTCTTTTGCCGTTTGCAGTAGGGCACGCAATGCTACCTAAGTTATATCCACAGAGGTTTGGGTCAGGGCTTTCTGGACTCCGGGCAGTATAGGCTCGGACATGTATGAACGTGTAGGACGTCCATTATGGAGCACTGACAGCCAGCTTCTGATTTTCTTCTGACAGGTGACGCCCGCAAAATTGAAAATATCTTTGCAAAAAACGTAAGTAATTTTGAAATTTCACGTATTTCACCTTTATTAATGCCAAAGTAGAGTTTGAAATGTTCTCAACTACAAATTCTCAATTCAGAAACCTTGCTGAGTCCCAAAAACCCAGTCCCTGATAAGTTTATGCACTTTAAAATTTTAATTAGAGCAAAATTAGCACATGTATGTATAACGCGATCACGAATTAACAGCGGAAATAGTTAAAAGTTTAAAAGTAAGTTGTATCATATTGGTTATTGTTCATCACTCTTAAATAGTAATGCTTAAAGATACGCAAAACTAATGTTAATTGTTAATTAGTTCAGTAATGCTCGTTTTCACTAACACTAATTGAATGCTGAAATAAAAGCGGGCTTGGATGGATTTTCAATTTTCAGCGCTAAGCCGAGAGTTGAAAATGGATTTTCAACGTGCTTTTATGTAGACATTCAATTAGAAGGCCTTCTGGTGTTACTGAAATGGGCATAAGCGTCAAAATATAGGCACGAACAGATTGATCAAATTAATCAGAACAAAGACATTAAAGTTAATCTCAATTAGATTTAGTTCTTGTCAGAATAGCCGTTGCATTATCGTGTACTGGATTCATTTTGTTTAATTTTCCTTGTTGTTCTAATTATGTTACAAAGTATTTTCGTCCCTTTATTTTGCTGTACAATACTAAATTAATGTAATCCTTGCATGCTTGCACTATCAAGCCTTATTGGCGACTATTTTCTATTATTACGTTTGTTGCTACTTTTGTGTTATGTTTCAAATAATACATATAAAATGTTTTAATTACTTTACTTCTGTTTACCCTAAATATAGGGATTTCGTTTATTGCTAAAAGACATTGATCTGGCAGTTCAGATCATGTCTTTTAGCAATAAACGAAATCCCTATATTTAAGGTAAATAAAAGTTGCACAACATTCTCGCAGCATGCAATGTTTCTCAGCAACATGTTACTGAAAACATTTCATGCAGTATATTGTGTAACACATTTTTTCAGTAACAGATAATCATGTTGCTGCAACAATGTTGTGCGACAGTGGTTTCCTATACCTCCGAAGGTTTGCCCCTTTTTTTGGTGCAAACGTAGATAGTAGATTTCGATAGTTGTAAGTGCCATGTACATGTATCTTTATACTTCCACAATACTAAAAGTCAATGCCTAAAATAAAACAGTTTTATACCAAATTCGATTACGTATTTTAATTTAAGCTTAATTTTAGAGTTGTACCGTTATAGGATTTCCATGATCCTTATTATATTGTAATAAAGGGCTTTGAAGGTCCGTGGCATACATAATGTCTGCCATTCCGCTATAATTACTAAAATGATTACTTTAAACATTCAGAATGATTATTTCAAACATCTGTGCAACCTGTATAGTTTGATGGGTAGCCGTGCGTACGCAAATTAAAAAAAAAATTGAATGTCACGTGATCAACTTTGAACCTTAATATCTCGGAAACGTGACACTTTACGGGGTTTGGTCTTATTATGGTTTTTGTTTGCATTGATGTCGGCTATCGATTTATTTGAAGACTGTTTTAATCTCGTAGACTAATTTGACATTTCAAGTGATTGTTGTTTGTTTTTCAATTTGGAGTTTCACATTTGCACCCGTCAAATTAGTCTAAGAGATTAAAAAATAGACTTCAGGGTAAATGAGTGGCAGCCAATTTGAAAAAAGAAAAAAAAAGAAAATGGCGGACAGTAGGTATGCCATATAAAAATCTTCAATCCCCTTTCAAGATCTAATACTCTACTCTGTGCTACTTTCAAAGTATCCTTTAGTCTTTTTAAAAGGCCATTTTTATTCGAGATCAAATTATCCTATCCACATACATAACCATCCTATAACCCTACTGTCAGGACTTATTCCATTCGGCGAAAAATATTTACCTTAAATTTATGTTTTTATTTTAGCCTTTTATTTTAGAAATATTTTAATAATCACATATTTTTTACTAGCAACATTATTTTTGTGCATGCTAGCAACACTAACCTAACTAATTAACGTCAATTGATAATTATATACATATTACTATGATTATCAGTAAAATAAATTATTATTCTCTTTAACAATTGATCAAAAATAAATCTTAATTTGAATGATACAATTTCATTGCGTGTAATAATCAGGACCTGTATTATGAAGTACTAGCGGTACCCGCGACTTCGGCTGTCGTCCAAGATCAAAGGTAGCCTATGTCCTTCTCCAGGTCATGGTTTACCCATGTGCCAAATTACATCCTAATCCGTAAAGCCGTTCTAGCGTGAAAGCATCACAAATAATCAAACTCACTTTCGCATTTATAGTATTAGAGTTAGTATTAAGACCATCATGATTCTATTGCAGAAAAAGATAGTAATTATATCTATTGGTCAAGCACAGCTCCGACTCTGCCACAAAAAAAAAAATGGCAATCAGACTCCATAATACGGCCCCTGACAAAATTAACATATTAAAGCGAAATTTTTTTTTTAAACTTTTTTTTATACCTTCCTCATCGATTTTTTGGGTATGTTTAATGTGTTTAATAATTATGTATAACTTTATATTATAGTGTATCAATTTCATATAAAAACTATCTCTAATAGTACCTACAGATTTGCTCCTGCAAAATGCAAAACTTAATCGATCATCACAATCGATTTATCAATAGTGAAAATCGATTATCGAGAACAAATCTATAGGGACTGATCATGCTAAACTATCCGAGTGATTTAGGCTGAATCTTCTCTAGACAAGCTACTAATATCAAGCTGTAAATCCGAAAAGCAGCATGTAAGAAATGTTTAGAGAAAAATAATTAGCTAAACTAAATTCGCGAATGCATTACTTCAAAAATTGGGTACTTGACTACTTTTTAAATACTTCGTGCATAGACAAAATCTATTAAAAAAAAATCTGACCCTTTCCGCGATAGAATTGTTTGGTTTATAGTAACATCATCATATTACATGGATTCGTCTCCTTCTAATCTGTAAAAATGAAATTCTTTTTTTAAACTTTTCGCTATAATTTGTATCATGCTTTTTTTTTTTAATCAAATAGTTTTTTTTAACAACGATCTTTGTGTTAGCTATGCCAACCGTTAGAAGAAAAACATTACCCTCCCTTTTGGCATCGTAGTCGGGTATAAGGACAAAAGGTTAAAGAATGTTATCTGGATTTTTTTAAGCATACCTAAACCTCAATTTACGTTAAAAAATATGTTTATAAATCCTTATCAAGCAGTTTTAATACATTAGATAGATTTGTAACATCACATCCTTGTAACGATTGGAAGACAGCTAACAAAGTGATCCCAGCTAAAAAAAAAACACCTGTATACTAGCAATTTTGAAATGTATATTTTTACTATTATATCACTACCAAGATTAGCGTATTTTATGCATGCATGCAAAAATTATGACTTTAGCTTGACTTTGACTTGACCTTCACTTTAAGGATTGTAGCCACCGTAATTATTGCAAGGTGAAAATGCGCCCCGCGCATCTCAGCGTACTTTGACACGTGTCAACCCTCGCACTGAAATTATACCTTTTCGTGAAGAAAATAAGTTCGATAATTGTTAAAAATTGCGCGCAGTGTCGTGTCGCTTCACGTCGCGATCAGTGGCCCTAGTGTGACTTTCTTTTAACTGTCTCGACTTTACGCATCGACCGCGATCGGCGCTCCGATTGGCCATTCACTGGCCTTCACTGGTGAAGGGCCAATCGGAGCGCCGAACGCGGTCGATGCGTAAAGTCGAGATGGTTAAAACAAACTCGTACTAGGGCCTCTGAGCTGACCCTTAGCGTCTAGTTTACCGCAAATAAACATTTTTATTTTTCTTTAGACTTGTCATGGTACGCTGAGATGATTCGATATTGTATCGGATCATAACAAAGTGCGCGTCGCGTCTCGGTGTGAACTGACCCTAAGGCTGTCTACCAGAAATCGATGCGAAAAGACCGCCCATTATATCACCCTTCATTAGTATTTTTTCCTTTATAAGGTGTGCAATATAGGAGCATTCTAACTATCGTCTAGATCAAAATAGTCAAGTACCCAATAATAAAAGAAACCGATTTAAATTCCTACCAGAAATGTACATATTTTACTACTAAAAAGGATAAATGGTCACCAAAACCTTTAGTTTCGTTTATGTTAATTTTTTGTAATTTTCTTTATTGATGATAACTGGGTAGTTGGTTTCAGATAGGCAGTCGCTCCATGTAAAATACTGATATTCAACTGCATTAGGTTAGACTGGAACCCGACCCGACATAGATTGGAAAATGCTAGGCAGATGATTATGCTTTTTTCTAGTAAAATAGGTACATTTAAGGTAAGCGTTTAAGTAGCATCCGAATTAAAACAGCTGACAAGAACTAACCTCTCTCGATCGTTTCGCTCTCGGCTCTCCGACATCTTCCTTTTCTTTAACTTTCTCCACTTTCTCTGCTTCATTCTCTACAACTTTCTCTTCTTCATCCTTCTCAACTTCTCCATTCTCTTCTTTCTCAGCTTCTTTATCTTCTGGTGGACTTTCTGTCTCTTTTTCAGGCTCTGGCGATTTTTCTGGTGTTTTTTCTCTGTTCTCATCTACTTGTTCTGGTATTTCCTCGTCTGGTTTCGTCGCTTCTGATTCTTCTGTCGTCGCCTCTGGTTGGGTTTCTTCTGTAATTTCTTTCTCCTTCTCTTCTTGTTGTAGTTTTCTAGAGGATTGCCGTTTGACTGGCGGTTTCGATGTGGTGTTCGGTTCTTTCTTTTCTTTCTTTGATTTTGCTGTGGATAGGCTTTTGACGTTAGCAGAATATTTGATACTGGGGAATGAAGTTATATAGGGGGGTCGGTCCTCTCTCCATACAAACGCTCTCGCCTGTTTTTTCTCTGGTTTATGAGCTTAGAGCAACGATTTTTTACAGTAAATATCAACTAGTTCTATGCCCCCATGTTTTCCATTTTGATGATACATTATCTGTAGAAGCACTAGAACCCTCAGAAAATGCTGAAAAATTGCCTGTTTAGACCGCTGTCATCCTATTGTACAAATTTGACAACTATTCATGAAAAAAGAAAAACATAGGGGCACAGTAAATACCCTTCTTATTCAATTTATAAAATATCTTTCAAATTGGTCCAATATTGGAAGAGGAAATAGACGAGAACCGAACCTCGAATTATGACTTTTTGTATGAAGATAAGAACGACCCTATTTCCTCTTAAACAAGTGACTTTACACATCATTATGAACAACTATTACTATGGTACCAAACATGAAATCGCGAAAAAAGATCAGCTATTCCCTACATTTATGTTCGCATAACTCGTCAAAATGTTCATAATGAATAGAAAAAAATATGTAAAAATATATAACCTGGCGTAGATTTCTTCTTGGCTTTTTCTGTTGTATCTTCTGCTTCTGGTTGTGTTAATTCGAGCTGTTCCGCTTCGTTGGCAGCGGCGACAGCCTCTTTCATGTCATGCGAAGTGGGGACTGACATCTCTGAAATAATTAGAACATAACATTGGATATAAAGTAGAAACCTTCTAAATACAGATGAATTATGTTACTTGAGTGATTGCGTAAGAATTTAAGAGCGTTGAAAGTTGGCAACGTCGCAAATAACTATCAAATATTTACCTGTTTTGATTAATTTAGCAATATTACTGTATGGAAATATGGCTAGACAACTGTCTAAAATATTGATTATGAATTGTAATTATAACACTGAATTTAAGTTGTAACCGGTTTTGGGTGCAACTAAAACTAAATATTTAGTTTTTTATTGAAATAAATAGTTTTAACATCAAGGGTATTTATGTAGCAGTAAAATACTTTTTAATTCATTCGAATCGGACATTTAATTTCGAAGATATCACGATATAAAAATGCAATACGCGAACCGTTCGACGCCGGGCGCCGCGCTTCCGCGACGTTCCCTACTTTAGAGTGGAGGGGATAAGCACGGGTAGACATGACCTGGAATAGGACATAGGATACGTTTTATCCCTATATTCCCACGGGATCGACATCTACGTGGGTGAAACCGCGGGGCACAGCTAGTAATCAATAATTTAGACAGTTGATAATTGACACAGTAATATTGCCCAATTAATCAAAACAGAGAAATATTTGACATCTATTTGCGACCTTGCCCACTTTCAGCGTAAACGCTCTTAACCAGAATAGAGTTTACATTACATTACTTACCGAGTGGTTCATGTATCATCTCTAGTAGCTCATCGGCGCTTATCGTAGATGTGGCTTTCTTGAACTTGAGCACTCTATTCGTGAAGTATTCCCAGAACGATAGCCCTTCTAGTGGAGTAAACAGGTCCTGCAAGAAAACATCACAAATATAGTACTTAGTTTCTTTTTTTTGTACCATGATATTTTTTATTAAATAAAATTAATCTAAACACTAACTCTAACAAAACTAACTATTACTAATATTAATTAAAACTAACTATACAAATAAACAATTAATATCTAAAATATGGCGTC
Source organism: Lithophane ornitopus (assembly GCA_948473465.1). Lineage (NCBI taxonomy): Eukaryota > Metazoa > Arthropoda > Insecta > Lepidoptera > Noctuidae > Lithophane > Lithophane ornitopus. Next base: position 4,171,085 of record OX419641.1, on the reverse strand, counting down.
GAAAAATTCCTCCGCATCGCTATCAGCTGGTAATGTACCCAAGAGAATGGCGGCATTGCCACGTTGAATGGCAATGCAGTACTTAGTCGTAAGTCAACTTTTAGAACAGGTTTGCGTGAGTTTTAATTTTTTTTACAGGTTAGCGTAATCATAATAATCAGCCTATAGCGTTCCAACTGCTGGGACACAGGCCTCCTCTCTGTGAGATGGAGTGGGCAGTAATCCAACACGCGGGCTCAGTGCGGGTTGATAGATGTCACATGTCATCGAATTTTTCGGTTCTAGGACATCTCAGTTTCCTCACAAGGTTTTCTTTCACCGTTTTGAGAGCAATGGTGATGATTAAATTACACAAAGTAAAGTTCCTGACTGGGTTCGAATCCAAGACCTAGAACTCGTAATTCAGGGTCGTTACCACTGGGCCACCACTGCTACACTGCTCAATATATCGGATGGCAAACAAGACAATGGCATACCTAATGAAATGTGGGCGCCGTTGTCTATGGATATCTGCAATACCAAAGACCTTGCATATGAATTGCGATCCCATTGACAAACTTGGTGAAGTATCGGTGTGATTACATCGGCACTCATCATCATCAGCATATAGCGGTCCACTGTTGTTTATAGGCCTCTCTATTCAGCTCGATTCACGGGAACTCTAATCCAGCCACTACCCGCCTTGCCAGGCCTACGTCACTCATTCGAGGTCAAGCGCTAACGTACCTACGACTCGCGTTCACCCGGGCGAACAAAAATCCAGTCGGTACTCTCCGGCGTCCGCGTAAGGTCCATTTTATCGCGCCCGAAAAGCCTGTGTGGCGGTATCTACATCGCCACATACGAACTACGCATCAAAGACCTGACGTCACACAAATCCTGCATCGCGCAATTAGAGTTTACCGCGCGATGGACATATATACAAGATTCAAACATCAATCGTTGGGCAGTAGCCCGCCAGACACAAGACCCGTCTGGTCGGAGGATCCTCCCTTTTCTATAGAGGATGAGAGAACTTTGCTTGCACCGTGTTCGTAATATTTTTGTATGTAAATATAGCTTTAGGTTTCTATAGGAATGAATTATCTGTCCTAATCTGAGACGCTTTTTTTTTTGTGGGTTTTAAATCATCAAATGACTTCTCCCGCTCTGGGCGGAGCGGAAGGGCGTGTCAGACTTTTACTGACTAAAACCCACCCATGTTCCTTCAGTTGCCTGTTGCGAATGTCCCGGTATTCCTTTCGGACATTCCCGCAACCCTAGCAGGCTGACCCTGCGGATATTGTCGCTCCACCTAGCCTGAGGGCGTCCTACCTTACGTTTGTCGATTCACGATCTTCACCCAACAAACACCTCGTGTTAGGGTCAGTTCAGACCGCGACGCTGCGCTCACTTTTTAACAATTATCGAAGTTATTTTTTTCACGAAAAGGTATAATTTCAGTCCGATCGTTGAAACGTGTCAAAGTACGCTGAGATGCGCGGGGCTGCGCAGCGCGTGTACCTTATTGTGTAGTAAATAAATTCGATATTGTATTGGATCATAAAAAAGTGCGTTAGTTTTTGTGAAAATGCCAGTTTTACCTTCATCTTCTTGTAAACACAGTCGGCCTGCTTCCTGATGCGGTGTGCTTGTTTAGTGAACACTAGCGCCGCGCTCTCTGTGAGCTCCCAAGATGGCGTGTTGCCGACGTAGGCGCGCATGCGTTTGATTGTCTCCAAACATGTCGGGTGTTTTAGCAGCATTAACGGTTTTATATCTAAACCTGTAAGAATTTATATTTTTAGTAGATTAATCCTCGTTTTCAACGACATCTCCTAAGTTTAGGAATCCCATAAGCATGGTTAGGGGCTGTTAGAAAGTGGTTTCTGTTTCACCAACACTAAGGGATCCACACAAAAATTTTGATGAGGTTTACACCATCGTTTAGAAAATTTATTCCAGAAGGTTTATGTGTATAACACGTTATTATTAAAATTACATATAATTAAGGAATCTCGATGTTTTGTCGGGTCCAAAAAGGGTCGCTAGTAATTTTATATTTATAACTAGCGACCCGCTCCTCCTTCGCAGGGTTTTTACGTAGTTCAATGTTCTGATAATAGTTTATGTATACTGTGGCGTACATTGGCTTATCTCGGCCCAACGTGGAGAGGAGGCTAAGTATATTAAGCACCTTACCCATTAAATCGTCCAAAAGTTTCAAACACATTTCGGTGTCCGCCTTTTCTAGAGACAAGCACGTTTTTATTTTAGCATCTAGTTCTATCAACTTCATTTCAGTCTTCAGAAATTGTACGCGGGTCTTTTTCTCTTCTGTAATAGAAAAAAAAACATATTTAAACAAATGTATGGAACTAAGGGTAGTTAGTGGCGTCGGCAGATTGTATGATTCGTCGAAATACAAACGGTGCCTTCCGCTTGTAAAAACTCTCTATTATGTGAAATTCCGAAAGCAAAACCTCGGCATCAAGCTGACTTCACGACGACACTATGAGATATATATTACATCTCAAGATATAAATTAATATCGCTCATCGTACTTTTAAATGGAACTGTTTACAGAGATGTAACAGATATTACATTTCTCTTTTGTTATCTCGGGATATACTTATGTAGGAATAAAATTATAATTATAATTTTAATTAAATTCTGAAACTGGTGAAAGTTTTAATTAAAGAAGAAGTATTATTAATCAAGAAACTGCATTTCATTTTGGACTCTTTGCTCTTATGAAGAGAAATGATATGGTGCCACTTCTTCCCTTCTTATGCAAATTGGTGATGGACGGGGTCATGTAAGCTATCTTTAGTGGTAAGGTCAAAAGTGCTGATACACAACCAAACGGGTTAGTGGAATTCACGCCCAGGCTAAGGACCTAAATTGACATTGACAAATTCCTATAACATTTCAACACAAATATGAGACAACTAACTGAACTATTTATTGCATTTCCTAATCAATATTCTAATATTGATTATGAAATGCAATAGTTCACTAGTTAGCCATGTTTCTTATTTCCATACAGGAATATTGCCAAATTGATAAAAATAGCGAAATATTTCATTTCCTAATCAATATTCTAATATTAATTATGAAATGCAATAGTTCACTAGTTAGCCATGTTTCTTATTTCCATACAGGAATATTGCCAAATTGATCAAAATAGCGAAATATTTGACATCTATTTGCGACATTTTTTCAGAATGCACGCTCCTAAATCTAGCGCGCACTGTCGTGCGTTTTTGTACCGCAAAACCTGTGAAGTATGGACTGATGGGATAGAAGAGAAGAGGATAGAAGAGCGCGCATTGTGATGAACAAAACGCATACTTTTGATGTAAATACATACCAGTTTCTCTTTCCTTATCGAGTGTCGCTTTCTCTTCGTCTGTGAGGTTAAGATCTGTCACCAGCTGTGCTAGAACCGACTGCGATGTTATGTGACCTTTTTCTGTAAACAAAAATCTAATACAGAATAGAATAGAACACATAGTAAAAAAAAAAAAACAATAATAACTTTATTATCATTTTTCTTCAATCTGAATAAAATTTTATTTAAATAAAGAAAATGTGTTATAATGTCATGAGTCCACACAATTAAAAAAAAACAATCGGGGTCCCCCGACGAAGTTCCTTACGCGATAGTAGCACGCATACACGAACTCGTATATAATAAAAGAGACACGGAATGAGAGTGAGAAAGTCGCATGGAGGGGGCATAACGCTTTTTCATTACGTGACGATTTCTACCAGTCAACTCCTACCGCAAGCCGCGTTAATTAAATGATCTGACCAAGATTATTTCTGGATTTTATATTCACATTGACATTTTATGTATACCTACAATGATATGGATTATGTACTTTGTAAAGTATTACATTATTTTAATTATTGTGAATGTGAAGACTATGTGGATCATTCTTTTCTTTTTATTATTTATTTTTCCTTAGTTTTAATTAATCATGGTCTGGCAGTTTGAGTAATTTATGCGGCCTACCCAAATGTCCTGTTTTTGATATTGTTCGTCAAATCGTTGAGTTCCTTAAATTCTGAGTTGAGCTGCACGATCACTGATAAATGCGTGCACTGACTGGACAGGTCCACTCAATCTGTGTGGTTCTTTCCTCAAAAGACCATTTCAGACACCAATCTAGATGGTCTTCACATGATCTGACCAAGATTATGTCTGGACTTTAAAAGAGACTGTGACCTCTGAGTTTGTTTCGGCCTTTCTTCCCAGAGTAGTCAGATAGGAAACGCCGAACTCATCTAGTTTAAAAAATGTGTTTGACGTGTAAAAGTGTTTGTACAAACCTACTTACAGAAATAAATCATTTATCATAAGAAACTTTGTTCCAAAAACATATAGAAATGTTATGGTGCCACTTCTTCCCTTCTTATGCAAATTGGTGACGGGCGGGGTCATGTAAGCTATCTTTAGTGGTAAGGTCAAAAGTGCTGATACACAACCAAACGGGTTAGTGGAATTATGCGGCCAATATACGGTCGCCCTAAATTGACATTGACAAAGACTAAGGACCTAAATTGACATTGACAAATTCCTATAACATTTCAACACAAATATGAGACAACTAACTGAACTATTTATTGCATTTCCTAATCAATATTCTAATACTAGTTAGCCATGTTTCTTATTTCCATACAGGAATATTGCCAAATTGATCAAAACGGCGAAATATTTGACATCATACATTTCAACACCGCGACCGTAACAAATGTTTTTTTTTTTTACAGAATAATGATCATTAAAATCTTCAGTACAACTCTTTTATCAAAAATTAACCTCAAGTGTCATGATATCATGAATAAGTCATTCAATAGGGTAATGTGAACTAATGGAGTTGTATCGGCGATATTAATTATTTTTTCTTTCAACTACGTAGTAATGTTATCATTAATCACTACAAAACCGATCACAAAGGTCGTATTTTTTGCTTAGAACCAAAACAGTGCAGTAAAGTTGTATGAAACGTCATTATTGCACTGTTTTTGTCATTAATGCACTGTTTTAGGGTTCCATACTCAAAGGGTAAATCCTCTCCCCTATTAGTAAGGCTAGTCTGACTAATTGACTGACTGTTGTCTATCTGTCTGTCTGTCGAGTGAGTGAGTGAGTGAGTGAGTGAGTGAGTGAGTGAGTGAGTGAGTGAGTGAGTGAGTAAGTGAGTGAGTGAATGAGTGAGTGATGTGAGTGAGTGAATGTTCAGTTCAGTTCAGTTAATAACCTTTTGCCGCAAAAGTCGCGGGATAACTTTGTGTTCATTAACTTGAGTAGGTATATTTTATCACGGTAGGTACATTGGTAGTTGAAAGAAAAGTAGATTACGCACCTCGCTAAAGTGAATTAATGCACTCGTGTTAATTTAGTAACATAACCCTCGTGCATTAATAACTCACTTTGTGCTCGATGCAACAATCTACTATAATTCTGTGTATACATGTTTGCTACGGTCGCGAATCATATTTTAATCAACATACAACCTGACTGCAAATTGCAAAAAACGTAAGAAAATTTGAATTTCGCGGGCTACCTTGGCGCTTCCCCGTAAACCAAAATAACAAACATGTAACACCATTGTCCATATATCAATAAAATAATTAAAAGAAGCGAAGACCTTAAACCTCCAACTGTCACTAACGAGACACATTAGAATTTTAATTGTTTTCGCCTTCTAAACGCCAATCGAAAGTTAGGCTGCCATCAGACGGACTGCATCGCAGCAACTGCAGTCGTGACTGAACGAAGTCGATACATTCAACTACAACAGTTGAATATATCGACTTCGTTCAGTCAATATTAACTGCATACAGTCGTGACTTCAACTTTACGCGGTCGGCTACAGTCTTGTATTGTTGACGCACGCTGTCCATCGCTAACCGCATACAGTTAGTGTCAAGGAGCATAAATGTATGCGGTTAGCGAGGACCGCGTGAAGTTAATATCATGAATGAACAAAGTCGATATATTCAACTGCATGCAGTTGAATATATCGACTGCGCGTGGTTGCTGCGATGCAGTCCGTCTGATGGCAGCCTAAAGCCGCGTTTCCACTAGGCAACATTTGGCGCGCGACACGTGACGCTCAACATGTACGGCAACGCTGCACAACAGCGCGCGACGTTGCCAGCTGGCGCGCAACATGACGCGCGGCTTGTTGTTTGCGTAGACGAAGCGTAGACGGACAACGTTGTTCAACAAAAGTTCCGCGCTGACTTTCAACATGTTGGGCAACATGTTGCGCGTCAATTGTTGCCTAGTGGATACGAGGCTTAACTTTCGATTGGCCTTAGGTTAACAAGTCTATACAAAAACGAACTCTGACATTTTGTACATACCTAGCTGCATTTTTAGTGTGACAGCGTTCAGAGCAGCCTGCTTATCCCACTGTAGCCTTGTAGATTCGTTTTTGAAGCTGCTAGGTCTTGATTGGAACAACTTGATCCCGATATACTGCCCCGAAGGCAGGTAAGCTATTAGAATGTTTTCTTTCTCTGCATCTTCTGTGAACATAAATTGTTATGTGATGGGAGAATAAACAAAAACATAAGAAAAAAGCTAAAATTATACATACTTTGAATTTATAACTTTCTCAGCTCATAGAGATTGCCACTCAGCACGCGTAGCATAGCAAACGAGTTTTGCCGACGGCAGAATAGACTAAATTATAGATTCACATTCTATAATTTTGTCTATTCTTCCGTCGACAAAACCCGTTTCTAGAAGTGCGTTTCATCAACTAGTTTCTGTGCCGTGATGTTGGCTCCACTGTTGTAGCACCAATACGAATACGCTACGGCGCTACCTAATAGGGCCGAATAGGTCGTGATGGGTCCTAATAGGTTTTTAAAATTTAAACCAACGTTACGGCAAAGGAACTATTTGATAAAAACCGGCAAGTGCGAGTCGGACTCGCGCACGAAAGGTTCCGTACCATTATCTATAAAACGGCAAAAAAATCACGTTTGTTGTATGGGAGCCCCCTTAAATATTTATTTTATTCTGTTTTTTTAGTATTTGTTGATATAGCGGCAACAGAAATACATTATATGTGAAAATTTCAACTGTCTAACTATCACGGTTCATGAGATATAGCCTGGTGACAGACGGACAGACAGACCGACAGCGGAGCTTTAGTAATAGGGTCCCGTTTTACCCTTTGGGTACGGAACCCTAAAAACGCACTCTATTGTGGTCCTATTATGCGTGTAGGTATGAGTAAGAGAGACAAATGACACAGTCTCTATCAAATCAAGTTTTAGAAAAAAAACAGCTCTCATTTCTCTACAAGGTACGTGACTATTATTGGAATTACCAGTTTCTACACGATCATCATCTGCCTAGCCTTTTCCCAACTATGTTGGGGTCGGCTTCCAGTCTAACCAGATGCAGCTGAATACCAGTATTTTACATGAAGCGACTGCCTATCTGAACTCGACAACCCTGTTACTGGGTAACACGATACCCCTTTGTAAGACTGGTTGTCAAACTTCTGACGACCCGTAAAAACTGCCAATGATCTACAAATGAAAGTATTTCTATACAATTATTGAAGATATTGTGTAAAATGCACTCACATTGCCATTTATGTTATAAGTTTCATGTAATAAGGGGCAAGCCTAATGCCATAAACCGGTCATAAATCTAGAGAATTACCTACTTTAAAATATATTAAATAAAAAACACAAAAATTAATCAATAGCATTTTATTCCTAGAATTTCTACTTGTACAACGTTTTTTTCAATATACTATTTTCTTTAGGATACATATTTATTATTTTCAAACAAGTAGTTTTTTCCTCTTCAGTTTGATCATCAATAAATCCAAAATCCTTCATAAAATCAGAATATTTCGTATTAAAACCTATATCACCAAACTCTAAACTCATAGCTACAGGCTTAACTTTTTCACAGAAGTTATTTTTAAATAAATCCAAAAACTCATTTCCTTCTGGTATTCTATGGCCGCCATTTTTAAAACTGTTGCAGTCTAAATTTTTATATGTTTTACTCAAAGAGATTACAGAACAAAAAGATTGATTTTGAGTCTGAGATAGGTTATTTATGCTTTCCTGATCAGAATGTGCCTCTAGAGAAAGATGTTCAGTAGGAATTATATCTTCATTATCCAATATATTTAAAGAACTTGAAATTATGCTACCAAGTATGTTTGATTTCATTCTTATTGTTTTACTTTTTTCTAGAGTATCTGTGTGTACCATCCCGTGGTGGGAGTGTGGTAATCCTGTTGTTGTATTTGGTATAATATTTTCTAATATATTATTACCATTTTCAATTATCAGATGTGTATTGTAAACATCCATAATCCCTATGTTTATAGAATCATCTAAGGTAGTCAGTAAGCTAGGAAAAGTCTCGTTATTATTAAAATTTTGAGTGAAGTGTGACATATTATTGTCAAATTTCGTCACAGTTTGCATGACTTGTGATGTTTCTTTGAGAATCTTGGCTCGGTTAGTCAAGTTGGTCTTGGGTGTTGGCTGCAAATGTTGGTCCAATCTTTCTTGTATTTTCCCAGTATTATTAGTGTTATTTGCATTATACTCATTATTTGAAGTCTTTTTAACCGGTGGGACGAATTTTTTAGCTTTCACAACTGGTTTTTTAACATCTTTCTTCAAATTCTTCTGTTTACCGAATGTCGGTACTATTTTAGTTTGGGAAACGCTCGGTTCTATCTTTTCTTTGTTTGAGTTCGAATCTAAAAATATTTATAAAAACATGAATTCCTAATTGGTAAAAAAACGCATCGAATTAATAAAATTCAGTTTTTTGTTAAAGTCGGTTTATTACAGTCGATTTTCAATAAGTTCCTGTATCATTTTGACTACTTATGATCACGTTTCCATGTCATGATAAAGCATAAAATGCATTTGAGGTAACTTAATCTAACTAGCGTCCCGCCCCTGCTTCGCACGGGTGCAATGGCGACATGTCACAAAGTTTAGATGATGAATAGAAAGATGAAGTCGCTTTACGTCAAAATAAAATTAGCATTTAACTTTTCACGAATTTACGAATAAACGATGTCTGTCTAATTATTAATTATAATGTAAAATTAGGTTGAATTTTGATGCAGCACTGTATAGTAAATATTTACCTTCACACATTTTAGCATCCTGCGATCCGATATTATTCTCATAGCTCTTCAAACAATCTTCTGTAGCGAAATTATCGTCATACTGACTAAATATGTCATCTTTGAAACTAAATTGACTATTATCATTACTTTTATCGTCCATTCTTGAAATAATTTTAAGCAAAACAAAATAAAAACAGCACTTAATTTTTGCAAAATTAATTTGTAATTTTCGCGGTAAAATAAAACTTTTGAAATTGGAATTCATTTTGGAAGTTCTTTTTTTGTAAGTTTGAGCTTGGTGTTCAGCCAAAATTAAATGAGTTTTTAATTCTGACGCCATTTTTACGTGCACATTTTTGGTTTTGAATATGCTTTATGATGAATTCGAATATACTAAGAATAGCACTATAAAGGTCGATTCACACATATCAGTGAAGTCACATTTCCGACAACATGTTCGCTCAGTTCAGTATTTAATTCACACAATGTCAGTACTCACGGAGCTTCAGTGAAAACGTGTCCGTCGCAGTGGCGAAAGCACCATAGAACACGATTCCTACCGGCTTCCCTTTGGAGGTTCGCATCAGCAAGGTGCTATTGAAAATTGGCACAGTCAATATCGTCTACTATTGCCAAAAATATAGTTACACTACTACTATTTAATTCACCATAACATTCAAACAACAAAAACTCCTATTTCTACCTTTGAATTACAACAAAAACAAAAAGTTTCCTAAAATAACCCGGCGCCAAAACGTCAAAATCGGGAACTAAAAATTCATAGCTTGATAAGGACGAGAGCAAGCCGGTGTACACCGGGTTACGATAGAGACAGACATATAAAAATGCGTCAGCGAGAACGAGATAGAGGAATATCGCACGTTTTATTTAGTTTTCACTAGTTCACGTGTATTTTATTCGATCCTTTAATCATTTTAAAATGATATTTGAGTTTATTTCTGTAAAAAAAATTAAGTTACATTAAGCGTCTGTTTGGTTCTGCTACTTGGCGATAGATGGTGTTAAATTCAGTTAAGGAAAGTCTTTAATTAATGTTTACTTTATTCATAAGCAAGTAAGTTCAGACAGGCACCGCTTCGGCTTCACTCTCATAAAAATTGACCCCTCGCCGCTGGTCCGTCGTCAAGTATTGTGATTGTTGCTAATGACCTCTGTTCAATACTACGGAGCTAGCAATGATAGTTATTGCTCTAGACGAAGAAGAAGAGCAGCATTAAGGAAAAAAGAAAGAAACAAAATGGGTGCATGAAGCATGGCAATTATGCAAAGAATTAGTTAAAGATGAAAGAAAATATTTTGAATATTTTAAAGTAACTTGTTTTGGATGCTTTCGCGTCCGTGATCCGACAAAAAATATCGTTGTCGACGTCCGGTGTCGCACTGAGACTGAGAGCACTGTGTCGTCACTGACACTGAAAAGTGGGATGCGTTCATAGAGAATGTGTGAAAGAATATTTCGCACTGTGCCGGTACTGTGTCAGAACTGTGACTTCACTGATATGTGTGAATCGACCTTTAGTGTTGTGGTTTCGATCACAGATATGAAATAAAATATAACGTAAATTTTTCTACTATTTTATTTTACTTAAAAATAACTCGTTCTTTTTGTCGTTCGATAAATATATTTGTAAAACAAATCTTAAGTGTTTACTCATTGCTTCCAACTTTTCATCGGGTACGTCTTTAATGAGTTCATTGACCTCTTCGACTATTGTTGTCCTACTTATCTTGGTATCGGTCGTTCCTGAAAACGATACCTATATTTAATCAATACGCCATGCACCGATGGTTCGATCATGGAAAAATATTCTTTATTTCGATTAGATAAGTATTAATTTATATTGATGCTGTCAACCTACATAAATGTGTGGGCATCCATGTTTATAAATGTAAAAATAATTAATCGGCTTCTAGTCGGCCCGCAAAAACAATTTATATTTACGTTTAAAAAAATATTTTTTCTCAAACATGCTTGGAAATTCGAGCATTATTTTGACAACTTTCTTCGAGATAAATCGAAAATGCTTTACTGGTCAAATACATGCGAGCAGGCGGCCGGCAATGTGAGTATCACAGGTTGTATGAAAATCCCTATCTATCGTGTTTAGCGGCCGAATAAAATACTATAAAAACCGGCCAAGTGCGAGTCGGACTCGCGCACGAAGGGTTCCGTACCATTATCTATAAAAACGGCAAAAAAATCACGTTTGTTGTATGGGAGCCCCCTTAAATATGTATTTTATTCTGATTCTTAGTATTTGTTGTTATAGCGGCAACAGTAATACTGTCTAGCTATCACGGTTCATGAGATACAGCCTGGTGACAGACGGACAGACAGACAGCGGAGCCTTAGTAATAGGGTCCCGTTTTACCCTTTGGGTACGGAATCCTAAAAACTGTCGTGTAATTTAAAAATGGAACGAACGTTTTACTTCGACACATGGCAACCAAAGAGGTAACTTATCATAGATGTTATTTAAATTTCTATTTGGCTTGCAAATAGATCTGTATAGTGTAAAAAAGAAACAAATTAAAATATTGGCGCGTGAAAAATAATCGTGGTTCGTTATTGATTCTGAAATTTATAATTAAAAGTTTGAATTTCAGGGTGTTATTTGTGAAAAGTATTATACAAGCCTTGGCCGCAACTAGGCATTGATGGACTCACGTATGTGTGCCTCAGCCCACATTTTCACGTTCATCCATCAATTCCCCTTTTGTCGGCCGCGGCAGTAATGTACTATATACGTAATTAATTATCAGAAACAGTCGGGAGTAAGGATGCGTCCGGTAAATGGTAACAGGCACGTGCTCCACATGGAACTTATAAAATACTGGCGAAATTAGCTCAAATTTCACCGGATAGACAGGGGTTGTCGTGGGGTAGCCAAAGAAGGTACACAAGTACTATGCCTGCACCTTTGCTTATCCTTATTGGCATACAGGCATGATGTCATATCAAAGTACCTGAGCGACCGAACTCTGAGGCCCTAGACTAGACAAAGTGACATTCTATCAGCGATAACGATGACGGAAAAGGCAAAAATGTATAGGACTGACATAAGCCATCGAGAAGCTTATGTCAATAGCCGCCTTTGTACCTACTTTTTTTTTTGAGTGCGAACAGTTTAAATAAATAAATAAATCCTGTTGAAAGTCGTTGTAGAAATACGAAACGCTTTGGAAGCGATTGTCATTTGTCTAGGCCCTCTGCTCGGGTGAAACTAGAGAAAACGAATTGAGACCTAGCTAGATCGATGTTTCGCCCCCGTAAACCCCTATATTGCAACTTTCATCGAAATCGTTAAAGGCGTTTTCGAGAACGTGCTTACAAATATTCAAAATCAAAATCAAAATATTTTATTTCACATAAACCTACATGGGCACTTATGAAACGTCAGAAGCTAGGTGCACGGTTCCAATTGGTCGTTTCCTATGGAGAAGAGCCGGCAGGAAACTCCACGGTTACTCTTTTAAAAATAATTGGCTTTTCAATTATTGCTCATAATATAGGATATTTGGTTTCTTACCTGGTTTGAACGGCTCTTTCAAATCTTCGAGTTCAGACTGTAAAAAATAAACACAATCATGTTATTTTTACTACATAACACCCATAATGAAATAGGCCAAAACTTTATTTGAATATTCCTGTTGGAATAAGATAATGATAATTATTTAAATTATCATTTATTAGCTGTTTCTATTTCTTCTTTTCGTGACTAACCTGAGGTTCTAGACAAAGTGACATTCTATCAGCGATAACGATGATGGAAAAGGCAAAAGTTTATAGAACTGATTTAAATTTTTCAATTGACCAATTATTTTATTTTATTATATTTTTTTTGGGCCACTAGCCCTACCCGTGTGTTAAATTAATGTCGCCATTGTAGCGACACGTTGTATAGCAGTAAGGTCGTTTTTCCTGCCTGACAGAATTAAAAGTTCAAACAATAACTGAAAGAAAGAAAGAAAGAATAAAGTTTATTTGGACACAGTTCATGAAACACATAACACAAATATCAAAATAAAGAATAAATATTTTTTTTAAAACGATAATGTGTGCCTCACGGCTGCGCCAAAAAGGCTCATTTCAGCATTAATGCCAGACAGAATTTACTGTCTGACGCTGGTTTTCTAATGAACCCCTATGGACAAATGACGGGAAGTACATACAGTTTCAACATACCTAATAAATAATAAGTCATAATATAAATAAACTAGTATCTAATAAAAATAATAATATATATATATATATATACATATAATTACAAAAACAAAACAACAAGAACGGTCCCAGCAAAACCTGTTTGTTTTAGTGCTTAGATAGAATTACTGAATGAACTGAATGCAGCTAACCTGTCTAACAGCATTGAACTGTTTAATATTTTTGTCGGGTAACTTCTCCTTGGGGTCTGCCTTATCTTTTTCTTTGTCAGGGGTCGGTGACCCGCCGCGTCGCTTCTTCGGCGCAGGCGACGGTAGTGTTGTGTTTTCTTCTGTTTGTTCGTCCATATACCTGCATATTTCGTGTTATTTATAAGTACCAGAAGTATTTAGACAATTAATTTGAATTTATTAGAAGAGCTCGTGGCTAAGTAATAACAGCCGCTCGGTTATATCCATCAGGTTAAGCTACGCTTGCCGGGGTTGGTCCGTGGATGGGTGACCATTTTCACATACCGAGACTCCTCTGTGGCTCGGAACGCACGTTAAGCCGTTGATCCCGGCTGTCATTTGTAGATATTTGACAGTCGTTACGAGAAGCCCGAAAGTCTGACAACCAGTCTAACCAAGGGGTATCTTATTACCCAGTTACTGGGTTGTGGAGGTCAGATAGGTAGTCGCTCCACGTAAAATACTGGTATTCAGCTGCATCCGGTTAGACTGGAAGCCGACCCCAACATAGTTGGGAAAAGGCTAGGCGATTGAATTTCAATTTATTAATAACAAGCGACCCGCTCCTGCGCAGTTGTGCTTCTTGACTAACTGCATGCGGTTAGCGATGGACCGTGCGTCGACACTACACGACTGTAGCCGACCACGTAAAGTTGAAGTCACGACTGTATGCAGTTAATTTTGACTCCACACGACTGCAGCCGACTGCGTGAAGTTGATAACGCGCGGTTGCTGGATGCAGTCCGTCTGATGGCAAATAACACGAAAGCGCGGCAGTACAAGACTTCGAAACTTTGCCTCTGATGGGGGTTACGGCGCAACGATCGTGCTAATTCGGAAACACGAAGATAACCGAATCGCATACCTTTTCATGGTTTACCTGTAGTAATAAATAAATAGTAAAGTCAGGGAACTTATTGATATACAAAGAATTATCAACTCTCCGGAAATTGAAATCATCGCTGTCATTATTTGACAATCGTATGAATTAGAAAGAAAATACCTTTATGGCACTGGCGATAACACTGCAAATTGACGTAGTATTTTAATCTGCTCAACAATGAATTTCCCCGACTGTACTTTTATACATTTGTACGTCACAATCGCTACCTCAGTTTAGAGCTCAAAAACTGCGCTACGGCACGAGACGATATTTATCTATGGATTTTATTTAGACAAGTTGATAACTTTACAAAATGTCCTATAAGTAATCCAAAATTGCAATACTACGATTAAATTTATGCGCCTCGAGAATCTTCGCGTTTCCAAATAGTGCGAAAAGCTACTAACGTATGGTATGATGTTGGTTTCAGCAATGAGTTTCTGACTCTCAAATGCATAGCATCTCTCAAATGCATAGCATCCATATTAGATCAATCAATGAACTCGGCCTATCGCAGTCCACTGCTGGACATAGGCCTCTCCCAAGATGCGCCACAATGCCCTGTTCTCCGCCTTCCGCATCCAATCTGTCCCAGCCAACTTTTTACGGTTGTCGGTCCACCTACCCCTATTAGATTCGGTCCATAGATACCAACTGGTTATTACTTATAATTCTGCATGCGTAGCATGACCGCCATAGAAACGAGTTTTGACAGATGAGAGATTGACAGATGCAATCACAATCTGTTATTTTGTCTATTCTTCCGTCGAAAAAACCCGTTTCTATTGCGGATGCTAAGCGTGCTGTACATTTCGTAATTTTATGCCATAAAAAATAATTAGGTTACTCTATTAGATAATCATCATCGGGCGCTCGTATTTTCAAAGATAGACCACAATTGCCGAGGCGCATAAATTAAATCGTAGTACTGTATGCTAAAATCAGGATAAAATAACAGTGTAAAATGGACCTCCTGGTGCCCCTGGTGTCCTGGTAGTCCTCCTCCTCCTCCAGCACGGGTAGCATGACACTTTCTATTTCTACGAAGAATAGACATAGCTTTTTCTACACAAAGTGACATTTCGTTTCTTCATTTTTGACATCGCACCATAGAAATCCTTCTACAATCTGCCATTTTGTCTTTCGTTTCTGACGATTTTTGTCTAGGTCTTTTTATTTGTAGACAATTTTGGAAGAAAGTTTTCTATCCCAACTGTCAAAATCAACATCAGAAATATAATCCTATGACAAAACAAAGAATTCTGAGTCGAATTATGTAGAAGAGTGAATTTCGTAAACAGTGCAGTTGTCTCTTTCTACTTTGCTGCTGTCGTACTGTCTACACGGAACGTTATTTTTGTCTACTCTTCTGTCGACAAAACAAGTGCTCATGCTACACCTGCTGGTGTGGGTCCTGGTGGATGTTCCTCTCTCCTACTTTTGCTGTGCCCGACAGGGTCCATAATGGTCATACCTTTGTAAAACCTACCACCTAAGTTCACATGTGGAAGCAATAAATGTATTGAGTATTGATATTTCAACAGATAAAATACCTCTTCGGTCGTATCTTCCGTCCGCTTCTACTGACAATCTCCTCATCTTTCTTCCCTGCCTCGTCATCATCTTCTTTAGCGGGCTCGTCCTTCTTGCCTTTGCCCCGAGGAGTCTTAGGTTCTTTAACTGGTTTGACTGGAGTCTCTTTAGCTTTGACTTCGTTCTTAGTCTTTTTGGTTTGCTTTTGCTGTGAACCAATAAATTACACAGTATTTATTTCAAGTTGATTTAGTTCACTACCAAATCGCAGCAGAAATAGAGTTGAAAAGCATACGAGAACAAACGCCGAAAGAAATTATCCCTTACAAGCAATTTTCAACTCTATCTTAGTTGTGATTTATCACAAGACAGACTGTCCGCGTCGTGACTGTCTGTGAGTGTGTGACAACACGTCGTGTTCTGGTTTGCAACTAGTCAATTGTCATCCTGAGGATGCCTCGTTGAGAGGTGAAACACGTGTCAATTTCTTACGGGGTTTTTTATGGCTCTTGAAGAATAGGTAAGCGGAATAGGTGTCTATTGTATTTTATAATGAATTTCCGCAGTCACGCCTGAATCAATCAACTAGACAGACTGTCATTGGTGGGTATTTCCGTTTTCCGATATGAAATTTCTAAATTTTACCACTCTTTTAGCTGGATTTGTGACCAGTAGACGACAATAGGCTCGCCTCGCCCCTTATTACATGAGACTTGCACATAACTGTGGAAATGAGGCTGTATGGTGCACCAGACCTCTGCCTAACCCTTTTAAGAATATAGGCGTGATGTAAGTAATATAATTTTTAACATACCTTCCCTTCATCAATGACAAGGTTTCCAGTGTCATCTGAATCTTCAACTGTGGTGTCATTCTGAGTTGCGTTGAGGGTAGTCTGTCAATTAAACAAAATAAGCTTTATTCTGCGCGAGCGACAAGTCAAAAGTTGTTTGTCCACACTCTAGTCACGAGCATCGCTGCGTTTCTATCTTCGGTATAGAGGCTCTTACATACTGGCGTGACATATTGCGCGACGCGACTTTTAACAAAACAATTTCTGAGAAAAATTCACGGCGAACATGCGGCGGCTTCACGTGTCAAGTCGCGCCAGTATGTAAGAGCCTTAACTCCGATTTAAAATTATCGGAGTCGGAGTCGGAGGTGATATTAATCGGAAGTTCCGACCTTTCGAAATCGGAATCGAAGCTCCATCGCTAGTTTATGTTTATAAAAGTTCCTATAAGATAGTAAATCCGGCCAAGTGCGAGTCGGACTCGCGCACGAAGGGAAACGGCAAAAAAAATCACGTTTTGTTGTATGGGAGCCCCCTTAAATATTTATTTTATTCTGTTTTTAACCGACTTCTTCAAAAAGGAGGAGGTTCTCAATTCGTCTGTATGTTTTTTTTTTTTTTTTTGTATGTAGATGATTCTTTTTTCGTATGGTAGGTCATGATTCCGAGGTGGTCCCATATAAATTTTATTACTTTGCTTGGATAGTTTTTGAGTTAGCGTCAATATATTTTTCCCAATAGGAGTAAATGAAAACATCGTCTAGATAAACTATTATCTAGACGATGTTTTCATTTACTCCTTTAGTGTTATTTTCATCAGCTAGTGGTATTCGAATTTGTGTGGGGTAGGTACCACTACTAAAAAGTGAAAAATAAAAACTTTTTCCAAAAAAGGAAAATTCAAAAGCAAAGACACCGACTTCCGAAATTAAAGTTATTTTTCAGTTTTGAGTGTTTTTTTTTGGAAGTCGTTTTTTTTTTTTTTTTTGTAAAAAGTTTTTTTTTGTATTTGTTTTTATAGCGGCAACAGAAATACATCAACTGTGAAAATTTCATCTGTCTATCATGGTCCATGAGATACAGACGGACGGACACGGGTAAGGAACCCTAAAAAACGAATGGGGCAATGTTTGAAAAGTATACTCACATCGTCAGCCATAGTCTCATCAGCAACCGTAGTATCAACACCAGTGTCATCCAACGTGTCATTTGTTGTTGAGTCATTAGCAGAGTCGTTAGTTGACGATTCAGCTGGTGGTACCTGTTGAGAACAGTACATTCAATTAATCTTCTTTATAAATAAAATAAGTGGTTAAGTAATAACAGCTGCACGGGTCAATCCATCAGGTTAAGCTACGCTTGCCGGGGTTGGTCCGTGGATGGGTGACGTAGATATATTTAGTAACCTATTCCGCTTAACTATTCTTCAAGAGTCATAAAAAACCCTGTAAGAAATCGACACATGTTTCACCTCTCAACGCAAAGACTAAAGACTTTGCGTCCAGCGGTCGCTGTGGTAACACGGCGCGTTCTGGTTTGCAATTGGTCAATCCTGAGGATGGCTCGTTGAGAGGTAAAACACGTAAAAATCCTTTTGGTACATATTATATGAACCATCCCACACTATGCGCTGGCTGTACCGGGGTCTACAATTTTACTATGCGCTGCACTGCTGCTCGAAGCTACAGTAATCTGCTAACCTTTATACACTTCCGGCTATAAAGTGAAAAAGTGTAGAGATTCATGAATACATCCGTTTCTCGAAAAAAGGAACAATGCATTAAATGGCGCAGAAGTAATGATGGTATTTTTGTGTTCCGACATCAGATCACAGTAGTTCTGTCTCTGCCCAGCATAGACTTTAGTTAGCAAAGTTGCCATTTTATAAATATTTAACCTTTACTTTTTTACTGTTGCTTATTTTTATCCTAGGTTTCGAGAAATGTAATCTAAAAAACCCTTTTAAAAACCCTATTTGCATCTGGTACTGTTTTTAGAGGCGTCTAAACGCAGCAAAAGTGTGAAATGGGAATAAATATCTGTCTTACCTCAACAGAAACCCCTATCACTTGCTCCAGCGGTACTTTGTTCGCGAAGTCATGTTCTATTTGCTTCACACCGTCATTAAAATCTCGTCGCTTCACAGTTTTAGTCAGAAACTTGTCTTTATTGTCCGCATAGTCAAATATCATGTTCGGAGAGAGGTTTGCACTGGAAATAACATTAAATTGATTATAAAAATGGATCCATAGCATTTGTTTATACTGGGTGTTAGGGTAGACACCGTTATCCTTGAAACGAGTGGTTTGGTGTCATCTATAATATACTTTTTCTATGGGACCAACATAGAAATCGCGAAAAAAAAATCTGCTGTTCCATACATTTGTGTTCACTTAAATCGACACTTTAAATCGATAATTTAAATCACCATTGATATATTTTCTATTTGACAATTGAGGATAATGTTATAATCTCAATTTTCGTTGATGATTTCTCAAATACACTTTAATAATTATTATATTTATTCAAACAATTATGTTTAATAATATTTTCACTTTCATCAGATATTGTTGGAACAGACTATATGTATGGCATGAGATGAAGAGGAATGTGCATGTTCTGTTTCAAAACCAACATTTCGAAGACCTCCACCAATACAGACTGGCCCCTACATTATGGATTGATTAGCTCTTACATATAGAAAGGAAGCCAGAAATTCCAACAGTGGGCACATTTATGATGGTTTTATTATTGTTTAAAAAAGAAACTTGTAAGAATGGTTTTAAGGTTGAAGCGCTAGGGTGGCCCGCGAAATTCAAATTTTCTTACGGTTTTTGCAATTTGCAGGTCATGACGACGATTTGCATTGACGACGATTTCATGAAATTTTTATTCAATACACTTACATAAACTTAGAGAGTTGTATTGCTGATTCTAATGTTTATAATTCTGTAAATCCATATTTGTTACGGCCGCTAATAATTAGATCAACATACAACCTGATACTGACCTGCAAATTGCAAAAAACGTAAGAAAATTTGAATTTCGCGGGCCATCCTAGCGCATCAACCTTAAATGGAAATAATTAACAAATAACTCTCTTTTGTAGGCTTAACCGCAGTTGGGTAAAAAAACATCTTTATGTTCCATTGAAACAAGGAATTGACTGTGATAAGATATTTTAATTGATAAATTGTATGTTTTCGATTTAATCATTTTGATAAGGAGAATTTGTTACAGAATTATGTGGGTGAACTGTTTCAATGTAATCTGCAAAATTTAAAATCTCTTGCACTACATTGTAATTTGCAAGAAACACAAGAAATTTTCAATATCACAGCTCTGTAAACATAATTGACACAACTTAAAATAAATTGTGTTTATTTAATATCATAAAATGATTTACAAATAGAATAATTATGCAAAAAATTTGCTTTTTATTACAAATATTTTTATTTCAGTAAAGCATTATCAACAAAAATAATGTACACTTACGTTTCTCCCGTGCCATAGAAATATACAAAATACTTCTTCCCATTCGGCTTTTGCACCTGAAATGAAAAATTAAACTTTAACATTACTGGCGAAGTGTGGGTGTCCTATAGGTACACATCATACAGATGTGTATTATGTTATTAAACAATTCAGTTTGCAAATTATCTAATAATGGTATAGTATAAATTATTTTTGTGTTAATTAACCTTTGGTATGCCGGAACGTAGATCTCGTTGAGAAACAATGGATTTTTAATTGTGTCTGTAATTACGGCATATGACGGGTTAGTGCATTTGTTAATAATTTCTAGTATGACATGAAAATATATTTTTACATAATATTTTGTGTTTGTGGATGTATTTTTATATTTCTGCCTACCGCTGCACGGTCAGCATGATTATTGTTATGTGTGTATCTTCTGCACGAAGCAAAAGAAGAATGTAAGGATAGCAGCACATACACAAAATATGATGTGGAGTTGCGGAAACCAGTCGGTATTACCTAAGGATTGTTGCAGATGGCTGTTCTGTAGTGACTGCCTACCTCCATGGAAAGAAGGCGTGTGTTTAAGTTTGTGTACCTATATGTGAATATTTTGTAGTTTTATAGAAGCATAATTTCATTTTATGTTTCCTCATAACATAAATGTTTTAACACATGAATTTATGTTATCAGAGTAGTTAAATTATCTTAATTAAGTATAAAATACAAATAAATTTTTATTTTAATAATTATTTTATTTTTAGTGTCTCTAACAATATCTTATAGAATTATTTTTTTTAAATTGGTAAGTAATATAAGTAGCTCTTCGCGTACAATACAACAACGCCTTCAGAGTTCTGGTGCGGCTCCCACGTTTCTGCAGCGCATCAGGCATGTTTACTGACGCTAGGGTCGACGATTTTTATGCCATAATGCGTAAAAAAGCAGCATCTCTGATGTTTAGGATCCGTGGGAGCCCCAACGGAATTCTGAGGATGATATCAGATAGACCGGAGTCTGCAGTGCTGGGGAGGCTTATTCGGCTTCACGTGACATAATTAATATATGTAATGTTATTTTTGTTGTATTTTTATGTGGTGTTTTAATGTCTATTTGAATTTTTATAATGTGAATTAATACTAGTATACTAACATAGTTTTTAAGACCTCTGTTACTAACACTATATGGACAATTTTGTAATTATGTCTGAAATAAATGAATTTATTATTATTATAAATACAATTTATATACAATTAGGTGAGTTTAGATGCAGCCTAAATCGCCTATCTCAGAATTCACATCACTTTGGCCCAGCAAACAGGACCCAGCATAAATGACAGATAGGGGTTATCTAATGTTTGTTGATGTCAATATTTTTAGATTCAATAGAGAACTACAACTAAATAAAACTATGGAATTACAAAGCTTATCATACTTCAATATTTTATTTAAATTGAAATCCTTGGAAATGAGCAAAATGCTTTTATTCTATGGTACCTATTTTGCAAGTGTCATTCACCTATACAATGAACAAAATTTTATCTTTAGAATAATTGTGTTGTTTGTTAAAATTCTAGAATAATTTTGATATGTAGGCACGGGGTATATGATTTGAACGCGAAAATTGCTGCATAAAATAATGAAAAGAGTCGTTAAAATCACAAAAATAATGTTAGTAGAACAATGTTATCAGTAAATTAGTGATCTGTTGCTGTGTCAATACAAAAAATGTAAATGATATGGATAATATAGTCTCTATTTGCTTTCTGAGGCCTTGGGGCAGTGCGAAGGCGTCGGGACCGCCATACAACATGTCTTCCCGCGCTTACAACCAATTAGAACACAAAGGGTACAGCTTTTTCATTTTAACACACAATGGCAACCGAATCACTTATATTTCACACTCACCCTGGCCGGCCATGCTGGATATCCTTTTACTTTGGCGAAGATGAAGTCGCCAGATTTGTATTCCTTTACTTTTTTGCCCATTTTCAACGAACGCCGCTGCAATACCTAATGTATTCTTGAAATTTCCAACTGCTCACTGCCTTTTCACAGAAACTGGAACCGAAACGTTATTGCACCGGTAATTTTTACTTGTTTATCAACGCGTTTGTGATTAATAATCTGTAATTATTTAGCTTATTCATATAGACGCCAAGATAAGTAATAACCTATAAAAAAATTCTTACCGCGGCAACGAATTGACGGTAAAGAAATAAACATGGCGTTTGTCAAAGTTACCATGTAAAAATATTTGTAAAATCTACTATGTAAAATCTACTATTATACCGTGGGTCCGGCCTCATACATTGCGATGATATTCTATACACGCCTGAAAACTTCATCTTCATTGTTCAATCTTTCTTTTGCATGGCATGGCTAAGTCTATCTTCGTGATTTTTTAACGCGAATCACGCAACAGCCAACAGAAAAAATATATGGACATTATGTATCATTAGTTTATTATAGTGCGAGGACTTGGAGCATTATAGATACACTCTTAACTTTTTTCCATAGCTTTGTTCTGTAGCTCATTTTGGTCCGCTGAAAGATGTTGAATGCACACTATTCTTCAAATGTGCACTCGTCTTCGGTCTGCGTAACTTAGAGTTTATGGTTTATTTTTGCTTCAAAAGTATCTCTACAACTTATCTCTGCAACACAATAAACAATTTTTCTTTCTTCTTTCTTTCTTTTCTTCTGCACGCGTAGCATGACTACATTACTACAATAGAATCGAAACGGGTTTTGCCGGCTACGAGAGAATAGAGAAAATGACAGGAATCATTTCTAAGAATATTAAAACATGGTTATTGGATAGGTAGCTTAAGAGAATAACATTTCTGTAATAGTAAAATTCGTAGTTGTTTATTACCCGACTACGGCGAAGCAAAAAGGAGGGTTATGATTTTGCCTTGTATGTATGTTCATCTGTTCCCTCTTAACTTCTAAACTGCTCATCACAATTTGACAAATGAGGTATCGTTGGAAGCGTCTTGATCGTCCGTTGGTTATAGGCTATGTGCTGTCACATTAAATGAATATGGCGCCTTCTAGAGTGTGCACGTAAAGTCATGAACTAAAAAGGATATATATGAGGCTATTATAGCCTCATATATATCAAATGAAAGGGCTTCATTAGCACATTACAAAAATATAACCCCAATTTATTTGAAATTTACAAATGAATTTATTTATTTAAAACTATAACCCATCAACGACAAAAAGTGACAGACAAATTAAAAATCCGAGTCACACGTAATCTGTTTGATAGCCAGTTAGCCACAGAGCACGATATAATTGTTGATAGCCCTAACACGTGTGACTCCAGATTTTGTTTATACCTTTTTAGTTGACTTTTTTGTCGTAGTTGGGTTTTAGTTTTAACTTTCCCTTTTTAATGTGATGCTATCGACGTTTGACTGGATTGTTTGTGTTTTCTAATGTTTTGTATTGAACAAAATGTTTTAACGTCGTAAGAAACGTAAGGAACATATTATTATCCTAGTAACAAAATTAGTGAAAAAACAATTAGATATTCAAATACATTATCACGGATCCAATAGTGTGCCGATATGTAATAGCCCTATCCACCCACTTAACTCTATTGTCTATACGCAAAAACATTAATATATTAATTGGCAACCCAGTTACTATGAGTGGTCGTGTCAGACGGATGCTTCGGGCGAGCATTTTCGCGTAAACTAATTGATTTCTTTTAATTAAATTATAGTGAATCATTGTGTAAGCGATGCAAGTGTGATGTGAGCCATGCGAATTAATATTGTGCAAATATACAACCGAGAGACTTCAAAATAGGGGATGTAACAGAAAAATAAAAATGGCTTCAGGAGATACTGATCATATCGAAGTGATGGACACTTCGGCTTCTAAAAAGCCTGATAACGCGACTGGAACATCGGCCGTTGACGAAGATGGTAGTGCATTGCTAAATCTAATAATACTACACCGCATTCCATTGTTGTAATCCCATTGTAACAAGATAATAACGTTGTCAACTGGGACGATTTTCACAATTATCATCGGCCCATTTTCTTCTTTTCAGATAGAGACAAGAGTTCAATCGCTGAGAAAAATGTACCGTACGATGTAAGTGATCGTTTTATTCGTTATTATTTTGACTATTTCATTCATAACTGCGTGAAAAGGTGGAAATATTGTGGAGAAAGTGTTGTAGAGATTGGTTAAATGAATTGTGTGTAATTAGCATTCAAGATTCATTAACAATTATGCGGTGAGAAACTGCTAACACAATTGTGCATACAATATAATCTTCGTAACACATACATGCACAGTATACACATTTATACCCATCTAAAGTTTAAAAAATACGAAAACAGCATCCAAATTTTTCTAGAACAATGGGGTAAAATTCCCATCAAAATATGTCAAGCAGTTTTTATCTTATGTGTGTGTGTACAAACTTGTATTTGATTGTAAAGTAATAAAGATAAGGTGTGTTACATCATTGCCAGATTTAATTTATTAATCTTAACAACCACAAACAATCACAAATGTTTTAATGAACTGTGTAGAAATTCAAGGCCAATGTGTAGCAATTAAGTTTTTTTTTCTCCCACTTTTACTGGACTTTCAGACTCACTGTATACAACATTCTCCTTATTCTACCTAACACAGCTCATGCTGGATAAACATATCCATAACTAAGTCAGTAATAGAAATATGAGCATTCATTATCTATGTCTAAGATAAAAACTGGTACAAACTACAAAGCTGTAGGCCTGTAGACGCTGTAAAAAAAAAATAACAATCTTCCTTCTAAATTCAATAATTTAAAAACCAAAAAAAGAATGCCTAAGCAACCTTTTCTTAAAAGCCATTGTAATCAACAATGGGTTTTAACAACTTTGAATGCTAACAAAAAGTAGTATTTTTTTTTTGTCAGATTCTTCTTTTTTGTCAATTGTTATACTTCCTGCTTCTAGCAGGTTTATTGCTATTCCGTTATAGCTGTCTGTCTGTCAGCAAGCTGTATCCCATGAACGGTAATAAGTAGACAGTTGAAATTTTCATAGTTTGTATATTATTATGGCAAAGTAAACATGTTAAATAAATAAATTATTATTATTATTTCTATAGGTACTATAACAATAATACAAGTAACATATGTTTTCGGTGTTTGTTGCTCGTTCTTAATACTGTACAGAATCCTTCATGTGAGAGTCCAACTCGCAGTTATATACAACAGACTATCCTTTGCCCGCGGCTTCGCCCGCGTGTATGTCGGAAATATCCCACGGGAACGTTCTACTGGGATAAAAAGTCTCCTATGTCCTATAACTAGTTATGGTCTACCCATGTGCCAAATATCGTCTAAATCCGTTCAACCGTTTTCGCGTGAAAGTGTAACAAACAAACTCACTTTTGCATTTATAATATTAGTTAGGATTACAATTTCGTTGTTCCCTATTGCATAGGACTTAACAGGCGAAATGTGGGTGCACTATTTATCTGCCTACCCCTTTGAGGAACTCTGTATTATTACGATCGATGATATTAGGTATGTCATGATAGAAAAAAAATACAAATCTATTTTTAAAAAAAAAACAGGTTCGCATTTGCTAAAAATACAGTTTCACAATAATTACATAATTTAGTGATAACATTTTGTTATCTACCTAGACGTGAGTAATTATTTATTAGTATTAAATGAGATTAAAATAATAATAATTAGCCAATAGCTTGGACCCTGTTCCCGATACCGGTGGGCTACTATTTTTTATATTTTTATGTTCTAATATTTAAAAATGTAATTTATAAGTGACTTTATGAAATAAAAGAAGTAATAATTACTTTAAATAAAATAAAAAAATAGAACTAGGTAGTTATGATACGAACTGTGCTCAATGGTGTCTTACAGAAAGAATCTATCTTTAAAAAAAAAAACCTCTAAAACCTCAATCCTCTCACAGAGAGGAGACTGTTTCCCAGTGCGGCAGGCTGTGTGAACGTTATAGAGTTACTATGCATGCGACAATAGTCCATCGTGCATCGTCGACGCGCTTTAAAAGAGTAACTGTAGAGGTTCTTGCCCATTCTTCTCCATACGAAAACTACCTTTTGGAAGGGGCAACTAGAATCAGTTCTATTTCTTAGTTTTTGACGTTAAAAATTGCCTTTTATGTGCCTAATTGAAATAAATTATTTGACTTTGACGCGCCATCCACCAGCGCCTAATGCGAAATCCACTATCCACCCTGAGTCCCTATCTATCTTATTCATTCAATTAGTATTAGATAATCCCTTAGAAACTAATTATCACTGATTTTTTTTACTTAAAAGCTTAGCACATTGTTATCACAGGTCAATGACCCTCAATGATAAGACAGCTCTATCAGTCCCGTGGGAAATATTGGGAATTAGATTATCACAACAAACATAATCAGGCCGATTCTCTGAAGGGTAAAGCAGAGGTGATAAATGATTTTGACAAAAATAATAATTAAATGCCTGACAAATTACCAGTTTGTATGTTGAGTTGATACTTTCACTTCTCAACTTTTAATGTCATGGAGCCTATGGTAAAAATATTACGTCTCGTATAATTTTTGCTGTGTTGATATATAGCATAATCAGCCTATAATGTTCCCACTGCTGGGACACTGCTCTCTATGAGAGGGAACGGGCCGTAATCCACCACGTGGGCCCAGTGCGGGTTGGTGGATGTTCAAGAAAGATTTATAAAGCATAGGAGAGCACGAATTGAGTGAACTTTTTAGTTTCGTATTTTTAACCGATTTAAAAACGGAGGAGGTTCTGAATTCGTCTGCTTGTTTTTTTTTTTTTGTATGATTGTTACGAGGTTACTCCGCCAATTAAGAATCGATTTTGATGATTCTTTTTTTTATTGGTAGGTCATGCGTCAGAGGTGGTCCAATATAAATTTTATTAACTTTGCTTGCGTAGTTTTTGAGTTAGCTTCAATATTACGTATTTTTCCCACTTAGTATAATTTGGACGATGTTTTAAGTTACTCCGTCAATGTTATTTACATAACAGGTAGTGGTATTCGAATTTCTGTGGGGTAGGTGTACCACAATTAAAAAATGAAAAAAAAAAATAAAAAAAACAATCGACTTCCAAAAAAAAACACAAAAAAAGGGACAAATATTTTAATTTCGGAAGTCGGTGGCAAAACACGAAAATTGAAAAGCAAAGATACATACTGTAGATGCAGGGTTTTTTTTTATTTCACAAATTAAATGTCCATTTGGACCATACGTATACTATAAGCAGATAGACCAAGGCGCCTGCTTCACAGCCTAAGAAATCAGTATTCAGCCTTTATAAATATTGTCTATGGGGAAAAAGCAATACAACAAAGCTGGCATACGGCCAGTGGTGCTGAATAAAGAGTAGTTTCCATTGAAACTGCGCGAATATATCTTCATGGTTTTATGGCTGTGCGCAGACGAAGTAAAAACAATTTTTTCTGTCTTTGTCAACAGCATCCTAATCGCGTAACACACTCGGAATTATTTATTTTACTTATTAATTATTTATGTACACACAGTAAAATACAAAGAGATATGACATAATTATGATATAAGTACAAAGGTACTGCTTATTTCTTAAGAAATTTCTTCCAGTAGACCTGCGAATGATAATTCTTTATGACAAAATAAAAATATTAGAAGATGCCTCCGCTGCCGGCGCCGGTTGCTGAATTGGCTGCCGGCGCTGACTTTGGTTGTCAGTATGGAGTAGATAGGCAGGGTAGGCATAATTAAAAAAACGTGTAACAGAGCATTTTTTTTTTTTCAATATTCCTGCAATAAAGTCATAAAGTACTACCCGAAACCGAACTAGTAAGATTAGGTTTAATAATTTTAATCGCAAGAAAGGTTAGGTTAGAACTGTGACCCCCTACGAAAAAACGACAAGTATATGCAGAAAAACATATTTTAGTTAGGGTTAGTTAGTTGGGGTTCTGAATACTGGAAAGGTTTCTATAAACGCCGCGCCGCCGGCGGCCATTATGGGAGCCGGCGGTGCCGGCAGCCGATGTTTTCAATCTCGACTGCCGGCAGTAATGTCATTGCCGGTTCCCAATGGCGATATTTTTGGGAGCCGGCGCCGGCAGCGGAGGCTCTCTTAAAATATGAATTTATTCGAATTAGGTTGAAAATCCGCACATTTTCAACATAAAGTTAGGAACGAAAACGCCTCAAAACGGCAGCTTACCACCATTATATCTCGTTCAGTGTTCTTCAGGCGCGGTCGCAGCTCAAGATTTTGGGGGGTCACCATTGGTGCTGAGGAATATCTTTAGGGAAATCTTTACCTAATTGATAAGTAGGTACTCTAAAAACTTTTTGAAGCCCATCGGGTTCACTGTGGCTCAAGTACGAGTTTTTAGTTAGTAAAGCACGTAAATCATTCAGTCTCTCGACGGCTTGAATGATTTTGCCCCTCCCTTCGGACCGCGCCTGGTGTTCTTGAATGCGTTAACGCCCGCGGGTACTGTACATAAACCCACTCATCCTGATCCATCGTAATCACGATTGGTGGCGGCTTAAAACATACCATGCACTCGTTTCGCAGTTAAAAATGAAATAATTTTGTATTTTGAGATACCTATCCGCCAACCCGCACTAGACCCGTGTGGTGGATGCCCACTCCCTCTCCCAGAGAGGAGGCCTGTGTCCCAATCAATCACCCTTCGATCAATCCGCCTTCCGCATCTAGTCTGTCCCAGCCAGTTACTTAAGGTCATCGTGAGAAAATTTTAAGCTAATTATGCTTATTCTACAATGTATTCTATAGATATCTGCCGCAAAAATGGTGAAAGAAACTGAAAAAAATATATCTAATGTCTTAAAAACGTTCGAAGGAAATCTTGTTAAGGAAACAAAAAACTCACAAAACATGGTTTTTAATGTAAAATTCTTCACATAATGGCGTGTTAAGTCCTTCGTACACTGTGGGAACCGACCTTACAATCCATTGTGAGTTCTGAGTCAACCACTATGCGTCCCACGAACCACGATGTATTGTAGAAGACAGTGTATATAAATGTATGTTTTTTCATGATTTTGTTTTACCACTTTGTCGGCGTGATTTATATGTATACCCATACCAAAATAATGACAAGTGTCTAGTACTAATAGTCTCTGAGCTAAGCCGGACAGACAGATTGACAGACGGACATGGCGAGACTAAACGGTTCCTTGTTGACTACGGAACCCTAAAAATGACAGATAAACAATCACTATCTGTCATTTTGTCTATTCCTTCGTTGACAAAACTCGTAGTAAACCCGTTTCTATAGTTTTCATGCTACGCGGAACGTTTGCATTCTTACCTCGGTCTGTCAAAAATACTTCTTATTTATCTATAATTTTTGACAAGTTTTTGACCTTAATTTTAATGTCGTTGGAGATTGCGACTACATTTTGAACGTTTTTATATTACCGGAATTGCATAATGATATTGCACATTACTTTAGGCAATGTTGTCCATTTACTATCAGGTAGGCAACCTACTTATTTGCTATACTGATGTGATACTTATTTGATCTGGATTTCAAAAAAACTTTTTTTTTTTTAAAACCGACTTCCAAAAAAAACAATAAAAAAGTGAAAAATAACTTTAATTTCGGAAGTCGGTGACAAAAAACGGAAATTGAAAAGCAAAGACACCGACTTCCGAAATTAAAGTTATTTTTCACTTTTTTTGTGTTTTTTTTGGAAGTCGATTTTTTTATTTTTGTACAAAGTTTTTATTTTTCACTTTTTAGTTGTGCACACAAATCCGAATACCGCTGCCTGCTATGTAAATAACAGTGAAGGAGTCATATTGATGCTAACTCAAAAATGACGGAAGCAAAGTTAATAAAATTTATATGGGACCACCTCGCATGACCTACCAAACAAAAAAAGAATCATCAAAATCGATTCATAATTGGCGGAGTAATCGCGTAAAAAACATACAAAAAAAGTCGGTTAAAAACGGGGAGTTAGCACGGGCCCCAGTCTGTAATCAGCCTTACATTTGTCTGGACAGACGACTATTACCGATGTAGACAATCGTCCTAATAAAGTATCTACTTGGCTACAAAAGTGTAGGAACTTCAGGATATTATGTCATCCTTGAAATATAGCTATAGTGTTGGCAAAAGAGGATGTATTTAGCTTTACAAGCAATGGCGGAATATGGCTAAAAGCTTTTAGTTGTAATAGTAGAACTTAGTATGTAAACTGAACACTTTTAGGGATAATAGAGCATGTTCACTAGGCTTTCGTCAGGTTTGGCAAACTGTGCGTTTGCACTGGCGAAACATT
Organism: Lithophane ornitopus; assembly: GCA_948473465.1. Classification (NCBI taxonomy): domain Eukaryota; kingdom Metazoa; phylum Arthropoda; class Insecta; order Lepidoptera; family Noctuidae; genus Lithophane; species Lithophane ornitopus. The sequence continues at coordinate 4,140,530 of OX419641.1, read as the reverse complement.
CACAACAAAACATGTTGAAATCTCTATTTACTGTCAATGTGCCATACAATTTTTGTTGTGAATGTTTCGCCAGTGCAAACGCACAGTTAGGTATGTTAATACATATTATTATGGCATCCGGGCACATCAAGCGTTAGAAAGAGACGGTCACACAGGTATAAGGAACAGAGAAATTCTACAAAGCGGAACAACAAGTTGATGTCGTAGTAAAAACCCACCACCACTGGATTGTGACGGCATCTACATCGCCACATGCGAACTACGTATCAAAGACCTGACGTCACACAAAAATCCTGACGTCACAAAATTTTATCGGACTCCGTTCAGCCGTTAAGAGGCATAAAAAGGTAACAGACAGACAGACAGAGTTACTTTCGCATAAAAAATATTAGTAACATCAAAGTCAAATCATTTAAGTATTTCAAATAGGTACTTTTGTACGTCAAAATTTACAAGAAAATCAATTGCCCCTTCCCTTTTTTTTTGACGGGTTTGGTTACCGCACTTAGTCCCTAAGGTGGACCATTGTGCGTGAGCCATGGCGGCCGTTGGCGGTTATTCCAACCAGCCCACCTCCCTCCAGAAGATGACTAAGTCTCCTGGTTTGTACAGAACCTCCGCGTAAGATCTGGGTGGCCCGAGGGTTTCAGTTCTAATCTGGGTGACGCCCGTACATTCAAAGAGCACGTGCGCGATGGTTTCCTCAGCCTCCATGCACGCTCTGCATAGAGGACTGTCCGTTATGCCTATTGTGTGGAAGTGTTTATTCAGCCAGCAGTGTCCTGTGCTGCCCCTTCCAAAAGTTAGTTTCGTATGGAGAAGAATGGGTAAGAAACTCCACAGTTACTCTTTTAGTATGGTAGAAAATGTAGCGCTTTCACAGATTAGGATACAAAGAACATTAAAATGTATCCGAATATAACTCATTCTCATTACGACTAACCCATCATTGTTTGGGACCATTGACCTTACCAATTTAGGTGGTGCGCCCATGTGACAGTAAGCGGCAGAAATACCACTTAAAATGCTCAGACTAAATAAAAAACCAACACAGAGCGCTGCGAACAATACAGTGAAGCATGCCAAAACTACACCACCGCTCTGTGAATACACGCTCAAACGCACACATTTACAACCATTTACAATCAAACTACACCAAAATATGTGCACACATGTTTACGAAACCGTCCTCACGTCACTGTTGACAGCGCTCTGTCTTGGTTTTTTATTTGGTCTGAGTTAAAATGTTTGTTGACAAACTTACGCACAATATGGGCAGTTGTTTTTGAGAACTGCCTAGTTCTTCACAACCATTCAATACGCTTTGGTGCCGAATCGAACATCAATCAACCCAATCTGCCTAGCCTTTTCCCAACTATGTTGAGGTCGGCTTCCAGTCTAACCGGATGCAGCTGAATACCAGTATTTTACATGGAGCGACTACCTATCTGACCTAATAACCCAGTAACTGGGTAATACGATACCCCTTGGTAAGACTGGTTGTCAGACTTTCGGGCTTCTGACGACCCGTAACGACAGTCAAAGATCCACGAATAACAGCCGGGACCAACGGCTTAAACGTGCTTTCCGAGGAGTCTCGGTATGTAAAGATGGTCACCCATTCACGAATCAACCCCGGCAAACGTAGCTTACCTTATGGATCGACCCGCGCGGCTGTTTTACTTAGCCACGATGTTATGGAGTGAGTCCTGTAAACATTGTCTAAACGCTGTTCATAAATCTGCAGTCGGGTACTGGGCAAAATAGGTGACCGAAAATGTGTAATGTTCGACTCGGAAGCCTGTCGAATGGATATGAATAGCTATCCTGAGGCGCTAGACAAAGTGACATTCTATCAGCGATAACGATGATGGAGTAGGCAAAAATGTATGAGACTGACATAAGCTATCGAAAAGCTTATGTCAATTCTGTTGAAAGTCATTGTAGAAATACGAAACGCTTTGGAAGCGATTGTCACTTGTCTAGGCCATCTGATCGTCGTTGGTGTGGTATCGTTTTACTTACCGATTTCAGACCTGATGCTCAGCAGTCGTTGCCATTAAGGCTCGTACAAACAGTCGCGCCTGCGATATCGCGACTGTTTGCACGAGCCTTTAAACTAAAGAGTAAGTCAGTACACCAACAATGAGACAGTCATCGTCTGCCTTGCCTTATTAAAATTATGTTGGGGTCAGCTTCCGGGCTTACCGGATGCAGTTAAAAGCCAGTATTTAACATGGAGCGACTGCCTATCTGACCTCCACAACGCAGCCAGCCAGATAGATTATTCGAAGTACTTATTTTATTGGAAGTGCCGTCGCCGGTTGCCGAATTGGCTGCCGGCGCTTACTTTGGTTCTCAGTTTGGCGTATGGAGTAGATAGGCAGGATAGGCATACTTAAAAAAAACATGTAATAGAGCTTTTTCCATATTCCAGTAATAAAGTCATAAAGTACTACCCGAAACCGAACTAGTAAGATTAGGTTTAATAATTTTAATCGCAAAAAAGGTTAAGTTAGGTTAGGTTCGAACTGTTACCCCCTACGCCCAAAAACGACTA